>CM066325.1:88542228-89142228 GCA_033807775.1 Saussurea involucrata | reverse complement strand
GTCTGACTTTCCTCTCTGCATCAGTCTTAGGAGGAGGTCTTTTGCCATCTGGTCCAGTTCTTCCTTCAGCACATGGACCATTCTCAATGATATCCCAGATGGAATAATCAGTAAGCAGAATGTACTGCTTGATTCTAATTTTCCACATGTCAAATTCATTGGGTCTGAGCATGGGAACTTTAGATACAAGAGTACTGTTTGATTCAAAAGAATTTTCCATAATGACTGTAGAATTCTAAGAAACACTTGCTCTGATACCACTTGTCAGGATCGAATCTTAACAAGACAATAAACACTTAGAATTCAGAATTAAAGAATCTGCGGAAAAGAACTTTAATTCTCACAATCAAGAACAATGTAACAGAAAATTCACCACTTTGTATATTCACTAAATCGAATCACAAGATTACAACCAAACCTCAATCTTGTTGAACAGGCTCAACAAGACGACTTCTACTTCTCTAGAAATAGGGTTCTTACACCTTGAGGTTAATTCTCTCTGAAAACGATATCGAATTCTATTTCACACGTATATTAACTCGTCTATCATGTATATTCTAATAGCTATCTATCAATACTATTTATACAAGAATAATTACAAGATAACTATCAAAAAGTAACTTGATCTTCTAAATCTTCGTTAAACATATCTTGATCAATTCCTTCTTTGTCTCCAAAAGTATCGCATACCAATCTTAACAAACTCAGCAGTATTAATCTTCATTCTTCATGAGCAGTACTAACAATCTCCAGCAGTATTAACTTTGTACCAGCAGTAGTAACCTTGACTTGCAGTAGTAACTTTGACAAGCAGCACTAACCTCACATAAGCAGCATTAATAATGTTCCAGCAGTATTAATATTCCAGCAGTATTAACTTTGTTCAGGCAGCATTAACCATGTACCAGCAGTAGTAACTTTGTTCTGGCAGCACTAACATTGAACTAGTAGTACTAACCTTGAACTGGCAGTAGTAATGTTGTTCTGGCAGTACTAACCATACTTAGCATATCTTCAGTTCCCAACGGGTTGGCTAAATTTTTGGAATAAAAAGCAACAGTAAAGTGTAAGATATTATTCTGTAAATGAAGGCGTGAAAAATCAATAACTATTGATTTCATGTGATTCGCTTATTTAAGTAGGATCATAAACAAAACAAAAAAAATGTAGGGAAAATATTCTTGGTAGTCAGATTCAAGGCTCCAAATGAATGATCTCCAAACTGAGTTTTGCCCACCCATTGAGTCGGGGACTGTGGAGAGCTTTCTGGGCACATGTGGTAGGCCTGAGTTTTGCCCACCCATTAAGTCGGGCCTTTTACCGTCCTTTTCTTTCCCTTTTAATTTTCTCACTAATCAATAAATGTATCATAACTTTGTATCAATTCCTCGTCATTCAAACACCGTCTCTGCCCAATGAAAACAACTTTTTATTAGATTGGTCAACTAACCATGCTGCATGAATGCTCTAATCCTTCATTTTTATTTATGTTGTGTTGCTTTCAAGTGGGAACCATATGAATAAAGTAATCAAGCACATTTATGCATTTATAGATGCTGCCCATATTCATGTCATTTGAGTCGATGGTATTATCCAATCTTTTTGAATTTTAAGTTGCCAGTTCAAATTTGTTTGAAAATATCGATCTTTTCCCACTCTTTTGAAGGAATTCCTTTTGCCGAGGGCATGAAATCAATTTTCATATCTAGTATTTAAAATGTAAAATAGAAGTTGACACAAAGAGGAAACCATTACAAAATAGAAGCACGATTACATGGCCAATCTATCTATTTGATATATCTATTTCTGACCCATTGACGCAGTAGTAATATGCGGAACGGATCGAAAACGTCTAAATCCAAAGGATTAACGAGTCTACAATCGTTTAACCCGGAAAAAAAGAGAAAACTTTTAAACTAGAGATAAAACTCTAATAGACAACTAGATCTATTGGTCAATAATAAAAACTCTGATTAATTAACAAAGAAAACAATAAGCCCTATTTATAGACTAAACTAACTAAGAGATAACTATGAATTAAATTCAAATCTAATCCTAATTCTAAACCAACTAGGAAATCAAATAAAATATTAACCAATGATAAATCTTAAAACTAAAAGGAAACTGAATAATTAAAATAAGGAAAGTAATCGATCGGCTCAATAAAAGACATCAATCCACGTTCACGAAAGTTCTCCCGAGATTTAAGTAGCGCTGAAACTCTAGGTAGTCTCTGACACTCTTCGCGAGAGTTGTCCCGAGACTTACGTCTCTGTGAAACTAGCGCCAACCTCTGCCCTGATTTTCAGATGTGGCCTAGCTTTTGATCCGGGTATTTGGCCTTCTTTTGAACTCGTTTTCTTCTTTTCCAAATACCAATGGAAAACCTTATTAACTCTTGAATTCTTCCTGCCTCAGACAACCTCACTTGAAAAGAACAAGACCTCGACTTCACTTGGAACATGACTTTACCCGATTCATAATATATTACTATCTTCAAAACATTTTGATCCACAACTCGGCCTTCAAAATTCGAAAAGGTTTCAAGATCCATCTACAAAAGCAACAAGTACTACTTTTATACTCAACTTACATAATGTTGGAGTAGTAACATATGGATATAATCAAGCGTCGAGTTACTCAAATTGACTTGCTCATGCATTGATTTTCCAAAGGAATATCAACTTCGGTAAATCCTTATTTCATGATTTTGTAAATCAAATTACAACAAAAAGTAAACAGGCTCATGTACCATACATCAGATTCCTTGAAATGTTGATAGCTAAGAAATTTGTGGAAAAAGTTCCTTCGGATTCAACCCTCTTTGATCTGACTTTGAGTTTTCTATCATTTTTATCTGTGAAAACTGAAGTACTTCCATTGGATACCGAGATCCTTTCAGGTATTATTACTTTTGACCATTCTCATGACATATCCTACAATGATTTATTTAACAGGGAATAAACTATGCTCTTTCTCTGAGTAAAAATTGAATATTTGCTAAAATATGCTCTCGATAGATTTTATGAAGTCTGGGTTTTCCGAGTTCTAGTTCTAGTGGTCATCGCCAAAATAAGATGAAGTTAATTACTAACTTATTTAACGAGGTTGAAGATGAAACGAGTAAAAAATATAGATTTGATACCGATTTAGGTGAACTAAATATGTATATGCATACATACTTTATACCCTATTCGAATGCCGAAGAATTTCAAAGTATTGATTGATTTATTAGAATGGTGGAAACAAAATCAATTGCAATTTCCGGTTTTGGCCACCATGCCCGGTGATATACAAGAATCCAAGCTAGTACCATAACTTCGGAGTCCGATTTTTCTCTTAATGGCGAGATCATTTCACTGGGGCGGACAAGACTAAGATCGGAATTCGTGGAGTCTTGTGTATGTTTGATGGATTATTTAATTATCAATTAAAGAACTCATCAACACACGACATCAATAATGATGGAGATTGAAGAGGTTGAAGAAACCTTGGAAGAAAACGAATACTCCATGAACCTAACACCGCCAACTACTGATACGAAAGACACACACTCACAATTTGACAATGATGATGAACCCGACGTTGATGATGTTGGTGCTCTTCTTAAACTTTAAAATGAAGAAACTATTTTCTAGGATTAATTACATTGATGCATTTTTAAATGTATTATTAACTGTACTTGATTGACCCAATTACATATTCTAAAGTGTATTAGAATAACATTTTTGTATTCTTAAAAATATTTTTAAAAAATGTAGAAAATCGTTTTTTTTAAATCAAGACCGATTTGGGCACGACCGGTGACCGGGACCGGTTATCGTAACTGGTTCTAAGTAACGTTAATTGGGCCTTGGGAACCGATTTTTGGCCATCTTTAATTCTGGTCATCATATACAAAGAAAAAGTAAATAATTGTCTTGCATTAATAGCTTTTTTCGGCATCTCCCTCTCTCATAAATCACTTATATATATATATATATATATTTCTTGAATATTTTTTTTCATATTTGCAAGGTCTTCTTTGAGTAAAAACTGCTTCATTAATTTCCATAAGTTCACTACAAAGGAAAAGGGCTTTAGAGAAGGAATCTTCATAGAAGCTTTTAGAAGCGTATCTAAAGATACATTATAGAGAAGGATTTAGATAACAAAAACAATGAGGGTAAGTAAAGGCTAGACAATGTTTAGGGAAGGATTTAGAGGCTAATTGGACAAGATGAGAAATGTTGCTAAAAGCTTTAAAGAAGCTTTTTACCAAAAAAAAGTATCTAAAAAAATGGGTCGAGCTTTAGTAACACTTTTTTAAGCTTCTCTAAAGATAAAAACTGTTTTCAAATTTTAAAATTTTAATGAAAAATATTCAGATACGCTTTTAAAACGTATCTAAAAGAGTTATTTGAAAAAATAAATCAAAATTATAATAGTAATAAAAAACATGCTTATTGTACAAACAGACAAGCCCTAAGAGTTTTTGGGTCCAAATCAACGTTCGAATCTCAGTCGCTCGAATACGTTTTTGGGTCACAAATCAATCGTCGTCGCTCGAATCACTCTCTATCGCTGAATATGTATCACTCTTCGTCGGCTTTCTCTCGAATCACTCTCCATCGATCGAATCTTAGTAGCTCGAATAAGTATTCTCCATCGATTGCTTCCGTAAGTGATAATCGATTGCTGCAACAGGTTCAGTTTTACACATCCATCGATTCAAATCTATAAGTGATAATCGATAATCGATTCAAATATGTAAGTGATAATCGATAATCGATTCAAATCTGTAAGTGATAATCGATAATCGATAATCCACAACGGGTTCACTTCTATGCATTGTACATTGGTCAGATTAGGCAGGATGTTGATGTCAATTGACATTTCAGATTATTTGTTGATTTTATTAATGAGTCAACAAAATCTGTTTATCTTCAATACATTGGCCACACAACACCATCGTTTCTCCATCATCGCTTCTCATCTTCGCCCAATTATCTCTACTTCCGAACACCACACTATGCCTGATATTTCCCCTTGGATACCGAAATCCTTTCAGGTATTATTACTTTTGACCATTCTCATGATATATCCCTGAATGATTTATTTAACCAGAGAATAAACTATGCTCTTTCTCTAAGTAAAAATTGAATATTTGCTAAAATATGCTCTCGATAGATTTTATGAAGTCTGGGTTTCCGAGATTTAGTTCTAGTGGTCATCGCCAAAATAAGATGAAGTTAATTACTAACTTATTTAACGAGGTTGAAGATGAAACGAGTAAAAAATATACATTTGATACCGATTTAGGTGAACTAAATATGTATATGCATATGTACTTTATACCCTATTCGAATGCCGAAGAATTTCAAAGTATTGATTGATTTATTATAATGGTGGAAACAAAATCAATTGCAATTTCCGGTTTTGGCCACCATGCCCAGTGATATACAACAATCCAAGCTAGTACCATAACTTCGGGGTCCGATTTTTCTCTTAATGGCGAGATCATTTCACTGTGGCGGACAAGACTAAGACCGGAATTCGTGGAGTGTTGCGTATGTTTGATGGATTATTTGATTATCATTTAAAGAACTCATCAACACACGACATCAATAATGATGGAGATTGAAGAGGTTGAAGAAAACTTGGAAGAAAACGAATACTCCAAGAACCTAACACCGCAAACTACTGATACCAAAGACACACACTCACAATTTGACAATGATGATGAACCCGACGTTGATAATGTTGGTGCTCTTCTTAAACTTTAAAATGAAGGAACTATTTTCTAGGATTAATTACATCGATGCATTTTTAAATGTATTCTTAAGTGTGTACCCAATTACATATTTTAAAGTGTATGAGAATAACATTTTTGTATTCTTAAAAATATTTCAAAAAATAAATGTAGAAAATCGTTTTTTTTAAATCAAGACCGATTTGGGCACGACCGGTGACAGGGACCAGTTATCGTAACTGGTTCTAAGTAACGTTAATTGGGCCTTGGGAACCGATTTTTGGCCATCTTTAATTCTGGTCATCATATACAAAGAAAAATTAAATAATTGTCTTGCATTAATAGCTTTTTTCGGCATCTCCCTCTCTCATAAATCACTTTCATATATATATATATATAGACTTGAGATCATGTGTGTAACATCCTGAATTTTCAATAATAGTATTTTAATGAGAATTGGGATCTAATTGTATTTTGGATTAAACCTTGAATTATGTTGTAATTTTGTAAATCAATAAAGTTAAAATACAAGGGATTAAGGTTTGGTGTCAATTGTGGAAATAATGAAACTTGGAGGTGTGGTTGGTCAATTTTGGAAAGTGTGTAGGGATAAGAACTGAGATAGGCAAATATCCCATTTTGGTTTTTGTTGAAGTCGGCAGAAAGAGAGAAAAGCAGAGAGAAAAGAGAGAAAAGAAGAAAAAGGAAGAAAAGCAAAGGGATCATCAAATTGGTAAGGAATTTGTGATGGTTGCTGATAAAATCTGTTGTAGTTATATGATTGTAAACGAATCTGTGGATTGGACTGATTTTCAGAATCATAAACAGCAGATTTGGGCTTTAGATTTGTGCAGGAAGTGGGTTTTGCAATCAAGAGGTGAGTTCATTCATTTCTTGTATAAATCAATGTTTTTATGTTAAATTAAACCTTGATATAGTTGTCTAAATTAGTTTTGGACTGAATGGAATGGTCTAGAATAAGCTGAATGAATCAGATATGAGTTTGGATCGAAAGATTTAGCTGCAGGCCGAGGTTTCCGGATAAAACGATGTATCCGAAACCGCTGTTATGAATGTGTCCGAACGCGATTAAGTATCCGGTACGTTTCATTTTAATGTAGTTTCCGGATAGAATTAGTTACCGGATTGTTTTAGTTTCCTGATGTTGTCCGGATTATATAAGTGTCCGGAAAGTTATGTAGTATCCGGAAAGATGATGTATCCGGAAAAGTTGTGTATTCGGTAAATTGAGGGTATCCGGAAAGCATGTTACCCGGATAGTATGAAGTATCCGGAAACATGTGTTGTCCAGACACTTTTGTGTATTTGAGGACTGTAGGTTCTGTTATTTGTGGAAAGGTATGATTTAGGAATTGAAACATGATTTGTGTAGCTTGAACATACTTACAGTTGAATGATAGTGTGTTAGGCTTAAAGAGTGTGCTAGTTTGATACTAGGCAGGTGTGGAATAAGTGTAATGGATCCATAGGCACTAGTGTTTGGTAATCACATGGAATAGGCGTGTGGTAATAATCGTTATTCCAGTGTGTGTGTGGGAATTGTGGAATAGGCGTGTGGTAATAATCGTTATTCTCAATTCCTAAGGAAGAAAATGGGATTGACATAAGTGCTTGTAATCTCTACTTCCTTTCCTAAGAAATGGGCATGTGTATATTGCGATTTCTTAGGTGGGAGCATTAATCTAGAATCTGAGAAAGATTCGTAGTGTGGCTCTGGAATAGGATATGAATGGAAATGGGCATGTGTATATTGCGATTTCTGGAATAAGAGTATTAATCTAGAATCAGTGAAGATTCGTAGTGTGGCTCTAAGACATGATATGATGATGGAATGTGTGTCAGTCATATTCATGGGATTGGATGAAAATCGTGTTAATGGAATAGAGTTACACGTACGGTAAGAAAAGGAGTAATTAGGTTTGTTGTAACTTGTTTACATTGATTTTGCAAATATTATTATTGAAACGAATGTTCTCACTAGGCGTTGGCCTAATCGTTTCATATGATGTTTTCTTACCAGGTACCAGCTCGGGAAAATAAAGGGTTGTGGGACGAGCGTTTTTGGAATAGCAGATGTGTCAATTAACAAGAAGAGATTTTGATGGATTGCTTAGATAACTTAGTTAATCTGATTATAGTGATATGATTAGATTGATAGGTTATTTGAAGGATCCTGTATTGTAAATATACTCTTGATGGTTAATTCACTTGCTATATATATATGAAAGTTGAAGTTTATTTTATCATAACTTGATGAAATTTTAAGGTTCAATTTAGCCCGGATTTTGGGGTGTTACAATATGGTATCAGAGCATTAGTTTAAGTGAACTAAGTATGCTGATGAGATACTTAGACTTAAGCTGAGATGAATTAAGTTGTGACGTGTGAGATATGGGTAGAAGTACTAAGACGGGATAGTCTTAGAGTTAACAGAAATACGTGAAATTAGTACTGTAACAATGGTAACGAGGATTCTCTTGTATGATATGTTCACAATTCCAATTAGCTACTGTTATTATGAATATATTCTTACATAAGCATGCTTGTTTCTAAATGGTTACAGTGACTAATGATCGGTAAAGTATGTTTCGTATGTTCGTATGTGTATAACCATTTCTTATGGTTATCTTCTTGTGTATATCAGAACGATGGTGAATACGCCGCCATTATCTCCTATTTCTGCGATGGATAGGTCCATGATTGATGGGATAGGAGAAAGGCAAACTGGATTAGGCGAAATTCATGAGACTCCGTCGGGGTTTCTTTCTCTTGGAGGAGTGCCAAGTCAGGTACATAGAACGGGTACCAGTACTTCCAACCCAATAACACCAGAAGCAAGTATGGAAGCCCGAATGATGGAAAACATGACAAGAATGATGATGAACGCAATGGCTCAACAAACCGAAATGTTTATGAAAGCATTGAACGATTGAAGTATAGAGTTGCAGCGAACGGGAACCGATACTGGAGTAATTAATCCACTTCCTACTCCAGTAACAGAAACAGAAAGGAGAGTGGAAAGAGTTTGCTCATACAAAACGTTCCTAAGTTGTAAGCCGTCTGAGTTTAAAGGAACAGATAATCCAGTAACCTGTATGAACTGGATTAGGGAGATGGAACAAGCTTTCAGAGCTTGTGAATGTGATGAAAAGTCAAAGGTTAGATTTGCATCTCAAATGTTAAAAGGTAATTCACTGACATGGTGGAATATAGTGACAGCTTCAATATCGGCTTCAGTATTGACTGCTATGACTTGGGAGTCATTCAAGAATAAGGTTTTGGAGGAATACTGTAATGAGAACGAGATGGATAGAATCGAAGAAGAGTTTCGGACTCTCAAGAAGGGTAACATGTCTGTGAGAAAGTATACTGAAACGCTTTTGGAGAAGCTGAATTTGGTGGGGCACGTGGCTCCAAATGAAAAAGAAAAGATTAAAGCTTACTTGAAAGGTTTGCCAGCGGACATGATGTCCCGGGTAAGAAACGCTAAAGCTTCAACACTGAGGGAAACTATTGAAGAAGCTAAGGTGATGGAAGAAGTATACGCCAAGGATAAAGAAGAAAAGACCCAAGTTGGGGAGAAACAAAAATGGGAGGGCCGATCAGAGTCTTTTCAGAGACCTAAGGCAGCTAGTAAAGGTGTTCGTTACGATTCGCGTCGTGAACCGAATTGGTGTTCAAAGTGCAAGAGTAAACATTTTGGGCCGTGTCGGGTGACAGCCTTGGAATGTTTCAAGTGTGGGAAAGTGGGCATATGATGAACAATTGTCCGGTACAACGAATTACATGCTACGAGTGTAAGCAACCGGGTCACTTCCGTCGGGATTGCCCAAGGTTGAAAAAGAGTGGAGATGAAAGTAAGAAATCCAATATCCCAAAGCCAACGGGTCGGGTGTTTCAGATGACCGCTGATGAAGCTAAAGAATCGAAAGATGTCATCTCGGGTACTTTCCTTGTTAATTCTTGTCCAGCGCGCATTTTATTTGACTGTGGTGCAAATTTGTCGTTTGTGTCCAAGTCGTTCTTTCACAAGTTAGCTATGCCCGTTACTACTTTGGATGATGCCTTAGTAGTTGAGGTAGCTAATGGGGGTCAAGTCTTGGTTCGCGAAAGACTTGATGGTTGTTTTATTACGATAGAAGAGACGAAATTTCCGATCGACTTGTTGTTGATGGAAATCGGAGGATTCGATGTGATAGTGGGCATGGACTGGCTAACAGTCAACCAAGCAGAGATACATTGTGCAAAGAAATTAATACGGATTCCGATGGCTGATAGGGAGTATGTACTAATCTTTGGGGAAAAGCGAAAAGGGGAAGTTCCGTTAACTTCTGTTGCAAAAGCGCGTAAATGTTTAATGAAAGGATGTTCATCCTATCTAGCTTATGTTTTAGATGTAAAGTAAAAAAAGAAGCGAGTGGAATATATCAAAGTAGTATGCAATTTTCTAGACGTATTTCCCGATGATCTTCCTGGTCTACCAGCTGAACGGCAGGTAGAATTTCGTATTGACCTTGTCCCTGGATCGGCACCTATTGCGCGAGCACCTTATCGTCTAGCGCCGGCCGAAATGAAAGAGATGATGACTCAACTTCAAGAGTTGTTGGCTAAAGGTTTCGTTAGACCGAGTTCTTCACCTTGGGGAGCTCCGGTTTTGTTTGTTAAGAAGAAAGATGGCACGATGAGGATGTGCATTGATTATCGCGAGCTGAATAAAGTGACAATTAAGAACAAGTATCCGCTTCCAAGGATTGATGGCCTGTTCGATCAACTCCAAGGTGCGGGATGTTTTTCTAAAATTGATTTAAGGTCAGGATATCACCAAGTTCAAGTGAGAAGTGAAGATATCCCGAAAACAGCGTTTAGAACAAGATATGGGCATTACGAATTTCTTGTAATGCCATTCGGGTTGACCAATGCTCCGGCAGTATTCATGGATCTGATGAATCGAGTGTGTCGACCATTTTTGGACAAGTTTGTCATTGTATTCATTGATGACATACTAGTCTATTCAAAGACTGAAGAAGATCACGAACATCATCTACGTGAAGTTTTAGAAGTATTAGGAAGAGAGAAGTTGTACGCGAAGTTCTCAAAATGTGAATTCTGGTTAAAAGAGGTACAATTTCTAGGGCATGTGATCACTTCAGAAGGAGTTAAGGCAGACCCAGTAAAGATAGAAGCTATGACGAATTGGGAGACACCAAGAAGTGCGTCTGAAATAAGAAGTTTCTTAGGTCTCGCGGGTTATTATCGTAGATTTATTAAAGACTTTTTAAAGATTGCTTCTGCTTTAACTTTATTGACTAGAAAGAACATGAAGTTTGTCTGGACGGAAAAACAAGAATCGGCTTTCAGAACTTTACGTCAACAGTTGTGTGAAGCCCCTATTCTTGCCTTACCAGAAGGAACAGAAGATTTTGTTGTTTACAGTGATGCTTCCAAGATGGGCCTGGGATGTGTATTGATGCAACGAAGCAAGGTAATTGCTTATGCGCCAAGACAACTTAAGGAGCATGAGAAGAATTATCCAACGCACGATTTAGAGTTAGCAGCGATTGTTTTTGCTTTAAAGCTGTGGAGGCGCTATTTGTATGGGACGAAGTGTACTCTTTATACTGATCACAAGAGCTTGAAACATGTCTTTGATCAGAAAGAGTTGAACATGAGACAACGACGCTGGTTAGAGTTACTTAAGGATTACGACTGTGAATTGCATTACCATCCTGGTAAAGCAAATGTCGTGGCTGATGCTTTGAGCAGGAAAGAGTATAGTGGATGTTTGAAATCGATTAACGCTAGAATTGACGTGACGTCAAGTTTAATGGGAAGGATAAAAGAGGCACAAGCGGAAGCATTACAAGAAGAAAATCTGAAAGAAGAAGTGATGAGCAAGCAACATCTTCAACCGACTGAAGATAGTCGTAGGATTAAGTTATTCCAAGGTCGTGTTTGGGTGCCTAAAGCTGGAGGAAATCGAGAGTTAATTCTCGAAGACGCCCATAGATCTAAGTATTCTATACATCCTAGGAGTACTAAGATGTATAGAGATTTGAAATTGCATTACTGGTGGCCAGCTATGAAAGTAGACGTGGCTCAATTAGTAGAGAAGTGTAGAACTTGTTCTTTGGTAAAAGCGGAACATCAAAAGCCGTACGGAAGTTTCCAATCTTTGGAGATTCTGGAATGGAAGTGGGAGAAGATTACCATGGATTTCGTGACGAATTTACCTAAGACGCAAAAGGGTAACGACACTATTTGGGTGATTGTGGATCGTTTGACTAAGAGTGCTCATTTTCTAGCTATGAAAGAAGCTTCACCGATTGATAAATTGGCGAAATTGTATATTGATGAGGTGGTGTCAAGACATGGTATACCGGTGTCGATAGTGTCAGATCATGATAGTCGGTTTACCTCAAGATTTTGGCAATCACTACAAGAGGAATTGGATACAACAGTTAATTTGAGTACTGCTTATCATCCACAGACTGACGGACAGAGTGAAAGGACCATTCAAACTTTAGAAGACATGCTCCGGTCATGTGTATTTGATTTTGGAGGTAACTGGGATGCACATCTACCTTTGGTAGAGTTTGCATACAACAATAGTTATCATTCAAGTATTGGAAGAGCACCGTTTGAAGCCTTGTATGGCCGGAAATGTAGAACTCCGGTGTGTTGGTTAGAAGCCGGAGAGAAACAGTTTGCTGGTCCGGAACTGGTACAACAAACGGCAGATAAAGTGAAAGAAATTCGGCAGCATATGAAAGCAGCTCAAGATAGACAAAAGAGTTATGCTGATCCGAAAAGAAGACCAAAAGAATTCCAAGTTGGGGAGCGCGTGATGCTTAAGGTGTCCCCATGGAAAGGTGTGATAAGGTTTGGTAAACATGGGAAGTTAAGTCCTCGTTTTCTAGGACCATTCACTATCACTAAGAGGGTCGGATTGCAAGCTTATCAGTTGGATCTTCCACCTAAATTGGAAGGAATTCACAATACCTTCCACATGTGTTATCTTCGGAAATGTCTAGCCGAAGAAGAAGATGTGATTCCACTTGCTGACGTAAGAGTGGATGAAAAGAGCCGTTGTGTGGAAGAACCAGAGGCAATTTTGGAAAGATCGGTTAAAAGGTTGCATAGTGGTAAGGAAGTAGCTATGTTGAAAGTACAGTGGAAACACCATCGAGGTGCTAATGTGACTTTAGAGTCGGAAGAGAATATGAAGGACAGGTATCCCCATCTGTTTACCTGATCTTGATTTCGAGGACGAAATCATTTTCAAGTTGGGGAGTATTGTAACATCCTGAATTTTCAATAATAGTATTATAATGAGAATTGGGATCTAATTGTATTTTGGATTAAACCTTGAATTATGTTGTAATTTTGTAAATCAATAAGGTTAAAATACAAGGGATTAAGGTTTGGTGTCAATTGTGGAAATAATGAAACTTGGAGGTGTGGTTGGTCAATTTTGGAAAGTGTGTAGGGATAAGAACTGAGATAGGCAAATATCTCATTTTGGTTCTTGTTGAAGTCGGCAGAAAGAGAGAAAGGCAGAGAGAAAAGAGAGAAAAGAAAAAAAAGGAAGAAAAGCAAAGGGATCATCAAATTGGTAAGGAATTTGTGATGGTTGCTGATAAAATATGTTGTAGTTATATGATTGTAAACGAATCTGTGTATTGGACTGATTTTCAGAATCATAAACAGCAGATTTGGGCTTCAGATTTGTGCAGGAAGTGGGTTTTGCAAACAAAAGGTGAGTTCATTCATTTCTTGTATAAATCAATGTTTTTATGTTAAATTAAACCTTGATATAGCTGTGTAAATTAGTTTTGGACTGAATGGAATGGTCTAGAATAAGCTGAATGAATCAGACATGAGTTTGGATCGAAAGATTTAGCTGCAGGCCGAGGTTTCCGGATAAAACGATGTATCCGGAAACCGCTGTTATGAATGTGTCCGAATGCGATTAAGTATCCGGTAAGTTTCATTTTATTGTAGTTTCCGAATAGAATTAGTTACCGGATGGTATCCGGATTGTTTTAGTTTCCTGATGTTGTCCGGATTATATAAGTGTCCGGAAAGTTATGTAGTATCCGGAAAGATGATGTATCCGGAAAAGTTGTATATTCGGTAAATTGAGGGTATCCGGAAAGCATGTTATCCAGATAGTATGAAGTATCCGGAAACATGTGTTGTCCGGATACTTTTGTGTATTTGAGGACTGTAGGTTCTGTTATTTGTGGAAAGGTATGATTTAGGAATTGAAACATGATTTGTGTAGCTTGAACATACTTACAGTTGAATGATAGTGTGTTAGGCTTAAAGAGTGTGCTAGTTTGATACTAGGCAGGTGTGGAATAAGTGTAATGGATCCATAGGCACTAGTGTTTGGTAATCACATGGAATAGGCGTGTGGTAATAATCGTTATTCCAGTGTGTGTGGGAATTGTGGAATAGGCGTGTGGTAATAATCGTTATTCCCAATTCCTAAGGAAGAAAATGGGATTGACATAAGTGCTTGTAATCTCTACTTCCTTTCCTAAGAAATGGGCAAGTGTATATTACGATTTCTTAGGTGGGAGCATTAATCTAGAATCTGAGAAAGATTCGTAGTGTGGCTCTGGAATAGGATATGAATGGAAATGGGCATGTGTATATTGCGATTTCTGGAATAAGAGTATTAATCTAGAATCAGTGAATATTCGTAGTGTGGCTCTAAGACATGATATGATGATGGAATGTGTGTCAGTCATATTCATGGGATTGGATGAAAATCGTGTTAACGGAAAAGAGTTACACATACGGTAAGAAAAGGAGTAATCAGGTTTGTTGTAACTTGTTTACATTGATTTTGCAAATATTATTATTGAAATGAATGTTCTCACTAGGCGTTGGCCTAATCGTTTCATATGATGTTTTCTTACCAGGTACCAGCTCCTGAAATTAAAGGGTTGTGGGACGAGCGTTTTTGGAATAGCAGATGTGTCAATTAACAAGAAGAGATTTTGATGGATTGCTTAGATAACTTAGTTAATCTGATTATAGTGATATGATTAGATTGATACTCGGTTATTTGAAGGATCCTGTATTGTAAATATACTTTTGATGGTTAATTCACTTGCTTTATATATATGAAAGTTGAAGTTTATTTTATCATAACTTGATGAAATTTTAAGGTTCAGATTAGCCCGGATTTTGGGGTGTTACAATATGGTATTAGAGCATTAGTTTAAGTGAACTAAGTATGCTGATGAGATATTTAGACTTAAGCTGAGATGAATTAAGTTATGATGTGTGAGATATGGGTAGAAGTACTAAGACGGGATAGTCTTAGAGTTAACAGAAATACGTGAAATTAGTACTGTAACAATGGTAACGAGGATTCTCTTGTATGATATGTTCACAATTCCAATTAGCTAATGTTATTATGAATATATTGTTACATAAGCATGCTTGTTTCTAAATGGTTACATTGACTAATGATCGGTAAAGTATGTTTCGTATGTTCGTATGTGTATAATCATTTCTTATGGTTGTCTTCTTGTGTATATCAGAACGATGGTGAATACGCCGCCATTATCTCCTATTTCTGCGATGGATAGGTCCATGATTGATGGGACAGGAGAAAGGCAAACTGGATTAGGCGAAATTCATGAGACTCAGCCGGGGTTTCTTTCTCTTGGAGGAGTGCCAAGTCAGGTACATAGAACGGGTACCAGTACTTCCAACCTAATAACACCAGAAGTAAGTATGGAAGCCCGAATGATGGAAAACATGACAAGAATGATGACGAACGCAATGGCTCAACAAACCGAAATGTTTATGAAAGCATTGAACGATCAAAGTATAGAGTTGCAGCGGACGGGAACCGATACTGGAGTAATTAATCCACTTCCTACTCCAGTAACAGAAACAGAAAGGAGAGTGGAAAGAGTTTACTTGAACAAAACATTCCTAAGCTGTAAGCCGCCGGAGTTTAAAGGAACAGATAATCCAGTAACCTGTATGAACTGGATTAGGGAGATGGAACAAGCTTTCAGAGCGTGTGAATGTGATGAAAAGTCAAAGGTTAGATTTGCATCTCAAATGTTAAAAGGTGATGCACTGACATGGTTGAATATAGTGACAGCTTCAATATCGGCTTCAGTATTTACTGCTATGACTTGGGAGTCATTCAAGAAGAAGGTTTTGGAGGAATACTGTAATGAGAACGATATGGACAGAATCGAAGAAGAGTTTCGGACTCTCAAGAAGGGTAACATGTCTGTGAGAAAGTATACTAAAACGTTTTTGGAGAAGCTGAATTTGGTGGGGTACGTGGCTCCAAATGAAAAAGAAACGATTAAAGCTTACTTGAAAGGTTTGCCAGCGGACATGATGTCCAGGGTAAGAAACGCTAAAGCTTCAACCCTGAGGGAAACTATTGAAGAAGCTAAGGTGATGGAAGAAGTATACGCCAAGGATAAAGAAGAAAAGACCCAAGTTGGGGAGAAACGAAAATGGGAGGGCCGATCAGAGTCTTTTCAGAGACCTAAGGCAGTTGGTAAAGGTGTTCGTTACGATTCGCGTCGTGAACCAAATTGGTGTTCAAAGTGCAAGGGTAAACATTTTGGGCCGTGTCGGGTGACAGCCTTGGAATGTTTCAAGTGTGGGAAAAGTGGGTATATGATGAACAATTGTCCGGTACAAGGAATTACATGCTACGAGTGTAAGCAACCGGGTCACTTCCGACGGGATTGCCCAAGGTTGAAAAAGAGTGGAGATGAAAGTAAGAAATCCAATATCCCAAAGCCAACGGGTCGGGCGTTTCAGATGACCGCTGATGAAGCTAAAGAATCGAAAGATGTCGTCTCGGGTACTTTCCTTGTTAATTCTTGTCCATCGCGCATTTTATTTGACTGTGGTGCAAATTTGTCGTTTGTGTCCAAGTCTTTCTTTCACAAGTTAGCTATGCCCGTTACTACTCTGGATGATGCCTTAGTAGTTGAGGTAGCTAATGGGGGTCAAGTCTTGGTTGTTTTATTACGATAGAAGAGACGAAATTTCCGACCGCCTTATTGTTGATGGAAATCGGAGGATTCGATGTGATAGTGGGCATGGACTGGCTAACAGTCAACCAAGCAGAGATACATTGTGCAAAGAAATTAATACGAATTCCGATGGCTGATAGGGAGGATGTACTCATCTTTGGGGAAAAGCGAAAATGGGAAGTTCCGTTAATTTCTGTTGCAAAAGCGCGTAAATGTTTAATGAAAGGATGTTCATCCTATCTAGCTTATGTTTTAGATGTAAAGTCAGAAAATAAGCGAGTGGAAGATATCAAAGTAGTATGCGATTTTCTAGACGTATTTCCCGATGATCTTCCAGGTCTACCAGCTGAACGGCAGGTAGAATTTCGTATTGACCATGTCCCTGGATCGGCACCTATTGCGCGAGCACCATATCGTCTAGCACCGGCCGAAATGAAGGAGATGATGGCTCAACTTCAAGAGTTGTTGGATAAAGGTTTCGTTAGACTGACTTCTTCACCTTGGGGAGCTCCGGTTTTATTTGTTAAGAAGAAAGATGGCACGATGAGGATGTGCATTGATTATCGCGAGCTGAATAAAGTGACAATTAAGAACAAGTATCCGCTTCCAAGGATTGATGACCTGTTCGATCAATTCTAAGGTGCGGGATGTTTTTCTAAGATTAATTTAAGGCCAGGATATCACCAAGTTCAAGTGAGAAATGAAGATATCCCGAAAACAGCGTTTAGAACAAGATATGGGCATTACGAATTTCTTATAATGCCATTCGGGTTGACCAATGCTCCGGCAGTATTCATGGATCTGATGAATCGAGTGTGTCGACCATTTTTGGACAAGTTTGTCATTGTATTCAATGATGACATACTAGTCTATTCAAAGACTGAAGAAGATCACGAACATCATCTACGTGAAGTTTTAGAAGTATTGAGAAGAGAGAAGTTGTACGCGAAGTTCTCAAAATGTGAATTCTGGTTAAAAGAGGTACAATTTCTAGGGCATGTAATCACTTCAGAAGGAGTTAAGGTAGACCCAGCAAAGATAGAAGTTATGACGAATTGGGAGACACCAAGAAGTGCGTCTAAAATAAGAAGTTTCTTAGGTCTCGCGGGTTATTATCGGAGATTTATTAAAGACTTCTCAAAGATTGCTTCTGCTTTAACTTTATTGACTAGAAAGAACGTGAAGTTTGTCTGGACGGAGAAACAAGAATCGACTTTTAGAACTTTACGTCAAAAGTTGTGTGAAGCCCCTATTCTTGCCTTACCAGAAGGAACAGAAGATTTTGTTGTTTATAGTGATGCTTCCAAGATGGGCCTGGGATGTGTATTGATGCAACGAAGCAAGGTAATTGCTTATGCGTCAAGACAACTTAAGGAGCATGAGAAGAACTATCCAACGCACGATTTAGAGTTAGCAGCGGTTGTTTTTTCTTTGAAGCTGTGGAGGCACTATTATTGTTAGGTTTAAATATGTCTTCAAGATTTAAAATTCTTGATAAAGTCAAAGTCAATGTTTTAAGTCTTGTGAGAAAGTCAAAGTTGCTTTTTAGCCTTATTAAGTTCTTAGGTATAAATAGTTTTTGTTTAGTCTAATCTTGGAACAATTGAGAGAACACTTTGGACATAACTCACATATTGTAACAGTGTGCTAAATAGAGAATACAATTTACTTTCTCTCTCTACTTTCTCTCTCTAGAAATCTTATGAGAATTCATGTTGCTTGATTGATTTGGGATTAACAATTGGTATCAGAGCATGTTAATGAAGATCTGCTGAAGAAATTACACGAATCGAGATCAAAATTGTTAGGTTTTTGAGAGAAATCGATTGATTTTCTTGATTTTTTCAAGAAAATCTCTTTTTCTCAAATTCTTACATTTTTTGAGTTTGATTCGTCTGGATTTTGAGTTCGTTGTGTTAGGAATCTGTTTTGGAACATATCTTATTCAAGAATCGAGGGCTAATTTCATAGATTTGAGGGTCAATTTGAAGATTTTTGGGGTTTTTGTTCATATCGATCGTTTCAGCCTGTTCGATCATTCAGACTTCGATTAAGTGGTTTTCAGCGAAATTGGTTCACCTAATCTTGTTAGAAACTGATTTTCTAACATATCTGCAAAATTTTATAGCTTAATTCGAAGATTTGATTGAGATTTGAAGAGATTTTTTATTCTGATCAAACTTTGCGCTAGATCTGAAGTTTGCGCCAGTTCTTCAGATTTTTGAGAAATCTGCCAAGTCCACTTTGCGCCACCAATGGGTAGCGCAAACCTAGCTTTGCGCCATCAACGCGTTGCGCAAACCTTACTTTGCGCCATTGTCTCTTTGCGCAAACTCCACTTTGCGCCAACCTCACTTTGAGCCATGGTTATCTAGCGCAAACCCCACTTTGCGCCACTCACTGATAGTGCAAACCTCTCTTTGATCATTAAAAAAAAAATTATACTGAAATGTTTTCTATAGTGTATTTCATACACTTTAAGAGTTTTTCAAGAAAACGTTTTATATAATTTTTTTTTGGTCATTTTCCGCATATTCAGTAGATTTTTCATTATAAAGATCCGTTATCTTTAAGCAATCGTGAACCAACCACCTGTGCTAATCAAAGATTCTGATTTTGAACGATGGAGTGTTTCGTTCATCGACTTTATTGCGAGTAGAGAAAATGGAGAGAATATGATAAAATCATTCTCCGAAGGTCCAATGAGCAGAAATAAAATGGATAATGATTTTACTGAAGAAGAGATGAAAAGGTTGAAAGCTGATATGGAAGCTTCGTCCAACTTGATTCTTGCACTTCCAAAACACATCTACAAAAGTGTTGACTGTTTCAAACACAATCCAATGCTTATGTGGAACGAATTATCTAAGAGAATGCATGGATCTGAAGTTGCATTTACAGAGAGAAAGGAAGAAGAAAAGAAAGTTGAGAAAGAGGATACTGAACTGGACATGTGAGAAGCTGAAAATGAAGATCTTAAGGAAAAGGTTATTGAGCTTACGAAGAAGCCGTCTGACATGGAAAAGTTGCTAGAAGAGGAAAGAGAAAAGTTCAGAAAAGAAAAAGCTGATCGTTTGAATGACAAGAAGTGTTATGGAAAGCAAATTCTTTCTCTTTCTCAGAAAGTTTCCGAACTAGAAAAGACTTCAAATTCTGAGAAGAAAGAAAATGAAGAAAAGAAAGTTCTTGAACTCAGATGCGTAAAACTTTCTAAGCAAAATTCAGACTTTGAGAAGGTTTTATTTCTTGAAAAAGAAAAACTGGAGAAGGAAAGAGTTGAGTTTGAAAATACACGGAAGGTCTTTGAAGCTAAGAATGAGAAATTGTAAAAGAAAATTTCTGACCTTCAAAAGGAATTAGATGAAGAAAGACAAGAACTAGAAAAGAGGAAGAAAGTTGACTTTCAGGCTAGGAGCGTTAAAGACGAATTCTCTGTTGAAAGAAAGATATTTCAGCAGGAAATACGTAGACTGACAAAGAATTTGGCTGTGTTATCGACTGATATCATGAAGGAGTAGATTGTTAAGTCTGATATTCAAAAGAAGCTTGCTTTTGTGACCAAGGAACGAAATGACTTAGCTTTCAAAGTGAAGTCATTTAACAAATCCAAAAGCTATTCAGAATGTCCGATTCGTCCTTCTAATCTCTTTTATGATCACTCAGTGGATAATTCTTCTAAGTCTCAATCTGCTGATCTTCCTGTATATAAGAAAATCAACATGCAATAGAGAGTAAAAGGTACGATTCCTCAAAAAGATGTACCAAAATCATCTGTTCCCAACAAGAACACTAACCTGAAAGGTAAATCTTTTGCTAAACCTGGTTCATTATATTCCGCAAACAATTTAATCAGGTTAGCACAAAAGAATATTTGTTGTTCTTATTGTGGAACTAATGATTTCATTAAAAATAATGATGCGCAATTTTGGTATGGCACTTATCATTTTCCTTCCTATAGAGCTCCGCTTAACAAGTCAGGACCCAAGACGCGTTGGGTACCAAAATCTACTTAATCTGTTTTTGCAGATTTAGAAGCAAAGCGTTGAACTCTCGGAAGAAGATGTATTTGTGCATTTAAAGTTATTGGTTTCTAAACACATCAGTTTAGAACCCGTATTTCACTGTTATTGGCTTTTGAACATATCAGTTCAAAACCCGTGCTTCAACGACTATGGCTTTTAAACAATTCAGTTCAGGACCCGTACTTCAATGGCTAAGACTTCTAAACAAATCAGTTTAGAACTCGTACTTATCAGGTTAAATCTTTTACCGCATGATCATACTTCTCAGGTGATATCCTTAACTGTCACATCTTTCTATTTCAAGGAACAAGTGGTAAAAGGTAACATTGTATTATACTTTGTTTCTACTGCTTTGAAAATTTGAATTTTTACAAATTTAATTCAATGAGACGAAATTTTCAATTTTTATTCAATGAATTAAATGTGTGCTAAAAGATGATTTTACAAGTATTTTTGTATTATCTGAGTTACATTTGTTTCAACTTTCACCTCTGAAATAAATCGAAAGGTTAGCAAAACATCAATGAAATTATGCTGAATGCTCAAAAATATGGAAATCTGAACTTATATAGAATATAATGTTCAGAAAAGCCTAAATGTCAGAATGATGGATGGAAACGAAAATATGGGGGAAGCACTATGTTTTAGAACCAAGTGATTGAGATGCATCAAATTAACAAATAAAAATCATTTTGTTTGAAAGTTTGTACCTGTGGCCTTTCTGGTTTGGGAGAGTAAGTCCTAAGGGGTGCTCGACACCTAGTCCCTAAGACCAACTGGTCTGGGATCGGCTGACCCAAATCCTTCTATAGAACCAGATAGAAAGCCATGTTCTACTGGTACAAATGGGTTTACGATATATCGATGTGGCCTTTCTGGTTTGGGAAAGTATGTTCTAAGGGGTGCTCGACACCTAGAACCTAAGGCCAACTGGTCTGGGATCCGCTGACCCAAATCCTGCTATAGAACCAGATAGAAAGTCATGTTTAACGGTGTATCTTATTCTTACTAAACTTTTTGATTAAAAGATGCCAATGAGCACAAAATCAAAAGATGTCAATGATGACAAAATCAAAAGATGCCAATGAGCACAAAAGAAAAGATGCCAATGAGCACACATTTCGTGAAACTTGGGGAAAATACAAAGTCGCGATAAACCTGTAAATTTGTGAAAATTCTGATTTTGGACAAATAGTGTGAGTAGAGCAGAGTATTCTAATATGTTTTAGAATTGCATATGCTTGTTGCTAATCATATTTCGCATGCTAGCACACCAAATAGATTTAATAAAGGGGTTGAAACTAAACATTTTTTTCTTGATATGCAATGATGTCTTGTATTTGAATCCAAACACATGCATTTGATTTCATTTGATTGAAAAATCTGTTAAATTTCATTAAGTTGGATTTCTTTTGTACAATTTTTCAAATGATTAAATATTAGTAGTTATAAAGTGTAGTTCAATGAATTTTATCTTCCTTGTATCAATTCTTTTAAATCTGTGCTAAAATTTTCAACTACTGTTCATTAATGAAATATATGCATATTTTCAGGGGGAGAAAACAAATTGCTCCAGAATTCTTATTTTGAGGGGGAGCAAGGTTTTTCATAAAGGAGGAGATTGTTCGTGATACTCAGAGACGCGACTGAAATTGAAGAAGGTTTTTGATGATCGTGATGCTCACTATCATCGAAAAAGGGGGATAAATGTTTAACTCAATTTCATGTCAAAGAGCTTTCGAGAACATTGACTGAAGAAAGAAGATTTCGTCTTAAGAAAGAAAAAGGGGGAGAATTCTTCAAGAGTTTAGGAAAAATCGATTGATCATCTTGGTTTCTCAAGAAGATCTCTTTTTCTTAGATTTGCGCTACATTGTATCAAAATGCCTTGTGTGAAGAATCAAGCTCTCCAATTCAAAGAAAAAAAATCTTCGTCAGATCCTCGTCTGAAGATTTTGTGATAATTTGACTTTGACAAGCCGTGATAAAGACCTAAGATTCTTCAGAACTATTTTCTTCAATTGATATTCTAACAGCTCAAAGAGGGAGTCTGTTCAAAGTGTTGTAAAGTGAAGTGTTGAATTTTTAAAGTTCTGAAGATCAAAGAAAGCCAAAGACTGCTGTTCTCAATTGTTTAAATCTTGAATCCAAGGGGGAGATTGTTAGGTTTAAATATGTCTTCAAGATTTAATATTCTTGATAAAGTCAAAGTCAATGTTTTAAGTCTTGTGAGAAAGTCAAAGTTGCTTTTTAGCCTTATTAAGTTCTTAGGTATAAATAGCTTTTGTTTAGTCTAATCTTGGAACAATTGAGAGAACACTTTGGACATAACTCACATATTGTAACAGTGTGCTAAATAGAGAATACGATTTACTTTCTCTCTCTACTTTCTCTCTCTAGAAATCTTATGAGAATTCATGTTGCTTGATTGATTTGGGATTAACAATTTGTATGGGACGAAGTGTACTCTTTATACTGATCACAAGAGCTTGAAACATGTCTTTGATCAGAAAGAGTTGAACATGAGACAACGACGCTGGTTAGAGTTACTTAAGGATTACGACTGTCAATTGCATTACCATCCTGGAAAAGCAAATGTCGTGGCTGATGCTTTGAGCAGGAAAGAGTATAGTGGATGTTTGAAATCGATTAACGCTAGAATTGACGTGACGTCAAGTTTAATGGGAAGGATAAAAGAGGCACAAGCGGAAGCATTACAAGAAGAAAATCTGAAAGAAGAAGTGATGAGCAAGCAACATCTTCAACTGACTGAAGATAGTCGTGGGATTAAGTTATTCCAAGGTCGTGTTTGGGTGCCTAAAGATGGAGGAAATCGAGAGTTAATTCTCGAAGACGCCCATAGATCTAAGTATTCTATACATCCTAGGAGTACTAAGATGTATAGAGATTTGAAATTGCAATACTGGTGGCCAGCTATGAAAGTAGACGTGGCTCAATTAGTAGAGAAGTGTAGAACTTCTTCTTTGGTAAAAGCGGAACATCAAAAGCCGTACGGAAGTTTCCAATCTTTGGAGATTCTGGAATGGAAGTGGGAGAAGATCACCATGGATTTCGTGACGAAGTTACCTAAGACGCAAAAGGGTAACGACACTATTTGGGTGATTGTGGATCGTTTGACTAAGAGTGCTCATTTTCTAGCTATGAAAGAAGCTTCACCGATTGATAAATTGGCGAAATTGTATATTGATGAAGTGGTGTCAAGACATGGTATACCGGTGTCGATAGTGTCAGATCGTGGTAGTCGGTTTACCTCAAGATTTTGGCAATCACTACAAGAGGAATTGGGTACAAAAGTTAATTTGAGTACTGCTTATCATCCACAGACTGACGGACAGAGTGAAAGGACCATTCAAACTTTAGAAGACATGCTCTGGTCATGTGTATTGGATTTTGGAGGTAACTGGGATGCGCATCTACCTTTGGTAGAGTTTGCATACAACAATAGTTATCATTCCAGTATTGGAAGAGCACCGTTCGAAGCCTTGTATGGCCGGAAATGTAGAACTCCGGTGTGTTGGTTAGAAGCCGGAGAGAAACAGTTTGCTGGTCCGGAACTGGTACAACAAACGGCAGATAAAGTGAAAGAAATTCGGCAGCATATAAAAGTAGCTCAAGATAGACAAAAGAGTTATGCTGATCCGAAAGAAGACCAAAAGAATTCCAAGTTGGGGAGCGCGTGATGCTTAAGGTATCCCCATGGAAAGGTGTGATAAGGTTTGGTAAACGTGGGAAGTTAAGTCCTCGTTTTCTAGGACCATTCACTATCACTAAGAGGGTCGGATTGCAAGCTTATCAGTTGGATCTTCCGCCTGAATTGGAAGGAATTCACAATACCTTCCACGTGTGTTATCTTCGGAAATGTCTAGCCGAAGAAGAAGATGTGATTCCACTTGCTGACGTAAGAATGGATGAAAAGAGCTGTTGTGTGGAAGAACCAGAGGCAATTTTGGAAAGATCGGTTAGAAGGTTGCATAGTGGTAAGGAAGTAACTATGTTGAAAGTACAGTGGAAACACCATCGAGGTGCTAATGTGACTTTAGAGTCGGAAGATAATATGAAGGATAGGTATCCCCATCTGTTTACCTGATCTTGATTTCGAGGACGAAATCATTTTCAAGTTGGGGAGTATTGTAACATCCTGAATTTTTAATAATAGTATTTTAATAAGAATTGGGATCTAATTGTATTTTGGATTAAACCTTGAATTATGTTGTAATTTTGTAAATCAATAAGGTTAAAATACAAGGGATTAAGGTTTGGTGTCAATTGTGGAAATAATGAAACTTGGAGGTGTGGTTGGTCAATTTTGGAAAGTGTGTAGGGATAAGAACTGAGATAGGCAAATATCTCATTTTGGTTCTTGTTGAAGTCGGCAGAAAGAGAGAAAGGCAGAGAGAAAAGAGAGAAAAGAAGAAAAAGGAAGAAAAGCAAAGGGATCATCAAATTGGTAAGGAATTTGTGATGGTTGCTGATAAAATATGTTGTATTATATGATTGTAAACGAATCTGTGTATTGGACTGATTTTCAGAATCATAAACAGCAGATTTGGGCTTCAGATTTGTGCAGGAAGTGGGTTTTGCAAACAAGAGGTGAGTCATTCATTTCTTGTATAAATCAATGTTTTTATGTTAAATTAAACCTTGATATAGCTGTGTAATTTAGTTTTGGACTGAATGGAATGGTCTAGAATAAGCTGAATGAATCAGACATGAGTTTGGATTGAAAGATTTAGCTGCAGGCCGAGGTTTCCGGATAAAACGATGTATCCGGAAACCGCTGTTATGAATGTGTCCGGACACGATTAAGTATCCGGTAAGTTTCATTTTATTGTAGTTTCCGGATAGAATTAGTTACCGGATGGTATCCGGATTGTTTTAGTTTCCTGATGTTGTCCGGATTATATAAGTGTTCGGAAAGTTATGTAGTATCCGGAAAGATGATGTATCCGGAAAAGTTGTGTATTCGGAAAATTGAGGGTATCCGGAAAGAATGTTACCCAGATAGTATGAAGTATCCGGAAACATGTTTTGTCCGGACAATTTTGTGTATTTGAGGACTGTAGGTTCTGTTATTTGTGGAAAGGTATGCTTTAGGAATTGAAACATGATTTGTGTAGCTTGAACATATTTACAGTTGAATGATAGTATGTTAGGCTTAAAGACTGTGCTAGTTTGATACTAGGCAGGTGTGGAATAAGTGTAATGGATCCATAGGCACTAGTGTTTGGTAATCACATGGAATAGGCGTGTGGTAATAATTGTTATTCCAGTGTGTGTGTGTGGGAATTGTGGAATAGGCGTGTGGTAATAATCGTTATTCCCAATTCCTAAGGAAGAAAATGGGATTGACATAAGTTCTTGTGATCTCTACTTCCATTCCTAAGAAATGGGCATGTGTATATTGCGATTTCTTAGGTGGGAGCATTAATCTAGAATCTGAGAAAGATTCGTAGTGTGGCTCTGGAATAGGATATGAATGGAAATGGGCATATGTATATTGCGATTTCTGGAATAAGAGTATTAATCTAGAATCAGTGAAGATTCGTAGTGTGGCTCTAAGACATGATATGATGATGGAATATGTGTCAGTCATATTCATGGGATTGGATGAAATTCGTGTTAACAGAATAGAGTTACACGTACAGTAAGAAAAGGAGTAATCAGGTTTGTTGTAACTTGCTTACATTGATTTTGCAAATATTATTATTGAAACGAATGTTCTCACTAGGCGTTGGCCTAATCGTTTCATATGATGTTTTCTTACCAGGTACCAGCTCGGGAAAATAAAGGGTTGTGGGACGAGCGTTTTTGGAATAGCAGATGTGTCAATTAACAAGAAGAGATTTTGATGGATTGCTTAGATAACTTAGTTAATCTAATTATAGTGATATGATTAGATTGATAGGTTATTTGAAGGATCCTGTATTGTAAATATACTCTTGATGGTTAATTCACTTGCTATATATATATATATATGAAAGTTGAAGTTTATTTTATCATAACTTGATGAAATTTTAAGGTTCAATTTAGCCCGGATTTTGGGGTGTTACAATATGGTATGAGAGCATTAGTTTAAGTGAAATAAGTATGCTGATGAGATACTTAGACTTAAGCTGAGATGAATTAAGTTATGATGTGTGAGATATGGGTAGAAGTACTAAGACGGGATAGTCTTAGAGTTAACAGAAATACGTGAAATTAGTACTGTAACAATGGTAACGAGGATTCTCTTGTATGATATGTTCACAATTCCAATTAGCTACTGTTATTATGAATATATTCTTACATAAGCATGCTTGTTTCTAAATGGTTACAGTGACTAATGATCGGTAAAGTATGTTTCGTATGTTCGTATGTGTATAATCATTTCTTATGGTTATCTTCTTGTGTATATCAGAACGATTGTGAATACGCCACCATTATCTCCTATTTCTGCGATGGATAGGTCCATGATTGATGGGACAGGAGAAAGGCAAACTGGATTAGGAGAAATTCATGAGACTCCGCCGGGGTTTCTTTCTCTTGGAGGAGTGCCAAGTCAGGTACATAGAACGGGTACCAGTACTTCCAACCCAATAACACCAGAAGCAAGTATGGAAGCCCGAATGATGGAAAACATGACAAGAATGATGACGAACGCAATGGCTCAACAAACCGAAATGTTTATGAAAGCATTAAACGATCGAAGTATAGAGTTGCAGCGAACGGGAAACGATACTGGAGTAATTAATCCACTTCCTACTCCAGTAACAGAAACGGAAAGGAGAGTGGAAAGAGTTTGCTCGTACAAAACGTTCCTAAGTTGTAAGCCGCCAGAGTTTAAAGGAACAGATAATCCAGTAACCTGTATGAACTGGATTAGAGAGATGGAACAAGCTTTCAGAGCTTGTGAATGTGATGAAGAGTCAAAGGTTAGATTTGCATCTCAAATGTTAAAATGTAATGCACTGACATGGTGGAATATAGTGACAGCTTCAATATCGGCTTCAGTATTGACTGCTATGACTTGGGAGTCATTCAAGAAGAAGGTTTTGGAGGAATACTGTAATGAGAACGAGATGGATAGAATCGAAGAAGAGTTTCGGACTCTCAAGAAGGGTAACATGTCTGTGAGAAAGTATACTGAAACGTTTTTGGAGAAGCTGAATTTGGTGGGGCACGTGGCTCCAAATGAAAAAGAAAAGATTAAATCTTACTTGAAAGGTTTGCCAGCGGACATGATGTCACGGGTAAGAAACGCTAAAGCTTCAACCCTGAGGGAAACTATTGAAGAAGCTAAGGTGATGGAAGAAGTATACGCCAAGGATAAAGAAGAAAAGACCCAAGTTGGGGAGAAACGAAAATGGGAGGGCCGATCAGAGTCTTTTCAGAGACCTAAGGCTGCTGGTAAAGGTGTTCGTTACGATTCGCGTCGTGAACCAAATTGGTGTTCAAAGTGCAAGAGTAAATATTTTGGGCCGTGTCGGGTGACAGCCTTGGAATGTTTCAAGTGTGGGAAAAGTGGGCATATGATGAACAATTGTCCGGTACAAGGAATTACATGCTACGAGTGTAAGCAACCAGGTCACTTCCGCCGGGATTGCCCAAGGTTGAAAAAGAGTGGAGATGAAAGTAAGAAATCCAATATCCCAAAGCCAACGGGTCGGGCGTTTCAGATGACCGCTGATGAAGCTAAAGAATCGAAAGATGTCGTCTCGGGTACTTTCCTTGTTAATTCTTGTCCAGCGCGCATTTTATTTGATTGTGGTGCAAATTTGTCGTTTGTGTCCAAGTCGTTCTTTCACAAGTTAGCTATGCCCGTTACTACTTTGGATGATGCGTTAGGAGTTGAGGTAGCTAATGGGGGTCAAGTCTTGGTTCGCGAAAGACTTGATGGCTGTTTTATTAGGATAGAAGAGACGAAATTTCCGATCGACTTGTTGTTGATGGAAATCGGAGGATTCGATGTGATAGTGGGCATGGACTGGCTAACAGTCAACCAAGCAGAGATACATTTTGCAAAAAATTAATACGGATTCCGATGGCTGATAGGGAGGATGTACTCATCTTTGGGGAAAAGCGAAAAGGGGAAGTTCCGTTAATTTCTGTTGCAAAAGCGCGTAAATGTTTAATGAAAGGATGTTCATCGTATCTAGCTTACGTTTTAGATGTAAAGTCAGAAAAGAAGCGAGTGGAAGATATCAAAGTAGTATGCGATTTTCTAGACGTATTTCCCGATGATCTTCCTGGTCTACCAGCTGAACGGCAGGTAGAATTTCGTATTGACTTTGTCCCTGGATCGGCACTAATTGCGCGAGCACCAAATCGTCTAGCGCCGGCCGAAATGAAAGAGTTGATGACTCAACTTCAAGAGTTGTTGGATAAAGGTTTCGTTAGACAGAGTTCTTCACCTTGGGGAGCTCCGGTTTTGTTTGTTAAGAAGAAAGATGGCACGATGAGGATGTGCATTGATTATCGGGAGCTGAATAAAGTGACAATTAAGAACAAGTATCCGCTTCCAAGGTTTGATGACCTGTTCGATCAACTCCAAGGTGCGGGATGTTTTTCTCAAAATGTGAATTCTGGTTAAAAGAGGTACAATTTCTAGGGCATGTGATCACTTCAGAAGGAGTTAAGGTAGACCCAGCAAAGATAGAAGCTATGACGAATTGGGAGACACCAAGAAGTGCGTCTGAAATAAGAAGTTTCTTAGGTCTCGCGGGTTATTATCGGAGATTTATTAAAGACTTCTCAAAGATTGCTTCTGCTTTAACTTTATTGACTAGAAAGAACGTGAAGTTTTTCTGGACGGAGAAACAAGAATCGGCTTTCAGAACTTTACGTCAAAAGTTGTGTGAAGCCCCTATTCTTGCCTTACTAGATGGAACAGAAGATTTTGTTGTTTACAGTGATGCTTCCAAGATGGGCCTGGGATGCGTATTTATGCAACGAAGCAAGGTAATTGCTTATGCATCAAGACAACTTAAGGAGCATGAGAAGAACTATCCAACGCACGATTTAGAGTTAGCAGCGGTTGTTTTTCCTTTGAATATGTGGAGGCACTACTTGTATGGGACGAAGTGTACTCTTTATACTGATCACAAGAGCTTGAAACATGTCTTTGATCAAAAAGAGTTGAACATGAGACAACGACGCTGGTTAGAGTTACTTAAGGATTACGATTGTGAATTGCATTACCATCCTGGTAAAGCAAATGTCGTGGCTGATGCTTTGAGCAGGAAAGAGTATAGTGGATGTTTGAAATCGATTAACGCTAGAATTGACGTGACGTCAAGTTTAATGGGAAGGATAAAAGAGGCACAAGCGGAAGCATTACAAGAAGAAAATCTGAAAGAAGAAGTGATGAGCAAGCAACATCTTCAACTGACTGAAGATAGCCGTGGGATTAAGTTATTCCAAGGTCGTGTTTGGGTGCCTAAAGCTGGAGGAAATCGAGAGTTAATTCTCGAAGACGCCCATAGATCTAAGTATTCTATACATCCTAGGAGTACTAAGATGTATAGAGATTTGAAATTGCATTACTGGTGGCCAACTATGAAATTAGACGTGGCTCAATTAGTAGAGAAGTGTAGAACTTGTTCTTTGGTAAAAGCGGAACATCAAAAGTCGTACGGAAGTTTCCAATCTTTGGAGATTCCGGAATGGAAGTGGGAGAAGATCACCATGGATTTCGTGACGAAGTTACCTAAGACGCAAAAGGGTAACGACACTATTTGGGTGATTGTCGATCGTTTGACTAAGAGTCCTCATTTTCTAGCTATGAAAGAAGCTTCACCGATTGAAAAATTGGCGAAATTGTATATTGATGAAGTGGTGTCAAGACATGGTATACCGGTGTCGATAGTGTCAGATCGTGATAGTCGGTTTACCTCAAGATTTTGGCAATCACTACAAGAGGAATTGGGTACAAAAGTTTATTTGAGTACTGCTTATCATCCACAGACTGACGGACGGAGTGAAAGGACCATTCAAACTTTAGAAGACATGCTCCGGTCATGTGTATTGGATTTTGGAGATAACTGGGATGCGCATCTACCTTTGGTAGAGTTTGCATACAACAATAGTTATCATTCCAGTATTGGAAGAGAACCGTTCGAAGCCTTGTATGGCCGGAAATGTAGAACTCCGGTGTATTGGTTAGAAGCCGGAGAGAAACAGTTTGCTGGTCCGGAACTGGTACAACAAACGGCAGATAAAGTGAAAGAAATTCGGCAGCATATGAAAGCAGCTCAAGATAGACAAAAGAGTTATGCTGATCCGAAAAGAAGACCAAAAGAATTCCAAGTTGGGGAGCGCGTGATGCTTAAGGTATCCCCATGGAAAGGTGTGATAAGGTTTGGTAAACGTGGGAAGTTAAGTCCTCGTTTTCTAGGACCATTCACTATCACTAAGAGGGTCGGATTGCAAGCTTATCAGTTGGATCTTCCACCTGAATTGGAAGGAATTCACAATACCTTCCACGTGTGTTATCTACGGAAATGTCTAGCCGAAGAAGAAGATGTGATTCCACTTGCTGACGTAAGAATGGATGAAAAGAGCTGTTGTGTGGAAGAACCAGAGGCAATTTTGGAAAGATCGGTTAGAAGGTTGCGTAGTGGTAAGGAAGTAGCTATGTTGAAAGTATAGTGGAAACACCATCGAGGTGCTAATGTGACTTTAGAGTCGGAAGAGAATATGAAGGATAGGTATCCCCATCTGTTTACCTGATCTTGATTTCGAGGACGAAATCATTTTCAAGTTGGGGAGTATTGTAACATCCTGAATTTTCAATAATAGTATTTTAATGAGAATTGGGATCTAATTGTATTTTGGATTAAACCTTGAATTATGTTATAATTTTGTAAATCAATAAGGTTAAAATACAAGGGATTAAGGTTTGGTGTCAATTGTGGAAATAATGAAACTTGGAGGTGTGGTTGGTCAATTTTGGAAAGTGTGTAGGGATAAGAACTGAGATAGGCAAATATCTCATTTTGGTTCTTGTTGAAGTCGGCAGAAAGAGAGAAAGGCAGAGAGAAAAGAGAGAAAAGGAGAAAAAGGAAGAAAAGCAAAGGGATCATCAAATTGGTAAGGAATTTGTGATGGTTGCTGATAAAATATGTTGTAGTTATATGATTGTTAATGAATCTGTGTATTGGACTGATTTTCAGAATCATAAACAGCAGATTTGGGCTTTAGATTTGTGCAGGAAGTGGGTTTTGCAAACAAGAGGCGAGTTCATTCATTTCTTGTATAAATCAATGTTTTAATGTTAAATTAAACCTTGATATAGCTGTGTAAATTAGTTTTGGACTGAATGGAATGGTCTAGAATAAGCTGAATGAATCAAACATGAGTTTGGATCGAAAGATTTAGCTGCAGGCCGAGGTTTCCGGATAAAACGATGTATCCGGAAACCGCTGTTATGAATGTGTCCGGACGCGATTAAGTATCCGGTAAGTTTCATTTTATTGTAGTTTCCGGATAGAATTAGTTACCGGATGGTATCCGGATTATTTTAGTTTCCTGATGTTGTCCGGATTATATAAGTGTCCGGAAAGTTATGTAGTATCCGGAAAGATGATGTATCCGGAAAAGTTATGTATTCGGTAAATTGAGGGTATCCGGAAAGCATGTTACCCAGATAGTATGAAGTATCCAGAAACATGTGTTGTCCGGACAATTTTGTGTATTTGAGGACTGTAGGTTCTGTTATTTGTGGAAAGGTATGATTTAGGAATTAAAACATGATTTGAGTAGCTTGAACATACTTACAGTTGAATGATAGTGTGTTAGGCTTAAAGACTGTGCTAGTTTGATACTAGGCAGGTGTGGAATAAGTGTAATGGATCCATAGGCACTAGTGTTTGGTAATCACATGGAATAGGTGTGTGGTAATAATCGTTATTCCAGTGTGTGTGTGGGAATTGTGGAATAGGCGTGTGGTAATAATCGTTATTCCCAATTCCTAAGGAAGAAAATGGGATTGACATAAGTGCTTGTAATCTCTACTCCCTTTCTTAAGAAATGGGCATGTGTATATTGCGATTTCTTAGCTGGGAGCATTAATCTAGAATCTGAGAAAGATTCGTAGTGTGGCTCTGGAATAGGATATGAATGGAAATGGGCATGTGTATATTGCGATTTCTGGAATAAGAGTATTAATCTAGAATCGGTGAAGATTCGTAGTGTGGCTCTAAGACATGATATGATGATGGAATGTGTGTCAGTCATATTCATGGGATTGGATGAAAATCGTGTTAACGGAATAGAGTTACACGTACGGTAAGAAAAGGAGTAATCAGGTTTGTTGTAACTTGTTTACATTGATTTTGCAAATATTATTATTGAAACGAATGTTCTCACTAGGCGTTGGCCTAATCGTTTCATATGATGTTTTCTTACCAGGTACCAGCTCGGGAAAATAAAGGGTTGTAGGACGAGCGTTTTTGGAATAGCAGATGTGTCAATTAACAAGAATAGATTTTGATGGATTGCTTAGATAACTTAGTTAATCTGGTTATAGTGATATTATTAGATTGATAGGTTATTTGAAGGATCCTGTATTGTAAATATACTCTTGATGGTTAATTCACTTGCTATATATATATATATGAAAGTTGAAGTTTATTTTATCATAACTTGATGAAATTTTAAGGTTTAATTTAGCCTGGATTTTGGGGTGTTACAATGTGAGACCAGGTTATTTCCGTGTGACCGTGAGACCAAAAAATTAACACTAAACATTCACAGCAAAAGACTGTGAAGGTACTGTGATGGAAAACTTCACAGTGTTTTTACTGTGAAGGTTCGCTTTTTTTCTTACCTTCACAATGAATCACTGTGAAGGTTTAGTGTTTATTTTATGGTCTCACGGTCTCACGAAAACATGTTGGTCTCACGTGAACCCAACCCTATATATATATATATATATATATCCATTTCTTGAATATTTGTTTCGTATTTGCAAGGTCTTCTTTGAGTAAAAACTGCTTCATTAATTTCCATAAGTTCACTACAAAGGAAAAGGACTTTAGAGAAGGAATCTCCATAGAAGCTTTTAGAAGTGTATCTAAAGATACATTATAGAGAAGGATTTAGATGACAAAAACAAGGAGGGTAAGTGAAGGCTAGAAAATGTTTAGGGAAGGATTTAGAGGCTAATTGGACAGGATGAGAAATGTTGCTAAAAGCTTTAGAGAAGCTTTTTACCAAAAAAAGTATCTAAAAAAATGGGTCAAACTTTAGTAACACTTTTTTAAGCTTCTCTAAAGATAAAAACTGTTTTCAAAATTTTAATTTTTAATGAAAAATATTCATATACGCTTTTAAAAACGTATCTAAAAGAGTTATTTGCAAAATAAATCAAAATTATAATAGGAATAAAAAACATGATTGTTGTACAAACAGACAAGCCCAAAGAGTTTTTGGGTCCAAATCAACGCTCGAATCTCAGTCGCTCGAATACGTTTTTGGGTCACAAATCAATCGTCGTCGCTCGAATTACTCTCTATCACTGAATATGTATCACTCTTCGTCGGCTTCCTCTAGAATCACTCTCCATCGATCGAATCTTAGTCGCTAGAATAAGTATTCTCCATCGATTGCTTCCGTAAGTGATAATCGATTGCTGCAAGAGGTTCAATTCTATACATCCATCGATTCAAATCTATAAGTGATAATCGATAATCGATTCAAATATGTAAGTGATAATCGATAATCTATTCAAATCTGTAAGTGATAATCGATAATCGAAAATCCACAACAGGTTCAGTTCTATGCATTGTACATTGGTCAGATTAGGCAGGATGTTGATGTCAATTGACATTTCAGATTATCTGCTGATTTTATTAATGAGTCAACATAATCTGTTTATCTTCTATACATTGGCCACACAACACCATCGTTTCTCCATCATCGCTTCTCATCTTCGCCCAATTACCTCTGTTTCCGAACACCACACTATGCCTGATATTTCCCCATCAATTTGCAATTCTTCTTCTGATTCTGTGAAACACTGCAATCTCGACATTGATTGTGTTTTTTGAAGATTATTCGAGGCGAAGCACGTGCTTTAAAAAGTATATTTCGTATGGTCTTCCATGTTTGATTCTCTGCTGAGTTGGATTTTAGAACCTTGCATTATATATGTTAGCCTTTCATTGACTTACTTCGTTAAACATCTTATGCATATCTGTTAATCTGCTGAGTTTTATATGCTTTAATTATCAGATATGGAAGGGTTTGAGATTTTGGACTGCTGGAAATTGATTACAATATTGGAATACTGCTAATTTTATTAAGATGCATTCTGGTTTAAATGGGTTCAACAAGTAGTAATTGTTAATCTTGTAACAATGCTTTTATATATAGCAGTTGTGATAACACCAGATCTATTAGGTAATCAATATGTCATCCATTGATCTTTAAAGAATCTAGAATTACATAAGAATGTAGAACTTTCTCTCTGTAGATTCTCTCTCTAGATCTAAAACTATGAACTATCTTATAATCACTTACTTAAACACTAAATACCTAGACATTACAAGGTATATGCTCTAAAGCTAGCTTAACTTTACATGACTTTGAATTTTACTTTGACTTACAATACATTGACTTTAACATAAATCTTGAATACAATATAATACCCTAGCATTCTCCCCCTATGGATTCAAGATTTAAAAAAATATTGCAGCAGTCTTCAGCTCTTGATCTTCAAAACTTTAACTCTGACGACTTTAAACTTTGAAACTCTGACAATCTTCAAACAACTTTATCTTCTTTGAAAATCTTCAAACTTTCATCTTTGAAGAATCTTCTATCAAACTTGAAAAGTCTTCGTCTTTCTTTTTGTAAAGTCATGAAGTCTTGAATATAAACCTCAACAAATTGTCATCAAGTCTTGAATGCGAATTTAAGATCTTTGCAGCTTTGAAACTTTATAGCTTTAGTATTTGAAACGTTGAACTTTGTAGCTTTGAAATCATTGAAGCTTTGAACTCAAACTTTGAGTAGTTTCTTGATCTTTGTATCTTCATTTCTAATCATCTCGAAACATCTCGAAAACATCTTCTTGACATTGACAAAACTTCTCTTTATCTTGAAATTGAAGCATTCAAAATATCTTCTCTTTATCTTTATGCTATTTCTCCCCCTTTATCTTTCATTGATATATCTCCCCCTTTTCTCCAGTAAGTTATTTCTCCCATATAATGTCATCAACATATATCTGAACAAGAATAATATGACCTTTTACTTTCCTGAAGAATAGAGTCTTATGGATTTTACCACGCTCAAATTGTTCAATATGGAGATAAGTAGAGAGAGTGTCATACCATGCACGAGGAGCTTGCTTTAAGCCATAAAGTGCCTTATCCAGTTTATAAACATAACCTGGATGCTTAGGATCTGAGAATCCTGGAGGTTGTTCCACATAGACTTCTTCATTCAGCTTTCCATTTAGAAATGCTGACTTAACATCCATCTGATATACTTTGAAGTCTTTGTGTACAGTGTATGCTAAGAATAGACGAATAGATTCTAGTCTTGCTACTGGAGCAAATGTTTCGTCGTAATCTATGCCTTCCTCTTGTCTGTATCCCTGAGCAACAAGACGAGCCTTGTTGCGGGTTACAGTTCCATGTTCGTCCAACTTGTTTCGATAGACCCATTTAGTGCCTATCACTGTTTTGTCAGTTGGTCTTCGAATAAGTTTCCAAACTTTGTTTCTTTCGAATTCAGTCAGCTCTTCTTGCATAGCGCTGACCCAGTTTGGATCTTTGAGGGCATCATCTATTTTCTTTGGTTCAATCAGAGAAATAAAGTTAACAAATAAACAAATATTACCTGCACTTCGTCAAGTCTGAACACCAGCGTTTGGATCACCAAGAATTTGATCAATTGGGTGATTTACAGTCCATCGCTGAGCAGGAGCATAAGTCGCTGACTCAAATTGAACTGGAGGAGCTGAAGATGAAGCTTCAGCAACTTCAGGAATATCAACCAAGAGAGAAGTAGGTGCAGATGTCATCTCATTAACTGATTGCTGAGAAGTAGATGGAATGTCTGAGACATTTGGTTCAGAAGCAGGTATAGTGTTTAAAGGAACTGCTGAGACCCATGATGTTTCAGCTTCACTATTCTGCATGTTTGGGATGATAGTAGGACTATCATCTTCAACTGTATGAGTATGAGGAGTGGGAATGTCTTCTGAATCACCAAGATGTGAAAACATCCATTGATTCAGTTCTTCAGTATCAGCAGACGGTTTAGAGTTCGCTGAACGGGATTCGTCAAACGTGACGTGAATAGTTTCTTCTACAGTTTGTCTTCTACGATTGAAGACTCTGAAGGCTTTGGAGATTGAAGAATATCCAAGAAAGATTCCATCATCAGCCTTAGGATCAAACTTTCCAAGGGCATCTCTGTTGTTCAGTATGAAACACTGACATCCAAAGATGTGAAAAAATCTAATTGAAGGCTTTCTCCCATGAAAAAGTTCATAGGCTGTCTTATTGAATCTTTTGACTATCAGCGACCTGTTTTGCGTAAAACAAGCAGTGTTGACAGCTTCTGCCCAAAACTGAGTAGGCAGGTGAGAATCGCTGAGCATTGAACGTGCATCTTCAATAATAGTTCTATTTCTTCTTTCAGCGACTCCATTTTGTTGTGGTGTTCTCACTGATGAAAAGTTGTGAGAAATACCCTTGCTCTCAAAGAAGGAATCAAGAGACCTGTTTTTGAATTCAGTCCCATGATCACTCCTTATTGAGCGAACGGTCAAGTTGTTCAGGGTTTCCATCTTCCTGACAAATGTGATGAGTTCTTCATGGGTGTCACTCTTAGAACGGAGAAACATTACCCATGTATAGCGAGAGAATTCATCAACTATGACCAGCGTATATTTCTTTCCAGCGATGGATTGTTGTTAACAGGGCCAAACAAATCCATATGGAGAAGTTGTAGAGGAGATGACACTAAGGAGACTTACTTTGATTTAAAGCTTGCTTTGGTCTGCTTCCCTTTGTCACACGCTGAACATAAAGACTCTTTTGCGTATGAGTGTTGAGGTAGACCAGTGACTAACTCTTTTGAAGAGAGAGTATTCAGTGTCTTGAAATTTAGATGAGAGAGCCTCTTATGCCATAGCCAGTTGACATCAGATGAGGCTTTTGAGAAGAAACAGGAGTTCTCAGTGGTTGTTGAGTCCATGTTTATTACATAAACATTTTCCAAACGATAACCGCTGAGAGCTATCTTCTCCTTTTTGTCAGTGACAAAGCAGGATTCCTTGGTAAAGATTACCTTGTTATCCATGTCGCAAAGCTGACTGATGCTTAGAAGATTATGCTTCAGTCCTTCAACATATGCGACTCTTCTGAAGGTTGTTGTACCATTTGAGAGTACACCAAACCCTCGGGTATGTCCTTTTCCATTTCCACCGAAAGTCACAGAGGGACCCTTCTCTTCCTTGTATTCAGTGAGCAGGCTTTTCTTTCCAGTCATGTGTCTAGAGCATCCGCTATCGAGATACCTGATACCCTTCTTAACCTGCATTACAAAGGAAGATTAGTTTTTCTTGGGTACTGTTAGTTCCAGATCCGTGCAACAATTATGAAATCAGTAATATGAACAATAAGAACAATGATTTCAACTGGTCATCCCTGTATTATGCTTTCAATCAGAGTGTTTACAATACAATTCAGAAAAGCAAATGAGACAACTAGCCTATTTTCTAAGGCTAAGCAATCTATTTATATGGCGGGCCCGTGGTTAACAAGCCCACGGCTCGTTCACTAATAAGGCTCAAAATAAATAATTACAATTTAAACCCTAAACTTTAAATCAACATAAATTGACCCTAACAATCTCCCCCTTTGATTTGAAGTTCAAGTTCGTGCTCTAGATCTCGCCAGTTGTAGACATATCTTTTGCGAAGCGCGAAGTGAATCTCGAACCATCTGATAGCACGGCGGTAGTCGATGCGATCTTCAACCAATTCCAAGGCATTCCGAGCAGTTGTTTCATTCAGATTTGGAACATATGAGTACCTTGGATTTTCAGACTCGTGTGTAATGATCTTTCGAAGAGCATCTCGAACTTTGAGGAGTGTGCCGTCGCAGAATCCGTCTACCTGACTGAAACCCAGAAACTTCTTTTCGTTATGTTCGTTGTTGTAGACTATCCCAAATTCAGGTTCTAGAAGCAGAGAGTTCTCGGGATACATCTTCAACTCAGGAGCATTCAGATTCGGCCTTATCGAATTAACCTTCTTTGCCCTGTTCTTGATAGCCAATTGAAAATCCGTTAGATATGACATCATAATGGTACGGACCAGGTATCGACGAACAACTTCGAGCGGCTTTGTAACTTCAAGCGGTCGGATGGTTCTTGTACGAAGGTCTTTCAGAATAGCCAGGAAGTCGAAGGGTCGGAGGTGCTGGAAGTCGGCTTCAGAGAATTTCCATTCATTCCCATCTTCATGTCGGACAGTGAATACTGGGTAGACGATTTTCATGATGCGTCTTGAATGGATGTTAAGTACCTCTGTGATCTGATGCTTGGTTCTGACTCGGCTGACAGGAAGACACCGCTGCATTGTGCTGATATATCGCCGTTGGTATTCGGGGTCGAGGTTGTAAATACCAAGGCAAAAGGTTGGCTCGATCGGGCGAAGCTTGTGGACGAACAACTTCTTCAAAGATTCCTCCAGATGAGGGATAAGTACCATGATCTTCTCCCAACGGATTTGTTGCTGAGTAGGGGGAGGAAGATCAGAAGCTATCATTTGCAGAGGAGTTGTCGGAATGTTGGCAGTAGTCGGTTCAGGTCTTGTTGAAGTTCCAGTGGGTTGAGCATAGTGAACGGGAGAAGTACCATAAAAATTCTGGAGCAGGAACTGATCATAGTCGATGTTGTCGTCTTCATCAGTAGGGAAAACCAAATTTACCTGGAGTTTTACGGCACTGGCGGCTTTTTGATACCATGCATCTTCGGTCTCCGGGTTGGCTTCACAGTCTGGATCTATCATATCCAATAGCGGTCTGTCTAATGAATCAAAGTCGACCAGTTCCTGTGTTGAACCCTCAGGCTTTTCAACCGTTGGGTCTTCGTCATCTGATATCTCCATATCTATTACCATCTCGGCTAATGGCAACTCGGCTTCAGGTGCTTCTGTAGTAGCTGCTGCAGTTGGGGGTTCCTGTTGAACCACTGTTGTAGCTTTAGTCTGGATCAGGGCGGCGGTCTCGGTCTCAGATACTCTGGGTCTTTTCTCCCCCTCACGGTGATCAGGATCATCCTGGTCATCGTGTTTCCGCTTCAGACCGCCTGCTTGACTCTTGCAGGTTTCTTCTAGGGAACTGACTCTCTCGGACATCAAAGTAAGAGCTCGGTTGAATTCCTTGAGAGTTGAGTCGATAGAGTCCAGGCGAGATGTAATAGATGATGAAGGAGCAGTGACCTGGGATTTCAGAACAGAGATCAGGTCTGCTTCGGTTGAGGCGTTTGTTTCTGATTCTTGGAGCAGTTTGGCCAGTAGCATCGTCTTTAGAGTATCCACCGAATAGATAGGTTGAGTTGAGATCGGTGGAGGTACAGGTACGGATTCAGCTTCGACGACCTTGTCTTTGCCTTCGATTAATCGCTTGACTGAGTCGATCTCGGAGGCAACGTACTGCTCCATCGCCTCGCGGCAGCCTTAAGGGCGTTGTCCAGGGACCCTGGTGACACAAAGTCAGGTAAGATAATGTCCGGGTCACTTAGAACACCCGTTGAGGCATCCACCTGAGAGGCAGAGCCACCTACGTTCACAGTTGGCAAGATGATAGCTGTGGTAGGATTTCCATCCGATCCTCGTGTTCCGGCAGACGGAGACACTACAGACGTTCCGGTCGGGTCACTAAGAGTCGCGACTTGGTGTTGTTCCGCATCAAGTGTCCTAGTCAAGGAATCTTCAATAACAAGTGGATCTAGACTCGATGGTGCACTGAAAGAAGTCGAGACCGGGGGTTGCTGGTCTCTTGTTTCAACACCAGTACTCTCCGAGTGAGAGACCGGTGGAAGTTGTGCTATATCCCCGTGTGAGACTGAAACATCCGTCTTTTGAGAGACGGATGAGTGGATGAGGGGGTCGTGCAATTGCTCCGCTGGGTCCACGAAGTCTTCTTCAATACCCCGTCCCAACAAATGAGACGGGATAGCAGATGTGGCTACCCGGATATCGCGTGGCTGGGTTCGCTCAAAAGCCTCGTTATCTTTACGGCTCAATCTTTCTTGGTTCTCTTTCGACCTTAACTCCCTCCTTCTCACATGATCTATGTCCCGGGGAAGGTCCCTCCGGCGCTGGCTGGACCATGGGATTCCCTAACTCTCGTCTATATGCTATCACAAGTAGGGCTTCAGGCATATGCAAAGCACTGATTTTTTCCTGCTCCCCCTCAAAACATACATGGGGATTGACTTGCTTCTCCTCAGAGTGAGAGTGTTACTTACTTGGGAGTGATCAACACAAAAAAACATTTAGACTTTTAAGGAAAACAGGGTGAAGCTTCCCCTCGGATTTTGTTGAGGTTGTTGATCCTCCATGGAATATCTTTAAAAGATCCAAAGTTAGTAAACAAGACGGATAAACAAGTTCCGGCGCGTACCTTTGCTGTAAATGGATCAATCTGAGACAGATTGAGGACTGGCAGTAGGAAAACAGGTACTGGGTAGACGGAACAGGGGTGTCCGGACAAACCCAACTATCCGGACAACGAAGAATTCCAGATGAATTGAATTTTTTCGGATAGGGACCCGGTCCGGAAACTCATCCGGACAGATTGGGTTTCCGGATACCTGTCCTGAAACTCTGGATTTAAAAAAAACTTTTCATGTCCTTGTTGATTTTGCAGAAATAGGACTATGTGGATTTAAGAAATGAACCTTCTCTCGCTCCCCCTCAAATTGAGCGTGGGGATTACCTTGCTCCCCCTCGAATATTGCAAACTTATGCAATGGAGAGTCCGACACACAGAAAAAACTTTTAAACGTTTAAAGAAAAACACTGTGTCGCTCCCCCTCAACTGATGAACATCCAGTTGGATGCTCCCCCTCAGAATGTGCGCGTAGTGTGAAATGCACACGGGAGTATCCACACAAAAAAAACTTTTCAGCATTTAACAAATTGTGTGTGATGCTCCCCCTCAATAGTATAGTATACTTACCTGATGGCTGATCATGCTCCCCCTAAACACATGAGTAGTCGTGAAATTACAGGTATAGACAAATCTCACGTCTTCTTAATGTGTTTCCTTGTAAATCGTGAGCAGCTCCCTCCTTCCGGTCATGTGTGTGGAGCATCCACAGTCTGAGTATCATACATGGCCGTCCTGCAAAACAAGTTTAGCGGACCTTCGGTACCCAGATTTTCCTGGGTCCGGGAGGGTTAGGTTTGGCACCTCTTTGAGGAACTTGCTTTGACACAGCTTTCCCCTTAGGTGTAGATTTTACACCGTTTGTGGGAACTGGTTTAGGCACAGGTTGCCTCCTATGTGTAGATTTTACACCCTTTGGAGGAACAGGTTTGGCAGCAGGTTTCCTCTTTGGTGCCGGTTTAACCTCAGTAGGAGCAACCCATCTAGGAGCAGGTTTGGTCTCCCGCTGTGGTTTAACCGCTGATTGGTAACCCCATTTTTGATAGTGTCTTTGCTGGTTATTACGGGGTTTGCGTTTGGGAAATAAATTACACATGTGATACGACTCAAACCAATCATTATTCTGAATATCATCAAAATCATTCCAACCACAATTAGAACAACATAAACAATTACGCGATAACTGAATCAATTGATTAAGAGAATTAAGTTTAATTGGAAAAGAAACTTCAAAATGATTCCAATGATTCCAAGCATAATTGTCTTTGTTTATCCTAGAATTAAAGACAGGAGGGAAAGACTTTGATGCAACATCCTTGATAGGTTCCTTCTTTAGACACTTTGGTTTTTCTTGTTTAGCGCGACCGGTTTTATCCGAAACAACAGGGACAGAATGGTCAATGACTTTTGAAGAAACAGGAGTTTTGACAGGCAATCGCTCGGTCTTTTGCCTTGGCTGTGATTGGTTTTGAGAAACAGGTTTAGATTTGAGAACCTCAATCACAACTGGGGCCTTAGTGGTAGAACATGTACCCTTTAGAAAGTTGACCGGGCGATTGACTACTGGAGTCAAAAAATCAGTATGACTCGGGAGAGGTTTGTCGAAAGGAAACGACTCAAACTCTCCATCAGAGTTACCTTCAGAGTTCATGTATTCAGAAAAATTTATCTCCGGAATTGCAGGACTTGGATTAGGTGAGGAGGACGAGGAACGCTTAGTGTCAGTGTGCTTTGGGGAATTCGGTGCGGAAGCTAGGAAAAAATCAGAGTTTAAATTCCTTTTAACACACTCATCTTGAGAATCATAACCGTCTTGTGTGGTAGATATTTTACCTAGGAAAACTTTGCACGGAGACGTATCAGATGAATTTAAGGAAGATTCGGGGGAAATCTGCTTCTCAGAATTGAGTTGGTCAATTTGCTCTTGGAGCTGACCATTTTTCGCATACTCTTGCATCGCATCTGTTGCCAAGGCAGCCAACTTTGATGTGAGTTTCGTGATTTCTTCCCGAAGGATTTCCTGTCCTTCATCAGACACAACTTCGGTTTTGACCGGTTGTGGATTCTCAAGTTTCTCAGAATTTAGTTTCTCAATCTCAGAGATTAGCGCTTTCTTTTCGTTTTGAAAAACAGACCTTTCTTTCTCAAACGACTCCTCCAACTTGACAATCTTTGCTTCCAAGATGAGAGGAGGAACATAGAGTTTAAACTCGTCCGTTTCATTCTTGGTTGCGGGTGCTTGGTCCTCATCCTTTTTGGAGGAATCCTTGGGCTTAGCAACCTTGTAAGGGTCAAAGTAGTCATTTGAGAGATACTTTTTGTTCTTTTTATAGGAATTATTCAAAGGTTCATAACAAAACGGAAGCTGAATTCCTCGTTTGTGTGTGCGCTTATATTCCTCGGTGTCCTCTTCCTTTTCAGGTTCAAGAGGACCAGTCCATTGAATGGCATATTCCGGATACTTTTTATCTAACCCAAAACATGCAAAATCATACAAATTTGGTGTATGCCATCTTCCCTTTTTCAAATAATGTGGGTTATCATATCCGATACCCCATTTTTTGTTAAAGTATGTGAACTCTTTGGGTTTATTCAGAAAGATGGTTTGATCAGTTTGACCCCTTTTGTGGAGTTTGGTTTCAAGATCAAGAATTTTAGTAACAAACTCCTTGTGCTGAATTTGAAGAGAGGAACATTGATAAACAAGTTCTTCTTTCTCATTCATGCACTGATCAAACTAAGACTGAAGATCAGATAATTTGGCCCTTAAGTCTTTGGGTGCTATTGAAAGGATTTTGCATCTTTCCTTTAACATAGCATTTTCAGACTTATGTTTATCAGTTAATCGCGTTTGTACATCTAGCTTTTCGGTTAGTGAACTAATCTCAAGCTGTTGTTCTTTAGTGGTGGCCTTAAAGGAATCCGCCTGATCAATAAGGGATTGCATATCATTCATAAGCTCTTGTTGAGAAAATTCACATACCTGACTTGTCTTCTCTTCATCAGCTGGAGAGTGATAGCCCATGAAAGCATTTGCACCATCAGAATCGCTTTCATCATCAGAACGACCCAACCAGTAGTCGTTTTCCACGAACATAGCTTCTCCAGCTTCCTTCTGCTCAGCCAGTGCCAGTTTGGCCTTGTAGTAGTGAGAATTATTTACTACAGGCCTTTTGCAGTCTTTAGCAAAATGACCAAGCTTTCCACAGTTGTAGCAGGTCACTGGTTCATCTCTCTTCTTTCTATCATCTTTCTCCTTCTTCTCCTTCTTCTCAGACGTGTCCTGCTCATCAACTTTCTTCTTTCCCTCGTGCTTGTCTTGATAATCATGGCGCTTGTTGGAGGTGGTGGAGTAGCGTTGATTATTAGACGTTGGCTTCTTATAAAATCGCTGTTGTTGAAAAGATTTAGTGAGTAGAGCAACAACTTTCTTGAAGTCAGCTACTTCATCATTCGAGTCACTGTCTTCCTTTTCAGATTCGAAAGAGCTTTGCCTTTGAGCACGTTTAGAATGATGGCCCGAAGATTTCCCTTTCTTTGAGGATATGAGTGCTATAGGATCAACAGTTGGCTTTGCTTTAGTCTTCTTCTCGCCCAGAAGTTCATTTACTTCATCTTCGTCTTGAAGAAGCGTCTCATACAGTTCGTTGATACTGAGGTTCTCTATCAAGTTGTTATGCTTGACATGAGAAGCAAACACCTTCCATTCTGGTAGCAGATTGTTGAGAAATTTGAGCGCATTTTTCGTGTTGGAACGGACGATCCGGTTCTTGTTCAGTTCATTGAGAAGTGAGCAAAAACGTTCATATGCTTGAGTGAGAGTCTCGCCGTTGCGTTGCTTGAAACCATCGAACTTGGTTATTGCGCTGTTGATTTTCAGTTGATTGCCAACAACACTGCCACGCATCATTCTAGCCACTTGATCCCACATGCCTTTTGCCGTACCTTTGTAGCTGTCGATAGCTTGGTAGATTGAGTTGGGAAGTGCTTGGATAATATATCTCTTGGCATGCTTTTCGCCTTCTATTCTGCCACTTTCCTCTGCGGTCAGGTCGGCTTCAGTCTTGTCCTCATAACTAGTCACAAGATTTGCTGCAGTTGGTGCAATGGTCTTCTTCGGCCAAGGAATCGGACCATCTTCAAGAGCTTTCTTGATGTACACATAGTTGTCCTTAGATTCAATGAAGATCATGAATCTCTCTCGCCATTGCCTATACTCACCTTGATAGAGACAAGGTGGTTTGGAGTCGATCCCGATAGCAAGTGCGTCACGTGAAGTCATCGTAGGTTGCAACGAAGTGATCGTCAGACGTGTAGATTGATTCAAAGAGTAAACCTAACGCAAGTCACTAAGAGTGGTCCTAACGCAGGTTCTACGACTAATATGAACTAAGAGTGATCTTACTGGATAGGAATCCAAATAAGAGTCTGATCAGGAAGTGTCCGAATCAGATCAATAGACAACACAGTTCAAAAATCACAAAGTATTTGGATAAAGTAGGAGAGTCCGGACAGTTTAGAGTGTCCGGATAGAGGAAGGTTTCCGGATGACAAAACTATCCGGATATGGAAAATAAACGTACTACTTACCGGATGATGATATGTCCGGATAGAATTAGCAAACACAAAAACTTACCGGATAGACAGAGATTCCGGATGAAAATGATTACCGGAAACCTTGGCTTGTCCGGATAAATTACTTTACCAGAAAGATCAGGGTTTCCGGAACAAATCACCCGGATTGATTGAAATAGTAAAAACTTACCCGAAAAGAAGACTTACCCGGAATGTTGGACTTACCCGGAAAGAAGGACGAATCCGGATGAGATTCACACAAATGTCCGGAAAGAATTGGCCGCGTCCGGAAACCTCGGCTGTTCTATCCGGATTCTGCGGCTGACTTCTCAATTTCGATTGAAACTCAATTAGGGTTGCACAAAAACGTTCCTGAAAGATTAGAAACAATCCCAAACACAAAAATAACACTAACCCAATCGATTTTAAAGCAAAAACAATGAGTTTTGATGGTAAAAATTCGATTTTTATTGAAGAACACTACCAAAAACTTTGAACTTTGATTTGCTTAATTGAATACTCAAATGGACGAATTGGGATGAGAAAATTTGCAGAATTACTAATGATAACAATGCTAACACAACCCAATAAACAGAATCGAACAATTTTATCAAAATCAAGATTTTGATTTTTCAAGATGAACACAGACGAGAGAAATCAAACACTTACTAGAAATCGATGAAAACGCTTTGAATCAAATCCGTCCGTCTGCTCTGATACCAATTGTTAGTTCCAGATCCGTGCAACAATTATGAAATCAGTAATATGAACAGTAAGAACAATGATTTCAACTGGTCATCCCTGTATTATGCTTTCAATCAGAGTGTTTACAATACAATTCAGAAAAGCAAATGAGACAACTAGCCTATTTTCTAAGGCTAAGCAATCTATTTAGATGGCGGGCCCGTGGTTAACAAGCCCACGGCCCGTTCACTAATAAGGCTCAAAATAAAGAATTACAGTTTAAACCCTGAACTTTAAATCAACATAAATTGAACCTAACAGGTACCCACTTAACCATGTGTACACACTTCTTAGTGGGGGTAGAAGAAGAGGTGGAAGGTTCAGCAGTCTTCGCAGCATTTGAAGATTCAGCTTTGTCAGTCTTCACTTTGGTTAATTTCTTAACCTTAGTGGGCTTCTTTGCCTTGGGGGCAATGAGCTTCACCTTAGCTATCTTTTCAGCTTGGGTGGCTGTGGGGCACTTACTAGCAATATGATCTGTAAGTCCACAGTGATAACATTTCCTATAACTAAAAGTAATTCTAGGACCATTTGCATGCTGAGCTTTTGATTTTAAATTTGAAGGACCAGTACCAAGTAAGCTATTGGTTTTTGAAATGGGAGGAACATTTAGTTCTTCGGATTTCTTACCAATGATTTCCACTTTGATTCTAGGAGTAGATCGCTGAATAGATCTACGCTGAATAAATCCAGAGATCTTATTCTTTGAATCAGAGGGATAAGTCACTGAAGCTTTAGAAGCGTTCAGCTTTGGTACAGAGGTACCCTTCTGAGGATTTTGGTTAAAAGCAATTCCTTTACCTTTGTTTTTAAAGACTGAGGTAGGTTTTGGATAAATAACTTTTTCTTTACCTTTAGAAGTTAAGGTAGAGATTTCCTCAGGGATGGGCGGTTTAGAAGAGGAACACTGAGAGGATGAAGTATCAGCGACTGAGGATACGAAAGTTCCAAATAAGAGCATGGAACGATCAGTGGTTGGTTCTAGAGTATCAGCTTTGTAACCAAGACCATGTTTATCACTCAAGGGAATCTGAGACTTAATTATCTCAGTGATCTTTGATGAGGAATTTATCATCCATCAACAGTAGCTTTTTCAGCTTTTAATGCAGCGATAGCTTCTTCGCGCTCGATTTTGACTAGCTGATTTAGGTGAACTTGATCTTTAAAATCTTCTTCAATTTTAGAAAGATTTTCTATTTGAAGGTGACAATTTTTAAGCTGTTCAGTGAGATCAAGGTTTTGATTTTCAACTACAGTTTTGCCATTCATGGCTTCATATAAACTTCTAGTCAAGAGATCGATCTTTCGAAGACTATCAGCTTCATCAATATTTGCAAAATATTGGTAAAGAAGGAAGGTGATACCTAAGTAGCAGAGGTTGAAGTGGAGGGAATGTCTGAACTTTCTTCCTCGTCTTCAAGTTTGGCCATAAGACAGAGATTGGCTTCATCATCTTCAGAGTTAGATGTTTCTTCCTCATCAGAGTCAGCCCAATCATAGTCAGCCACCAGGCCTTTGTCTTTCTTCTTAAAGGTTTTAAGCTTTGCATACCTTTCTTTCAGCTTTTTATATTTTTCATCTCTATTCCTGGGAAAAAGATTTTCTTGGGAAAAGCTGAGGACCTAGAGACTTTCTTAGACCTGCACTCGCTAGCAAAATGTCCTATCTTTTCACAGTTATAGCAAGTAGCAGTAGCCTTATCAACAGAAGTTGATGATCTTGGCTTGTCAGTAATATCAAGAGGTTTATTCCTTTTGAAATTACTCTTTCTAGCAAATCTCCTGAACTTATTATCCAAATATGTCAGAGCTTCATCATCATCTGAAACTTCAGATTCTGATGATCTTTCAGAATTAGTCTCCAACTCAGTGATAGTAACAGTTGATCGCTGAGTGGAAGATGACTCTGAGATTAAAGCAACAGGGGTGCTTTTGGAATCTTTTACAATATTCTTCTTAAGATGACTCGATTGCTCATGATTCAGCATCGTGCCATATAAGGTAGAAAGGGTCATAGAATTTAGATCCTTTGACAGCTTGAGACACATTGAATAATTGTCCCAGCTTTCAGGTAAACATTCTAAAAACTTTGTCAGCACTTCAAAATTAGAATATTCCTTACCAACAGTTTTCAGAACTATTATTAAGCAGTTAAAACGTTGGTGTACTTCAGAGAGAGTTTCATTCTTACCACAAATGAAGCTTTCATACTGTCTTACCAGGTTGATCTTTCGAGAGTCCTGGACTTCAGAAGTACCTTCATACTGAACACGGATTGTGTCCCACATAGCTTTTGAGGTTTTCAGGTTCATGACGGAATGGTAGACTTCGTCAGGAAGAGCCATGGAGAGTATGGATCTGGCTTTGGTGTCGATAGCCACTTTCTTCTTATCTTCATCAGTCCACATATGAATTTCCTTAGGAATCAGCCTTTCTAGAATAGCAGGTCTATTCTCAGCGGCTGGAACTGCAGCATCAATTCTTACAGGAATATATGGGTCGTTTTCAAGATAATAAGGCATAGTAGGGTCTACACCTTCTAAGAAGAGAATCATCCTATTTTTCCATAGATTAAAATTATCTCTGGAGAATCTAGGGGGTTTTGCAAGAGAACCGTTGTCAATATAGTTTGTGTTTGTGTTGGTAGCCATTTTAAGAAATAGCTAGGAAGAGAAATCTTAGTATAGATCAGATCTTGTTTATGAGATTAAACAAATCCGCTCTGATTCCACTTGTTGGTCCCGAAGGGCTATACAAGTTTGTAGAAGGGGGGTGGGAGTTAAATACAAACACACAGATTTTACTTTTCTAAATTGTTTATTGATAAATCAAAACAATTTACAACTTGTTGCGGAACAAGATTAAGGATAAACCTAAATCTAAACAAGTCTTAAGAACACTAAGTTTCTTGCACTAAGAAAGAGAAGGAAATTACTAATAATAACCTATCTCAAAGATATAAGAAGGATGACTCGACCAGAGTTTACGAGTACTTCAAAATGAAGTGAGGTCTTCTTCTTATATACTGCATGCATTTAATGCATGGCAGTTTATACTTTACACGTGGCAGCAGCCGATTGGTTGTTTGATTCTGACTTTAGTAGACAACCTTTGTAGCCGCATGGTGCACAGTGTAGAATCATAGTTGGTGTACGATTTCATACAATAAGGATGTATGTTCTGACATTTCGTACGGAGTCGTGCAAGGGTGGTTAAGACAAAAGTACTTTGTACGGAAGACTTCATGATCAGCTTACGTTGATTCAACGCTTTATCATTGTTTATCAGCGAATGATAAAGTTCAGCGATAGCTGAAGTCTTGTACTTGATACTTCACGTTGAGTGGATAAATCTGAGTCTTCGCTGATCCGCATCAGTTCATTAGGAGACTTGTCGCTGGTTCTTGAGCTTGATCTTCGACTTCAGCGTAGAACCTATGTTAACGTGAAACTTGTCTTCAGGGATCATAATAAACAACTAACTTATCAGCGATCACCATAAGGACTGAACAGGCTCAGAGCATTATGGTGAACAGTGTTCGCTGAATGTTTAATCTAAAGAACGAGAGTTCCTATCAGCCGTACTGAATTAGTCTTAGTACTTATCAGCGATAGTGAAACTCTGATACATATTGTTTACTTACAATTTTCACTAAGTGTTTAAGAGATGGTCATTATCAAATCACTGAGGGTTTGGATCAACACAACCCCTGTTGTCTCTAAAGAGCTCACAGAGTTTTCTTTAAGCAGACCATGTTCGACATAGGATTTCTCATGGTTTTCAACAGATTGTTTTCACAGGCTATCAAGATATTTTTAGAATCGTTTTTCAGCTTATTCTCTGTGGACGAAGGTGTGAACTCAGGTGCCTCTGCGTATAACTCTTTTTCTGGGTTTATCATGCATACAAAGGCGACTTGGGTTTGAGTCTCTGGATCCCTAAACTTGAAGAGACCTATCCGATCCTGTGTTTTTAGATATTTCTTTGGTTTGGATGCTCTTTTGACAGAGTCAGAAGATGGTAAATTTGTGTTATGATACCATACATTAATCATCTCCAAAGGTTTCCTCTTGTGAGGTTCCCTAGAGGTTTTTGCCTTTTGTTCACAGAGAGTAAGTTAGGAAAACCTGGTTTGATAACATCCCCAATGCAAAATAGGGAAGATAAGGAATTGTTTCTTTTGGTTCGTGTATATCGCATAAGCCAATTCCTCTTCTGCCTATTTGAGTATTTACCTTTTCATTTACCTTCTGTGCGTCTTGATATTTTTTAATTAAGAGGTCTCTGTCGAGTAGGTCCTTGTGAAAATCTTCTCTTTCTTTTTGGAAAAAAGTTTTTAAGGGCAAGTATATTCAGACTGTCACTCTCATTATTCATAAGCACTTTTGTTTTGGCTTTCAAGGCAGAATCAAGATCTGAAATCTTTTCTTTTAAAGGCTTTATCTCTTTATACCAATTTGTTTCAAGATTTTCCTTTTCCAAAGTTATCTTTGCCTTTTCTTGAGTGAGAAGTTTGGCTTCTCTCTTATAGAAGGCAAGTTTTTTCTGTATATCAGCACAAGTCTTTTCTAGTTCGTTGAAATCTTCTGTTAGTTTAAGAAAATTAGCTTATGTGTTAGTAGAAGAGGAGTTTGAAGTGGATACCTCAGAGTCGAAGCCGCATCCCACAAAACAATGCATTCTTCTTCTAGCCTTCATCAGAAGACTCATCAGACACCTAGTTCTCCTGTTCTACCATAAGAGATATTTAGCTTAGTACGCTGCTTTTTTCTTGTAAAACGCAGAGTCTCTTTGGGGCTGGGTTCTGTTGAGCTTGCTTCGACATTCAGATGCATAGTGCCCTGGTTTCATGCATCTGAAACACCCATTGTTCTGATGGGCTTGGGTTGGTGCTTGGTCTTGAGCTCTGTGCTCCTCTCTGGCTGTACCCCTTTGTTGGTCATAGGAATTATCCTTTTCATTTCTCTTTTCATATATGCCCCCTCTTCCATCTCTTCTGTCTCTCCCATCTTTTCCATCTCTTCCATCCACTCCTCTGTCGTAGTTGGGCTTCTTCTTGAACCCTCTATTTCCAAATTCCTTGGTCAGCAGAGCTAAGGACTTAGCTATTGAGGCCATTGTTGCCTCATCCTCATTCGTTACCTCATCTTCATCACTGTCAACAACCAAAACCTTCTTCTTCTTTTTCACCTTCTCCTCAGAGCCTTTTCCTTCTTTGGATTTTCTTGCACCTCTGTAGCTTTCCCTACGAGTGCCAGAGGTCCACCCAGCTAGGCTTTCATCTGGGCTATTTGGCTTTCCTATGCAGCCAAAGTGCCGTAGAGATGTGTGAGGGTCCAAGTGTCTACGTCTTGGTTTGTTTGTAAGGACATGAACAGTTGAAGCCACTCATCATTCAAGCTCTTGAGAAACATAACAATGTTCTCCTCAGAGGTTCTGTGAATACCTAACTTTTTGCATTTGTTAATCAGTGAGTTGAATCTGTCGTAACTCGTAAGTGTCTTGCAGAGTTTCAGTCGGCACAACTTTGAATGCGTAGTACTCGTTTATGCACTAAGCTCTTCTATTTTTCTGACTCTTGGCTCCACCTTCTAGATGCTTTTCTAGCTCTTTCCACAAGTCATATGCAGATTCACAGGCGTCTAAGGACTGGAAGAGGTCATTTGGTATTGCCATTATCAGAAGACGTTTTGTTTTCTTGGCACACTCGTATTTTTCCCAGTCTTGTGGGGACCAATTTGCGATGTCCTTTGGTTTGTCATACTCAGGTACCTCTGGTGTTGTAGTAGTTTCAGGTACCCTGGGAACAGTGGCCATGGGGACATAAGGAGGATTATGAATATAGGTCAAGAGCTCTTTGTCACCACCTTCAAGAAAGTGGATCATTCGTATTTTCCACTGAGGGTACTCATCTCTTAGAAGGGTTGGTGGTTTGGTTAAAGAACCAGCAGTGAAGAAGTTCGTTGTGTTTGCCATTTTTGATGAAAGAAGGAGTTTTCAAAAAGAAGCAAAGAAATAGAGTAAGGTGCAGTGACCTTTAATCGATGGAATATACTTGTGAAATGGGATTGAATATTTGAACAAAGCACTAAATGGAGGGATTTTAACAAGATAACAGTTCCTATTTAACTATCAGAATCAAACAGGTTGGTAAAAACAGAAAAATAGGGGTTGTTTTGAAACTGAAGAATAAAACTTAAAATCAATCCATAAATCTACCAAAAATGAGTCGAGATCATTGCAGAGTTGGTCCTTTGATATTGAGAATCAAAGTTTGCTCTAATACCACTTGTTGATCCCACTTTTGACTCAACAATGATCTTTAAACTACAAACTTCCAAAAACATAGTACAATAAGAAAGATGAATGCAGTATGTAACAAGAATAATGCTCAATGACTCATCTCTATTAATTCATCAGAATTACACCAAGAACACCATAAAGTGTGTGTTTCTTACAAACAGTTTCTCTCTAAGTAGGTGTGTGTGTGTGTGTGTTGTGCTTTGTTACCAGAAAACGTCGGTAAGACTCTCTATTTATACTAAACACAAAAGGGAAAAAGTGTACAGGAGACAAGGTCGTGGGACGCATTCTGGTACACGTTAATGTAGTGCGCCGTTTGATAGAACTCTGCAAAAGTTGCAACCTCTCAGAAGATGACACGTGGAAAGTTGAGGAACGTGTCGTATACTATTTGATCCTCAGGATCTTCGTACAACAGAGGCACGTGAGCAGTACACTTGTCTTTGTCTTCAGGAGTGGATCTTCATCTTTAGTCTTTAGTTCCACAGAGGCTCTGTCAAGATTAACAGAGGCTCTGTGGTCTTGATTTCTACTTGGACTTGTTCTTCTGATGTTGATCGGCAGAGGTTCTGATGTCTTAGTGTATCTGGCAGAGGCTTCTGCCAGATTTGTCCTTAGCTATTTTTCAATACTTCTATCATTTGAATACATGGAGCTAACAGAAATCTTTGGAAACGTTGAATTATTCCTCGTATGTCAAGAAATTCTCATGAGTAGGCTAAACCCCGTTGGGGAACAAGAAGTGTGTCGTGGCTTTGTGTATTGGGTGTCATTTCGAGATGACTTGATTGAATACCTCAAGCTAGAACTTTGGTGAACCATTTGGTTATGTATAGTAATGAAAATATGTTATCGGTGCATGTACAGCGGTCGGAAAAAGGGGTAAGTAATGTTTGATGGGCAGTGCTCCATACTAAAGTGAAGAGGAGAAGATAATATGTCGGAATAAGTGGGTAAGCTAGAAATAGGGAGTTTGGCAAGTGACATTGAAAATGTGGAGTAGCGTGTGCATATTATCCATGGCGGGTACATGAACTCCAAGTGAGAGTATGAGAAAGGGGATTTGTGTATCTTATGGCTCAAGGATGGTGGAAAACTAACTGGTGCGGCTGGTCAAAAGTGTGCACCCTTTAGTGAGTCGTTCATTGGAAGCATGTTTATGTTTTGAGAAGGAAGTGGAAAAAGGTAGTTGAATGTAGTGCTCGGAATGAAGGACCATTGGATTAGACTTGGTGTTATTGTGAGAAATGTTTCAAGGGAACTTGCCGTTCAGTATTAAGCTAATGGGAATAGTTGTGTGTGAGCATGCTCACTTCTCCTTATTGAGCGAGTGTAACATGAAGTTATTTCATATATGGTTGGACGCTTGGGGGATGCAGTGAGAATTTGAATGTGTCTTCAGGGTTGGTTCGGTTTGGACAGGTGGACACTTCGAATGATGGATTGTGGAGGTTTCCTGATATTAGCTATGAATAAGTGTGGGGTGATGACGTGGTGGGAGCGTATGAATTGGTTAACACTGATGGGTTGTAGTGAATTTGACTCGGGAAAGGAAGTATTACATGCGTAGACGTATGTCGTGTTGGGGGAAGTGATTTTGGAATTGCAGGTTGTCGGATGAAGAAACTCATAATGGTAAGATTATTGGGATATTCAAGATTGAACTTGTGCTAGTTGGTAAATTGAGTGGTTATAATTTTGGTAAAGGATTCGTGTTATTGCGGCGTGGAATTCAGCAAAGTTCCTTCTTTTAAGGAAGTGAGGTTGTATGAGAAAAACTTTGATTAGTCGCGTTTTAAAACTATGAGTCCAGGTGTGTGGACAAAGTGGACAATATCTAATACGGTTGGCCTGGGATGTTACAGATGATATAGTTGATCGGAGACGTTGTAAGTATATTGTACGAGATTTTCCGACATAGCAAAGTTGTGGCTCATCGAGTGGTGGTTCCAAAGGTTTGGGTACGACTACGATTTCAACCAGAATGGTTTGGGCACCTGAGTGAATCCAAGTTGATTGGATTGAAAAGCACAAGTCTTCTGAACCTCGAGTTTGAGAAAGGGACAGTTTGATGCAGAAGACGTCCCTATAGAATGGGGTGGTGCGTTCGAGAGAAAAGTGGAGTTTGGCCACGTTTTTGGATTTGTTGAAACTATGGAAAGAGTTGGAGAGATAGTGTATGATCTGGTTGTGCTTGATGAGATTATGGAGAATTGTGTTTCATGCCTCTATTTTAGAGACTAGTTGTTGGAAGTTGGTATGATGATAACTTTACAAAGAATGCAAGCGATAAGAAGTTGACCTTTGTCATAGGGTCGGGGACAATCTTTGACCGTAGAGACAAGAAGTTGAGGACCAAGAAATTGACCTTGTGGAAGTACAGTGGCGTTATCACAAAGGACGAGAAGCAACTTGGGAGGTTGAGGCGTTCATGAAGTCCAAGTACCCAAGCATATTCGCTGAAGGAATTCCAGGGACGAAATTATTTTGAGGGGGAGGTATTGTAATAATCGGGAACTTATTTGTAACAGAAATTTAATGCTTAGTGGTATTTGTTGAAAACTTGAAGTTCTAGGGCTAATTCTTAAAAGTGGGAAAGGGGTTAAAACCATAAAACCCTTCTCTTCTATTTCATTTTACATGTGTGGAGGCTAAGAGAACACAGTGAAAAGTGTGTGTGAGATTTCAATGGTAGAGAACACACAATAGAAAGATGAATGTTGTATGTAACAAGAATAATACTCAATGACTCATCTCTATTAATTCATCAGAATTACACCAAGAACACCACAAAGTGCGTGCTTCTTACAAATAGTTTCTCTCTAAGTAGATGTGTATGTGTGTGTGTGTGTGTTGTTCTTCGTTACCAGAAAAGGTCTGGTAAGACTCTCTATTTAAACTAAAGACAAAAGGGACAAAGTGTACGGGAGACAAGGTCGTGGGACGCATTCTGATACACGTTAATGTAGTGCGCCATTTGATAGTACTCTGCAAAAGCTGCAACCTCTCAGAAGATGACACGTGGAAAGTAGAGGAACGTACCTTATAATATTTGATATTCAGGATCTTCGTACAATAGAGGCACGTGAGCAGCACACTTGTCTTTGTCTTCAAGGGTCGATCTTCATCTTCAGTCTTTAGTTACACAGAGGCTCTGTCAAGATTAACAGAGGCTTTGTGGTCTTGAGTTCTGCTTGGACTTGTTCTTCTGATGTTGATCGGCAGAGGTTCTGATGTCTTGGTGTATCTGGCAGAGGCTTCTGCCAGATATATCCTTAGCTATTTTTCAATACTTCTATCATTTGAATACATGGAGCTAACAGAAATCTTTAGGAACGTTGAATTATTCCTCGTATGTCAAGCAATTCTCATGAGTAGGCTAAACCCCATTGGGGAATAAGAAGTGTGTGGTGGCTTTGTGTATTGGGTGTCATTTCGAGATGACTTGATTGAATACCTCAAGCTAGAACTTTGGTGAAACCATTTGGTTATGTATAGTAATGAAAATATGTTATCGGTGCATGTAGAGCGGTCGTAAAAGGGGGTAAGTAATGTTTGATGGGCAACGCTCCATGCTAAAGTGAAAAGGTGAAGATAATATGTCGTAATAAGTGGGTAAGCTAGAAATAGGGAGTTTGGCAAGTGACATTGAAAACGTGGAGTAGCGTGTACAGATTATCCATGGCGGGGACATGAACTCCAAGTGAGAGTATGAGAAAGGGGATTTGTGTATGTTATGGCTCAAGGGTGGTGGAAAACTAACTGGTGTGGTTGGTCGAAAGCGTGCACCTTCTAGTGAGTCGTTCGTTGGAAGCATGTTTATTTTTCGAGAAGGAAGTGGAAAAAGGTAGTTGAATGTAGTGCTCGGAATGAAGGACCATTGGATTGGACTTGGTGTTATTGTGAGAAATGTTTCAAGTGAACTTGTCGTACAGTATTAAGCTAATAGGAATAGTTTTGTATGAGCATGCTCACTTCTCCTTGTTGAGCGAGTGTAACATGAAGTTATTTCATATATGGTTGGACGCTTGGGGGATGCAGTGAGAATTTGAATGTGTCTTCAGGGTTGGTTCGGTTTGGACAGGTGGACACTTCGAATGATGGATTGTGGAGGTTTCCTGATATTAGCTATGAATAAGTGCGGGGTGATGACGTGGTGGGAGCGTATGAATTGGTTAACACTGATGTGTTGTAGTCAATTTGACACGAGAAAGGAAGTACTACATGCGTAGACGTATGTCGTGTTGGGGGAAGTGATTTTGGAATTGCAGGTTGTCGGATGAAGAAACTCATAATGGTAAGATTATTGGGATATTCAAGATTGACCTTGCGCTAGTTGGTAAATTGAGTGGTTATAATTTTGGTAAAGGATTCGTGTTATTGTGGCGTGGAATTCAGCAAAGTTCCTTCTTTTAAGGAAGTAAGGTTGTATGAGAAAAACCTTTATTAGACGTGTTTTAAAACCGTGAGTCCATGTGTGTGGACAAAGTGGACAATATCTAATACGGTTGGTCTGGGTTGTTACAGATGGTATAGTTGATCGGAGAGGGTGTAAGTATATTGTACGAGATTTTCTGACATAGCAAAGTTGTGGCTCATCGAGTGGTGGTTCCAAAGGTTAGGTTACGGCTACGATTTCAACCAGAATGGTTTGGGCACCTGAGTGAAGCCAAGTTGATTGGATTGAAAATCACAAGTCTTCTGAACCTCGAGTTTGAGAAAGGGACAGTTTGATACGAAAGACGTCCCCATAAAATGGGGTGGTGCGTTCGAGAGAAAAGTGGAGTTTGGCCACGTTTTTTGATCCGTTGAAACTATGGAAAGAGTTGGAGAGATAGTGTATGATCTGGTTGAGCTCGATGAGATTATGGAGAATTCATAATGTGTTTCAAGCCTCTATTTTAGAGAGTAGTTGTTGGAAGTTGGTATGACGATTACTTTACAAAGAATGCAAGCGATAAGAAGTTGATCTTTGTCATAGGGTCGGGGACAATCTTTGACTGTAGAGACAACAAGTTGAGGACCATGAAATTGGCCTTATGGAAGTACAATGGCGTTATCACAAAGGACGAGAAGCAACTTGGGAGGTTGAGGCGTTCATGAAGTCCAAGTACCCAAACATATTCGATGAAAGAATTCCGGGGACGAAATTCTTTTGAGGGGGAGGTATTGTAATAACCGGGAACTTATTTGTAATAGAAATTTGATGCTTAGTGGTAATTGTTGAAAACTTGAAGTTCTAGGGCTAATTCTTAAAAGTGGGAAAGGGATTAAAACCCTAAAACCCGTCTCTTCTAATTCATTTTACAAGTGTAAAGGCTAAGAGAACATAGTGAAAAGTGTGTATGAGATTTGAGAGTGTATCTTGGAAGGAAATCAAGGATGGAGCTGTATTGGAGGTGTTTGGCTCATCAAATTTATTTCAAGGTAAACTCTAACCTTCATTTCTTATAATCGATTTTGATGGATATCCTTGCTATTGAGTTTTAGATAATAAAAAAGTGTTATCGATGTTTACCTGTGTGGAAATGGGGTTTTGGATGTTAAGTAATGAGATAAGTGTTTCCAACAATTAACTGTACTGATTTCTATGGTTTAAAAACGATTGGGTTGGGATTAGTGCTTTGCGAAAAAGATTTTCGGACTATATTTGGTACGCAGTCCGGATTTCGCCAAGAATCCGGATGCAAGGTGTTCGGATGAGGCTGAATCCGGATCAATGACGCTTTCTGGACGAGTATTGGTGTGGTGAACTGGAATCCAGAAAGGAATCTGAATGTGTGTGTCCGGAAACAATTATCCAGAAATGTGAGAATTCGGATGTGAGCATCCCGAAAGGGGTGGGTATCCGGACGTGTACCCGGATCGGGGTATCCGGATGTTTGTATCCATAAACTTTTTCCGAATGAGCATTCGGGTAAATGCTTCTGACTGGGTTAATTTTCCATTCTTTTATGAGAATTCGAATAGTATGCAAGATAGTTAAAGTAGCCTGACAGGAGAATGAGAGTAGATCTCAAGCATTATTCGGGTGACTTATCACTCCTGTTTTAATCGTAGGTGTTCGACTTAGAGATCCAAGGCGTAAGTGATAAGGCTTATGCAAAAACAACAGGTGACTTTTCCTAACTGAAAACGAGTTGATCTGTATGCTATTTTCTTTACGCATGAGATGTTATGAAACAACATGTTTTATTGTCTATATGAAAACTGCATGTTTGCTATGTCGTAAGAAGGTTGAGTTTTTCGTATGCATACATTTGAAAGTGGATACGATACGGCTAAGCCGGGGGGGGGGGGGGGGGGGGTCCCGTCAGTGCTCATACCGTGGGGTGTCCCGTTTATGCAATGGAAGGTGTGTTCCAGTAAGGCAGTGTGAGATTGACACGTTGTCACCGGGGTGCGGGACTCCAGTATGCCATTGATGTTGATGAAAGATCATTGTTTCAATGCACAAAAATGTTAATGAATGCTTATAAATTGTTTATTATATTGTTATGGCACGAAAGTTGTTATATAGGGACCTCACTAGACCTTATGGTCTAACCCTCGGTTTTCAAAACTAAACCCATTATCACGAAAGCATTTAGTAGGAGGCTCGGGCAAGGGCTAAGAGAAGGTCTAAGCTTGAGGTGCGGAATAGAAGATAGTTTCATTACTTCACTTTTAAATCAAGACTTTGTTTAGAAATTTCTCAGTTGTGTATAGAGGTTGTTTCCGCACTATATGATGTACTGGTTGGTTAAAGTTAAATTTTGAGGTCATTTGGGTAGTTAATGAATGTTGATCGTTATGCTTTATTTTTTGATCTGGGTCGTTACAATTGTTGAGGGAATTTGTGTCTAGTGTGAGAAAATAGTGAGTAAACAACTATCATAGAACTTGGATGAAACTGAAGATCGCGTGAGAACTCACACTTCTTAATTGATATTTCGACTGCTGGGTGTCATGAAATTCACTCGAGAATAATTTTTAATTCTCAGTGAGATAATCTTCAATTTTGGGTCCAGATTATAGAGAGTTGTAACTTATCCTATATTAATGACCAGCATAACTCCCTATTAAATGAAAGTACCGGTAAAGAGGCGGAATAATAGGTAAGGAATTTTATGATTGAAATTTTGTCGAAAGATCCAATTGTAATTAAGTTTATAAGATACGTAGCACGTGGAGTATTTTTCATTGGCGGTACGTATTTGTTTGGTCTAGAAAATACCTTAGAGATGACGTCTTTCTTATCCTTATATTACCAATATATTAGAAAAATGCTAGACAATCTCTTTGAGGCCCATCACTGAGTTATTTTTCTTTTTCACAGCAACACAATCAGAACAGCATGGGGTACATTAAATATGCTCAACAACCAACCTCGATATCTGTCTGAATCATACAAAAGATAGTAGATATAAATAAAAGACCATGTCCATATCCCATGCATTGCATGCAAATTTCTCCATGGTTGAGATCCAGCCTTTGAAAGTTTTAAAATTCTAAAGAACTATAAAACGAATTGGCTATATATCTAGCTAGACCATATTAATTGGGTCAATATAATGAGTTTTACATCAGGATATACAATCCCTATTTCCTTTTTACATTTCTTGATCCGTGTTCTCTATATACGGTTCCTGTTTTATGATGGTGAAGGAAAACAAATATCTGCTGTGTTCGTGTTTGGAGACTCAACTGTTGACCCTGGAAATAACAACTACCTTCCCACTGTTGCTAGAGGGAACTTCCCACCCTATGGAAAAGATTTCGTGAATCATCAGCCTACTGGAAGGTTTACCAATGGTCGTCTTGTTACTGATTTCATCGGTATATATATAAATCATCTATTATTTTAATTTGTTACATTATAATCAAATATATATATATATATATATATATATTGTACGAGCTACCTAAATATGAGATATTCCAGTATTCCTGGAACCAATTGTTGATCTTAATTTATCTTTTAATTAATTTTACCACTACGATTATATATATTATCATTCCCTTGGGTGTAATTAATTAATATAACTATTTTGGCTGATTCGTTGGCATGTCAGCTTCATTTTTGGGTGTTAAGGAGAATTTACCAGCCTTCTTGGATCCAAGTTTAACGATGGAAGATCTGATGACGGGAGTTAGCTTCGCCTCTGCTGGTGCTGGATACGATCCCTTCACATCTCAACTAAGTGTAACAACTCCTCTCTCTTTCACTCACCATGAGGATTAATTGTTAATTTTTATAGTATGCAACTTCTACCTTTAATTACGCAACAACGGATTATATCTCATTAAAAGGAGCAGGAGACTTTAATGATTTATCAAGTATGCTTTACTAGTTTCTACCATTTTAACGTTTAGAAAACGAGTGTGGTGTGTATATATATATACATTATGGGTTGGGTTTCGGTCAGAAGTTTCAAATTTGGTGAGAAATGGTTGTCAACCGTTAGATGAGAAATGGACGAAAATTAGGATGAGATGCACCGGATTAATTACCGCAATTCATAGGAGGGGATTTGATTAAATAGTTTAAAAATATTTCTCATATGATCCCATGCCTATTAATTCATGTGATGAAAGAGTAGTCGGTTTCTTATAGTTATATTTGATTACATCAGGGTGTGTTGGATCGATGATACGATAAATAACCAAAGTTTTATTTAAATTTATGAGAAGTACACAGCAAGAATACACACTCTGACTTGTACATATTTGATACATATTTATAGACACCGAAAGGGTGCCTTCGAACCGTCACAATGGTTCGGTAAAGGTGGTGTTGTTACATGAAACATCACACCCCTTCAATAGTAACTACCTATAACTATCTTAATTGATGATGTGTCATTTAGACACACTTTTATATTTTAATAATCAACATACTAAAAATACAAATCTGATTATATCATTAATTCCAACAGGGTGCACTGACATCGTCACAGCAACTGGCCTTATTCCGAGATTATAAAAGAAAAATGGAGGTGGCGATTGGTAAGGAAAGAACAGATGATATAATTAAGAATGCAGGATACATTGTGAGCTCAGGAACAAACGATTTCGCATTCAACTATTATGGACCTGTATCTATTCAACGAACAGTCTACCCTACCATCTCTAGTTATCAGAATTTCTTGTGGCAGAATATTGAAAATTTCTTACAGGTTTCACAATTTCTCATCTCCCATTTCTTATGATTAATTTTGGTGATATTATTCTTTCAATCTTTCATTTATTACATTGGAGTTCTGAGACCAGCAGAGCAGTGTCGGTAAATGCGACCATTTATACAAAAATCTATCCTATGCCTTTTGAATGGGGGAAACACGTTATGAGTGTAAATCTAGATATGGTATTAATGAAAATATTTATTACCTCAACTGCCAAGGGCCAATCAAGTTTCTTCATTTTCTGAAACACACGACAGCGAATTCTTGGTGCTTGAGATACGCTCGGTAGATTCTGCTGCTGCATTGATTCCTCCTACAGTTCCTTCAAAATGATCAGCAAGTCCGTCTGCTTGATCTACAAAAGTACCCAGTCCTTCGGTATACTTGTTTGGCTTCTCTTCCAGTATGAACTCCTAGGAGTGTGTAGCAACTAATCTTCGAACATCTTTCTTAGTCTGCTTCGATCTTCACAGGATGATGACAAAGTCATCATCTTCTTTAGTGTTTTCACCTGGTCTTCATGTCCGTCTGAATAGTATCCATCAATGCTAGGATCTTCTTCCTCTCTTTCTTCAACACCTTGTGTTATGCATTGCTTGGTTTGATCGGTTGCCTGAGTTCCTGCAGCGTTATGATCTTCCTGATCCTTGCTCTTGGTTACACCACCAACTGAGCTTCCACTGCCGTGATCAAACGTATATCCCGATTGATCATGATCCTTTTTGGTTATTCCACCAACACTTTGATCCCTTAAACTTGGTAACTTACCAAACCTTTTCAATGCAAAGTTATAATGTTCTTGAGGGTGTAGCAAGTACTGTTCAAGTAGCTTGTTAAATTCTTGATCATAGTATTCTGGAAACCCGAAGCTCATTGCGATATCCTTCCAATTCCATGTCTCATCTTCCTTGAATTTTACGTCCCGACTGACGCAAAACTTTTTCTTTGTTGGATCAAACAGGCGGTATGTTTTTGATCCTGGCTCACTGCCTAAGTATGCCTTTGAAATGTCCCATTGTTTTTTGTTTTTGCATTCCAACAGTATAGATCCTTTTCCTCTGATCTCTACGTATGATCCATCTCCGAATCTTACGTTCCAGTAATCTTCTCGTCAATCTCCTTGAAGTGATCTTTGATTCCCGTCATATGATTGCTTGTACCATTGTCTAAATACCATAGACTTTCAACATTTGTAGTTATCTTGTTTGGTTCGAGGCTTCTCTCGTTCAAGAAAACTTTATGGTGCTCTTCAATAGTTTCCATAAGCAGTGTTGGTTCTAAATCTTCTTCAATGAGATTGGAGTGTTCTTTCTCTTGATCATTCTGTGGACATTTGTTTGCATAATGTCCATACTTCTTGCACTTGAAGCACTGTATTTCACTCTTATCAGGAGTAAATTTCTTTGTATTGTTGTTTGTTTCTTTCTTGAAACTATTCTGTGAGGGATCCCAATTATTTCTTCCTGATCTGAATCTGTTATTCCCTCAGCCTCGTGGCTGGTTAAATCTTCCACGACCATGTCCTCGTTAAGGTTGACCTTGATTTTCATGCGGTGTGAACATCAATTCTTCTTGAGTGTCCACAAATCTTTCCCTTTTGTACTTGAGTCTTTCTTCAAATGTCTTCAATCTCCCGATTGCTTCGTCTAATGACATAGTGTCTAAATTCGAGTATTGTTCGATGGATGCAAAAATCTGAAGAAATCTGTCGGGTACGGCAATTAGTAATTTCTGTACGAGAGTAGAATCTTCATATGTTAATCCCAAGCTTGCCGCTTTGTTAATAATACTCGTCAGTCTTGTAGTAAATGAATCGATTGATTCATTTTCTTTCATCTGTAACATCTCAAATTCCGTCTTGAGTGTTTGTAATCTTGCTTGTTGGACACTGTTTACTCCAACGTGTCTTGTCTTCAAGGCATCCCAAACTGCCTTTGCAGTTTTGTATTTTGAAATGAGAAGTAATTGATCTTCTGGTAGTGACTGATAAATATAGGCGATGGCGATTTTATCCTTCTTTACATCAGTTTGTGTTGTCGCTTGCGGTTTAATCACTTCCCAAAGACCATTTGATTCTAATATTATTTGCATCCGAATTACCCAAGTAGTGTAATTTGCTGATTTCAACATTGGGCACTGGAAATGGGTAATAGAACCTATTTCCTTGCAAACTTTGGAACTATCTTCTTGTTCCTCATTATTTTTCCTAGTCATGATTTTAATGTAAAATTTATATTAAAAATTTACTATTAAAAATTTTATTTGAAGAAAATATTTTTAGTAATAGGTTAGATATAAAACTAAAATAAAGATAAACTTTATTATTTGTTAATAAGAATAATATGGGTATTACCAAAAATATTATATAATTAAAATTTCCTTTTATTTAAATCTTTAATAAAAGATTTGTAAAAAATATAAAAAATAAAAAGGGGTTTAGGTTTTGTAATAAATGGGAAAAGAGGCGTACACCTTGTGTGTGCCGTTTCTAATTTGTCTCTGGTTCAAATCGAGTAGCCCTCGATTTCGATCGGCGGTTGACTGTGATTCCGGTCGATGCTTGGTTCTTGATTGCTTAAGTCGAGTATCCCTCGGCTTCTTCAATCGCTGGTTGCCCCTGCGATTTGACGTGATGATCTTATCTGGCCGATTGCGATTTTCCGGTTCCTCCGGTTGTCTTCTCCGATTAAGGTAAGTCCCCTCAGATCGGTGGGTGCCAGTTGGTGGTAGAAACTCTGTTGTGGCCGCCCTGGGTATCCCCATTCAGATTCAAACGAACCCCGTATGATATTCTTGACGGTGGTTCCTTCTGTTTGAGTCTCTGGCGATATTTCTCGGTTTTCTTTTGTGGTTTTCCGGTCACTCTGGGTAACCCCCGCTGATTCAAACAACGCCGCCCTTGTGGTGTTCTGTTGAATCTCTGGTGCCGGATTTTGGTGGGTTTTCTTGATTTCTCGGCCGCACTGGGTATCCCCCGCTGATTCAATCAACACCCTTTCTGTGGTGTTCTTCTGTTGAATCTTCGGCGCCGATTTTCTGGTGACTTCTCGGTTTCTTGGTTTATGGTAGATGATGAGAACTTTGGTTTGATAATAACCTGAAGCTCTGATACCAATTGTTGGATCGATGATACGATAAATAACCAAAGTTTTATTTAAATTTCTGAGAAGTACACAGCAAGAATACACACTCTGACTTGTACATATTTGATACATATTTATAGACACCGAAAGGGTGCCTTCGAACCGTCACAATGGTTCGGTAAAGGTGGTGTTGTTACATGAAACATCACACCCCTTCAATAGTAACTACCTATAACTATCTTAATTGATGATGTGTCATTTAGACACACTTTTATATTTTAATAATCAACATACTAAAAATACAAATCTGATTATATCATTAATTCCAACAGGGTGCACTGACATCGTCACAGCAACTGGCCTTATTCCGAGATTATAAAAGAAAAATGGAGGTGGCGATTGGTAAGGAAAGAACAGATGATATAATTAAGAATGCAGGATACATTGTGAGCTCAGGAACAAACGATTTCGCATTCAACTATTATGGACCTGTATCTATTCAACGAACAGTCTACCCTACCATCTCTAGTTATCAGAATTTCTTGTGGCAGAATATTGAAAATTTCTTACAGGTTTCACAATTTCTCATCTCCCATTTCTTATGATTAATTTTGGTGATATTATTCTTTCAATCTTTCATTTATTACATTGGAGTTCTGAGACCAGCAGAGCAGTGACTTAACGTCGGTAAATGCGACCATTTATACAAAAATCTATCCTATGCCTTTTGAATGGGGGAAACACGTTATGAGTGTAAATCTAGATATGGTATTAATGAAAATATTTATTACCTCAACTGCCAAGGCCCAATCAAGTTTCTTCATTTTCTGAAACACACGACAGCGAAAGGTAGGTAGTAAATAAAAGAAAAGGTTAAGCAGCAAAATAATGCACTTTTGTCCATACTCCATATTGTGAATGGGTATTACTATTCACTAAATGAAAGAAAGGTACTAATAATATAATATAAATAAAGTTGGTTATGTAATTTATTAAGCTATGTTGAACGTTTGTTTGTCTTTTCCTGTTTTTAATATAGTTGTCTGGGTTTCCTCTCAAAAAAATAAAAAAAAGGATGACTGCATGCCTTCATGCATATATACTATCTTTCTAGCTAAGAATATATAACCTACATCTCAGAACTCGGTATATATCTGAGAGATATGAGCAAATGTTGAATCTGGTTTATTATACATTGCAGGACTTGGTGGATGAAGGTGCAATGAAAATTGGGGTGGTCGGTGCTCCCCCGGTCGGATGCTTGCCTGCTATCATTACTCTAAACTCTAATGACCCTATTTCAGGTCGTCAATGTATTGAAAGGTTAAACTCCATTTCAAGGGACTACAATAAACTACTAGAAAACAATCTCAAGGGTCTTCAAAGAAGGGACACTAGGGTTGTGTATGCGGATATATACACGCCGATCATCAACATGGTTCAAGGAAACACTCAAATTGGTAAGTCAATACTACACACTATTATTGTTCTAATAATTTGTAATTGGTGTTTCGAATAGTACTCAATATATACGAAACCGGTCCAAAGTGGAAGGCATTTTTTCACCTTAAAATTAATTATTAATTATTAATTAAAATTAATTATTAATACACAAGCTATCTCCTAAAAAGTACTCCATGACACTTATGTTAATATGACCATCATCAACTCTACATGTTATACGATGACGTTACACAAAGGGGTCGTTACCAGATCGTAACCGGATAAGAGTTTATCGGGTCAGTTACCTTATCTAGTAAATGAGGTTGATGACTTTTATCCTGTTAGTATTTAACGAGTAGGAAACGCTTATTAACTAACAATTTCACTATGGTATTCTGATGACCAAAATTTTACCAAGTAATTAAGGTAGGGTGCATGATCACTTGTAGTTGGTTAGTAGTTACCTGGTTAGGGTTTAGTAAAAGACCCCGAAGTTGTGAGCATGAATTAAGTTAGGTGACCTGACAAGTTTGATGAAGTTGGAAAACTTAAGATGACTTGAATGTAAAATCGTCTTATTAGTTTCTCCATGGAACCATTTTTATATAGTAGGTACAATTAAGAGGGTGTTTGGATGTGCGTTATAAAACTGTTTATCGACTTATTGGCTTTTCAAGAAGCCAATAAGTTAAAATTAATGTTAGGCAAACTCAAAAACACTTTTAAAACCCCTTTTTGATTAACTTGAAAACGCTATTTTGAAGAAGTTACAAATTTCTGACTTTTTGATCCCAAAAGTGCTTTTTGATTCAAAAAGTCATTTTTGTTAACTAAAAAAAGCCAAACACTTTTTAAAAAAATAACTTATTGACTTATTGGCTTTTCCTACCACAAAAGCTAATCCAAACACTTTTTTAAAAACTCCTTTTTCCACCACCATAAGTCAATAAGCACTTTTGGCCAAAAACACTTTTGAGACTAAAAAGCACTCCCAAACAAAACATTTTTTTTCAAAAATAAGTTAGTACTAATATTAAATAATAGTAACTTAAATTTATTAATTAAATTTTAATTATGTATTGATATTAATTTTAATTATTTAGAGTTATTGTTATCAATTTTTTTTTAAATATTAGTCAATATATTTTAGTTATCTAATTACTATTATTTAATTATTTTTTTTATTATAGCAATGGTTATTTAAATCAGTAAATGTATATTTTTTTGTATAATTTATTTTAACAAATTCAAAATTTATAGTGTATATATAATAATTATTTTAAAATCTTTTAATTAACCTATTATATTATTTAATTTTTTCTTTACTATCTTGTTTGTATTAATTAACATATAATATTATTATAATTTTGTTTTAATTATATTATGAAATGTTGTAACTGATTATTTTTTTAGGATGTAATTTTTGGTCATTTTACATATTTATCAACTAGTTTTGTCAATCATATATAACCTATTCATCAACTATCTTATCAGTTAGTTTGTCAAACATAACATAACATAATTTGTGGTTGTGTTTTCATAGGTTGTTGCTCTCAAGTTTTAACACTTTCTTTTCTCCTATTTTTTTGAACACAAAGATTTCGAAGTAGTTCATCAAGGTTGCTGCGGTACTGGACTAATTGAAGCCGACTTCTTGTGCAATCAAAAATCTCCATTGTGCTCTGATGTCTCAAAGTATGTATTTTGGGATGCCTTTCACCCAACTGAAAAAGCTTACTACGTTATCTTCAAGTCATTCGAATCCCTCATTCGACAAAACATAGCATGAATGTCATCTAATCAACGTTGAACCTCATTTGTTCCTGTATTTTTTCTTCTACTTGTAAAATCCTTTATGACGGACATAATCGTGGCAACATATATAAATGATGTTGATTATGTAGAAACATGCAAACATTATATATTTAATAGTGTAAGTTGCATAAAAATGTAACGTACTTTGTTTTCATTCCTATTTTGCGTAACGTACTTTTAAAACCTCTATTTTGATAAAACATTTAGGTGCCTGAGTTAACTGTTTAACCCTTAACATGTTGTCATGCTGACGTGACAAATGACATGACATACAACTCAACATATATATAACCGTGATGTGCGATTGATGTGGATTTTGTTTGTATAAAAGATATTTTACTGTACTTTTCTCTAATTTATATTAAATTTTTTAATTAAAGGTATGTTATATTTTATATTTATAATTTTATATACATATGCATACTCACAAAAATCACGAAAATGCCATCGAGACCACACCGTCCCCGTCGACTATCACCTCCGTCATCTATTACCGACCACCATCCCTGATGAGTAGATATGCAATAAGAATTTGGATATTAAGGATGGAAGCAGCGACTTGAGAGCAGACACCAAAGAGTTTCTAAAGACAATACCACCCTCCACAAATCCCACTTCATATATATGAATTTTTTATCTCTAATTATGAGAAAACCTAGATCCTTTCTACAAATGTAAACCATTCTAATTCGTGTACATATGTTCTGTATGTGTTTTCTATATATATACTAGGCATTAGATCTCAGCCGTCCTTAAACGACCCTTCGCCCACGAGCCCTATAAAATCCAATGTTATGATTGGACGTGAAATGTATGAATGCATAATCATATCTAACAACAAAAATTTGAACCCGGACGACTTTGGCTGCGACTTAAAAGTTGCGGGGCAAGTCACGTGACTCATATAAGATTTTGTACGAGAATCATGTACGATTTTGTATATGAGAGGCCGTTCTCATGTTTTCTTAAATAGTTAGCGTTCTCGTTTAAACCCACCTCTAAGATATCTATATATGTTTACATATATGAATCCACGTTTGCATATATACTTTTTTTTTATCAATCATTGACATATAAAGATGTATATGTAACTTGTGTTTTCTTTAAATGATTTACATGTATGAGCCTTTGATTTATATCTTTTCACATTCTTTTGTACTTCATAATTTGAACTTCTCATATACACCTCCTATGCATGAAACTGTAAAGAAGGATTAACATAGCAAAAAATATATAATCACATAACAATTTCTTTTAGTCTATGCATGTACTCTTTTCATAAAAAAAGTTTTAAAAAAATATAAACAAAATCACACCCCCTCCATTCATAAAGAGAGCTACACTTTCAGTTTTAGTAATAAAAAATGAACTTGTGAACAACCAAAAGTTCGAAATAAGCTCACCTTGCTGAAGTGGCTTTAACTTTGAAAATAAAAAATTAGTCTGTCTAACATCATAAATCAAAGAGCATATCTATCCCAGAAACCGATGGAGGATTCAGCTCAATATTTCGTAACAAGATGGAAACTAATACATTCACTTAGCATAAGATTGGATTCTTTTCGAAGCGACCCATGATCAACATAATCACGCCATCTCTCTTTCCGATCCCACGAGTCTCCTGTTTTGTCTCAAATTGTTATTGCATGAAAAGACATTGTAGGTAAGTGTTATGAGTGGAAAAAATTGTATGATTGAAAATTATCATTTTAACCATCTGAAACGTTTTGAACAACAATATTGTTTAATAAAACTGACTGCTAAATATTAATGTCTTATCACAACATCATTTAAGCATAAGCAGCTAAACACACAATTGATTTAAGAGCAATTCAAATCAACTTCAATCAAAGCAAAACATACACTCAAGAATCAAATCAAAGGGCCTTTTGTTCCTGTAAAAAAATTCCCAAACTATTTATTAAAAGCATGGAAATCATAAGCTAATATTAAAAAAAAAACATAACTATTGATGCAACAATTTTACAAAAAGCTACGAATGATAGGTTCGGATGATACATTGATGTGTTTTGATCTAGCCCTCTAATTAGAAGGAGAAGGAAAAGAAAGAGAGTACAAAAATGCTCAAATTTTCCATTAAAACATATCAAAACCCAAATCTTTTAGACCTTCAGTGGCAATACAATATTAACTAGTAATATGCATACTAAAATGATAAAAGCATTCCATATTTTTTGCATTTCAACAATTTTTGAGGATTGAGGTGACTTGCTCTTTAGATGTTGAAAGAGGTTACTATTAATAAAGCATGCCATTTCAGGGCCCCATGGCCATCTTACACTCCTACAAAGGTGCCATAAAGGGCCCGATTCTTGCAAGCTCAAACACCCTGATTCAAGCTGACTCTGATCCTCTCATTACGAGCTTGTACACATGCTTCTAGAACTACTCGATTAGCTACGGCACCGGGTGCATTTCTGTTAGTCCCATAATAACAAGCATCAATTCACATGATTGATAGAATAGTAACAAGATGAGAGATATAAGATCAAAGTGGTGTATTATTCATATGGAAGAACTACCTAGAGAGAGAATGGTTCTCTCTCTAGTTTACACACACTACACCTTCGATGTCTACATTGCAATAATTACTAAACCCTAATTACACACACTAATCCTTATATACTCCCTTGTTACACAATTAAGCCCAAGCCCATATTACTATACCCAAGCCAATATAACAATTATAACCCTTTACAAAACTATCTTATAATTATGACGTTTTGTGTCCTAACAATTTCCCCCTATAGTTTTGTAAATGAATCACCCTTCTCGAAAGATTTTCAGTTCTTCTCCCCCTTGATTTCTTTAGAAAACCATAGTGATGCAATTCTTCAATTGTAGTCTAGGCTCCCCCTTGAAATAAGCTCTTACTCTTTATATTTCAACTTTGAAAAACCGGATTCGATGTGCGCCATAACCTCGACCGAGTGCACGAAAAAAAAACATCTTTATAAATGTCGAAACTGTAACTCGTACCGATAAGCCCACAAGAAAGATAACGATCGAGTTATTGCGTGACAAACCAAGTGCAATCTCAGTTTATAACACCAAATTCGTCAATAAACCGCGAGTTGAATGGGAATTCGGCTTAAGAACTTGATTCGGATTTGCTCGAAGAAGGAAACATAATGAAGCATACACTACCAGGTAGGGTTTAGAAGAACTTCACAAGTAACATTGTTCATCAACTGTAGAAAAATGCTCATCCCCAAAATACTTCAGAACACTGAATGATGAAATTCCGGAACTTCAATCTTTAAGAAATAGTTGGTTGATTATAAGCACTCAATAGTCTGAATCACAACCAAAGCACCAGAACAATGATTGAAAGCACTCACAATTCTGATTGATCAGGTCAGAAGAATGATTAAGAGCACTCAAAGGTCTAGCATCGTCAACAAAACTCCAGAATAATGATTGCAAATGCTCAAACGTCTAATCCAATCCAAACAAAGACTGAATTCCAACACCCACCTTCTGAAAATTTTGGCAAACTTGATCTCTTTTAAACATTGACAGTTGCTATATATGTATGTGACAACCTAAATGTGGGAATGATGTCACACACGCTTTATGCTAAATACCATGAACAATGCCCCCCTCCTGAGACTAAGCACGGGGGTTCCGCTACCCGGTTAGCGGATGAGGTCAAGGGGCAGCGCCCCTAGAGAAAAAATTTCCACTATTGAATGGGCGATTACTTGGGCGAGGATATCATTTTTATCTCAAGAAACAGTCGCGATAACATATTTTTGTCGCATCCTTGCGATAACCCCTTTTTATCGCAAGCTATATCTGCGATAAAACCCTTTTAATCGCATGCCATTGTTGCGATAACCATTTTTGTCGCAACTTTGCATTGCGATAACCAAATAAGCCGTTTATCGCAACAGAGGGTTGCGATAACTTACTGTTCACACTGTTTTATCGCACCCCAGATATGCGATAAAATTACTGTTCACTCATTTTTATCGCAAGCCACATTTGCGATAAAACTCCTCGATGATTTTTGTCGCACCTCAAAGGCGCGATAAAATTTCTGCGATTCTTCTACTTGCGAGGAAGATGGACTTAGTCTGGTGCGATAACTATGAACATGGCTAGGTGCGATAACCTTGAACATTTAAACTCAGATCGAATAGAAAGCTCAAAATTATCCAAATTGATCTAAATATGATGGACTGATGATCGTATGATGTTCATAAACACTATTCAATCAATCCTAAGCAATCAACACTTATCTAAATGCAAATATACTCAAAAGGCATCGAAAAAGATACGGTTTCATCGAGAAAAGCTTACTGTTTCATCCAAATTGGGCTATAGATCGTGAATCGTTGCAGAATGATCGCATCGATGATTGATTTCTTTGATTTTGGCTCTGATACCACTTGTTAGTCCCATAATAACAAGCAACAATTCACATTGTGATCCCAGTACAAGTACGCAATCAATTAATCTGCTCATGATGCCATCCATATATTCAATATGATCTTCAAGTTTACACAATATGATGTAGAGAGAAAGTACAGTACTATGTGTACTTGAATGTGTAAGGAATGAATGACATAATACAAAATACAAGGGTAAAAACCTTAAATAGGTTGTAAATGATAAGTTTCAATAAGGCTCCTCTGCATGGTACAATATGTCAAATAGTGCACTAACATTCTCCCCCTTTGTACCAATGTTGAGGCATCAGATCTGGACGTTCACCGGGAACACATGCTTCTTCCGGATTCCAAGGATGATCTCGAATCTCCTCAACGCATTCCAGTACTCTCTTCGGTAGGTGATAGCATCCAGGACTTGCTTGATCAGCTCTTTCTCCTTCTCCTTGAGCTTTACCTGCCCGCTTTCATCCAATCTCAGCTTGCTCTACAGATTTACCTGGATCATCTTTTCTTCATGTTTTGATTGAAGTAAACGACTCCAAGTTCAGGTTTCTTCAGCACAGTGTACACAGGAATACCTTGGATGTCTTGCAGACGCATGTTTGGTCCTCTAAGGTTTACTCTGGTTTGGTGTGCTTCCAAGGCCATTTGGAAATTCGTAAGGTAAGAAAATTTTAGGATATTACGCATAAACCTCTTGACACTCTGATAAGCTGCAGACCATTCTATTTTCTTTTTAGGAGCCCGTGCCAGAATGTCATACAGACTTAGGACATCATCAAGTTTTAGGCTCTTGAAGTCGGCTTCTGAGAAGACGCATTCGGAGCCATCAGATCTTCTAATAGTGAACTGCGGGTACCAGACATTGAGAAGCTTGTATGACTCTATCTTTAACACCTTCACAATGGCTTTATCTGACCTTACCACATCTGTATCCAGGTCTTTGTTGCTTATAACATGTAGAAACTCAATCATGTGAAGTGGTGGCCAGTTTTGTTGATCCCGAAATTACTCAACAATGATATTAATACCTATTAGTTCAAACAGATGAGTATGCGGAAGCGTTTTTAACGAACTAAAGAGATATTCTAGGTAGAAAAACACACAAGATCAAATACGTGTGTTAGAGCATTATTGTATTCAAGATTTATTGTAAATTCTTGTAATGGTCAAACATTGTAAAGTCAAAGTAAAAGTCAAAATAGTCAAAGTCAAAGTTGTTTAGTTAGAAAGTCAATGTAATTAGAAATACTTGTGTTGTAATTCATAGGTATAAATATGTTTAGTTTGCTTAGTTGTTACGTAAGTCATTAGTGAATGAGCATAATTGTAATATCAACAGAGAGAATCTAGAGAGAGAAAGCTTGGAATTCTTATGTAAAACTCTAGATTCTTGAAGATCAATGGAAGACTACATGATTACCTAATAGATCTGGTGTTTACAATTGGTATCAGAGATTTGGGAGATCGAATTATGTGCAAAATTCGTCCAAATCCATGAAGATTTGAAGATTTTTTGAAGATTTTTGAAGAAAAACTCCATTTTTGAAGTTCTTGAAGATCACAAATGGGTTATGCAATTTTTGATTGTTTTTTGGTTTGATTTTGATTGCAAAGTGTGTCTCCATCAATCTAAATTTGTTTTGCATCATCAATTTCACAAAAACACGTCAAGAATTGATCAATTTGAAGATTTTTTTAAAGTTTTGTGTTTTTGAAAAAAGTTGTCTGTGAAATTTTTGGAGATTTGATTTTGCAATTTGGTGATGTTTTGATCTATTTTTGTGCAAAATCGTTTCCAAAGAGTGTTTTTAGACATGATTCAATCATATATTTCGAGATTTGATGCATAAAATTAAATTTTTGAAATTTTGGTTGATGATGTTCTTAAGTGTTCTTGAGATATTCATGACAAAAAAAATTCAAATCTGAGAGTTTAATCCATATTTGTTGATGAGATGTTCTAAAAATGTGTTTTTAGTATTGTTTAATCCATAAATGAAAAGATAATATTTTTTTAATTGTTTGTTGTTTGCAGATCGTGAAACAAGAAAAGAAGCAACAAGAAAAGAAAAGAAAAGCAAAGTGCATGTGCTAGTTACTGTGTGCATGAGGTGTGTGTGTGTATGCTGACGTGGCATATTGAATGTGTGTTAGGCGTGTGTTAGGCGTGTGTGAGGAATGTGTGTGTGTGTTACTCTTTGTGTGTACTTTGTGTGTGTGGTGTGTGTTTTGCAGAAAAGTAAACAACTCCAAAGAACTTCTCGTATCAGGTAAACAAAGAACTCGCAAGTAGTTTCAAGAACTCGCAACCAGATTCCAAGAATTCGCATCCTTCCTGTTGCGAATTCCTCAAAACTCGCATCCTTTCTGTTCCGAATTCCTCAAAACTCGCATCCTTCCTATTGCGAATTCCTCAAAATTCGCATTGTTGCGAATTCCTCCATTCTCGCATCCTAGCCGGAGTCTCGCCGGAAAAACGGGTTTGGTCGGAATTTCATATTTCATCGAAGTATTGATGTAATTACTTCACATACCTGTTTTTTTAGTTTCGATTAGATTGCGGCTTTTAAAAGTGAACAACAGCCACAGATCGTGAGTTTTGAGCTGCAGAGAGTTTGTTGCCGGAAAACCGAGTTCGCCGGAAATCATTTTTTACCGGAACAATTCTGGCATCTAACGTGATACGAGAAGTGATACTTCTCGCATCCAATGTGATACGAGAAGTGAGACATATCACCTCGCCGGAAAAACATTTTTTTGCCGGAGTTTATTCAAGTTTTTCCATCGTTGTTTTAACATTGCATGATCGATGAGAATTTTTTGGATTCGATTTGTCTTTGTTTAAGGATCAATTAGAAAAAAAAATCGTGAAATTTGATCGAGAATTAAGGAAGAAAAACGAAGAAGAAAAGTGCAGATCGTCGTTTTGTATTTGGAAGATGATGAACAGTAGTTGTAGTTTCAGAATTTGTTAGTTTTGGTCCCTGTAGTTTAGTTTAAGATATTTACATTTTTAGTCCCCTTAGTTATAGTTTCAGATTTTTACAGTTTTAGTCCTTTGAGATTTATTTTCCAGTTTTTGTCATTTTTAATCCTAGGTTTTGTTGACTCTTAGTATTTTTCATTTTTAGTCCTTATTTTTCGTATTAGTTTCATTTTTGTCGGTTTTAGTCCCTATTTTCGCGCAATTTTTTCAGAATTAATTTTTGGAAGATAAATTTATAATTTGTTTTTCAAATTTTATTTTTTGATAATTTTTCTGACTTTAATTGTGTTTTTCTGATTTTTAAGAGTGTGCACATAATTCTAACTTCTAATCGAAGTTTCTTTTGACGATCAATCTATTAGGTATATTTTTGCTAATATTTTTGATATTTTTCATCTATTTTTTTGTGTTTAATTTTTCAGGATTCCATAAAGATGTTGTTGGTCCCGAAGGCCTATACAAGTTTGTAGAAGGGGGGGTTGAATACAAACACGCAGATTTTACTTTTCTAAATTATTTATTGATAAATCATTAACAATTTACAGCTTGTTGCGGAGACAAGATTAAGGATAAACCTAAATCTAAACAAGTTGGAACACTAAGGTTTCTTGCACTAAGAGAGATAAGGAAATTACTAATAATAACCTATCTGAGATAAGAGATTTGAACTTGTCCAGAGTTAGCAAGTTACTTCAAATGAAGTGAGTTCATCTCTTTATATACTGCATGCATTTAATGCAAGTCAGTATACACTTTACACGTGTCATCAGCTGGTTGGTTGCATGTCATTGACCTTTGGTGACAACCTAAGTAGCCGCATGTATGAACAGTGTAGTGTCAGAGTTGTTGTACGAATTCAGATAATCGGAGGTTCTTTTCTGACATTTCGTACGGAGTCGTGCAAGGGTGGTTAAGACAAAAGTACTTTGTACGGAGGACTTCATGATCAGCTTTCGTTGATTCAGCGCTTCATCATTTCTATTCAGCGAATGATAAAGTTCAGCGATAGCTGAAGTCTTGTACTTGATACTTCACGTTGAGTGGACAAATCTGAGTCTTCGCTGATCTGCATCAGTTCATTAGGAGACTTGTCGCTGGTTCTTGAGCTTGATCTTCGACTTCCGCGTAGAACCTATGTTGACGTGAAACTTGTCTTCAGGGATCATAAGTAAACAACTAACTTATCAGCGATCACCATAAGTACTGAACAGACTCAGAGCATTATGGTGAATAGTGTTCGCTGAATGTTTAATTTAAAGAGCGAGAGTTTCTATCAGTGGTACTGTAAGATCTTAGTACTTATCAGCAATAGTGAAACTCTGATACATATTGTTTACTTACAATTTTCACTAAGTATATAAGAGAGGGTCATTATCAAATCACTGAGGGTTTTGTCAGAATCGAATCTTAACAAGACTACAAACACTTAGAATTCAGAATTAAAGAATCTGCGGAAAAGAACTTTAATTCTCACAATCAAGAACAATGTAACAGAAAATTCACAATGTTGTGTATTCACTAAATCAACTCACAAGATTACAACCAAACCTCAATCTTGTTGAACAGGCTCAACAAGACGACTTCTACTTCTCTAGAAATAGGGTTCTTCAACCTTGAGGTTAATTCTCTCTTGAATCAATATCTTCTCTCAGAATATCTTTTGCAGAATGTATAAATTGAAACTCTCACGTCACATCTAATAGCTATCTATTGAAGTCTATTTATACACAAATAATTACAAGATAACTACCAAAAGTAAATTGATCTTCTGAATCTTCGTTAAACATATCTTGATCAATTCCTTCTTTGTCTCCAAAAGTATCGCATACCAAACTTATCAAGTCAGCAGTATTAACCTTCATTCTTCATGAGCAGTACTAACAATCTTCAGCAGTATTAACCGATTTCATCTCCAGCAGTATTAACATCACTCCAGCAGTATTAATCATGAGCAGTACTAACAGATATTCAATTATGCACCAGCAGTACTAACCTTGACTTGCAGTAGTAACTTTGTCTAGCAGTAGTAACCTTGACTTGCAGTAGTAACTGTGTCTAGCAGTAGTAACTTCACATAAGCAGTATTAATGAAGAACTGGCAGTAGTAAAATTGTCTTGGCAGTACTAACCATACTTAGCATATCTTCAGTTCCCAACAATCTCCCCCTAACTTGACTTTTAGGAAAAGAAGTCAAGTTCTTCAGATGATGCTTCCAAAACCTAATCATACATGCCTAGATTAGGATTCAATCCCAGACTTTGATTGAGAATCCTTTTTACCAAGAATCTACCCATTGCTGAATCCTTGTTGCAGGTCAACTTAGCATGTAGCATTCCTTTCAGCCTCTTCATGCTGTGTTTGTATATTTCATCCACCAGATAGTATTCTTGAGTCGCAGAGTCAAGGGAGATGACATATACTCCACAGTTTTCATAGAGCATCCAGTTGGTAATGGTTTGAAACTGTGTGTTTATCCTATACTGAACTGCTTCAGGTTTGAACATTTGGCACAAGAATTCAAGTACCATTTTAGAGATTGACATCCCTTGCTCAGTCAGCATGTTTTCATATAGCCTCATCCCAACTTTGAACATCTCTTCTAAGTCTGATCTTGAGCAAGTTCTGACAATTATTCCCCAAGTTGAAAAGACTTCAAATTTTCCATCTGCTCTTTTTATCCTAATGAACTCCTTTCTACCATCTTTCAAAGTGTCCCAAAAGATGATTTCAGGAGCCTTAGACGATATTGGTTCAGCCTGAATTGGGTTAGAGTCAACAACAGTAATATACAAATCACATTGGGCATCAGTTTGTGATTGTACATTGCTTGATTGCCCTGATGGAGTTGCCACTTCTTCTTCAGCAACTTTTGGATCAGATTTTTCTTTCACTGTTTCCTCCTGGGCCTCTTCTGCAGTTGGTTCCACCCTTGGCTTCTTTTCATTTTTCTTCTGTGAAGTTATGGGCTTGGTTCTTGGTCTTTTCTTTGACATCTTCTTGGTTCTTTTAAAAGTTTTAACAGCTTCAGGAGTTGGTTCAGCTGTTTTAAGTTTTTCAGCAGCAATAACCATTTCTGCTGCTATGGCTGTTACTGCTTCTCTTAGAACATGTAATGCTGCTGCTTCAACACTGTTCTTCACAATCCAGTATACTTCTTCATCAATTTCAGCTTGAGATGTAGTTACTGCTTCCTTCTCAGTTTCTGCTGCTTTTTCTGTTTCTACTGCCTCTGCAAAGGTTTCTGCTGTTTCTTCTTTTTGGCCTTCAGCAGCATTAACTGTTTCTGCTGCTTGTTCAAACTCAGCAGCATTAACAGTTTCTGCTGCTGTGGTTTCTGCTGCTGTTGTAGTTTCTGCTGCTGTGGTTTCTGTTGCTTGAACATTTTCAGCTTCCTTTGTACTTTCCTCAGCAAATTCATTCACTTGCTCCCCCTGTTCCTGTGCACTCTCCATGTTCAACTCATCCTCTGACTCCCCCTTTTTGGGAGCATCATTGGTTGGGTTTCTTCTTCTAAGGACAAACTGTGCTTTCTTCCTTCTGTGTAGTAGCTTTGTGATCATCTTCTTATTCTTCTCTATCTGGGAGTTTTGATAGAGGACCACCTTTTTGAGTTCCTCAATTTCCTGCTGCTGATTTAGGACATCAAGGTTTATATTGGCAATAGTATCCATCAATTCCTCATAAGTGTATCTATCCTCACCCTGTTTAGGAGTTTTTACCTCCCTTAAAGGATCATTGGAAGTTTTAGCAGATGTCTCTTGCCTAGCAAAAGCACTATCTACCCCCTTGGTTTCTTGGCACCTGGGGCCTCTGGATGATTTCTCACCCTGAGTTGCCGTGAGGAAGGGCTTAGTTATTTTACCACTGGCCTTCTCTTTGCTAGCAGAAGTAGTGGCAGCCTTGCGACTCACATGCTCAACTTTCTCCTTAGTGAGCACCTTCTTGGGGTTGGGAGACACCCCTGTGGTTTCCCTTTCGATATTCTCCATTGGAGAATGCTCCAACAGAGGGCTTAAAGGCTTCGGGCTCTTAGGAGATACATCAAGGGAAGGAACCTTGTGTACCTTTCTTCTTTCAAACCTTTTGGTTATTGTGGGAGTGGGTCGTTCAAGAATGGACTGAGGGATGTCTTTTGAGATGGAAGGTTGGGATTGGTCATCAGTGGGTGTGTCTAATGAGGGCCTTGACCCTGATGCCATACCTTCAATTGTGTGGGACACAACCATCATTGTAGAGAACAATGGTGTGTCAACTCCTTCCGAGTCCCTAGGAAGTCTTTTCATATTTGAAAAAACCTTCCCTTTAGGGGATTTTGGTACATATACCTCATCAAACTGAGGTAATTCCGTCAATTCCTTAGTTATCCCTTCTTGAACAAACCTTGGAAACATATAAAACCGCTTTTTGGATTCCAGGTTTGATACAAGATCATTAAAGATCATAGCTGAAAAATTGTACTTTCTTGCAGTGGATAAGCAGACCAAGGCATATGCAATGGGACTGCTGAACTCACTCCATCCAGTAGTTTTCTTGGAAATACAGTGCATCAGGGTATGAACAAGAAATCTCCATTGGTTGAAAATTTTTGACTTGTAGAATTTAAAAACACCAATGGGACCTTCATACCCCATTCTTTGTAAAGTCGAATATAGGTCATCAGAAGATAGAGAGGTTATACCTGAGGCATCATCCAAGTGAAGAGAGATGCGAATAACCTCCTCCGTGACTTTCAAGGGTTTATCACAAACCCTTGTTCGAATGGTTTTCTGCCCTTCTTCGAAACTAACAGTGGCATTCTCCCAAAATTGCGTCTGATGTTCGATATAGATGGTTAGGCTCACCGTTAGGGCATAAGAGATGTGCGAGGATTTAAGAAAATCGACGATATCGTGGAATCCCGCAGCTTGTTTCGGCTTCTGAAGCATGGCTATTTCATTGTGCTCATCAACAAACTCCATGATTCCTGAGGATTCTTGAAAGAAAAACACAATGATTCTGGGGAGAAGGGGTTAGAGCGAGAGAGAGAAGAAGAAGTTAATGTGAAGAGTCGTTATGAACTTTGGCGGGCAACCAGGGGTATTTATAGCAGTATTTGCCCTAGATTATCAAAAGCAGTATTAACGACATAAGCAGTATTAACGACTGAGCAGTATTAACTACACAAGCAGTATTAACTGCTGAGCAGTATTAACTACACAAGCAGTATTAACTGCACAAGCGGTATTAACTGCTGAGCAGTATTAACTACACAAGCAGTATTAACTGTGCATTAGCAGTATTAACTACTGAGCAGTATTAACTGCAAAGCAGTATTAACTACAAAGCAGTATTAACCACACTTGCAGTATTAACTACAAAGCAGTATTAACTGCAAGGGCAGTATTAACTACTTAGCAGTATTAACTGCAAGGGCAGTATTAGCTACTTAGCAGTATTAACTACTAGAATACTGGCAGTAGTAACTCTGCACTAGCAGTAGTAACTCTGCACTGGCAGTAGTAACTCTGCACTAGCAGTAGTAACGCTGCACAGGCAGTAGTAACTGCACTTGTCAAATCCTCAAATGTCATCTTACCTTCTGACACATCACCTTTACCACTTATCTTACCTCCTGCAAGATTATTCCCAAAAGCAACATGTCCTCCATCAATTCTTTTGAAATTCTTGAGGCAAGACATGTTACCTGTCATGTGCCAGGAGCAACCACTATCAACATGCCAAATGCTCTTCCCCCTTGAGCTGTTGGTTGCCCTGCACATCTGATAGATCAAGTAGTTTTATTGGGAACCCAAGCCGAAGTGGTCTTGGGTCTCCCTTGCTCATCAAAGTACTTGCACTTGGTTTTGATGAGATTTTCAACCTTAGGTACTGCAGTACTGGAGTACTTTGTCAATATGATAAGTTTAGCAGCACTAGAAGCAGTATTAACCTTAGAAGTACTAACAGTGCTAGCAGTACTAACACTGGGAGCAGCAGTATCGTTAGCAGCACTATCAGTACTAGCAGCAGTATCAGCAGTACTAACAGAGTTAGCAGTATTAACAGAGTTAACACTGCTAGAAGCAGTATTATCTGAATCGGAAGTACTAACAGTGTTAGCAGCACTAATACTTCTAACAGCACTAACTTTTGAAGAATTACTAGCAGTATTAACACTGCTAGCAGCACTAACTCTTGAAGAAGTACTAACAGTGTTAGCAGTACTAACACTGCTAGCAGCAGTATTATTTTTAGTGCCTTTTGTAACCCACATTGTAACACATTCCTTTTCAGGCTTTTTCTTCATGTGGCTTTTTGGTTCAGCTTGTTTCTTAGCCACATTTGTTCTTGTAGGCTTCCTATAGCCAGAAGGTTTTTGATAACTTCTTTGAAAACTTCTCTTTTGGTTAATAGGATTGAAGAAACAGTATTTGGCAAGATGATTCAGTTTGCCACAAATAAAGCAAGGTTTTGGTCTGTTAATCTTTTGCAGATCAACTCCTTGCCTTAGTGCCCACTGGTTATTCCAGTTCCTTTGATTTCCCCTCTTATTATCATGATTTTGGGGCTTATACTCTTGAGATTTCCTGCAAGAACACTGTTTACAAGTATTAGAGTTCACAACTTTGGTCTGTGTGTAATGAACTTTCTTTCCTTTTACAGTCCTTTTCATCTCCTTACTCCTTCCACCTTCCTCATTAGTCTTGTTGTGATTTTCTAATGGGATCTCATCACTGTCCTTCTTAGAATCTTCCCCATCAGATCCATCTTCAACAACAACTGCATCTAATGGGTCTACTTCAGTGGCTCTTTTAGGTAAGTCCTTCCTATCCTTGGTTTCTAATAGGTCTGACTTAGGAGGGATGTAGTTGTTATTGTAGGGTGGGGGTGTGGCATTGTACCCTATTCCTGGTTTCAACTTACTATGGACTTGAGCATTGATTATGTTGTCCATGACTTTGGAGGCACAAGTAAACTTTTCTACATCAAGTTTAACTTTTTCAAGCTCTCCTTTTAGTTTCTCACACTCTTCCCTAGACTCTTTCAGTTGGAACTCCAGACCACCCTTTTCCCACTTCCAGTAGTTTGTATCATATGAGTGTTGAAGTTCATTGGCTTGAAAAGCCTTAATTTGTTCTTCAAACCTCTCAACAATCAATACATAATCTCTTATGTCCTTTTCTAATCTCTTAAGGTTATCACACATTCCCTGATTGTGATCTCTATACCTTTTAACAGTGTCTATACAAGATTGAGAACAGAGATTAGATTTTACCTCCGTAGGAATATCTGAGACTTCTGCCATGAGTGCATGATTCTGGATTGCCTCTTCTGCTTGATCACTCCAATCAAAAGTACTGTTTGATTCAATAGAATTTTTCATAATGATTGTAGAATTCTAAGAAACACAAGCTCTGATACCACTTGTCAGGATCGAATCTTAACAAGACTACAAACACTTAGAATTCAGAATTAAAGAATCTGCGGAAAAGAACTTTAATTCTCACAATCAAGAACAATGTAACAGAAAATTCACAATGTTGTGTATTCACTAAATCAACTCACAAGATTACAACCAAACCTCAATCTTGTTGAACAGGCTCAACAAGACGACTTCTACTTCTCTAGAAATAGGGTTCTTCAACCTTGAGGTTAATTCTCTCTTGAATCAATATCTTCTCTCAGAATATCTTTTGCAGAATGTATAAATTGAAACTCTCACGTCACATCTAATAGCTATCTATTGAAGTCTATTTATACACAAATAATTACAAGATAACTACCAAAAGTAAATTGATCTTCTGAATCTTCGTTAAACATATCTTGATCAATTCCTTCTTTGTCTCCAAAAGTATCGCATACCAAACTTATCAAGTCAGCAGTATTAACCTTCATTCTTCATGAGCAGTACTAACAATCTTCAGCAGTATTAACCGATTTCATCTCCAGCAGTATTAATCATGAGCAGTACTAACAGATATTCAATTATGCACCAGCAGTACTAACCTTGACTTGCAGTAGTAACTTTGTCTAGCAGTAGTAACCTTGACTTGCAGTAGTAACTGTGTCTAGCAGTAGTAACTTCACATAAGCAGTATTAATGAAGAACTGGCAGTAGTAAAATTGTCTTGGCAGTACTAACCATACTTAGCATATCTTCAGTTCCCAACAGGTTTGGATCAACAATCTCCCCCTATTTGATTATGACATAGCAACAAAGAAAATTGCTATTTAATGAAAACATAAGGATAAAAAGAACTCATAAAATATTTGTCCCTTTTACTGTTTTCTGGGATTCTTTCAGTATTGATGGAGTAAAGTACGTTCGCTGAAATCTTTCTTTAACACTTTGAATCAGGTTACAATTTGAACATAGAAAGATTACAAGTACAAGCGAAATAAATTACAAGTACAGAAGGATAGCTGATACAATAGAGAATAAGGTGATTATATCAGCCTTCAAAGGGTTCTTCCTTAATGAGAAGTTCATCAAGGGTTTTGTCAGTGGGGATCATCCAGCCAGGGACATTTACTCCTTGATTTTTTAACTTCAGAGCAGCTTCAAAAATCAAGGGCTTCAGGTGTCTAGCTTTGACGTCGTGTCTGACTTCACACCAGTGTACGAGATCTCTGAGTTGTTCGATTGGAGCGATGTGGAGCTCAAAGACACGTTGAAAGTGAGAATTTCCATCATAGTCTAAAAAGAATATACCATATGGATCACTTACCACTGTGCCAGGGATGAAAATTTCTCCAGGTGGTAGGGAGGTGTCAAGCAGTGAAAGACCAGCATCAGGGCCAAGAACTTCAGCACGAGAGAAACCAATACCTGTTTCATTTCAAATGATTGGACCTGAGTCAGAAACTTTCTTCTTCTTTGCAGAGGCTTTCTTCGGTTGAGGAAGAGTAGGAGGAATATCTACACAGGATGAGAGCAGGTCGATCTGTTTGTTTAAGATCATTTCGACATGGCTTTTGAACTTTGAGCGTGATCCCTGAATGGCTAATTTTGTTTATAACCATTCAGAGAGACCAAACTTTTCTAAGGTAGCAGCATAGAAGGTTTGTTTGGTTTTGTCATCTCTGTAGACATCCACTTCAACAACAGGAACATCAGCGTACATTTTTCCTCTGATGTTGGCTTTGATAATTTTGGATGGTCTTGATCGATAGGTCAGCATTTGTTTAGCCCATTCCAAAGTTGTATCAGAGACCTTTGTCTTTTCTCTAACGATCTCTTGAGCATCATCCCAGAGCTGACGTTGAACATCAATGGGAACTCTTTTCAGCTTGGGGTCTTTGATTGATCGTTGAGTAAGCTTGATGGCGTATTCTCTGTCTTTCTCTTCAGCTTCCTTCCTTTCAGCGATAAGGCGTTCAGCTCTGAGGTGTTCCTTGTATTCAGCTTTTGAAATTCTGAACTTAGGAGGAACTGAAGGCAGTTGATCACGCCTTAGAATGATTCGCTGATCCTCGAATCACTTTATTATTTCCTCTCTTCTCTTTTGATCCTCTTCACTCAGCTTTTGAGGAGCTGAGGAAGGTCTGTTTCTGTGCGAGAGAGGTTGTTCTTCTGGTTCATCAGTCTCAGAGATCAAATCTAAGACTGGGATTATTTCATCAGCAGCAGCTGGCTTTATTTGTGAAGTCGCAGTAGTAGAACCTTCAGCGACATCGTTAAACAGGGGAGAGGACTAGCTGAAACGCAGCGATCTTACAAATAAGAACTGGGTAGAAGAACTTGGGTAGAAAAGATAGAAAAAGAATGTGGATGTGTAGAGAGGTTGTGGAGTAGAGAACTGATTGTGTATAGAGATGTTCAGGGAAGGAATATAAGTAAAGTTTAGTGTACCTGACAAACCGGCTTTTCAAGCAAGATCGCCAGATTTTCATCTTCAGCGAGGCCTTTGCCTTTGCCTTTCTCAGCGCCAGAGGCTGAGGGCTTTGTCTTTGTCTTCTCCCCTGAAGGTTCTTTTATTGAAATACCTTTAAGAGCTTTGGTTCGAGGAGCAGGTTTGACAACAAAGAAATCATCGTCATCTTCATCATCATCATCATCCTTCCTTGGAGAGGAGGATGGTTCATCTTCAGGGATGTCGATGTCTTCATCTTCTTCTGCTTCGGATTCCTCAGCATCTTCTTCGAGTTGCTCCCACTCAGATACAGAGGCGAGCTTCTCGGTTCCCTCAGGGTTTTCTTCTCCCTGAGGTTTTTCAGCGATCAGATCTTCATTCCTCTCTCCCCTGATAGATTCATCATGGGAAAGGTCTTTAGCGCTCTTGTTCAGATCTTCAGCGCTCTTGTTCAGATCTTCAGCGCTCTTCTCACCGGAATGTTCAGCGCTCTTCTCCCCCTCTTTCTCATGATTGGGAGAGGAATGAGTAGACTCAGCGTTGGTGTTATCTCTGTCTTCTGGGCCAGAGATTTTCACACAACCTTCAAGCTTTGCTATTCTGTCTTCTAGGCCAGAAATAGCAGGCGTGATTTTCTTCAGCTCTGTGCGATCCGCCGCTGTGAAAGATTCCAAAATAGGGGCAGGGGCAAGAGCAGGAGCTGGATTATTTGCTTTGTTGACCAGCGTCTCGATCATCGTCTTCATAGAACCAACGTCGGTCTTTACAGAGCCCAAGTCGGTCTTGACAGCTGACATATCACCCTCGAGTTTTCCAACCGATGTCTTCAGCGTTGTTACTTCGCTGGACACGGTCGAAACTGAGTTTTTGAGGCTGGTGTAGTCAGTGTAGATGTCAAAGAGCACCTTGGCAAAATCGCTGAGCGTCTTATCAAGGCCCTTAATGTCATCTGTGGAAGCCTTCTTCTCCACCACCGTAGTCAGCTTCGTTAGATTCTCTCCAGCGTTTGTTACAGCTGTAGAGTTGTTGGAGAGTGTGGTGGTGAGATCAGTCAGCTTAGTTTCCACGGACTTCAGAGACTCGTTGATGTCTCCCAAATTAGGACCTGTAACACATAAGTACTTGTGAACAAAGGAAAGCTCAGAAGTTTCAGGTTTAGTTACAGTGTATATGGGTTGATTTGTACCTGCAGGAGGATTAACGAAATCGTCAAAGTTGCGGATTCCTGAGAAATATTCCATATCCTCTTCGAAAGTACGGTGAGGTATGGTGATCTCCACATGTCCTGTCTTCATCATTCGTTGAGAAGCTTCAGCGGTGGCTTCTGGAATGATGGCTTCTCCAGTGTTAGCTGGAGGAGTGTCCAAAGAAGTGGAGGGAGGAGCGAAGGATAAGAATGGGGTTCGGGTTGCGAGTTCAGCGTTGGATTCGCTGAGAACTACTTCATCAGTCTTTTGAGAGACTGAAGAAGGTTGGATAGGTTCCAAAGTTGTAACCTCAGCGTTAAAAGATACTGAAGGTTGGTTAATAGGGATGGCTTGTACGGGTGTGGCAGAGCGTACCACGGAACGTTCCTTCAGCTCTTCAGAATGAGCTGATGAGTCTTCAGCATGAGAGTGCTGGGGTTGCTCCTTGGTTTTCTTGATCCTTTTAGAATCAAGAGGGGTAGTAGAGAGTTTCCTTTTCTTAGAAGGAGAGGGTTTTGTGGCCTTGGTATCAGCGATGGGTATTGTCGCTGAAGGAGCCACAGAAAGCGGAGAATTTAAAAGAGTGAGAAGAGTAGAGAGACGTACCTCGTTGGCGACAGGCTTGAAGTCGAGAACCTTAGGGCTAACCTGAGAAAGTTCCAGGTCACCCTCTTCAGGATAGCTGTCCTTCAGGCCATATTGGAAGATGGCGCTGATGAATCTTGGGTAAGGAACCCATGCTGGTCGGTCAGCGGCAGAATCCACGCGTTGTACTAGGTCATCATATATAATAGAGGCCCAGTCAATGAAGTGCGTATCCTATAGCTTGCGTAGGTTGTGCGGCTTGATCAGAAGAGTCGGACTTCGCTGTCATGCAGCTGATCAGGTGAGCGAAGATGAAATTCATCTCGCTGGGCATTTTGGACTTCTTTATCAGCGTCAACTTCTTCTCGGGCTTCTTGTCCTTTCCAATGTCACAGATGTAACCCATTGTGTCGAGAAAAGCAATGATGACATCTCTGTCAGCTTGCTTCTTATGGTCAGGGAATGGAACGAAGGGTTTTTCTTTGGTGGCATTGGGAAAGTTCAGGGCTTTTCGAATTATGGCGGGTGTGATCTTTATGGTGCCATACTCAGTATCGCTGAGTATGCAGTCGATGGTTTTGGATGAATCTTTGGCAGAGGGTAGCTCAGTGTGTCTGGCAGAGTACCAGAATTGGGATAAGAGCCGCTGACTGGCAGGAGGTGTTATGGTCAGGGCTGTGGAGATGCAGCAGTTCTTCAGAAAATTCACAGCATCATCCAGATGTGTGGCTTGCTTTCGAGGAGGAAACTCGAGAAACGCTGAGAGGTTGTTGGCCTTAGTCCAATCCAGTTGATCCAGTTCGAACTTAACCTGAGGGGCTTTGAAGAGTTCCATTTCCTCAGATTCAGAAGAGATGGTCTCAGCGGTAACATTGGTCTTAGAAGTTGCCATTTCTCTGTATCAGTTCAACCAAAGATGTTAACAAATAAGAATTGTCTTGATATGGAAAGAATTCCATTAAGATGGTTCGAATTTTGTCCATTTCATTCAGACAAAAATGTCTTAATGAAGATTAGGGTTTTTCATGATTTTGAAACGAAATGTAAAACCCATAAAGTCTTGTATTCCAGTTTTAAAAAAATGGATACGAATGAAGAATCAAGTTTAAGATTTAGATTTAAAACTTGAAGAACAACCATGAAATGGTTGTGTTCATAAAACCATGAAAGATATGATTTCATTTTAAGAAGTTCTTTTGTTTGATCTTATTTAAGCAAAGAGAAGATCAAAAACAAGTTATTTGCATATAAAAAGTAAGAACGTATTAACCTTGATGTTTTTGATGAAGAAGATGATGAACAGTTCTTTGAAGATTGAGAGCACAAATGCAACAGTATTTCTTTTCTTACGGAGAAAGATTGATTCGCGTAAAAGACAAATATAAACCAAGAGTTGTTTATATAGAGATTTTTAGAGAGAGAAAACCTTGAGCGGGAAAAGGTTTTCATCATGACACGGACACGTGTTTGCATTTGATTGGAAGTTTGAACGAAACGTGCAAACGTGTGTCAGAAAGAAATCGTGCCTGGTGTTATCCGTTGCAATGACGTCACAACTGTCCTTTCATATTCTTGGTTGTCTCTGAGGTTTTAAAAAAAAACTCAGGGACTCTTTGAAAACATGAAGCACTGAATAGAAATATCAGTGAAGGTTTTAAGAAATTTCAAAAAGTCGCTGTTAAGAAAGAGATATTCAGCGATGCAATTTATTTTGAAATCTTGCATTTACATGCGATATGTCAGAGAGAGAAAACATACCTTGATATCAGCGAATCAAGTTTATTCAGAGAGAAGATGATGAAATGGATTATATAAGTTGATTTTATTCTATCGCTGATCAATGTGAACCGCTGAAGGTTTTATCCTTCAAAGTTCAGCATTCCAAGCTCGCTGATGAGAAAGTTGAATCTTGTCTCATCAAGAGGTTTGGTAAATAGATCAGCTAACTGATAATCAGTTGGAATAAAATGAAGTTCTATATCACCATTCATCACATGATCTCTGATAAAATGATATCTGATATCTGATTTATTTTGAAATCTTGCATTTACATGCGATATGTCAGAGAGAGAAAACATACCTTGATATCAGCGAATCAAGTTTATTCAGAGAGAAGATGATGAAATTGTTAGGGCATTTTTGTAGCTATCAAGACAGTATTAATATCTTGTACTGTTTCTCCTTAGTAGAGGCATGGGCTTGTCATGTCCTACTATATAAAGGAGTTCCTTTGTTATTTTGGATAACAACTTGAAGCATTTGTCATTTTACACTTTGAAATCAATATATGGATGACAAGATTGCTCTCTAGATTCTCTCTACACTTGTTCATTACTTTGTGCTAGATTTGGAATTTATCAATTGGTATCAGAGCTAAACAGAAGATTCAAGCAGATTAAAGAGCAAATTGAAGAATTTTTACACTGTTCATCAAGAATTCGGACCAAGAGAAGTTTACTGTTCATCTGAAGTCTTAACATTCAGACATGAAGATTTTCTAGATTTTGAGTTTTTGAATCATTTCTTTGCATCGTTCAACTCGGATTTGGATTCTGAACACATTTAATTCTTGCATAAACATCAAAATCCGCACAGAATTGACAGATCTGATCGATTCTTGAATATTTTTTCAAAAACTTCAAGTTCACTGTTTGGATCTTAATTCGATTAAATTGATCGAATTGTGAATTGTGATCAACAGGAAAAGTGTGCAGATTTCAATTACGAACAATTTGATATAAGATTCATCACAATTGATCAAGAATTGAAGAAGTTAAGGCAGATTAAGTGATTTTGAAGTTCGAAGTGCAGAATTCGGATCCTTCTTGGTGAATTCGGATCATTCAAAGAGAATTCGGAACATTCATAGAGAATTCGAACCCTATTACATTCGAATTGAGTGAATTCGAACCTAAGTAAATTCGAATTGAGTGAATTTGAATCCAGTTACATTCGAATTGCGTGAATTCGCACTCAACATAATCCGAATTGAGTGAATTCGAACCTTAGTACATCCGAATTGAGTGAATTTGAACGCTGTTAAGTTCGAATTGGAGGATTTCGAAATCTATCAAGTCCGAATTGATTATCCGAATTGAGTATCCGAATTGAGCATCCGAATTGATCATCCGAATTGATCATCCGAATTGAGCATCCGAATTGAGCATCCGAATTCTTAGGAATGTTGATTAAATTCTCATAAGTGTAATTTTTCTTACACTAACTGCTTTATCTTCTGAACGATCGTTTATCTAGCCAATTATCAGAAGATGTCGAGAGATATGCTGAGCATGGGTTCTAAGAATAAGCCTCCGGTATTGATAGCTGAAGAATATTCTCAATGGAAAAGGAGAATGATTCAATTTCTGAATCATCAGAACAGAGATCTTATGCTGTCCATTCAGAACGGTCCTTACAAAGCCTACATAGAGGTTGGTGGCATTGCTGCAACAGAAACAAGTCAAGAGATTCTTCCAAGAAGAATAGAAAAGGAATACAAATATTACAGTGATGCTGATAAAGCTAGAGTTGAAATTGATGAGCAAGCATTGACATACTTGACTATGGCCATTCCAAACAATATCTATAATCGCGTAGACAGCCGAAATTCAGCAAAGGATATTTGGGATGAGCTAGAAAGGCAGTTTGAAGGTTCATCAAAATTAATGAAGACCAAAAAGAATCAGAGCATCAATGCGTATGAAGGGTTTAAAGCTAGAGATGGAGAATCGTTGAAAGATACTTATGATCGTTACAACATCATTCTGAATGATTTAAGAAGGAATGGAGTTGACAAGTCTGAATCAGAGATTAATTACAAGTTTGTCAAGAATTTACTGCCGGAATGGGATTCATACTCTATTCAGCTTCAAATGTCAAGGGATATGGATGATGAAAAGTTGACCGATATTTTCAGCATTCTGGGTCAACATGAAGAAAAGGTAAAAATGGTCAAAGAAAAGGAGAAAAAGGTTGAAGAATCTTTAGCCCTTCTAAGTGAACACAAGAAAAGTGGAGCGATGAAAACAAAGGCTTTGATCTCTGGGTTAAGCAAAAAGAAGATAAGTTCTGATGATGATGATGAAAGCAGCAGTTCTGGAGATGAAATGAGTGAGATAGCTGAAAAATTAGCCTTGTTAACTACAAGATTTCAAAACAGATATGGAAAGAAGAAGTTTCATTCAAAAAGCAAACCTGATTACAACAAAGTGAACAGATACAAAAGGTTTGAGAAAAGGTATGAGAACAAGGATCAAAAGGAAGAAGAAAAAGAGGAGAAAGTTGAGAAAAAGGAGAGGGAAGAAAAGAAGGATATGGATGACCGAAACTGCTATAACTGCGGTAAGCCGGGTCATTTTGCCAGAGATTGTCAGTTGAAGAAAGTTAAGGATTCTGAATACTATCAGCGTAAAGCACATCTCGCAAAAGCCAAAGAAACCGGAAAGCCAGTAAATGCTGAAGAAGAAATATGGCTGATGGATTCTTCAGATGATGAAGAAGCTCACTTCACTCAAGTGAAGCACAGTTTAATGGCTAAACTTGATGAGGAAGATCTGGAATCTGAGGTACAATCTCTATATCCTTCTCTTTATGATAACACTTCTCTTTATTCTGATAATTCTGAAAATGAATCTGAAACTGAAAATGACAAATATGAAGAAATGCAAGTTGTGATATTTGAGCTTAACGAGAAATTTAAAAAGGCACAAAAGAAAATTGAAAAAGTGCAAAAGCAATATGAAGATGAGAAAAGCTCAAAGCTGAAATATCATGATGAAGCACTTCTTTATAAGTGTTTAGCTGAAGATAGAGAAAAGGAGAAAGAAATTATTAGATCAAATGTTAAAATACTTGAATCTGAAATTTCTGAGTTAAAAAAGAAAATAACTGATTTAAATGATGAAAACATAGATTTTCAGTTCAAAATCAAGGTTCTTTCTGATGAAAGAAAAGAAGCAATTGAAAAGATTAAGCAGCTTGAAGATTTAAATTACAAAAGAGGCCAATCTGAGCAAACGCTGAATTTGTTGACTAGCAACCCAAAAGATAAACGATTTTATAATCCAAAAATGGGTCTAGGATTATCTGATGACAAGAGTTTCAAAACAATAAAACCTCATGAGAAAAAGGAAGTTTTGAAGCAAACTCTGATAAAGGAGATTCCTCCAATTGCAAAAGTTTTTGTTAAACCAGCAAATGTAAAGTTGCAACAAGTCATTATAACAGAAACACCTGTTAATTCACCTGTATCTGTTAAATCAAATAATGAAGTGTTGCAACAAGTCATAATAACAAAAACACCTCCAAAGACACAAGAAAAAGCAAAGGCAAGTAATGGAATTTTGCAACAAGTTATTGTATCAGAAACATCTCCTAAATCAGAAACTCCTATCAAAGATAATGCTTCAAATTCTTCAACTCCAATTTCAAAGAAAGATGAAGCTAAAACAGACAAAGGTTCAAAAGAAAAGCCTAGATACAATATAACAAATTTTAAATATGATGAATTAAACTCCAGTTACAAAACCAAAATGTTTGAACCAACTGGATTTAGTTCATTGTTTTCCGATGAATCTATGGCTAAAACAATTGTTGACAAAATCAATGAACCTATATCTGTTAAAACTAAATCTAACGTTGAAATGGAGTCAAATAATACATCAGATTCTGACAAAAGGGAGTTTGTTCCAGAAACTTCTTCTGAATTTCCTAATTTGGACTCAGCTTTACTTAAAATTGTTGATTTAGAAAATCAAATTTCCAAATGGCAATTAGATTTTGAAAAATTAGAGGATGATCGTGATAATATTGGACTAGAATTTGATCATACAAAAAGGATCAATCTTGATCTTAAGAGTGAGATTCAAAGACTAGAATCCAAATTAGATGAAATATCAAACTCTAAGGCCTCAAAAAGTTGTGAAAAATGTTCAAAACAAGCTGAATCCAAAGATCAAAATAAATCTTCAAGTATGTTTGATCCTTTTGAAAAGCTCAAATTTTTTAAAGAAAAGAAAAATCTTGAATTAAGATGTGTAGAACTTTCGAAACAAATTTCAGATTTTGAAAAAGTTCTATTTCTAGAAAAAGAAAAGCAGAAGAAAGAAAGAACTGAATTTGAAATAGAATTAAAGTTTTGTGAAGTCTACCATAAAAAGTTCATCAAAGGTATCTGATTTAAAAACAGAACCAGCTTCAAAAGGAAAAGAGAAACAAAAATCATCTGAAAATAAATCTAATTTGTTTTCAAGTGATCCAGTTTCAAAAGGAAAAGAGAAAGAAAAATCATCCGAAAATAAATCTAATTTGTTTTCAAGTGATCCTTCTACCTCTAAAGGTTCTGACAATGTTTCTTCTTCTTTCTCAGAAATGGATGAAGAAAAGTATGTGGATTTGAAGGAACAAGTTCTGAATAGCAAGAATAGAAGCACCGACTCTGAGAAATGTAGTTCTTTGAATAAAAATTGTATACATTCTTGTAATGTTTGCAATGTTTGTGGCAATAATAATTCCGCAATTTCAGATTTCAAATTATTGTCACAAGCTAAAAGAAGAATTCATTGTGCTCACTGTTGGGATAACTATTTCAAGCTAAACAGAAATGCTCCAACGAATAAGAAGTCTAAAACTTCTTCCTTCTCTTTAAAATCCTCAGCAAACAAATTTGCCAAAATGTTTGGTTTCAGATCAAACAAACAGAATAAAAAGATGAAAGAAAAGAAAACAGTTGAAGTAAATATGGATTGGAAATGGATTCCAAAAAATGAAGTTAACAAACCAAATTTACTCAATCGTTTAACTTTTAAAGGCAAAATTCAGGGGGCATCAAATGTCATTAATAAACTGATCCATACTAACAAGAAAGGACCCATGCAGATATGGGTACCTAAAATAAGATAATTGTTTCTTAACAGGACCGTCATGTGTGGGTCATTGATTCGGGAGCATCTAGACACATGACGGGGTACAAGCACTTCTTGCAAGATTTTATTGTACATCCTGGAGGATCAGTGGGATTTGGAAATGACTCAAAAGGTCACGTTCGAGGCTACGGAACGTTGAAAAATGACTCAATGCAAATTGATAAGATTTTGTATGTTGAAGGTTTAGGGCATAACCTTTTCAGTATAAGTCAGTTCTGCGACAAGAACTGTAAGGTGTTATTTGATAAAGATTTTTGCTACATCTTGGATGCAAATTGGTCAGAAATCTTCAGAGCAAAAAGATGCGGAGACTTATACATGACTGATTTTACAACTCTTGTTGCTTCTAATCAAGTCTTTCTTGTATCAAAAGCTTCACAAGAAGAGTGTTGGTTATGGCATCGAAGGCTCTCGCATCAAAATTTTCGCAGCATCAACAAGCTTCGAATTGATGGATTAGTTTCCGGGCTTCCTGAAATGAAAATTGACAAAGTTTCTGTGTGTCCAGCTTGTGAAATGGGAAAGATGAAACATGTTTCTCACAAGACCAAGACTTTGTCTAATTGTAACAATGCCTTGGAATTAATTCATATGGATCTCTGTGGCCCAATGCGAACTCAGTCAATGGGAGGAAAGAAATATATCTTGGTTATGGTTGATGAGTTTTCGCGATATACTTGGTTGGATTTCTTACGACTCAAGTCTGAAGCACCCGAGCAGATCATTAAATTCATCAAGAAGATTCAAACTCTTCTACAACGCCCTGTTCGAAAAATCCGAAGTGACAACGGAACTGAATTCAAGAATGCAACTCTTCAATATTTTCTTGAATCCGTTGGAATAACTCATAATTTTTCTGCCCCAATTACTCCACAACAAAATGGAGTAGTTGAAAGGAAAAATCGAACTCTTGTAGAAGCTACTAGGACGATGCTTGCTTACTCGGGTCTTCCACCAAGTCTATGGGCTGAAGCAGTATCCACAGCGTGTTTTACTCAAAACAGAACTATTATAAATAAACGCTTTAACAAAACTGCATATGAATTAATCAACAATCGCAAACCTAACATCAAATTTCTGCGTGTATTTGGATGCAGGTGTTTTGTGATAAAAGATCGTGAATATCTTACAAAGCTTCAAGTTAAAGCTGATGAGGGCATCTTTATAGGCTATTCCTTGAACTCGAAAGCATACAGGATTTATAATAATCGAACAAAATCAGTAATCGAGAGTATCAACGTTACGTTCGACGAGACTGTGACATTGACTTCTGGACAATTTAGTTCAGAACTCGTACAGAAATCTGAAGCTTCTACTAAAAATGGAGTAGAACCTGTGACGAAACAGTTTTCTAATTCAGCTTTGAATTATAATAATACTACTGATTTAGATTTACTATTTCATGATGCATTTATGGATTACTGTGCAGATATGGAACCACCAATCACATCTGTGAATGCATCTCAGAATCAGACGAGTGCAAATATCTCCGGTCCAACTGAAGATGTTGATACTAGTACTTCTGTAGAAACTAATGAGATTTCAAGTGAACACGTTCCTGTCTCTGAACCTGAAATTCAACCAGTTGTTCAGGTTTCAGAAAATCATTTATCGGAGACTTCCACATCTGAAGGATTAGAAACAGAAGTCAACATACCGGAAACGACAAATGTATCTTCAGCTGAATCGACAGAGGAGATTTTTGCAGTATTGGATGAAAATAATCCATCAAACACTCGTATGGATATACCAACTCTTCCAAGTAGTCATAAATGGACAAGAGCACATCCTCCGGCTGATATAATTGGTGATCTGAATGATGGAGTGAAAACCCGATCTGCGACTACAAACGAATGTTTGTACGTAAATTTTCTTAGCACGTTAGAATCCAAGAAAGCATCTGAAGCTTTACAAGATCCAGATTGGATCAACGCCATGCAAGAGGAATTAAATGAGTTCAAACGCAACGAAGTGTGGCACTTGGTGAAACGTCCAAAAGACAAAACCATAGTTGGAACCAAATGGGTCTTTAGAAACAAAAAGGACGAAGCGGGGATTATAGTCAGAAATAAAGCAAGACTGGTTGCTAAAGGTTACAATCAACAAGAAGGAATAGATTATGATGAAACCTATGCACCAGTAGCAAGGATTGAAGCAATAAGGATCTTTCTTGCATACGCAGCACATAAGAACATGAAGGTATTCCAAATGGACGTCAAATCTGCGTTTCTGAATGGAATACTACATGAGGAAGTGTATGTAAGTCAACCTGAAGGCTTTGTTGATCCCAAATATCCCAACCATGTCTACATTCTAGACAAAGCACTCTACGGCTTAAAGCAAGCACCGAGGGCATGGTATGAGACTCTGACTATTCACCTGCTTAAAAATGGATACACCAAAGGTACAATAGATACAACTCTTTTTCTCAAAAGAGAAGGTAAAGATTTAATGTTAGTACAAATATATGTTGACGACATTATATTTGGATCTACAAATCCAGATATGTGTAAAGATTTTGAAAAGGTGATGAAAAGCCGTTTTCAAATGAGTATGATGGGAGAGTTAAAATTTTTTCTTGGTCTCCAAGTGACACAATCAAATGAAGGCATTTTCATTAATCAATCAAAATATATAAATGATATGCTTAAGAAATTTGAATTAAATTCCTCTTCCACCATGAAAACTCCCATGGCTACCGGTAAGCTTTTGAACGCTGATTCATCTGGTATATCAGTCGATCAAAAGTTATACCGAGGCATGATTGGATCTTTACTGTATCTAACGGCAAGTAGACCGGATATTTTGTTTGCAACATCTTTTTGTGCACGTTTCCAAGCAAACCCGAAGGAATCTCATATTGTGGCTGTAAAGCGAATCCTTAGATATCTCAAAGGCACAAAAAATTTGGGTCTTTGGTATCCTAAGGATTCTGGGTTTGAACTAACTGCTTACACAGATGCAGATCATGCGGGAAATATGATGGACAGGAAAAGCACATCTGGTGCTTGTCAATTCTTGGGAGATAAACTAGTAAGCTGGTCATCAAAGAAGCAAACTTGTGTATCAACATCTACGGCTGAAGCAGAGTATGTGGCCGCCGCTAGTTGCTGTTCGCAAGTAATTTGGATGAAAACTCAGCTAAAGGATTATGGATATATCTTCAACAAGATCCCCATTTATTGTGATTCCAAAAGCGCAATTGCAATAACTGAAAATCCTGTTCAGCATTCCAAAACGAAACACATAGATGTCAGGTACCATTTTATCAAAGACCATGTTGAGAAGGGAACTATAGAAATGCACTTTGTACCAACAGAACTAGAACTTGCTGATCTTTTCACAAAACCTTTAGATGAAAAGAGGTTAAATTTTTTAATCAGCAAACTAGGAATGTTGAATCCTTAAGACATTGAGGGGGAGTTCGTGTTCTTGCTTACTTAAATCTATGATCATATCCTAACCCACTAGGACCCAAGTGCCATTGGGTACCAAAATCTGCTTAATCTGTTTTGCAGGTTCATCATGTGTTGTACTGAATTGAAATACATATCACACGCATGACTGAAAACAGAAGAGAAGCGGCGTATTTTTTGAAAAATATTTGTACCATTAAGGGGGAGACAAATATCTATGGTTTCTAAACACATCAGTTTAGAACCCGAATTTCAACGTCAATGGCTTTTGGACAAATCAGTTCAAAACCTGTTCTTCAAAGACTATGGCTTCTGAACAACTCAGTTCAGGACCCGTACTTTAAAGACTAAGACTTCTAAACAAATCAGTTTAGAACTCACACTTCTCAGGTAATATCCTTAACTGCTATATATTTTGTTTCAAGGAACAAGTGGCAAAAGGTAACATTGGATTATATTTGTTTCTACTGATTTGAAAACTTGAAACTTTACAAATTTAATTCAATAAGATGAAATTTTCAATTTTCATTCAATGAATTAAATGTGTGCTAAAAGATGATTTTACAAGAAACTTTGTACTATCTGAGTTAGATTTGTTTCAATTTTCACCTCTAAAATAAATCGAAAGGTCAGCAAAACATGAATGAAATTATGCTGAATGCTCAAAGTTATGTGAATCTGGATATATATAGAATATAATGCTCAAAAAGCCTATATGTCAGAATGATGGATGGAAATGAAAATATGGGCAAAGCAATATGTTTTAGAACCAAGTGATTGAGATAAAATAGTTGCACTATCATTTAGTTTGAAAGTTTGTGCCTGTGGCCTTTCTGGTTTGGGAGAGTAAGTCCTAAGGGGTGCTCGACACCTAGTCCCTAAGATCAACTGGTCTGGGATCGGCTGACCCAAATCCTGCAATAGAACCAGATAGAAAGCCATGTTCTACTGGTACAAATGGGTTTAAGATATATCGATGTGGCCTTTCTGGTTTGGGAAATTAAGTTCTAAGGGGTGCTCGTCACCTAGCACCTAAGGCCAACTGGTCTGGGATCTGCTAACCCAAATCCTGCTATAGAACCAGATAGAAAGTCATGTTTAACGGTGTATCTTATTCTTACTAAACTTTTTGATCAAAAGATGCCAATGAGCACAAAATCAAAAGATGCCAATGAGCACAAAATCAAAAGATTCAAATGTGCACAATATTAAAAGATGCCAAAGAGCACATATCTCTTGAAACTTGGGAAAATACAAAGTCGCGATAAACCCGTAAATTTGTGAAAATTCTGATTTTGGACAAATAGTGTGAGTAGAGCAAAGTATTCTTATATATTGTAGAAATACATAAGCTTTATGCCAATCATATTTCGCATGCTAGCACACCAAATAGATTTGATAAAGGGGTGGACACTGAACAATTATAACTTGATAAGCAATGATGTCTTGTCCTTGAATCCAAACACATGCATTTGATTTCATCTGATTGGAATATATGTTAAATTTTATTAAGTTGAATTTCTTTTGTAAAGCTTTCAAATGATCAAATGTTAGTAGTCATAAAACAAAATTCAATGAATTTGACTTTCCTTGTGAAATGTATTTTTGATCCAATATCAAATACTGAGTTTTATGCATATTTTCAGAGGAAGAAAGCAAGTTGCTCAAGAATTCATATTTTAAGGGGGAGTTAGATTTTTACACAAAGTGATAATTTTAACAGTTTGGACTCATGTTCTATGAGTACCAAATCTTTCTCTGTTTTTGCAGATTTCTCTGAAGAAAAGATAACAGTTTATGCAATTGTTAAGGGGGAGCAATTCGGCATAAATCTGTAAAAGTGTTATCTGTATCTGAGAGCTTACAAAGTTTTATCTGATGTGAGAATTTTAGAACAGTTGTTGGACTTTTTAGAAAAAGTTGTAAATTTTCATGCAAATATTTGAAGAATTCGATATCTGAAGGATTCGAATTCAAAGAATTCGAACACTTAAGGATACGAATTCAATGAATTCGGACCTTTAAGGATTCGAATTCAAAGAATTCGAACACTTAAGGATTCGAATTCAATGAATTCGGACTCTTAAGGATTCGAATTCAATGAATTCGGACTCTTAAGGATTCGAATTCAATGAATTCGGAACCTTTAAGGATTCGAATTCAAAGAATTCGAACACTTAAGGATTCGAATTCAATGAATTCGGACTCTTAAGGATTCGAATTCAATGAATTCGGACTCTTAAGGATTCGAATTCAATGAATTCGGACCTTTAAGGATTCGAATTCAAAGAATTCGAACACTTAAAGATTCGAATTCAATGAATTCGGACCCTTAAGGATTCGAATTCAATGAATTCGGACCCTTAAGGATTCGAATTCAATGAATTCGGACCCTTAAGGATTCGAATTCAATGAGATCAATATCAATTGTTGTACAACTTTATCTGATTCGAACTCTTTTTGAATTTTTTACATATTTGTTTATGTAAATTGTTCAGATGAACAGTGCCATATCTAATGTTTTGAAACATGCATTTTTAACTGATTGCCAAGTGGGGTACTCTAATGTGTGCCAAGTGTACAAATTTTCTTTTGAGTATAAATAGGGTTCGAAACCTTATTTCCCACTTTTCACTATTTGGTATTGTTTCAAACACTCTCAAGAGAACACTGTTCATCTTCCACTTTATCGATCCTTCATCTGCTTGATTCATCCTCATCAGGTAAACATTTCTATCGAAATTACTCTTATCAGATTCGAAAATGTAATACGAATCATTCTATACGAATGGTTTGTTTGATTGTAAACATTTACTATGCTAATCTGTAAAATCAAAAAGTTTACTGTTCATCATCGTGCTCATATGAACATGAATTCGAACCATACCTGATTCGAATTCATGAACATTGTTGAATTCGAACATGATTTCGAATCGTTCTTGTTTCGAATTCATGAAACATGTTAAGAAAGAATGCCTTTAGATTCGAATTCATATGTCATAATTTGAATTAGGGCTCAAGTGTTGAATTCGAATGCCTTTAGATTCGAATTCCTTTAGATTCGAATTCACATGTTATAATCTGAATTAGGGCTCAAGTGTTGAATTTGAATGCCTTTAGATTCGAATTCCTTTAGATTCGAATTCACATGTTATAATCTGAATTAGGGCTCAACTGTTGAATTCGAATGCCTTTGGATTCGAATTGGATGAATTCGAACCCTTATGGATTCGAATTGGATGAATTCGAACCCTTGTGGATTCGAATTGGATGAATTCGAACCCTTGTGGATTCGAATTGAATGAATTCGAACCCTTATGGATTCGAATTGGATGAATTCGAACCCTTGTGGATTCGAATTGGATGAATTCGAACCCTTGGGGATTCGAATTGATATTCAAAGACAAATCATGAATTCGAATGCACTATGATTCGAATTCTATACTTAGAAAATATTTTTCTTTCAAATTTTTTTCAAAGACTAATTCTGTAAGAACTATTATCAACAGGTAAAATGGTTAATCAAGAAGAACAAAGTCACATTCAAGGCTTTGATGATCATATTCCAAGTCTTCCCGAACCGACACACGATGTACCTTTACCGTCAACACGATCAGTACATCAATCCCAAGCCGGAATTCATCCAGATAATGCTATCATTCATCCGATCAACTATATTGCGATCATTCCCAACAATCATCACATTGATTTTGATCACATCAACATTCATCCAGTGATAAAGGAAGTGCTCAGGAATCATCCGTTAGCATACGCATTAACGAATACTGTCGTTGTGCCTATGCTATATTTACAGCAAGCATGGAAGACAATAACAACAACTATGGAAGATGGAAGACCAATTTTTGTATTCCAAATAGACAACTTCATCACAAAGCTTGATTTCCAAAGACTAAGAATGATTCTGAGGCTACCTGAACCTGATTCACGAGAAGGAAAGACTGAGTTTGATCCTTTTCCATCTGAAGAAGAAACGTTTGAAGGAATACGTGCTATGGGATACACTGGAAACTTAACTCGGGTGAAGGAATTCCATAAGGCGAACCTACCACCGTTATACTATACAATCTTCTCCATTATTAATAGATGCTTATCTGCTAAACATGCCGGAACAGACAGTGCCAGCGTCGGATTTCTGAAGCTATTTCATGCAGTAGTGTATGATCTTCATGTAGATTATGCAGCTATTTTCTGGCATGAACTGAATGAGAAGATAGATCTTCGCCGACAAAACAAGGGAAAGCCTTATGTTCCATATATGAGGTTTCTTCAGATTATCATTCATAGCATGCTTCGTTCTAACAGAGAAATTCCAAGACGAGCAAATCATCCTTCTGTGCCCGAGAAAGCTATGCAGTATCTTCAGTTTCGTAAAACTGAATTTGATTATGAGATGCCGTTACCTGAAGGATTTCTTCGATACGCGGATCAGGACGTTGAGTGCATTATCGAGTATAGAGAGTCTATGGTCCAGCCAGAACCGGAGGGACCTACCCCAGACTCAACCCCTAGGCGAGAGGAGTCGGTGAGTGTTCAGGATGCACGGGCTACTGAACGGGGAGAGTCGAGGGAAAACACCGAGAGGGGAACTGGTGGGGATCATACATCTGTATTTGAAGATACAGGGTCATCGTCCGAGGACACACATACAGATGATCTTGTACAACACGATTCTGAGGGAGAAATTCCTAAACACATTGGGGATCCTCCTTTAGTTGAGTACTCTAGTGATAGTACAGAGTCTGATAATGCGTCTGATTCAGCGGAGGAACATCGTGATGGTGATGAAGATGACAACGATGATAATGATGATGATCAAGGGAATGCTGGAAATATTGGTGCTGATGCTACTACTGAAGAAAACTGGTTTGGTAACTTTTCTGATATCTTTGAATTTCCACAATTGAATATGTCAGATAATATTAATGTGGAAAGCTTAAACTTTGATGACATGCCTTTAATGTCGACTCAAGTTAGTGAAGGAACGGAAGGCATAAGGAGACCCGAGGGAGTATCAGTTGAAAATATATGTGAGACTGTGAGAGAAACTGAAGAAAAGAATATGGAGAGTGTGAAAGATATCCAAACTGTCTATTCCAGAAGGGCAGCCACATCCACCACCAGATCTCATTTGTTGGGATCAGGTGTTGAACAAGTCGTTACTCGCCCAATAACGCAATTGCACACCTCTGCCAGCTATTCAGCTTCTTCTTCACAAGAAACTGTCTCATTTTCTCACGGGGTTTTAGCACAAACACTATCTGGATCTCGTTCGGAGATTCCGGATATTGAAACAGAGCGACTTCCTCCCCAGTCCTCGACCTTCTTTCCTGCACAAAGTTCGAGTCTAGTGCCTGTTCCTAATATATTTGATTCTTTGAATAGGACACTTTCAGGAACATCTGATGCGCGTCTTCGTGACTCATCCGGAACACTCAGAGTAGATTCTTTTACAGGACTACAAGGACAGAGTGGAAATCCTACCAGTGCTAACACTATGCCAACACTGAGTGTAGGTCACACAGTTGCAACAACTGTTGTGTCAACGGCAAACCTAAGTGGTGCCGGTGTTACTTTACCCGTCTTTGTGACAAGGGAAAACTTCGATGGCGCCCTAAAGGACATTGAAACTATGTTCATCCGGGAGTTACAAGGTGTGAAGAATCAGTTGAAGGGAAAAGAACCGATGACTTATGAGCCAGCTGTACGTCCACGTCCAGAAATCTATCTGGCTCCGCCTCGAGTACCTCAGTCTTCTCCTATGCAACAACCACCAGTGGATCAAAGTGTTGATGAATTAAGGGATTTATTCTATGCCAAACTGATGTCTATGAGTCCTGAAGATCAGCAAAGTAAAACCTTGTTATCTCTACTTCAGAATTTCCAATCTACTCCAAATCCACTTCCACCTACACCTTCAGTTACACCCACACAGTTTCAAGCATTATCCAAAGAGTTATCTACTTTCAAGTCCGAAGTTGTGAAATCTTTAAGTGATATGAAGCAGTCAATTGCTGAGTTGAAAGCATTAATGGAACAGTCGTGTAAGACTCAAGCTCAGAGTACTAAAAGAAGACATGATCAGGATCCCGATGATCATGATCATGAGGGGGAGATGAGTAAGAAGAGAAGAGCTGAGTCAGAAAGCTCTCAAGGTCAGAAAAAGAATCCGACTGTTGCTGAAATATCTAAGATGTTTGAATCAGGTGCTATGGGTGATCAAAGCGGAAAACAGATCGTATTATATGTTGATCCGAATATAGAACCAACGGTTGAAAAGCCTGAGGTAAATGAGAAGGAGATAAGAGAAGTGGTTGATCGATTCGTGCAATCTGTGGAGTTGATTGAAATTAGTTCTGATGATGAAGAAACTGATGAAAGTGCAAGAGCTTATGATCGGTATTGGAAAGTTAAGGAGGAAGAAGAACCACTTTTGGTATTTACTTATGAACCAGAAGATCAAGGTGTTGGATTTAATGAAGAAGAGGTTGATATTTTGTCAGAGATATATGGGCCACAAACTCCTGAAGAAATAATCTTTAGCCCTGTACACTCACCCGAACATATCTCAACCACTTTGATGTCAGAACAACCTTCTGTTACACCTATAACCATCAACCTTAACCAATCTACTTCAACTCAAACCACTATACCTGTATCTGAACCACATCATTCTCATGATCCATTATCTAAAGAGCCAAAATCCGAAGAGACTGATCCTCAATCCACTACATCTTCAATACCTCCTATCATTCCTAGTCATGATGAAGCTGGTCCTTCTAATCCTGCTGATCAACCTGGTCCTTCATCCTCACGGAGCAGAAAATTGACTGAACTTGAACAACGACAAAGAACTTTGTATTTGAGAACACCTTTCCTAGAAGAAGAAGAAAGAAGACTGTTTGTGCACAGAATCAGAACTTTGAATCCCTACGCTGTGTTGGGTATTACAGATCAAACAGCCGAATACAAGTTCGAATATATGTACTTTCTAAGGGACAAGTGTCAAAAGAAAAGAGAGGTGAGGAGCAAGAAGTTGATTGTGTCTATAAAGGAGGTAACAGCTAGACTTTATTACAAGTTGTGGTATCCAGAGTTTCTTGTTCAAAGGCAAGATTGCAGAGATTATAGATTTACTGAAGCTGATTTCTGTCATTTAACCATGGAAGATTTTGAGTTCTTGTATCATCATTTCAGAGATCTTCAGATCAGAAGGGAAAACGTAACTCTTGCTTTGAATGCCATTAAGAGATTTCTGAGAAGACACGTTTTATTCACACAGTGTCATGATTTGCAGATGGGTGTGGAAAGCTATCAACCAAGAATAAATCTGTTAAGACCAAATCAAGAATTGACTGGATTGATGAGGATGCCTTTATATTGTGTGATTGGAGAACCAGAGTTTGGTGTTGTGTTCAGTAATGGTGCAAACAAGATATTCATTCGGTTTAATGAGTTGGAAAAATATTCTGATGGTACGCTTAAAATTGTAAGACTTCAGTTAGTCGAAAAGCTCAAAAGACATGATGCTGAACGAAAAGTTAATTGGATGTCTTCAAGACCTAGAAGAGTTTTGTCAAGAGCCATTGAAGAGATAGATGAAAAATTGAGCTTCAGAATGGCTATGCGAAGGATTGAAACGCATCTTGGGTTTCGAAGTAGAAGAAGACCCTTTCTGCCTTGATAGCTAAGGGGGAGATTGTTAGGGCATTTTTGTAGCTATCAAGAGAGTATTAATATCTTGTACTGTTTCTCCTTAGTAGAGGCATGGGCTTGTCATGTCCTACTATATAAAGGAGTTCCTTTGTTATTTTGGATAACAACTTGAAGCATTTGTCATTTTACACTTTGAAATCAATATATGGATGACAAGATTGCTCTCTAGATTCTCTCTACACTTGTTCATTACTTTGTGCTAGATTTGGAATTTATCAGAAATGGATTATATAAGTTGATTTTATTCTATCGCTGATCAATGTGAACCGCTGAAGGTTTTATCCTTCAAAGTTCAGCATTCCAAGCTCGCTGATGAGAAAGTTGAATCTTGTCTCATCAAGAGGTTTGGTAAATAGATCAGCTAACTGATAATCAGTTGGAATAAAATGAAGTTCTATATCACCATTCATCACATGATCTCTGATAAAATGATATCTGATTTCGATGTGTTTTGTCTTTGAGTGTAGCACTGGGTTGTTGGCTATAGCGATCGCACTTGTGCTGTCGCAATAGATTGAAATTTTGGAGAGCTGAAGATCATAGTCTAGTAGCTGATTTCTCATCCACAAGACTTGAGAACAACAGCTTCCAGCGGCTACATATTCAACTTCAGCTGTGGAAGTGGACACTGAGTTTTGCTTCTTACTTGTCCAACTTACCAGCTTTCCATCCAGGAGCTGACATCCTCCTGTGGTGCTTTTCCTATCCATTTTGCAACCTGCAAAATCACTGTCTAAATAGGCGGTTAGATCGAATCCTGAGTGTTTGGGATACCAAAGACCTAGATTCGTTGTACCCTTAAGATATCGAAAGATTCGCTTTACAGCTTTCATATGAGATATCTTAGGTTCAGCTTGATATCGTGCACACAAGCATGTTGCAAACATAATATCGGGTCGGCTAGCTGTAAGATACAATAGTGAGCCGATCATCCCACGGTACAGCGTGACATTGACAGGAACACCCTTTGTGTCCTTATCAAGTGTCAGCGGTGGTGCCATAGGGGTTTTCATAGCTGAACTTTCAGTTAAGTCGAATTTCTTCAGCATATCTTTAACATATTTTCCCTGATTAATAAAAGTTCCTTTTTCAGTTTGTTTAATCTGAAGACCAAGGAAATATGCTAGTTCACCCATCATACTCATTTTATACTCATCTTTCATTCTATCAGCGAAACGAGTACAAAGCTCAGGGTTAGTAGAACCAAATATAATGTCATCAACATATATTTGAACTAAAATGATATGACCTTTCACTTTTCTAAAAAATAGAGTTTTTTCAATCTTACCTCTCTCAAAATGTTCAATATGGAGATAAGTAGAGAGAGTATCATACCATGCACGAGGAGCTTGCTTTAAGCCATAAAGTGCCTTATCCAGTTTATAAACGTAACCTGGACGCTTAGGATCTGAGAATCCTGGAGGTTGTTCCACATAAACTTCTTCATTCAGCTTTCCATTTAGAAACGCTGACTTAACATCCATCTGATGTACAGTGAAGTTTTTGTGTACAGCATATGCTAAGAAAAGACGAATAGATTCAAGTCTTGCTACTGGAGCAAAAGTTTCGTCATAATCTATGCCTTCCTCTTGTCTGTATCCCTGAGCAACAAGACGAGCTTTGTTGCGAGTTACAGTACCATGTTCGTCCAACTTGTTTCGATAGACCCATTTAGTGCCTATCACCGTTTTGTCAGCTGGTCTACGAACGAGTTTCCAAACTTTGTTTCTTTCGAATTCAGTCAGCTCATAGCGCTGACCCAGTTTGGATCTCTGAGGGCATCATCTATTTTCTTTGGTTCAGTTAGAGAAATAAAGTTAACAAATAAACAAATATTACCTGCACTTCGTCGAGTCTGAATACCAGCGTTTGGATCACCAAGAATTTGATCGATTGGGTGATTTACAGTCCATCGCTGAGCCGGAGCATAAGTCGTTGACTCAGTCTGAACTGGAGAAACTGAAGATGAGGCTTCAGCTACTTCTGGATTATCAGCTAAGAGAGGAATGTTTGCATTTGTCACTTCATTCACTGATTGCTGAGAAATAGATGGAATTTCTAAGATATTTGGATCAACTGCAGGTATAGTGTTTATAGGAACAGCTGAGACCCAAGATGTTTCAGCTTCACTATTCTGCATATTGATAATGTCGTTTTCCGACATTATTTTGATCCCGAAGTCGTTCTGTTTGTTGTAAGTTCCCGAGTAAAAATAGTAGAATTTAATGGTTTTTATGAGAAAGTACAGGTTTATATGGAAGAATGATGTTGGAAGAGTTTTGGAGCAATCGGAGCAAGTCTACAACAGTCCAGTGCAAAAAGAAGAAAAATCAGATTTTTGGACCAATCAGTTCTCTGCGCGCCTCTGAGCGCGCCTCCAAACGCCCCCACAAACGCTCACGCTGCGCGCCCTTGAGCGCGCCTCCAAACGCTCCCACAAAAGCGCAGGCTTATTTTCGCAAACATTCCAGTGCTCTGCGCGCGCCTCCAAACGCGCCCACAAACGCGCAGAAGACCTGATACGTTTTTAAAGCCTTTTTCTGCTAGGGTTGAGGGGGGAATCGATTAGTTACGTTTTGGGACTCTTCCTGGGCGATTTTGGGAGCACGAGGGCGATTTTTGAAGAGAAGAAGAGGGCTAGAAACATCAAGATACGAGAATCAAAAGGCGAATCGAGTTCATTCATCGAAGGATTAAGCTTTTCAGGGAGTTTTAGATTTCATTTCTTTTAAGAACCAACATGTTTACTTTCGTTTTTGTTATGTCATTTCTGAGTTTTGGAACCCCCAATATGAACTAATCCGTTCATGTTGGGGGGTTGGTTTGAATCATGGTTGGATGATTATTTAGCTTTACAGTAGATACGATTGATTTGATTTCTATGGATGAAACATGTGGGATTGTTCTTAATGCTTGTAATAGTCCGATCATCTATTATTTGATTTAATGAATCTTTTAACGTTTGAGAAAAGTTTTGAGGTTTATCTAATCCTTCATGTCTTTGTCGAATTTGAGATAGAAATATGATAATTCGTACTTTGTGGGTTTTTAATCATTGTTTGTTCAATTATCTTTGTTGAGATCGAATGACGATACAGAGTGTTGAATGAATGTTGCTATAGCTTGATAGAGTATAGTGATGGTTTGTGATTATACCAGTCATCCTGGAGTTATGTCAATCGTGTTAAATCTGTGCGTTAAGTAATTGTTTACCTGAGGAATCCAACCCTCCAACTCTCTCTCTTTTCTGAATTAATTAAGCTTTAATTCGTGTTCTGATAAGCAACAATCCAACTCAATTTGCGTTAGTCTAGTTAATAATCTATACAGTCATTGTGGTACTTGACACCTGGTTCCTTTGGTTCGATACTCATACTTTATAAGTACTATTACTTGATTCGACCCGTACACTTGCGGTAGATTTTGGGGGGTGTAAACCCGCCTATCAAGTTTTTGGCGCCGTTGCCGGGGAACCTGTTTTGTGTGAATATCACTACCAGCTGTAGAAGTTATTACATTAGACACCCTGTTTTTATTTTATTATAATCTGTTTTAAAGGTTCATATATTTTTGGGTTTTGAGATTCTATACTCTCTGTTTCAGGTTACCTCTTGGTTTATGCCAAGAAGAAGACTGTTTCGGGAATTACTACCGATTGACCCAGAAATAGAACGGACCGCCAGAGAGCTAAGAAGACAAGCACGGAACAGAATGGACGACAACAACATCAATGTTGGGGAAGATTGGGGAGAAGGGTTGCCCATGGGTAATGGTCAACCAATTCCAAATGCGAATGCAAATGCGAACAATCAGAACCACAATAACGCCAATCATGGTCCAAACAACGTCAATGACAACGTCAACAATGGAATAAATCATAATCTCAATCACAACGCCAATCATGGTATCCATCATAATGTCAATCAACCACCACCACCACAAAGGGTACCCATGAGAAATTTCGCCAATCCAAACATGGGGGCTGCACAACGTGGATACGCACCACCGATAGCTGCAAACAACTTTGAAATCAAACTTGGTACCATCCAATTGGTGCAATCGAACATGTTTGGAGGTGCAGCAACTGAAGACCCTCATGCACATTTGCGCTCATTCGAAAAGATATGCAATACTTTCAAGGTAAATGGGGCGGATCAAGATTCAATCAAGATACGGTTATTCCCATTCTCATTGAGGGACCGAGCCACCACTTGGGAAGAGAATTTACCACCGGGGTCGATTCGAACATGGAACGATATGGTGACAACTTTTCTCAACAAATTCTTTCCACCAGGGCGAACGGCCCAACTGCTGTCAGATATCACTTATTTTGCCCAATGGGATCAAGAGTCGTTGTACGAAGCATGGGAAAGATATAAAGCAGTGCTCAAGAAGTGTCCACATCATGGGTTACAAGAGTGGATGGTTATACAAACGTTCTATGTGGGATTGAACCCTCAATTTAAGAATGACCTCACAGCTGCTGCAGGTGGAGCTTTAATGAACAAGTCCTATGAGGAAGCGGTCGAATTGATAGAGAATCTGGCATAACATAGCTATTCCACGCCAAGATCTGCTGTCAGAAAAGTGGCAAATGTACAAGAAGCAGAAGAGTTGAAGGCTATAAAGGCACAGTTGACTGCGTTGACTAATCAAATGAGAGGAGCGACTATGCAACCGAATGTTCAGAATTCTCAAGACTATCAATCGCCGGAACAAGTCCAGTTCGGTCAGAATCAGAATAATCGGCCGAGGAATGACCCATTCTCTAACACCTATAACGAGGGATGGAAGCGACATCCTAATTTTTTTTGGAGTCAACCTCAACAAGGCCCAGCTAAAGAAACAATGGGACAGCAGCAACAGTATGGTAACCATTCTAACTCTTCGAATTCTTTTTCGGCTAACAATGTTTATCGTCCCCCAGGTTACAATCAGAAGAAATTTGATGAGGGGCAATCTTCAGAAAAGAAGTCGGGATTAGAAGACATGATGATGGAATTCATGTCAAAGATGGAAGGTGCGGTTGAAGGATTGGCAAGTACAGTGGGTAATGTGAAGGCGACAACTGACCAGAATACCGCCTCAATCAAGATGTTAGAAAGACAAGTCGGACAAATTGCGGAAACACTACAATCCAGGACTCAAGGTCAATTCCCTAGTCAGACTGAACGAATACCAAGAGAGGAGTGCAAGGCTATTCATCTGAGAAGTGGAACGGAGTTGATTAGAGACCCTACACGGGAGCCTTCACCAAATGAAGCCGAGCAAGAGGTGGAGATCATTGACATGGATGCGTTGGAGGCTAATAGAGAGATTGTGAGTGAAGAGAATAAGAAGAATGAAGAAAAGGCACCAAAGCAAACACATGTCAAGCCGAAAACTCCAAAGGTGCCCTATCCGAGCAGGCTTAAAGCCCACAGGGATGATCTAAACTTTTCTAAATTTCTTGTCATTTTTAAGAAATTGCATATTAACATCCCTTTTGCAGATGCTTTGGCACAAATGCCAACATACCTCAAGTTTATGAAAGATATATTATCCAAGAAGAGGAAGATTGAAGATCAGGCCACAATTGCACTTACTGAGGAGTGCAGCGCGATCATACAGAACAAGCTTCCCCCGAAGCTTAAGGATCCAGGGAGTTTTTCGATCCCTATCCAAATTGGGAGCTTTAATTTTAATAAGGTATTATGCGATCTAGGAGCTAGTATTAACCTAATGCCGTTATCTGTTTTCAGGAAGCTCGGCTTAGGGGAGGTGAAGCCAACATTCATGACTCTTCAGCTTGCCGATAGATCGATAAGGTACCCATATGGAGTGATCGAAGACGTCTTGATAAAGGTTGGCAAGTTTTACTTCCCGATGGACTTTGTGGTGTTGGATATCGATGAGGACATAGAGGTCCCGCTGATACTGGGAAGATCCTTCCTAGCCACAAGACGAGCGCTGATCGACATGGAGGAAGGCGATATGACTTTGAGAGTTGGTGGTGAGAGGGAAGTGTTCAAGATGTTCGAGAAGATAAGAGATAGAGGCGAAGAGAAATTTGGTGAGCAAGAAAGGCCGAAGGAGTGATCGGAAAGAAAGTCGTGCCACGACAGAAAATACGGCGCTGGGTGGGAGGCAACCCACCATAGGTTAAATCTTAATTTTTATTTTGGTTAGTTTCTTATTTTGTGTGCTTTCTTTTGTTTTGTGTGTTGTTTTTGTGTTTTGTGTTTAGTTTTTGATCCCTGATAGCAATTCCGATATGACCAAGAGCAAGGCAGGAGAAGGAAGGGCAGAAATAGGTGAACAGTAATCCACGCATGCATCCTGAAAGGTATCTACACAACACCTCTTTGCAAACCTCGGTTTCACCAAGGTTTGGGGTCCCTGTTTTCACTTGAACTTTATCGTTTTATGGCTCCTTGTTGAGAAAACAAACCTAATCTAGAGATTAGGTTTGGGGTGGCGTAATTACTGTTAGTTGTACTGTATCGCTATTTCGTGATTATATTTTGTGTGCTATTTGTTTCCATTGGGGACAATGTTTATATCTGGTTTGGGGTGATTTGTCGAGTCTATCATTGGTTGATCTCAGTGGATTGAATAATCACCCTGTTTATAGTGAGGAATGGACGACCAGTTGAGCATGATTTAGTGTGAGAGTTCGAAGACAATAATTTTGGGGGGAGGAGTTAAAAGGGATAATATAGCACGAGGTTGGATCTAGGTGAATGCACACATAGAGACATTAGTGGAGACCACCCGTGAGTTGTTGAGCCACACATTTGCGAACTTCGATTCTCTGAGACTACACACTACTCGATACACCTTTCATTAGTCCTTTGATCGTTGTTGTAGCTGATCTCGCTATAACTTGCATCCATTATCAAAGACATCCATAGGAATAGGAGTGAAGCTTCTGCCTATCTTTGTGAACAAACCATGTGAAAACTCATCATGCTTATTAGTTGCTGCTAATCCCATTGCTTTTCACCACTCAAGGTTCCTAAAAGAAACCCATTGTACCCTCCTAAAAAAAATGCGAACCCAATCAATCAGTCATAAAGGGTTTTGCCAAAAAAAAGAGCTAAATAAAACTGAGGGGTCAGTTTAAAGAATTTGAGTGAAGTGTTAGGAAGCCCGAACGAAAGAAAGAAGGGAGGATCACCAAATATCGTCATAAATCCTTTGACGTCCACCCAAAAGCAGCAACCATACCCATTTAAAGATCTGAATTCAGCATGGAGTGTTTGTAAGGAGTGGCGAAGCAACGTTTCTATGACCTAGTCTTGATAATGGATTCCTTCTGAGATCAATTTGGTTACAACTGTGCGTTATTGTTTAATTGTTGTTCATGCAAGCTTTGTGAATTCTTGTACCTAACTTCTGAAAGCATGACAACATGTGTGAAACCTAGGGCTCGATTGAAGAGAGAAAACCGTGAGGTAGGGTCAAGGCGAAATCCTCTCTAAGTGTGTGTTTAGTATAGGTACACTTACGTGTGGTGTGGTCCCTGATAGATCCCTTTCCCAAGGTTTTGCTGTTTAGAATTCCATAGCTAGGTCTGCTCACTGTTCGTCCATCTCATAGATAATTCGTGGTGATTTTTGAGTTAACTAGAGATCGCTAATGATATTCTCGACAACACGAAATTGCGATTGTTTGGATTGTGGTTGAATGCTTATTTGTGTCGCTATTTTGCTTGGGGACAAGCAACGCTCGGTTTGGGGTTGTTGATAATGTCGTTTTCCGACATTATTTTGATCCCGAAGTCGTTCTGTTTGTTGTAAGTTCCCGAGTAAAAATAGTAGAATTTAATGGTTTTTATGAGAAAGTACAGGTTTATATGGAAGAATGATGTTGGAAGAGTTTTGGAGCAATCGGAGCAAGTCTACAACAGTCCAGTGCAAAAAGAAGAAAAATCAGATTTTTGGACCAATCAGTGCTCTGCGCCTCTGAGCGCGCCTCCAAACGCCTCCACAAACGCTCACGCTGCGCGTCTCTGAGCGCGCCTCCAAATGCTCCCACAAACGCGCAGGATTATTTTCGCAAACATTCCAGTGCTCTGCGCGCCTCTGCGCGCGCCTCCAAACGCGCCCACAAACGCGCAGAAGACCTGATACGTTTTTAAAGCCTTTTTCTGCTAGCGTTGAGGGGGGAATCGATCAGTTACGTTTTGGGACTCTTCCTGGGCGATTTTGGGAGCACGAGGGCGATTTTTGAAGAGAAGAAGAGGGCTAGAAACATCAAGATACGAGAATCAAAAGGAGAATCGAGTTCATTCATCGAAGGATTAAGCTTTTCAGGGAGTTTTAGATTTCATTTCTTTTAAGAACCAACATGTTTACTTTCGTTTTTGTTATGTCATTTCTGAGTTTTGGAACCCCCAATATGAACTAATACGTTCATGTTGGGGGGTTGGTTTGAATCATGGTTGGATGATTATTTAGCTTTACAGTAGATACGATTGATTTGATTTCTATGGATGAAACATGTGGGATTGTTCTTAATGCTTGTAATAGTCCGATCATCTATTATTTGATTTAATGAATCTTTTAACGTTTGAGAAAAGTTTTGAGGTTTATCTAATCCTTCATGTCTTAGTCGAATTTGAGATAGAAATATGATAATTCGTACTTTGTGGGTTTTTAATCATTGTTTGTTCAATTATCTTTGTTGAGATCGAATGACGATACAGAGTGTTGAATGAATGTTGCTATAGCTTGATAGAGTATAGTGATGGTTTGTGATTATACCAGTCATCCTGGAGTTATGTCAATCGTGTCAAATCTGTGCGTTAAGTAATTGTTTACCTGAGGAATCCAACCCTCCAACTCTCTCTCTTTTCTGAATTAATTAAGCTTTAATTTGTGTTCTGATAAGCAACAATCCAACTCAATTTGCGTTAGTCTAGTTAATAATCTATACAGTCATTGTGGTACTTGACACCTGGTTCCTTTGGTTCGATACTCGTACTTTATAAGTACTATTACTTGATTCGACCCGTACACTTGCGGTAGATTTAGGGGGGTGTAAACCCGCCTATCACATATCTGGAATGATAGTAGGACCATCATTTTCTACGATGTGAGCATGAGGAGTGGGAACTTCTTCTGAATCACCAAGATGAGAAAACATCCATTGATTCAGTTCTTCAGTATCAGCGGAGGGTTTAGAGTTCGATGAACGGGATTCGTCAAACGTGACGTGAATAGTTTCTTCTACAGTTTGTCTTCTACGGTTGAAGACTCTGAAGGCTTTGGAGACTGAGGAGTATCCAAGAAAGATTCCATCATCAGCCTTAGGATCAAACTTTCCAAGGGCATCTCTGTTGTTCAGTATGAAACACTGACATCCAAAGATGTGAAGAAAGCTGATTGAAGGTTTTCTCCCATGAAAGAGTTCATAGACTGTCTTTTTGAATCTTTTAACTATCAGCGACCTGTTTTGCGTAAAACAAGCAGTGTTGACAGCTTCTGCCCAAAACTGAGTAGGCAGGTGAGAATCGCTGAGCATTGATCGTGCAACTTCAATAATTGTTCTATTTCTTCTTTCAGCGACTCCATTTTGTTGCGGTGTTCTCACTGACGAAAAGTTGTGAGAAATACCCTTACTCTCAAGGAAGGAATCAAGAGAACTGTTTTTGAATTCAGTTCCATGATCACTCCTTATTGAGCGAACGTTCATATTGTTCAGAGTTTCCATCTTCCGAACAAAGGTGATGAGTTCTTCAGGGGTGTCACTCTTAGAACGGAGAAACATTACCCATGTGTAACGAGAGAATTCATCAACTATGACCAGCGTATATTTCTTTCCAGCGATGGATTGTTTGTTAACAGGGCCAAACAAATCCATATGGAGTAGTTGTAGAGGAGATGACACTGAGGAGACTTGCTTTGACTTGAAGCTTGCCTTGGTCTGCTTCCCTTTTTCACACACTGAACATAAAGACTCTTTGGCGTATGAATGCTGAGGTAGACCAGTGACTAACTCTTTGGAGGAAAGAGTATTCAGTGTCTTGAAATTTAGATGCGAGAGCCTCTTGTGCCATAGCCAGTTAACATCAGAAGATGCCTTTGAGAAGAAACAGGAGTTCTCAGTGGTTGTTGAGTCCATGTTTATTACATAAACATTTTCCAAACGATAACCGCTGAGAGCTATCTTCTCCTTTTTGTCAGTGACAAAGCAGGATTCCTTAGTGAAAATCACTTTGTTATCCATGTCGCAAAGCTGACTGATGCTCAGAAGATTATGCTTCAGCCCTTCAACATATGCGACTCTTCTGAAGGAGGTTGTACCATTTGAAAGTACACCATACCCTCGGGTGTGTCCTTTTCCATTTCCATCGAAAGTCACAGAGGGACCCTTCTCTTCCTTGTATTCAGCGAGCAGGTTTTTCTTTCCAGTCATGTGTCTAGAGCATCCGCTATCGAGATACCAGATACCCTTCTTAACCTGCAATACAAAGGAAGATTAGTTTTTCTTAGGTACCCACTTAACCATGTATACACGTTTGTCAGTGGAAGTAGTTGGAATGGAAGGTTCAGCAGTCTTCGCAGCATTTGAAGATTCAGCTTTGTCTTTCTTCACTTTGGTTAATTTCTTAACCTCAGTGGTAGGAGTCACCTTGACCTGATATGCATTGGGGTTGGTCTTCTTTGCCTTGGGGGCAATCTTCACCTTAACTATCTTTTCAGCTTTGGTGACTGTGGGGCACTTACTAGCAATATGATCGGTAAGTCCACAGTGATAACATTTTCTATAACTAAAGGTAGTTCTAGGACCACTTGTATGCTGAGCTTTTAATTTAGAATTAGAAGTTCCAGCACCAAGTAAACTATTGGCTTTAGAAATGGGACGAACATTCAGTTCTTCAGATTTCTTACCAAGGACATCTACTCTGAGTCTAGGAGTAGATCGCTGAATAGATCGAGGGATCAGCTTTCTAGATCCAGAGGGGTTGGTCACTGAGGCTTTAGAAGCATTCAACTTTGGTACTAAGGTACCCTTCTGAGGATTTTGATAAATAACAATTCCTTTACCTCTGTCTTTAGAGACAGAGGTAGGTTTTGAATAAACCATTTTCTCCTTACCTTTTGAGGAGGTAGGCGTTTCCTCAGGGATTGGTGTAATGGACGAGGAGCACTGAGATGATGAAGTGTCAGCGACTGAGGATACGAACGTTCCAAATTTAAGCATTGAACGTTCAGTGGTTGGTTTTGGAGTATCATATTTATAACCCAGGCCACGTTTATCACTCAGAGGAATCTGAGCCTTAATTATCTCAGTGATCTTTGTTGAAGAATTACACCATCCTTCAACAGTAGCTTTTTCAGCCTCTAATGCAGCGATAGCTTCTGCTCGTTCGATTTTGACTAGCTGATTTAAATATACTTGATTTTTAAAATCTTCTTCAATTTTAGAAAGCTTTTCTATTTGAAGGTGACAGTTTTTAAGCTTTTCAGCGAGATCAAGATTTTGGTTTTCAACCATAGTTTTGCCGTTCATGGCTTCGTATAAACTTCTAGTCAAGAGATCGATCTTACGGAGACTATCAGCTTCATCAATATTTGCAATATTGGTAAAGAAAGAAGGTGATACCTGAATGACAGATGTTGAAGTGGAGGGAATGTCTGAACTTTCTTCCTCTTCTTCAATCTTGGCCATGAGACATTGATTTGCTTCATCATCTTCAGAGTCAGATGATGATGCTTCTTCATCAGAAGCAGCCCAATCATAGTCAGCCATCAGGCCTTTTCCTTTCTTCTTAAAGCTTTTTAGCTTTGCATACTTCTCCTTCAGCTTTGAGTATTTATCATCTTTATTCCTTGGAACAAAGGATTTCTTTCTAAAAGCTGAGGGTCTAGAAACTTTCTTAGACCTGCACTCGTTAGCAAAATGACCTGTCTTTTCGCAGTTGAAACAAGTGGCAGTAGCCTTATCAACAAAAGCTGATGATTTAGGCTTGTCAGTTATGGAAAGAGGTTTGTTCTTTCTAAACATTTTCTTCTTGGCGAATATCCTGAACTTTTTGGTTAGGAGAGCCAAGGATTCATCATCTGAAAAATCAGAATCTGATGAACTTTCAGAGTTACTCTCTAACTCAGTGATAGTGACCGAGGGTCGCTGAGTAGAAGGTTCCTCTGAGATTAAAGCAACAGGGGTGCTTTTGGAATCTTTTACAAGATTCTTCTTAAGATGGCTAGATTGCTCATGATTCAGCAATGTACCATATAAGGTAGCAAGGGTCATTGATCTAAGATCCTTTGACAGCTTGAGACACATGGAATAATTGTCCCAGCTCTCAGGTAAACATTCTAGAAACTTTGTCAGCACTTCAAAGTTAGAATATTCCTTACCAACAGTTTTCAGATCTATAATTAAGCAATTAAAACGTTGGTGAACTTCAGAGAGAGTTTCATTCTTACCATAAATGAAGCTTTCATATTGTCTTACCAGGTTGATCTTTCTTGAGTCCTGGACTTCAGACGTTCCTTCATACTGAACACATATTGTGTCCCACATGGCTTTTGATGATTTCAGGTTCATGACGGAATGGTAGACTTCGTCAGGAAGGGCCATGGATAGTATGGATCTGGCTTTTGTATCTATAGCCACTTTCTTCTTATCTTCGTCGGTCTACTGATGGATTTCTTTAGGAATCAGCCTTTCTGGAATAGCAGGTCTATTTGCAGTGGCTGGAACTAAAGGATCAATTGTTACAGGGATGTGTGGGCCGTTCTCAAGATAGTAAGGTATAGTAGGGTCTACACCTTCTAAGAAGAGTGTCATCCTATTTTTCCACAAGTGGAAGTTGTCTCTGGAAAATCTAGGGGGTTTTGCAAGAGAACCATTGTCTATATAATGTGTGTTTGAGTTGGTGGCCATTTTCAGATAATAGCAAGGAAGAGAAAAATCTTAGATTAGATCTTGTTTATGAGATTAAACAAATCTGCTCTGATACCACTTGTTGGTCCCGAAGGCCTATACAAGTTTGTAGAAGGGGGGGTTGAATACAAACACACATATTTTACTTTTCTAAATTGTTTATTGATAAATCATTAACAATTTACAACTTGTTGCGGAGACAAGATTAAGGATAAACCTAAATCTAAACAAGTTGGAACACTAAGGTTTCTTGCACTAAGAGAGATAAGGAAATTACTAATAATAACCTATCTGAGATAAGAGATTTGAACTTGTCCAGAGTTAGCAAGTTACTTCAAATGAAGTGAGTTCATCTCTTTATATACTGCATGCATTTAATGCAAGTCAGTATACACTTTACACGTGTCATCAGCTGGTTGGTTGCATGTCATTGACCTTTGGTGACAACCTAAGTAGCCGCATGTATGAACAGTGTAGTGTCAGAGTTGTTGTACGAATTCAGATAATCGGAGGTTCTTTTCTGACATTTCGTACGGAGTCGTGCAAGGGTGGTTAAGACAAAAGTACTTTGTACGGAGGACTTCATGATCAACTTTCGTTGATTCAGCGCTTCATCATTTCTATCCAGCGAATGATAAAGTTCAGCGATAGCTGAAGTCTTGTACTTGATACTTCACGTTGAGTGGACAAATCTGAGTCTTCGCTGATCCGCATCAGTTCATTAGGAGACTTGTCGCTGGTTCTTGAGCTTGATCTTCGACTTCAGCGTAGAACCTATGTTGACGTGAAACTTGTCTTCAGGGATCATAAGTAAACAACTAACTTATCAGCGATCACCATAAGTACTGAACAGACTCAGAGCATTATGGTGAACAGTGTTCGCTGAATGTTTAATTTAAAGAGCGAGAGTTTCTATCAGTGGTACTGTAAGATCTTAGTACTTATCAGCGATAGTGAAACTCTGATACATATTGTTTACTTACAATTTTCACTAAGTATATAAGAGAGGGTCATTATCAAATCACTGAGGGTTTGGATCAACAATCTCCCCCTATTTGATTATGACATAGCAACAAATCTGAGAGTTTAATCCATATTTGTTGATGAGATGTTCTAAAAATGTGTTTTTAGTATTGTTTAATCCATAAATGAAAAGATAATATTTTTTTAGTTGTTTGTTGTTTGCAGATCGTGAAACAAGAAAAGAAGCAACAAGAAAAGAAAAGAAAAGCAAAGTGCATGTGCTAGTTACTGTGTGCATGGTGTGTGTGTATGCTGACGTGGCATATTGAATGTGTGTCTTGCTTGTGTTAGGCGTGTGTGAGGAATGTGTGTGTGTGTGTTACTCTTTGTGTGTACTTTGTGTGTGTGGTGTGTGTTTTGCAGAAAAGTAAACAACTCCAAAGAACTTCTCGTATCAGGTAAACAAAGAACTCGCAAGTAGTTTCAAGAACTCGCAACCAGATTCCAAGAATTCGCATCCTTCCTGTTGCGAATTCCTCAAAACTCGCATCCTTCATGTTGCGAATTCCTCAAAACTCGCATCCTTCCTATTGCGAATTCCTCAAAATTCGCATTGTTGCAAATTCCTCCATTCTCGCATCCTCGCCGGAGTCTCGCCGGAAAAACGGGTTCGGTCGGAATTTCATATTTCATCGAAGTATTGATGTAATTACTTCACAGACCTGTTTTTTTAGTTTCGATTAGATTGCGGCTTTTAAAAGTGAACAACAGCCACAGATCGTGAGTTTTGAGCTGCAGAGAGTTTGTTGCAGGAAAACCGAGTTCGCTGGAAATCATTTTTTACCGGAACAATTCTGGCATCTAACGTGATACGAGAAGTGATACTTCTCGCATCCAATGTGATACGAGAAGTGAGACATATCACCTCGCCGGAAAAACATTTTTTTGCCGGAGTTTATTCAATTTTTCCCATCGTTGTTTTAACATTGCATGATCGATGAGAATTTTTTGGATTCGATTTGTCTTTGTTTAAGGATCAATTAGAAAAAAAAATCTTGAAATTTGATCGAGAATTAAGGAAGAAAAACGAAGAAGAAAAGTGCAGATCGTCGTTTTGTATTTGGAAGATGATGAACAGTAGTTGTAGTTTCAGAATTTGTTAGTTTTGGTCCCTGTAGTTTAGTTTAAGATATTTACATTTTTAGTCCCCTTAGTTATAGTTTCAGATTTTTACAGTTTTAGTCCTTTGAGATTTATTTTCCAGTTTTTGTCATTTTTAATCCTTGGTTTTGTTGACTCTTAGTATTTTTCATTTTAGTCCTTATTTTTCGTATTAGTTTCATTTTTGTCGGTTTTAGTCCCTATTTTCGCGCAATTTTTTCAGAATTAATTTTTGGAAGATAAATTTATAATTTGTTTTTCAAATTTTATTTTTTGATAATTTTTCTGACTTTAATTGTGTTTTTCTGATTTTTAAGAGTGTGCACATAATTCTAACTTCTAATCGAAGTTTCTTTTGACGATCAATCTATTAGGTATATTTTTGCTAATATTTTTGATATTTTTCATCTATTTTTTGTGTTTAATTTTTCAGGATTCCATAAAGATGTATCATATAGAGAAGTTAAAAGAGAGAAAATGGACTCTTCTTGAAGCTAAAGATGAGATCAAGCGTCTTGATTGTTTGGTTACTAAATACATGAGGTATTCTGATGAAGATGCAAGAGAAAACACAAAGCTCAAGTCTGAGAAAGCTTCATTAGAAGACAAAGTCTCTTCTCTTGAATCCGAGCTGAAATATTTGATTGGCAAGATTATAGTTCTTGAAGAGAATGTGAAATCCCAGATCTAGCAATCAAACACAATCACAAGTAGAGAGAATCTAGAGAGCAAAGTTGTCATCCATATATTGACATCAAAGTACAAAATGACATATGCATGAAAAGTGTTTCTCTAAGTTCTTGATTGTTTCTAGCTAATGAACTAGACATGCCTATTTATACCCCATACATACAAGGTATTAAGGCATTTACAATACAGTATAGACTATTACAGTACATTGACTTTACAGTAAATCTTTAATAAACACTGTAGAGTAGTCACAATTTGGATCCAACACTAATCACAAGATTTCGGATCAAGTTGAATGCGAAACCATATGAATTCGGATCAAGAAGGATGCGAAATCATGGAATCCGGATCAAGAAGGATGCGAAACCACGAAATCCGGATCAAGAAGGATGCGAAACCATGGAATTCGGACTTAACAAGATGTGAAACCAACGATTTCGGATGTATAAGGATGCGAAACCACAGATTTTGGATGTATAAGGATCCGAAACCAATAGATTTCGGATGTATAAGGATGCGAAACCACAGATTTCGGACTTAACAAGATGCGAAACCAACGATTTCGTATTCTTAAGGATCCGAAACCCAAACTTGTAAAAACTTGAACGATCCGAAACCCCTATGAATAATCCGAAACCCTGATGAATTATCCGAAACCCTCACTTAAATACCAAAAATCACTAAATCTGCCATAACTTTTTCAGTTCTTGATCAATTGCAATGAAATTTGCACAGACTTGTTCGAATTTTGATTCCACACACTTTCTTAGTTAATCACAAATCCTAATTCGATCAATTTAATCGAATTAAGATCCAAAACAGTCAGAATATGGTTTTCAAACAAACAGATCTAAATTGATGATTTTTGTGCAGAATTTGGTATATTTCCTTGAATTAAAGATGATCAGAAATGAAAATCGAGTGTAGTAACGTCAAGAATCAATTCAAAAAATAAAAAATGGTAGAAATCATGAGTTCTGGATGAACAGTGAATGATGAAGAGTCCGAAATCATGATGAACAGTAGATGAAGATCAATCCGAAACCATGATGAACAGTGTAAAAAATCTCTAAAAAGCTTCTGAATGTGCTTGAATTTCCTGTTTGAGCTCTGATACCAAATGTGAAATCCCAGATCTAGCAATCAAACATAATCACAAGTAGAGAGAATCTATAGAGCAAAGTTGTCATCCATATATTGACATCAAAGTACAAAATGATATATGCATGAAAAGTGTTTCTCTAAGTTCTTGATTGTTTCTAGCTAATGAACTAGACATGCCTATTTATACCCATACATACAAGGTATTAAGGCATTTACAATACAGTATAGACTATTACAGTACATTGACTTTACAGTAAATCTTGAACACAATAATGCTCTAACAATCTCCCCCTTTGGATTCAAGATTTAAAAATAAGGCAGCAGTCTTCAGCTCTTGATCATCAAAACTTTAACTCTGACCGCTTTGAACGTTGAAGTTTTGGCACTCTTCAAACAGTTGAATCTTCACAAGTTCAAGTTGAACTTTGATGCTTTGATAGTCTTTAAACTCTCATCTTTGAAGAATCTTTAGTCAAACACATAAAAAGTCTTCGTCTTTCACAGTGTAAAGTCAATCTTCTTCAATACAATCTTCAACAAGTTGTCTTCAAGTCTTGAACATGAATTTCAGATCTTTGCATCTTTGATCTTTGAAGCTTTAAAAACTTTGAAGCTTTGAACTTTGAAGCATTGAAATCAAACTTTGAATGATTTTTTGAACTTAGTATCTTCATCTACTTTGACCTTGAAATTGTCTTCGAATAACGAACTCTCTTGAAACATCTCGGAATTATCTCGGAATGTCTTCTTGACTTTAGAATATCATTTCTCCCCCTTAAACCGGCGTTGACAAAACTTCCTTTTCTTGATCGTTGATAGTGAAGATGAGGAGGTGGTGGAAGAAGAAGAGACATCAATGATCTCTATTGCTAAATCGTTAGCCCTTTTGACAAGGGAATTCAGCAGAGGTTACCAGAAGAAGTCTGGTAATGAACGCTATGGAAGAGATGATCGAGGAAGAGAAGGGTCAAATGAAAGGAACGACAGAGGCAGCGACCAACAGAGGTCGACCGACAGAGGTGGTGACCGACAGAGGTCATACGATAAAGTTGGCAACACTCCACAGAACCAAGTATGTTACAACTGTGGTAAGCCAGGCCACTACGCCAATGAATGCAGAACTGAAAGAGGTGATGACCGACAGAGCTGGCAACGGTTCCCAGAACCAAGGATGTTTTAACTGTGGCAAGTGAGGTCATTATGCCGCTGACTGCAGGAGAAAATCAAACCGCCCACAGAGGGACTCTGCTTACTACAAAAAGAAAGCGTAGTTTTATGCTCAAAAGTCGCTAATGGTGAATCAGGAGAACTGGCTGTCAGACGAATCATCTGATGAAGGCGACAAAAACGCCTTGTTTTGTGGAATGGTAGAGGTCAGCTCATCCGACTCCGATAGTGAGGTATCCACTTCTGACTCTAACTCTAGTCAAGCAGAAGCTGATTTGCTCAAACTAAACATTGAATACACAGAACTTAAAAAGACCTACGAAAGTATTCAAAAGAAGCTTACCTTCTTTGAGAGAGAAGCTAGACTTCTCACTCAATAAAAGGCTAAAATCTTTCAAGAAAAGGAAGAAATTGAAACAAATTGGAATAAACACCTAAATCCTTTGAAAGAAAAGATTTCTGAACTTAACTCTGCATTAAAAACAAAATCTAAAGAACTAGTGGACGTTGAGACCGACAGAATGAACATTCTAGCTCTTAAACATTATTTTCAAAAGGAAAGAGAAGTCCTCTGTCAAGATTTACTCCGAAGAGATCTTTTAATTAAGAAATACCAAGATGCACAGAAGGTGTACGAGAAAATTAACACACAAATAGGGAGACGGGGAATTGGCTTCTGTGATATAGATCCATACACCGGAAACAAAAGAAACAAATCTCTGTCATCTCTATTTCTCACTGGAAGTACAAGAAAACCTAGTTTTCCAAATCTACTCTTTGTTAGCAAAAGGCGAAAAGTCTCTGGGGAACCTCACATAAGGAAACCTCTGAAGATGACAAATGTGTGGTTTGAAAACACAAATTTGTCACCTTCAATCTCTGTTAAAAGAGAATACAAACCTAAGAAATATCTGAAAACTCAAGATCAGATAGGAATCTTCAAGTTTGGTAAACCCGAGACTCAAACACAGGTTGCCTTTGTCTTCATGATAAACTCTGAAAAGAAATTATCGGCAGAGGCTCCAGAGTTCAAGCCTAACGTTTCAGATGAAAAAGAGTTGATAGAAATTGGGAAAAACAACTTTTTTGAAAACTTCTGTACACCTTCTGTCGATCAAAATCTCTCTGAAGAAACCTTATCAGATACTTCTGTTGACTTAGAAGATAGTCCCTTAGAAAAGGAAGAAAGTGAGTATGGCACATGCTCTGAAAGTCAGCCTCTGTCGAAAGAGAACTAAGTGACTCAACCTCTGTATATGAGGATGATTCATCCTCTGGCGAATCTGAGACTGACTCTAAGTCAGAGATAGGACCTTGTGACACAGAGGATTTTAAACTACCCTCTGAAGTTCTTAACAGAACTATTCCTCCCAAGGAGAAAATCACAAGAGTTCCTATCTGTACAGACTTTTTGGACATGTGTATACAAGCCAAAACCTCTCTTGAGCTTGAGAAAATTAAACAACAAAAGGCTCTGTTTTCTCAAAATCCAACAAGTTTAAAGATTTTAAAATCCTTAAGGCCTATTAAAGAAAAACTAACATGGCAACAGAAGGGTAAATGGGCTAAAAATGACAAATCTTTTTCTTCTGTGACAGTGAAACCTGCAGAAGTTCACCACATAAGGGGCTCACAAAAGGCTGCTCTCAACAAAAGATTTTGCAAACAACAAACTAGCCTACATAGGTCTTCTTGTAATAGGAAGTCAAATGTTAGGATAGAATGTAATGCCTCTGTGCCCCCATTTAATGTTTTCAATGAAAAGTTCAAGCAAATCTCTTCGCACATTCATTATTGTCATTGTTTTGATCTCATGTATCGATTAAATCAACACTTCTCAAGTCCACACTGTTTCCTCCCTACACCCAAAAAGAACACTAAAAATGGTTCTTCAAAAGAAGCTAAAACCAAATCCAAGAATGCTAAGACAAACTTGAAGACCCCTAACAAAGCTGGACCCATTTGGATATGGGTACCTAAAACTCTCTGATTGTCTTGCAGAAGAAGTATGTGCCATTCTGGTATCTTGACTCCGGATGCTCGAGGCACATGACTGGCGACCGAGGTCTACTATCCTCCTACAAAGATAAACTCGATGGAGGATATGTGACCTTTGGTGACAACAAAAAGGGGTACATAAAAGGCTACAGAGTCATTAAGAAGGATAAAATAACCGTATGCAAAGTTGCATATGTGGATGGCCTTAAACACAATCTTCTCAGTGTTAGCCAACTCTGCGATACGGGTTTTGACGTAATGTTCAAAAGAACATTCTGCTCTCTACAAGGTGAGGACACATTGATAAACCCAGATCTAGCAATCAAGAATATAGAGAGAATCTAGAGAGCAAACTTGTCATTCATATATTGAACATAAAGGTACAAATGACAATATGCATGAAGTGTTCTAGATTGTTTTCTAACTGTTGAACTAGACAAGCCTATTTATACCCATAACATACAAGGTATAAAGGCAAAGCAATACAACATAGACTCATTACAGTACATTGACTTTACAGTAAATCTTGAATACAATAATGCTCTAACACACAGGAGTCGAACTTCTGCGAGCCGAACGAAGAGGTGATTTATACCTCATGAACTTCAGTGCCAAGAACAAGGAAGACAAGCTCTGCCTTGTTGCCTGTAAAAGCGAAGAAGCCTGGTTATGGCATAACATGTTATGTCATTTAAACTTTCATACTCTAGATAAGCTTGTTAAACTTGATTTAGTTAAAGGTCTGCCAAATGTCAAGTTTAATAAAGATCATTTGTGCTCTGCCTGCGAAATGGGAAAACTCAAAAGAGCTTCCCATAAAGGCAAAACTAATATATCTTGCACTAGGCCTCTGTACATGCTTCATGTCGACCTCTGCGGTCCAATCGCTACACAAAGCCTAGGTGGCAAGAAATATATACTTGTTTTGATCGACAAATACTCAAGATTTATATGGGTTGAATTTGTCAGAAAGAAATCAGATGTTCCAAACATTCTGATAAATTTAATGAAAAGAATCTAAGTTCTGTATGAGTGCAGGATTCAGAAACTAAGAAGTGACAATGGCACAGAGTTTAAAAACTCTGTCATTGAAACCTATCTTACAGAAGAAGGCATATCACAGAACTCCTCTGCTGCACGCACCCCACAACAAAATGGCGTGGTTGAACGAAAGAACTGCACGCTTGTGGAGGCTGCAAGAACTATGCTGACAGCATGTGGATTACCAATGTCTTTTTGGGCAGAAGCAGTATCAACCGCATGCTACACCCAAAATCGATCAAGCATTGTAAAGAGGCACATCAAGACACCTTATCATTTGATCAACAAAAGGCGACCAAACATCAAATTCTTTCATGTATTTGGATGCAAGTGCTTTGTCTTAAATGATAGAGATGCAAGAGGAAAGTTTGAGGTGAAAGCAGATGAAGGAAAGTTCATAGGATACTCTGCCACTTCAAAAGCTTACAGAGTGTACCTTCTGAAGTCTCGATCCATCGTAGAAAGCATCAATGTATCTTTTGACGATTCCTTTCAAAAGACTTCTGAACAAATCAGTTCAGAACTCGGTCAACAAAAGGAATCCTCTGGCATCTCAAAGACAAGAGAAGAAGACTTAAATCTTCTATTTGAAGAGATGTTCCATGAAGATATTGATCCCTCTGCTGGAGACGTCAGAGCCTCTGGAGAAACATCTTCTGCAAACCAGACTGAGTCAGGTATCTCTCTAACTGGTCCATTAAATACTTCATCCTCTTCTGTAAATCATATAGATGCACATGCTGAGGGGGAGCGAACAGAAGTTGAAGATAATACAACCAAGGACTCAACCATAGAGGCTTCTGAAATACCTACTCCAGCGACTACAGAGGAATCAATACCAGAGGAAAACGAAGACTCAGCTGAAGAACCAAGCATAAGCACAGAAGAACCATCAACAACAGAGGTTGCACAAGAACCGCAGTGTGCAACCACAGAAGTTAATCTTGATGACTCAAATGACCATCTTCCGAGAACAACACAGTGGACGAAAAGCCATCCTCCAAGTCTTATAATTGGCGACCCTTCTGAAAAGGTCAAGACAAGATCAGCCACTGCTAATTTTTGTTTCTTTACAAATTTTATCAGTGTGATCGAGCCAAAAAGAATCTCTGAAGCCCTAGATGATCCAAACTGGGTAGATGCTATGCAAGAAGAGCTTCTACAGTTTGAGAGAAATAAGGTATGGACCCTAGTACCTCTGCCACGAGGGAAACAAGCAATAGGGACAAGATGGGTCTTCAGAAACAAGAAAGACGAGGATGGGGTGGTCATTAGAAACAAAGCAAGATTGGTGGCCAAGGGATATCGTCAAGAAGAAGGCATCTATTATGATGAAACCTTTTCCCCTGTCGCACGTCTCGAGGCTATAAGAATATTTTTAGCCTTTGCAGCCCACAGAGGTTTCAAAGTATTTCAAATGGATGTAAAATCGGCCTTTCTGAATGGCGAAAGCCAAGAAGAAGTATATGTCCAACAGCCACCAGGGTTTGAATGCTCCAAGTACCCAAAATACGTGTATTACCTTGACAAAGCTCTGTATGGACTGAAACAAGCTCCAAGAGCATGGTACAAAAGACTTTCAACCTTTCTTCTCGATAACAATTACGAAAGAGGTACAACCGATACTACTTTGTTTTATAAAAGAAATGGTGAGGGGATTATGCTTGTACAGATCTATGTGGATGGCATCATTTTTGGGTCTACAAATGCACAACAGTGCAAAGATTTCAAAAAACTAATGCAGAGTGAGTTTGAAATGAGTATGATGGGAGAATTAACTTTCTTCCTCGGACTCCAAGTAAAACAATCATCAGAGGGAATTTTTATAAATCAAGCAAAATATGTCTCTGACATACTTTCAAAATACAGTTTCTCTGATGCCTCTGTAATGAAGACCCCAATGGCCACTGGAAATAAATTATTCTCAGATCCAAATGGAACATCTGTAGAGTGCAAACTCTACAGAGGTATGATTGGGTCCCTTTTATACTTAACCGCAAGTAGACCTGACATAATGTATGCCACATGCCTCTGTGCAAGATATCAAGCTAACAAAAAGGAATCCCACTATATTTCTGTAAAGAGGATCTTCAGATACCTTAAAGGGACCAAAAATCTTGGACTCTGGTATCCGAAGAACTCTGGTTTTGGTCTTAAGGCATACACAGATTCAGATTATGGAGGATGCAAGCTCGATCGAAAGAGCACCTCTGGGAGTTGTCAATTCCTGGGAGGTAATCTAGTCAGCTGGACTTCGAAGAAGCAGAACTGTGTATCTACATCTACAGCAGAAGCGGAATATGTTGTTGCTGCTAGCTGTTGCTCTCAAGTTCTGTGGATGAAAACTCAGCTCAAGGACTATGGGTACAACATATACAAGATTCCCATCCTCTGTGATTCCAAAAGTGCCATAGCAATCTCTGCCAATCCAGTACAACACTAAAAAACAAAGCATATCGATATTCGTTATCACTTTCTGAAGCATCATGTTGAATATGGCACAATCGAAATGCATTTTGTGTCCACTGAATACCAGCTTGCAGACTTATTCACCAAGGCACTAGATGAGAAAAGATTCATTTTCTTGGTGGGTAAGTTGGGAATGATTAACATGACTTGAACCCTCTGTAAGTAAGATTTGATCTTCTTGTACATATGTTTATATTTAAACTCTTCTGTATGTAAATTCTTAATCATCAAAAGTTCTGTAACCAACAGAGCTTCTGTGGGATTGCTCAGACTATGACAATCTCCAGAGAACCTCTGATAACTTTGACCTATGTTCTGTGCACAACTTATCTCATTTGATCCAAGCATAGGTCAAGGGGGAGCAGAAGGAGATCTTGAACTGATCTACAGAGGTTGATCATTCAAGGGGAAGCCAAAGAAGAGATATGATCAACCATATCTACAGAAGTCAGGTATTTTTACCGAACAAAAAAAAAGAACCAAAAGTGAGTAACTCGTACAAATCCTTTTTGAAAACAATTTTCTAGGACACAAATTTCAAAATACGTCCTATAAACACTGTTTAAGACACTCCAAACAAGAAAAGATCAAAAAGATTTTCGAGCCTTCCGTTATGGGAAATTTAAGGTCATAAAGCTTCTGCTGAGCTCAACAGAGCCTCTGTAAGCCGGATCCTCTAGAACTGCAAACTTCATACGGAAACTCTGTCGATCAACCTTAAATGTCTTCTTTAAGGATTTGTACGTACAAATGCACACAGAAGGATACTGAAAGAAAGTCTTATGGGTAAAGAGCTCACTCCACAAAAGAGTCTCTGTCGCCCAAACTAGACACTCTAAGAGTATTTCTCGAACAAAATCCATTTCCAAAACAATTTTCCAGGACACAAATTTCCAAATATGTCCTAAAAACAGCGTTTAACACAATGAAAACCTTGGATGATCAAAAAGTTCTCTAAATTTTTAGTTATGAGAAATTTTCACTCTCAGAGCCTCTGCTGGCCTCGACAGAGCCTCAAAGCCTCTGTGAATGAAAATTTTGTACAAAAGATCTATCGATCCTCTCCAATGATCTTTCAAACGTTTTTGGTAAAGGTACAAGCATCAGAGGAGACAAAAAGACAAGTTTCAGATCACAGAGCTCACTCCACCACAGAGCCTCTGTTGAGTCTGACACTTGTCTTTTATGGATATTTTGTTAGTACCAAAAATGTACTAATTATATGAAAGTTTTGTAAAGTTTGTGTAAAGCTTGTTATACCTTGTAATGTCTTGTATGTCCCTATAAATAGGTGTTAGGAGCTCATTTGTGTGGGTGTGGCACAATGTAGGGAGCATAATTATAGAGAGAAAGAGAGAGTCATCCTGTACTAAAATGATATTAAATCTAATATGAGGATGACGTTTGTATCTCTATCTCTCAATTAATCTTGAATTGTCGATGATATTCTGGGATCACAAGTGGTATCAGAGCAGAATTGAAGACATTTCATCGATACGATCATCGGATCTCGACAATTCAAGTGAAAAAGTGCCGAATTTTGAAGAATTTGAAGATTTTGGTGTTCGATCTTCAAGTAAGTATGTTCTAATCACCTAATCTTGTACAGATCTGTTCGTTGTTCGATTCCAGATCAATTCTTATATTCATAATCGATCAACGTGAACAAATCGGTGATTTAGAAGGTTTTTTGAAGTTTTTCACGAAAATCTTAAGATCTAGAAGATTTTGTTATGCATGGATTGATTTTAGCCATTCAGATCGTTTTTTGCATTGATTACGAAGAGAATGCAACAATCAGATCCAAATTTAATGAAGGATTCAGTGAGTTACGCTTTCTGGATATGAACAGTGTCTAACCTCGCCGGAAAAACGATTTTGGCCGGATTTTTCTATTTCACCGGAGTTTTGAAGATTAGATGCTCACAGATCTGTTCGGTATGACGTAACGACCTGTTTGCAGTAATTTGGGGTGAAATTCAGCAAGAAATCAAGGTTTTTGGGCTGATAAAAGTGTTCGTCGGAATGTATCGTAACTGTCGCACGATGATACTCATAACTGTCGGACAACAAAGGTCTTCAAATATTCATAACTGTTGTACGCTGAAGTGTTCATCATATTCATAGCTGTCGTATAACACTAAAACTCATAACTGTCGTACATAACTAAAAATCATAACTGTCATACAACATTGGACCGACTTCAAATTTTAGTCGCACAAGACACATACGACAGTTACTGTTCATGCACGACCGTCGCACGACTCTTATACGACAGTTACTATTCATTAGGTCTAGTCGTACAAGAAGAATACGACTTCTACTATTCTGTAAAAGAACGGGTTATCTACTGCAAGTGACAGTCTTCTGAAAGTAGAAAAGCTCACGCGCCAAGCATTAATGGGCCGCACACGCCATCTAATCGTGCTCTGACATTAATGACGTGGCATCTTTTGATTGAACGTATGTGGCACACGTTCTCCTGGAAAGTTGAACCAGCCGTATGTACTCAATTACGGATCCCAAATTTTATTCACTTTCACATATTTACCCTTTCAGATTCTACCATATCTTCAGTATAAAACCAAACTTACCACTACCTCTAAACGTTTACGAACTTACTCTCTTCATCTTCTCCGGCGAACCTTGCAAAAACCTGCAACTTCCATTTTCTACAATCTTTCTTCAAGATTAATCCAATGGCTTCCACCTCCAACGCTCCAGTGAACTCTCCATCTCATTCTGAGAACTCCCAAAACCAAGAAATCGCCAGAAACCTAGAACAAGACCACTCCGGCGATGAAGCAGATTTTGTTCCGACTACCCATCTTCTAAACTTCATTGCCCATGAACACTTTGAATGTGTTCTTCCTTTGAAACCAAACAACTACTACTTGGTTCCCTCAAAAACTGCTTTTGGGGAAGCACATGCCATCCTTCTTCACATTTTGGAAAACAATTACCTTTACCTCCTATTATCCAAAACTGTCAATAAAATCCCTGCCAGATATCTCAATCAATTCTGGCAAAGCAGCAGATTTGACCCCGCAGATAGACAAATCAAGGGCTACATCTCCAAACCAGACAAATCCGAGCACCTTGAACTCAAGTTCAACAGAACCATGTTCTCACTTGAGTTCAGTCTACCTACCAGAGGTCTTCTTGAAATAAAGAAGTACGCAGAGGAACCCAGAGACGAAGAGCTCTGCCGTTTTGTTGAAATGTTGGGGGTATAACACAACCCTAAGAAAAAGAAATGATTTCAGAAGAAATCGATTACCCCCTCTGTGGAATACTCTCTTCTCTATTCTTAATAGGTGCCTAATAGGGAAGGTGGGTAGTCCACACCAAACTTCTCACCAAATCTTGACCATAATGTACGGGGTATATTATGATCTACCTCTGGACTACTCCACCATCATGATGCAAGAAATGGTCAACACCATTGACAGAAGGATCTCCTCTCAGAAGGCCAATGGACGAAAGCTCGAAACTCTACCTCCTCTGCAATATCAAAGAATTCTGGGTGTCCTGCTAGAGCCTCTGCTACGTCTACAAAAATGGCCAATGGAGGGACCAACGGCCAGAATGTATCCCCTGAACAAAAACACCCCAACAGAGCACGAAGATGAATACCCATTCTGCAGACCTCTGCGAAAGAAACTTTTGGGATACGCCACAGACAAGACCCTTAAGTTAGAATACATACGCGATCATAGGACTCCAGAACCGAGTCCTGTGACACCCCCGCATCTAGGTGCCCCATTAGGAACTAGGGTTGTAGATAAGATGTCAGATGAGCAATGGGCTGCAGCTTTGGCCAAACATCAGCTTGTACAGGCCAACTTTCAAGCTCAAATGGAAGCGATTCTCTCCCCTTCAACAAAGAGCAAAACCTCTGCCACCACTCCCAAGAAAAAGAAGAAGAAAGCACACAAGAGAAAAACGACAGAGGGAACCTCTACCAGTGCTGCTGAAGCTCAACAATCTCCACCACACGAAACCGTGGTTGGATCCTCTACACCTCCCCCTCCTCCAAAAGAAAAGAAGAAAAGAAAACATAAGTCTTCTGAGGAGTGGTGCAGAAGCCACTACAGAAGTTAGGGTAGAACCACCGAGCCATAGGGTAGCTACAGTGGTTGGATGCTCCACAGAAGCAGAAGCTAGAACTGATGCCTGGAATAGTAGAGGCACACAACCCCAACCAAATCCCAATGCAACCCACATTTCTATTACCGCCAGTCTAGTGGCAGAAGGTAATATTGAACAAGAGCAGCACGGCTCGACCCCAACCCAAACCGACCGGGCAGAGGAAATTCCTTCCACCTTTGTGCCACTTATATCCGGGGAAACCATTCCAGGGGAGTCCTCTCAAAAGGACTTACCCTTAGTTCGTGGTCCATCGCCCCAGACCACAATCGCCAACCTTACAGAGGAATTTGTTTCCTCTGCCACGCACACTACTTTAGGTCCAAACAGCTCTTCAGAGGAGCTTAGAGTGCACAAAGACGGAGAGACTCTAGACAAGTCTTCGAGTCAACCTAAGGATAATCTTGTACCCACCTCTGGAGTGGATCAAGACAATGTCTTTACCAGAACTTCTGTAGAGTCTGAGGCACAAGATGCCTCTGCTCGAGGATCAGAGGGAAATCCTTCCGCCCCCAACATACAAACAAGGGCGAAAGAAGGTGTCCAAGGAACAGGGACTCACTCTGGGGATGAATGTGTTCCCCCAAATGTTACAACAAGTGCACATGTATCAAGGGATGAGTTCCAAACCCTTGTCACCTCTGTGGACACCACATTAAAAGAGTTGAAAAACTCTTTTGATTCTTTTGCAGAAGTTACTTCGCGGGCCTTTACTGATATGAACACCAAAATGGACAACCTGTCCACAGAGGTGCAAAATGCCTTAGCCCAGATGAGAACAACTGCTGATACCTCTGCTGCATCTGCTGCCACTGAATTCGAGAAAGCCGCCACCTTTGCATTCAAAACCTCTATCAAACTTATCCTTGAAACGATGAATGCCAAAGCCTCCACCTCTAAGGGCCTTACCCCTGAAGTCCTAAAGAAGGCATTAGAGGAAGTTCAAGAGCAAACTATGCAACAAACTCTGGCCATGAAGCCTTCTGACTATATGACCAGAGCTCAGCTGACAGAGCTTGGGCAAGGAATACTTGATCAAATGACAGAATTCATCCGAGCCTGCACTGCTGCCAACACAAACTATGTCAAATAATTCAAGACAAGTGTGGGAAAAATGCGCTTCAAGTCAGAAGCAAAGGTCCATACCCTTCTTGGCCTCTGTGACGATCTATGCGCCAAGATGATAGCCACAGGGGCAGTACCGCCTAAGAAACCCGAGGCTTTGTGCACAGCAGAGGGTACTAAAGAAAAAGGTCAGGATGACTCTGATGATGACTCTGATCATCATGAGGGGGAGAATCAAAGGGAAAAACAAAGGGAGAAAGCTGCAAGCAGAGGTCTACCAGAACCACCTGTATCCGCAGAACCCCTGAACCATGTCCCCCAAACAACTCAAACCCAAGGAGGAAACCAACAACAAACCACAGAGGCTACAACCCCCTCTGTGGAAACCCCTCAAGAAACCCCAATCCAAACCCAATTACCTGAAATCCCTGCAGATCAACAGAAGACCATAGAGGAAATACCCACCTCTGTGGAAAGAACCTCTGTATTCGGAGCAGATGTCCCAACCCGTGAAGAATTCCAAATCTAACATCCTCCGAAGAAGATCAACCATCCCAATCACCAAAACCAAAATCACCAGAAGAACTCCCCTCTCCAACACCAAAAACACTAGAAGCTGCAACAACAAAACCCCCATCTCCCACACCCAAAACCCGAACCAAAACCATTGCTCATAAAAGAAAACATCTGAGCAAATCCACAGAAGCCTCACCAACAAAAACCACATCACCAACAAAGTCCTCAGAAACACAAGTGCCAAAACCTACAGAGGCAACCCCCAAAACTACAGAGGCACCCTCAGAAATCCAAATGACAAAACCCACAGAGGCAACCCCATCTCTACAGGAAGATCTTCAGCCGAAGGCAAAAGACAAAGGCAAGGGGATAATGACAGAGGAACCCAAAAAGAAGAAGCCCAAGCATCAACCAACAGAAAAATTGATGAAGAGCTCTTTCGATGCATATGTGACACCAAAGCCAGAACAAGAAGACTGGGCTTTCGGTGTTACACCTCTGTCAAATATACCTATTATAGATCCGAAGGCAAAAGTCACAGAGGATCGAGTGGCCCAAATAAAGAAACAAATGGATGCTCTGCGTAGGCCAATGCCTCCACCCGATGCACCTCCACACCAAATGGAAGAAGTGGTGTACAGATATCTGTACAACAGAAGTGCCAAATATATTCTGCCCACAACCATTCACGATCCCCACTTCTATGCTGACCTCGAGAACACCTTCACAAGAAGAACACCCAAGACAAAACATCAAGTCTTCCTATAACATATATAAGGTCAAAAGGGAGTCCAAAATCGACAAAGTCATATACTGTAAGTTCTCTCAAACCAGAACCACACCTAAGGTTTCCTATAACATATATAAGGTCAAAAGGGAGGACAAAAGCGTTACCCAATTCTCAGATGCTGATCTGAGAAATCTAAGTCCCTACGACCTACCCGACCTTCTGCACTGGACCAAAGAAAACTACACAACAGATGCAAATGGAAGGGCATACAGGGTGCTAAGGAAAGCCATGAGAGAGAAACTTCTGCTATACAGCCTAGTCGACTTTCAATTAGGACGAGATCTTGTAGTGAGAAACTTTAATCTTCGACCACCAGAAGACGACTGCCCATCCTCTGCCATACCAAACTCGATTATTACATCTCCAAGAGTTGGGCTAGTTTATCAAGATCCTGCTGGCAAATCAAGATTGTTCGTAGAAATGGACTGTCAGAAGTATGCAACAACTACTTTGACAGAGTTCAGAGCAAGTCTTGTGGAGCATAAAGGAACAGAGCTCATGAATCAAGCTCTCGCAGATAGACTGATAGAGGTCATCGACCAAGTAATCAAATTCAGAAACCTCTGCATCAGTTTCTATAACGAGCTCAGAGAATTAGGATTTGACAACAGAAGTTTCAACGACATCAAAGATGCCAATGTCTGATATCCTCAAACAACCTCTGCAAATCTTTTCTTTCATAATATACTCAAATGTAAGTGCCTCTGGCATATCTTATGTATGAAAGAAATGTAAAATCTTTTGAGGTATATTGTTTCACCTCTTGTTATGTACTTAGCCTAAAACTCTGCACTTTTCAATTTTTTATTTTTCAATACTTAGGGGGAGATTGTTAGCTCCAATCTTTCTGTTAATAGAAGTATTGAAAAATACTTTAAGTATAGAAGTCGTCGACAGAGGCTCTGCCGAGTAGCCGAGTAACCAAGAAGACAGAAGTCTTCGACAGAGGCTCTGCCGGGTTAGCCAAGAAGACCGAAGTGAAGAAGCAACAGAAGACTCTTCTAAGCTGACAAATGCCACAGAGCTTCTGTCATACTTGACAGAGCCTCTGTGGTAAAAAGAAGATCTACGCAAAAGATCTATACAAGGACAATCGTACTTCACACGATTTCTGCCATTCGAAGGTTATGAAGATCACTCGTACAAAGGCGTGACCTCACAACTCCACATGTCAAACTCTGATAGGTTTCAGCCTAAAGCAGAATACAGAGCATTTAATGAACGTTGTATCTACAACAGTTTCAGAATAGTGTTTTGTACCTTCCAGCAACTGTTCCAAGCAGTGTCTTTTTACCTACCATCGTTAGTATCTAGATCTTGTCCCCTTTAGAAGTAGTATAAATAGAAGGTTCATGTGAGCTCTTCTATTAAGCTTTACACAACACACACACCTTTAGAGCAGTTTCTTGTCAAACCTTTCGATGTTCTTGGTGTTCTTATTATATCAAATACAGTGAATCATTGAGCTATTTATCTGTGTTATTTACACTTCATATATTTGATATTGTGTGTTATTCTACCTCATTATATCTGTTAGTTCGTTAAAACGCTTCCGTATTATATATTGTTTGAACTAATTAGATAGAATCATCATTGTTAAGCAAAACAGGAACCAACAGTCCTGATACTATCTTTCAGACTCCATTTGTTGATTCAAATGATTCTGAATACTCTTTTAAAACTGCTTCAAGTTCAATCTTTAAAAACATTCCTTCTAAACATTTTAATAGATCAACTGATTTCTATTGAGGCCTCCTAAAAAGATCTACTAAATTCATCGAGTTGTTCCAAAGAATCAAAACGGCCGGTGATTAATGGAATTCCTTGTCGGTTCTCTGTGAAATACTCGTTTGGCCTTCCGTAAAGAATTCTTCCAATAATTCCGAGCCGAATCTTTTCAAAAAAGCACGTACAGTACTTTTATGCTTACGAGCTAAAGTTCTAGCACAAGAAAGTCGAAGTATATACTTTACTCGATACAAACTCAAAAGATCAGATTCGTTCAACAAATATCTTCTATAATCCTCTGTTTGATAAATTAAATAACAAACCAAATGTGCCTAAAGTTAATACTTCCAATCCTAAAGAAGTTCCAGTTTTCAAGAAGGTGAAGATGGAATGGAGAGTCAAAGGCACAACAATTCTAAGGAAAGATGTACCAAAATCATCTGCATCCACATCAAAAGCAAAGAGGAACAATGCTTCGAAAGATGTACCTAATCTTGTTTATTCTACAAATCATCTGATTAGGTTGGCACATAAGAAAATCGGTTGTTCTTACTGTGGATCAAATGATTTTGTGCATAAAGATTTTACTTCTTATTGGTACGGTACTTACCGAATTTCTTCTAAGAAATCTACACCTAACACAATAGGACCCAAGTACCGTTGGGTACCAAAATCTGCTTAATCTGTTTTGTAGGTTCTTCATGTGTTGTGTTGAATGTTACATATATACCACACACATGACTGAAAACAGAAGAGAAGACATGAATTTCTTTGAAGAGTACTTGTGCCATTAAGGGGGAGCAATGTTTTTGGCTTCTAAACATATCAGTTTAGGACCCGTACTTCAAAGCGATTTTGACTTCTGATCATATCAGATCAGGACTCGTTCTTCAACGACTATGACTTCTGAATTGACTTCAATCCTGGTAATTCAGAACTCGTTTTAATGATTAAGAATACTTTAATCCAAGTCTTATTATTTGTTCAGATTTTGTCCATATAAAGATCTTTTGCACATGTTAAGGGGAAGCTTATCTGTTTATAAATCATTATATCATGATTTGAGGGGGAGCTCAAATATTTCTGACTGTACGTATCTTCTGATCTTAATCTCTAATTGTTTGAAAGAAGAACGACGTTCAAGCATGAAAAACTGTTAGGGCAGGTTTTATAGTTGATTTAAAGTTCAAGGGTTAAATAGTATTTGTTTAAATTAGAGCTTATTAGTGAACGGGTCGTGGGCTTGTTAACCACAGGCCCGATGTATTTAATGTGTGATTAGCTTGGAAAAACAAGCTAATCATCTCTTTAGCTTTCTATTCGTATTGTAAACATTCTCTCTGAAAGTTAATGAAAGGGATGACAGTTGGAAATCATTGTTCTTATTGATTCATATTACTGATTTCTTATTTGTTGCACGGATCTGGATTTAACAATTGGTATCAGAGCAGAAGGACGAATTCGATTCAAAACCTCTCTTGTGATTTCTGCCGACTTTTCCGGATAAACCAGCCGTCGTTTCCGGAAAACTTCAAGGTGTCCGGACGTTTGTGTTATTCCATCCGGATTCGTCACTTTTCCGAGCAACTCATCCGGGTAAGTATTCCATCCGGACTCCTCATCTTTCCGTGTAAGTTCTGCAATCCGGGTAAGTCACTTTTCCTTATACAATCCGGGTATCATTTGTATCCGGAAACCCAGTGTTTCCGGACATATCTTATCCGGACAATCCATTATACCCGGAAACTTTAGTCTATCCGGAAACATCTTGTTTCAATATATCCGGAATCATTGCACATCTGGTAACCTCTGTTATCCGGAAAGTTTGTGCTATCTGTTATCCGGAAAGCTTACATTGTCCGGATTCTTTCTGATATCCGGACTCTTTCTGTTATCCGGACAACTCAAGTTGTCCGGTCTCTTCATTTTATCCGGACACTTCTGTTTTGTTTATTGATCCACTTGCATCAAATCTGATCCGGACACTTCCAGATCAGATCACTTATTTGGATTCCTATCCAGTAAGATCACTCTTAGTTCAATACCACTCGTAGACCATGCGTTAGGATTTCACTCTTAGTGCCTTGCGTTAGGTTTACCCTTTGAATCGATCAACCCGTCTGACGATCACTCCGTCGCAACCAAAGATGTCTACTTCTCGTGATGCTCTCACAATTGGCACTGACACCAAGCCACCGTGTCTCTATCCGAACGAGTACAGCCAATGGCGAGATAGGTTCATGATCTTCATAGAGTCCAAGGACAACTATGAGTACATCAAGAGAGCTCTGGATAATGGCCCAATTCCCAAGCCAATGAAGGACATAGCTGCAACTTCAACGGCAGTAGCTCGACGTGAGGACAAGACTCTTGCTGAAATGACAGAATTTGAAAGAGGCATGATTGAAGGTGAAAAGCATGCAAAGAGATATTTGATTCAAGCTCTTCCTAATTCCATCTACACTGCCATAGATAGTTACAAAGAGACGGCTAAGGGCATGTGGGACCAAGTAGCCAACATGATGCGTGGGAGCGTTGTAGGAAATCAGCTGAAGATAAATAGCGCGATAACCAAGTTCGATGGGTTCAAGCAGCGCAACGGTGAATCCCTCACCCAGACCTATGAACGATTTTGTCTACTCCTCAATGAACTGAACAAGAATAAAATTGTTCGTTCCAATACTGAGAGCGTACTAAAGTTCCTCAACAACTTTCTACCTGAATGGAAAGTGTATGCTTCTCATGTCAAGCACAACAACTTGATAGAGAACATCAACATCAATGAACTGTATGAGACACTTCTCCAAGACGAAGATGAAGTGAATGAGCTTCTGGGAGAGAAGAAGAATGTGCCAAAACCATCTGCTGATCCTATTGCCCTCATGACTTCCAAACTTGGGAAATCTTCGGCCAGCCAATCCAGACGCGGTACGCAGCAAAACTCCTCCGAGTCAGAACCTGAAGACGAGAAAGACGGTGATGCTGATGGTGATGTATCAGACTTAATGAAAGCTATTGCCCTTCTGACTAAATCCTTTCAACAACAACAGTTCTACAAGAAGCCATCTTCCAATAGTCAACGCTACTCCACTTCCTCCAATAAGCGTCATGACTATAAGGATCGGTATGAAGGAAAGAAGAAGGTAGAAGAGCAAGATCAATCTGAGAAGAAGGAGAAGACAAAGAAAGGTGACCGAAAGAAGAGAGATGAACCTGTGAAATGCTACAACTGCGGGAAACTCGGTCACTTCGCTAAAGACTGCCGTCAGCCTACAGTGAAGAACTCTCACTACTATGAGGCCAAGCTTGCACTGGCCAGACAGAAGGAGGCTGGGGAGGCAATGTTCGTTGAAAATGAGTACTGGCTAGGAAGATCTGATGATGAGGACGATTATGGAGGTGCTGATGCTTTCATGGGATATCAATCGTCTACGGATGAAGAAAATGCAACAACAAATCAGGTATGTGATTCTTGCCTACAAAACTTCATACATCAACTGCAAACTATCACCGAAAAGGCAAACTCCCTCAAGGCCACACATGAAGAACAAAAGCTTGAAATTAGTTCAATAATTGAAAAGCTTAATGTTCAAATGAAATTAACTGAGAAGTATAAGTCTGAAAATGCTAACTTGACCATTAAATGCAAAAATCTGTCATTAGCACCTAAAGACTTAAGGGCCAAATTATCTGATCTCCAACGTCAGTTTGATCAGTGCTTGAATGAGAAAGAAGACATTACTTATCAATGTTCTTCTCTTCAAATTCAACACAAGGAGTATGTGGACAAAATTCTTGATCTTGAAACCAAACTCCACAAAAGGGGTCAAACTGATCAAACCATTTTTTTGAACAAACCCAAAGAGTTCACGTACTTCAACAAAGAGTAGGGAATCGGATATGATAACCCACACTACTTAAAAAAGAGAAGATATCAAGTTCCAACCCTGTATGATTTTGCTTGCTTTGGGTTAGATAAAAGGTACCCAGAGTACGCAATTCAATGGACTGGTCCTCTTGAACCAGAAAAGGAGGAGGAAACCGAGGAACATAAACGCACACAAAAACAAGGAATTCAACTTCCATTTTGTTATGAACCTTTAAACTACTCGTATCAAAAGGACAAAAAGTACCTTTCCAATGACTACTTCGACCCCTACAAGGTAGCTAGTCCCAAGGATTCCTCCAAAAAGGATGAGGACCTAGCACCTGCAACCAAGATTGAGATGGATGAGTTTAAACACTATGTTCCCCCTCTCATCTTGGAAGCAAAGATAGTCGAGTTGGAGGAGTCCATTGAGAAAGAAAGGTCAAGGTTTCAAATGGAAAGACAAGTCTTACTTACGAAACTTGAGAATCTTCAACCGGTCAAAACCGACGTTGTGTCTGGTGAAGGACAGGAAATCCTTCGGAGTGAAATCAATCGACTCACATCACAACTGTCTGCCTTGGCAACAGAAAAGATGAAAGAGTACACGAGAAATGGTCAGCTTCAAGAGCAAATTGACCAACTGCAATCTGAAAAGCTGATTTCACCCGACCTTTCCTCAAATTCATCTGACACGTCTTCGTGCAAAGCTTTCTTAGGCAAGATTTCTAGTTCACAAGACGGTCAAGATTCTCAAGACGAGAGTGTTTTAAGGAATTTGAACTATGATTTTTTCTTAGCTTCCGCACCAAATTCCCCAAAGCACACAAACACAAAGAGTTCCTCGCCTTCCTCACCTGATCCTAGTCCAGTACTTCCCAAGATAGATTTTTCAGAGTACATGAACTCCGAAGGTAACTATGTTGAAGAGTTTGAGTCATTCCCCTTTGACAAACCTCTTCCAAGTCACACTGATTTTTTATCTCATGTGGTGAATCATACGGTCGATTTTCAAAAAGGTGAATGTTCTAACACAAAGGCCCCAGCTGTGATCAAGATTTCTCAATCAAAACCAACTTCTAAACCAGTTTCTAAAAGGCAATCACAGCCGAGGCAAGAGACCGGACCTTTGCCAACCAATAATACTGTCCCTCCTAAAGACACTGATCATTTTGTCCCTGTTGTTTCAGATAAAAATGGTCGCGCTAATAAAGAAACACCAAAGTGGCTAAAGAGGGAATCTGTCAAGAAGGATGCGTCAAAGTCTTCCTCACCTGTTTTTAATTCTAGAATAGACAAAGACAATTATACTTGGAATCATTGGAACCATTTTGATGTTTCTTTTCCCGTTAAAGTTAATTCTCTTAATCAATTGATTCAGTTATCGCATGATTGTTTATGCTGTTCTAATTGTGGTTGGAGTGATTTTGATGATATTCACAATAATGATTGGTATGCACCTTATTTTGTTGGTAACTTATTTCATAAGTGAAAACCCCACAATAATAAGCAAAAACACCATTCCCAACGGGGTACCAATCAAGCGGTTAAACCATAACGGGAGACTCACCCCATTCCTACACGAGTTGCTCCTACTGGGGTTAAACCAGCACCCAGGTGGAAAGCTTCCACAAAATCTGTTCCTCCTAAAGGTGTAAATTCTGCACCGAAGAGGAAACAAGTGCCAAAACCAGTTCCCTCTACCGGTGTAAATCCTACACCTAAAGGGAAAGCTGGGAGAAAGCAAGCTTCCCTAAACGGTGCCCAACCTAACCCTCCAGGACCCAAGCAAATTTGGGTACCTAAACGTCACTAATCTTGTTTTGCAGAACGGTCATGTGTGGTACTTAGACTCTGGATGCTCCAAGCACATGACCGGAAGGAGGGAGATTCTCACGAACTACAAAGAAGAATACTGCGGACACGTGAGATTTTGGAATAATGAGAAGTCGCCGATCGTGGGCTACGGCGACATCGTACAAGACAAGATAACAATCAAGAAAGTATCCCACGTCGCAGGATTAGGACACAATCTCTTCAGCATCGGTCAATTCTGCGACAAGGATCTCGAGGTCAGCTTTAAAGCCACAAGGTGTAGAATCCTCAACAACGACGGAGAAGAGCTACTGGTTGGGACTCGAAAGACCAATCTCTACACCATTGACCTCACAGCAATCAAATCCAACAAACCTGTCGGTCTCTTGTCAAAAGCCGACTCTGATCAAGTTTGGCTCTGGCATAGACGTCTTTCACACCTCAACTTCAGAAGTATCAATCAACTGGTGTTAGGCAGACACGTCAGAGGCGTGCCCCAACTTCCGTTCGTGAAGGATCGTCTCTGTGGAGCATGCGAAAAGGAAAAGATGAAGCGCGCATCACATCCGCCGAAGGCAACTCCAAGCACGTCCCGGACCCTTGAACTCATTCATATGGATTTGTGTGGTCCAATGCGTGTTCTGAGCATCAATAAGCGCAAATACGTGCTTGTGATGGTGGACGGCTACTCACGCTACACTTGGGTGATGTTCTTACGCTCGAAGGACGAAACTCCGGAGCTCATTATTGATCACCTGAAGACTGTCCAGAAGAACAAGCTTCAACATGTTCAGTCCATCAGAACTGACAACGGGACGGAGTTCAAGAATCAAAAGGTGGATGACTATCTGAAGTCAGTGGGCATCACACACACCTTCTCTACCGCACGCACTCCTCAGCAAAATGGAGTGGTGGAAAGACGGAACCATACTCTCGTTAAAGTTGCCCGCACAATGCTTTCCCAAGCAAATCTACCGCTCTATCCTTCTCAAGCGGTTCAACAAGACGCCGTACGAGATCATGAATAATCACGTTCCAACCATCGGCTACTTTCACGCCTTCAGGTGAACTTACTATTTGCTGAACGACAAGGATGAACTCGGGAAATTTAGCCCCAAGGCGGACGAAGGAGTTTTCATCGGATACTGCACACAGGCTAAGGCGTATCGCGTTTACAACGAATGGACCAAATCCATTGTTGAAAGCATAAACGTGACATTCGACGAAGTCGCTGATTTGGCTTCTGAACAACTCAGTTCAGAACCCGGTTTAACTGGAGTGCTAGCTTCCGGACCTTCGAGTTCGGGATCTGCACAAGCCACAGTAAATCCGAATCATGCATCTTCTTCGAATGCTGACACTTCTGATTTAGATTTACTGTTTCAATATTTCTATGATGACATACTTAACTCTTCTGCTCCTGTCTCAGCGCAACCGCGACTTGAAGCTGCTCGCAATGAGGATTCGGCCGCTTTATCTGGTCCGCCTCCTTCTACGAGCACGCCATCAACAACAATAGAGACAGCTCAACCGTCATCTTCAGATACGCATGCATCTGGTACTGTAACCCCCCCAGAGGAACCTATAATATCGGAGATCGCTCCTACTGATTCGTCATCTGCTACAACCGATGCTCAACCTCTGAACTCCTCGGAACCAGAAGTTATTCAACCATCGACGAATCCTCCCCCACTTCCTCCAAGAAACAAGACTGCTACTCTTGAAGCGGTTCAAGACCTTCCATCTGGTTCGTATGTGGATCCGGACGCATCTCACTCTACCCAGCAGCCGCTTCCGCACTCCACCAAATGGACGAAGGCCCATCCACTACATCAGATCATCGGTGATCCCTCGACTCCTGTTCGTACACGAGGGGCTTCCGCCAACTTCTGTCTATTTTCCGGCTTCTTGAGCAAGATTGATCCAACGAACGTACGCGAAGCGCTCTAAGATCCAGACTGGATCATAGCCATGCAAGAAGAGATAAATCAATTCGAAGCTCTAAAGGTATGGCGACTGGTTCCACGTCCTAAGCACAAGACGGTAATCGACACCAAATGGATCTTTAAAAATAAAAAGGACGAAGACGGCATCATTGTTCGCAACAAGGCGCGTCTTGTGGCCAAAGGGTACCGACAACAAGAGGGGATCGACTATGATGAGACCTATGCTCCGGTCGCACGCATTGAGGCAATCCGTATGTTTCTCGCTTATGCAGCGCACAAGAACTTCACAGTCTTCTAAATGGATGTGAAGATAGCCTTTCTTTACGGCGACCTCCAAGAAGAAGTTTACGTATCGCAACCCGACGGATTTGTGGATGACTCGAAGCCTGATCACATCTACATCTTAGACATGGCACTATACGGCTTAAAGCAAGCTCCGCGAGCATGGTATAACTCACTGTCAAAGTTCTTGTTTGAAGTCGAGTTCACTCGAGGTACCATTGATTCTACTCTGTTTATCCAGAATGAAAAGGGTCACATAATTCTAGTCCAGGTATATGTCGATGACATCATTTTCGGTTCTACTAGTCCTTTATATGCAAAGAACTTTGCCACTCTCATGGGAATTTTTTTAAAATGAGTATGCTTTGTGAGATGAACTTTTTCCTTGGTCATCAAGTTAAACAACTGTCGACAGGAATTTTCATAAACCAGTCCAAATACATTCGGGATATTATTCGGAAATTCCAATTGGACCAGTCCTCACCAATGAAAACTCCCATGGCAACCAATACAAAGCTTGACGCCGATCCTAACGGAAAGGCTGTCAACGCCAAATTGTATCGGGGAATGATCGGTTCTTTAATGTACCTAACTACCAGTAGACCGGACATCATGTTTTCGACATTTCTTTGCGCCCGTTATCAGTCAAACCCTAAAGAGTCTCATTACAATGCCGTTAAACGAATTTTTCGTTATTTACGTGGTACTGCTGATCTTGGCCTATGGTACCCGAAAGAGACAGGTTTTGGCTTATCCGCTTATTCTGATGCGGATCACGCGGGATGCATGTTGGACCGCAAGAGCACCTCGGGACACATTCAGTTGTTGGGAGACAGCCTGGTAAGTTGGGCATCGAAGAAACAACAATGCGTTTCAACATCAACTGTTGAGGCGGAGTATGTAGCCGCCGCAAGCTGCTGTTCCCAAGTAATCTGGATGAGGACACAACTCAAAGACTATGGATTCACGTATGTCAAAATCCCTATCTACTGTGACTCAAAGAGCGCAATTGCCATATCAAGTAACCCGGTCCAACACACCAAGACGAAGCACATCGACGTTCGGTATCATTTTATTAAGGATCATGTAGAAAAAGGTACAGTCGAACTCTACTTCGTAAATACTGAGCATCAGTTAGCAGACCTGTTTACCAAAGCCTTGGACGAAAAACATTTTAAAACTCTTGTGTTCAAGCTAGGTATGCTAAATCTGAAGACTTAATCTGAATGTGTGCCCGTTACAAGTTCCATACATCTACGCGTTACTGTCTACTCCTCATGAGTATACACTTCCTCGCACCTGTATTCTACTTGTCTCGGTTACATAGTTAGATTTTAGTCTCTGTATTTATTAGGTAGATTTCGTTTATTTTCTTTCTGTCTTCGTGCGTTTCTTTTATTTCATACTGTCGTCCATTTTTCACTTCATTATCTCTGTGCTTTCACCATATGTTCTTGTGTTCAGGGGGAGCACTTTGCGGTATCAGGTAAGTTTCCTCATCCTTTGAGGGGGAGCGTAACACACATTTTTTTTCTTAATTGTCAAAAGTTTTTGTGTGTGTGGGCACTCCTGCGTGTGTGTTATAGTCATCATCTGAGGGGGAGCGGCACAAGTCTCCTTACAAAAGACTTCACAATTGTTTTTGTGTGCCGGACCCCTCCACTGCACACTACTGCACTATCCGAGGTGGAGCAAGGAAATACCCATGCTCAGTTTGATGGGGAGCGGGAGAAAGTCCTCTTCCAGTTCTGATTCCTGCCAAATTCAAAGGAAAAGGACCTTTTTGAGTTATCCGGACAGTATCCGGAAACCTCATTGTTTCCGGACAGTATCCGGACCGGGTATGCATCCGGGTCGGCTAAGAACCCGGACACCGCCCGGTTATATATAAGCCACCCGGGCTCGTTCATTTCCCTTATCCGGAAATTCGAAACCAAACCCCTTAAACCCTAACGCTTTCTCTCTCGCCCGGACTCTTGGCTTCTTCATCGATTCTCTCTGGTTCTCACTCTCGAACTCAGGTATGTGTCTCGTCCATCACTGATATGCACTTTTTTAAGAGTTTCACACACTTTCAGCCGCTAATCGATCCCTCGAATGATCGATTAAACAGTACCCGAACACCCCTTATGGGTTTCTTCCATTCTGTGCTTAGCACGCCATTCTATGGAATGCTTCGTCCCCCATTGTGCTTAGATTCTCACATCTATGCTTTGTATACTTTTTGGCATCTGTTTCGGGCTCTCGATCGAAAAGAAGCAGATTTGAAATTACGTCCGGACACTTTCATAGTGTCCGGGCACATTCATCCGCATGCGGTTTTATCCGGGCTCATGCATCAACTTGTTGTTTCATTCGGACACTCAATTCAACCAGAAACCTAGTTGTCCGGAAACCTAGTTGTCCGGAAACCTTAGGGTTTTCGGTAAGTTCAACTACCGGGAACTTTGGTGTCCGGACTCTAATATTATCCGGATATATTTCGCAACAGGTTAACCCTTTGTCCGGTATCCTCGTTTTATCCGGGAACTTTCTTTCCGTCCGGACATTCACGTTTTCCGGACACTTTTGTCCGGATTACATGGGTTGTCCGGAAAGTTTATTCCCTATCCTGTATCCGGACACCTGTGCATCCGGACACTTTGGCATTCCCAACCTTATCCGGATACCCCTGTCGTGTCCATTTCAGTACCTGTTTTTGTCACTACCAGTCCTCGATCTGTCTCAGATTGAGCCAATCACAGCAAAGGTACGCGCCGACACTTGTTCAGCCGTCTCAATAACTAACTGTGCTGCTTTTTTACAGATATTGCAATGGCGGATCAACAAAATCCACAACACCATCCGGAATAGCAGATACCTCAAGAAGAGGAAATCATAAACGACGAAGCAGATGCTGCCTTGGTTGACCCTGACCATGGCACCAAGATGGAGGCCAACAATCACTACCTGGACCCGGCGCTCTTCAGACCCAAACCTAACCACCAGGTTATATTGGATATCCTCATGGGCCATCCTATTCGTGAGGCCCTCACCCGCACTACCGACGTTCCGTTGATCTACGTTCTTCAAGTGTGGTTTACTGCTCAGGTCCGCACGACTGGCACCTCCCAGACCATAACGGCAATGTCAGACAACCAGCCGTTCACCCTGACGCCTGATTCCTTTCGCCACCTCCTTTCTCTTCCGGCTGCCGACGCCGCAGGACATGAACGGTACGATCCTACCGTAAATGACAACACACTATGCGCACAAATTCGCGCGCTCAGCTACAACCATGATCTTCCCAGACCTTCAGCGTTCAACCGGAAATACCTCGCCCCCATCTGGTACACCTTGTTTATGATTCTGAACAGGTGTCTATCCTCTAGATGGAAAGGTATAGATCAGTGCACCGGTGACTTTCAACGCCTAGTTCACGCCGTCTGCTACAACCGCCATGTCGACTTCGCCATGATCATCTGGCGTGAACTTGTTACCACTATCCGACACATCGGAGGAACGAAACAGAAGAAGTTCCTCTCGTACCCGCGTTTCCTATCGCTCGCAGTGCGTCAACACATGGACGCTAATCCCGCGATACCCAGACGTGTTGCACATCAGGTATGCCCTATCCGCCATCTTCAGTTCATGGTTATCCACAACCCATCCAATGCGGTAGCCATGCCCATCCCTGAAGCCTTATTAGCCGTCGCTGATCCCAATGCACCAGGGGTAGTTGCTTATAGGGGAGAGTTAGGTAATCCCATGGTCCTGCCAGAGCCGGAGGCACCTGCCCAGGGAGATAGACCCGAGGGACGTGAGGGTCCGAGGATGAGAGGTGGAAGGGCCCGACAAGCAGGTGTTGTCGGGCGGGGTGTATTAGTTGTGAAAGGAAGGGGAGTGAGTGTAGGCGGTGCAGCGGGATCGCGACCCGGTTCTAGCCAACCCTAATCTAGACCCGACCTTCATCGTTCGACCTAACCATATGTTACTGAAACCCTTCCCCACCTCACCATGTTGAAGACGTGGAATCTAACTCCACGGACTCCGATACCGACCGTACCGTACGCCTGAAACACATACCTCACGGTATCGGACCCAACCCAGATTTCACTGTTGGAATCCCTCTTGACTCACCTCCTCATACTGGAACCGGACCTATTATTAAGACATCTGAGGGAGAACAAGTAGAGGAGTTAGATCATGCGAGGCGGAGAGAACTGTGTTCAAAGTTGAACCAGGAAAGAATGAGCCGTAAAGAAAAAGAGGCTCCGGAGCGAACCGAACCGAGCGATATCCGGGTAGCCACATCTGCTATCCCGTCTCATTTGTTGGGACGAGGTATTGAAGAAGCCTCCGTGGACCCAGCGGAGCAAATGCACGACCCCCTCAGCCACTCATCCGTCTCTTAAAATGCGGATGTTTCAGTCTCACACGGGGAAATAGCACAACTTCCACCGGTCTCTCACTCGGAGAATACTGGTGTTGAAACAAGAGACCAGCAACCCCCGGTCTCGAATTCTTTCAGTGCACCATCGAGTCTACATCCACTTGTTATTGAAGATTGTTTGACTAGGACACTTGATGCGGAACAACACCAAGTCACGGCTCTTTGTGACCCGACCGGAACGTCTGTAGTGTCTCCGTCTACCGGAACACGAGGATCGGACGGAAATCCTACCACAGCTATTATCACGCCAACTATGAACGTAGGTGGCTCTACCCCCGCGGTAGATGTCTCAACGGGTAACCTAAGTGGTCCCGGAGTTAGTAACCCAGACTTTGTGTCACCAGGGTCCCTGGACAGCACCCTTAAGGCTGTCCGCCAGGATATGGAGCAACATATGAAGAAACATGTAGCCGCTGAACTTGCCAAAGATATGCGCGCTATCAAAGGTAAAGGCCACCTCATCAAAACTAAAACCGCCCCTGTACCTCCACCGATTCAACTGCAACCTATCTATTCGGTGGACACCCTGAAGACGATGCTATTGGCCCAACTGCTCCAGGAATCAGATACAACCGCCTCTACTGAAGCAGACCTGATCTCAGTTCTCCGATCACATGTCACTGCTCCATCTTCATCTATTATCACTCGCTTAGACGCCATTTACTCGACCTTCAAGGACTACAACAAAGCGCTCACCACGCTGTCTGAGAGGGTCCGCTCACTCGAAGACACATGTAAGAGTCAAGCCGGCGGTCTGAAACATAAGCACGATGACCAGGATGATCCTGATGACCGAGAGGGGGAGAAGCGACAACGTCTGACCGAGACCGCCTCCTTGATCCAGACTGAAGCTACAACAGAAGCACCAGAAGCCGAGTTGCCTTTTGCAGACATGGTTATAGACATGGAGATATCAGATGAAGATGACCCGACGGTTGAAAAGCCCAAGGGTTCAACACAAGAACTGATTGATTTTGACTCATCAGACATACCTATTCTGGACATGATAGATCCAGACTGTGAAGCCAACCCGGAGACCGAAGATGCATGGTACGAAAAAGCCGCCAGTGCCGTAAATCTCCAGGTAAATTTGGTCTTTCCCACTGATGAGGACGACAATATTGATTATGATCAGTTCCTGTTCCAAAATTTGTATGGAACATCCCCCGTTCACTATGCTCAACCCGTCGGAACATCATCAACAAGACCCGAGTCTACTACTTCCGATCTTCCTCAACTACTCCTCCCATGACAACTTCTGATCTTCCTCCCCCTCCTCAACATCAACAAATCCGTTGGGAGAAGATCATGGTACTTATCCCTCACTTGGAGGAATCTTTGGAGAAGCTGTTCGTCCACAAGCTTCGCCCGATCGAGCCGACCTTATGTCTGGGTATTTACAACCTTAACCCATAATTTCAACGCCGATATATCAGCACAATGCAGTGGTGTCTTCCAGTCAACCAGGTCAGAACCAAACTTCGGATCACAGAGGTAATCAGCATCTATTCAAGACGAATTATGAGAATCGTCTACCCAGTTTTCATTGTTCGACGTGAAGATGGGAACGAATGGAAATTTTCAGAAGCTGACTTCAAGAACCTCCGACCGCTCGACTTTCTGGTTATTCTGAAAGACTTACGTACAAGAACCATCCTACCGCTAGAGATTACAAAGGCGCTCGAAGCTGTTCGTCGATACCTGGTCCACACCATCATGATGTCTTATCTAACGGACTTCCAAATGGCTATCGAGAACAAGGCGAAAAAGGTAAATCTGATCAAGCCGAATCTGAAAGCACCTGAGTTAAACATGTATCCCGAGAACCATATGCTTCTGGAACCAGAATTCGGGATTGTTTACCTCAATGAGCAAAAGGAGAAGAAATTCATGCGCTTCAGTCAGGTGGAAAGATTCTGCGACGGCAAGATTCTAAAGGTCAGAGATGCTCTTCGAAAGATTATTCAGCACGAGTCTGAGAATCCAAGGTATTCTTATGTTCCGAATCAGAAAGAAACTATTGCTCGAAATGCCTTGGAAATGATTGAAGATCGCATCGACTATCGTCGCGCCATCAAATTCTTTGAGGTTCACTTCGCGTTGCGCAAACGATACATGTTCAACTGGCGAGAGCTAGAGCGCGAACTCGAACTTCAAATCAAAGGGGGAGATTGTTAGGGTAGGTTTTATAGTTGATTTAAAGTTCAAGGGTTAAATTGTATTTGTTTAAATTAGAGCTTATTAGTGAACGGGTCGTGGGCTTGTTAACCACGGGCCCGATGTATTTAATGTGTGATTAGCTTGGAAAAACAAGCTAATCAACTCTTTAGCTTTCTATTCGTATTGTAAACATTCTCTCTGAAAGTTAATGAAAGGGATGACAGTTGGAAATCATTGTTCTTATTGATTCATATTACCGATTTCTTATTTGTTGCACGGATCTGGATTTAACAAAGACGTTTTCTTAAATGTTCAAACCACTTCTCTAATTCAAACAGATTTTATAATTTTAGAAGTGTGATTTTAAATGTTTTTCATGGAAATCTTGGATTATAGAAACATCATTTCTGACCGTGTGTTTCCAAAGATTAATACTTGTGTATTATCTTTTCTATATAGTTTCAAGTATTCATACACACTGGTTCAGCTTCATATTGAATTTGTTATTACCATGTCTCAAAACAAAACAAATTTTTTCGATGGTAATACTCCCGTTTATATTTCAATTTTGTTGAGCATCATATTCATTTCAGCGTGAGAACTTAAACGTTTTATTCAAAGATTGTTTATATTTGTTCATATAAACAAATATCACATTCTTTGATACCCTAATCCTTACATGATTATCTTTCATATTTAATCTGATTGATACATTGTCAGATTTTCAAACAAGCCTTTCGAATTCATTTCATTCATTCAAAATTCTTGTTGTGAGAATTCGTCAAAGATCAAATGCTCAAATATTTCATGATATTATTGAGGAGCATACATTCTGATGGCAATGGTAATCAAATGCCGATATTGATATTTGTTCAAACTAAACTGTTGAACACCACAAAACCTTTTAGGACAAGTTCATGGGATCAGTGTGAGATTATTAAACTTCTATGGATTCATGTTAACCAGTGTTTCCTACCTAAGAAGTTATCCTTGAGTGATTGAGGGGTGAGGGGTCTACATCAAAGAGTGGGGGAGATAACTCATCCGGTTGAGTAATCTCATTGTGCTGAGGTAAAATGTAAATGAGAGTTTGGGTAGAAGTAAGCGGATTAAAAACAGAAAGTGGGTGTGAGATCAGAGTTAAAAGAATAAGAGAACTCTGCACCATCCATTTTTTGAGCCAGGAAGCCACATTACTAATTGGTTCACATTCTTTGGTGACCATCATTGAAACAGGCAGTCATCCCATGCCAACTCTTGCTTTAACCCCACCGGCCACACATTTCTTTCTTAACAAAGAAATGTTTCATTTTTCTTGGGGACGCAACATATAATCTATCAGATCTTCACTCGGAAGGTCTAGATATTGAAAAAGAAGGAAGTTTGCACCACCTTCGCTCTTCATTCATGCACATTGAGTCTGTGGAAAATTGTTGTTGTCTCAACAGTTTACACACTTTGTGCCTATAATTATCAAGCATATGTTTCTTTATTCTTTCTACACAAGCATGTACACACAAGGAATATGTTTTCTTGTCATAACGTTCATAGAATTTCCTTTGTGATTTTCGATGATTGAGTGGAAGCCCTGGGAGAGTGAACATCAAAAAGCTCCTTTCCAAAGTACATCCGTTGTACTAAGTGGCTCCGTGCTAGTTACAGGCATTTTAACTGATTCATCCGTTGTTTCAGGGTTACCATATTCTTTTGTCTGAATTTGAAAAGATTCGGATAAATTCTTTTGGAATTGATGGTTTATCAGATCATAAAGGAGGAGAATGTTACTTGTGGTGTATAAAAAGCGTGCTGAAATTGATGAAGGTTTTGATGATCATGATGCTCACAATCATCAAAAAGGGGGAGAAATAGTATATTGAAGAACAGGGGAGAAATTATACCCTGAAGAAAAGGAAGTTTTGTCAATGAAAGATTAAGGGGGAGAAATGATTTGTTAGAATCAACAAGACATTTCGAGATGTTTCAAGAAAGTTCGTTGTTCAAGAAAATTTCAGGATCGAGGAGTTGAAGATACAAAGTTCAAGAAATTATTCAATGTTTGAGTTCAAAGCTTCAAAGTTCAAAGCTACAAAGTTCAAAGCTGCAAAGATCTAAAATTCACGTTCAAGACTTGAAGACAATTTTTTGAAGATTATATTTCATGAAGATTGACTTTTCTAAAAGAAGACAAAGACTTTCATGTTTGAGTGAAGATTCTTCAAAGCTGAGTTTTTAAAGAGTGTCAAAGCATCAAAGTTCAACGTGAACTTGTGGAGATTCAACTGTTTGAAGATTGCCAAAGCTTCAAAGTTCAAAGCGGTCAAAGTTAAAGTTTTGAAGATCAAGTGTTGAAGACTGTTGCCATATTTTTAAATCTTGAATTCAAAGAGGGAGACTGTTAGAGCATTATTGTATTCAAGATTTATTGTAAAGTCTTGTAATGGTCAAACATTGTAAAGTCAAAGTAAAAGTCAAAATAGTCAAAGTCAAAGTTGTTTAGTTAGAAAGTCAATGTAATTAGAAATACTCGTGTTGTAATTCATAGGTATAAATAGGTTTAGTTTGCTTAGTTGTTAAGTAAGTCATTAGTGAATGAGCATAATTGTAATATCAAGAGAGAGATTCTAGAAAGAGAATCTAGAGAGAGAAAGCTTAGAATTCTTATGTAAAACTGTAGATTCTTGAAGATCAATGGAAGATTACATGATTACCTAATAGATCTGGTGTTTACAACATGAAATAGTAATAACACAAAAGTTTAACTCAATGATTCACTGTATATTGATTATTCAAGAACACCTAAGAACACCGAAGGTATTAAAATATTTTGCTCTAATATGGTGTGTGTGTTATGCAAAGTTAATAGAAGAGCTCAACATGAGCCTTCTATTTATACTATTCTACAGGGGATAAGCTTTAGACAAGAAGTACTAAGGGTACAAAGACACGATCGTGGAGCTGCATCAGGTACAATGTTAATGTAGTGCACCGCAATCTGCAAAGGCTGTAACCCATAAGAGGTTGACACGTGGAGTTGGCAGGGCACACCTTGTACGAATGATCTTCAGGATCTTCATACAGCAGAGGCATGTGAGAGGCACGATCTTCTTTGTCTTGATCTTCATTCTTCCAAGTCTTCAAGTCTTCATACCACAGAGGCTCTGTTGTAACGACCCGGTTCCCAAACATACAACAAATAACATATTTTACATAACATTGTTTCATAACAAAAGATACATCACATAACATGTACGGTCCCTTAGTCTTTACAATCGTAATAAGTATTTCATTACAAACTTTTTTTTTCTAATTAATTTACATTATAATTAATAACAAAGTTATAACAGCAAAACACATCATGGTCTTCAAAAACTTAAGTCTTCCAAAAGCAAGTCGTAGATTATCCCTTTCACTTGCTCTTACTTGATCCACGACCTGGAATACATATTTTTAAAACAAAATGAGGGTTAGACCTAGTGCTCTAAGTGAGAAAATCCCTGTCAGTTTAAAACCATTTGCACAAACAACATATACATAATCCAAATATGGATACCGATTGTGACTCATGCATTGTGTACTTTCTTGTCTCGTTCCCCTGGCCATATTAGTTGGTTGCGAGCCAACTAATCAGTTTACTTCGCTGCATTAATACACATCCAACTCCGCTGTCCCTCCGTACAGCCAATACTCCGCCGGCCCTCAGTCCGGCCAAGGTGCACCCGTGTAATGTAATACTCGTATAAATATAATATACACCTCAATATATCATACTTCATACATATGCACATAATTACACTACTAATCACATTCTCAATCCACATATATGTATTCCAGTTTGAAAACATTTTTAAAGTAAAACTCACCTGCTTGCTTATCAAAATGCTCGCGAGCTTCTCTCAAAACGATTCAATCTTTCACCCAGAATTCACAGAATCTGAAACAAATTAAATACATATCTCTTTACCAATTAAACGTATAAGACTTACTAGAAAACTAAGAACTCTAGATAACTCTATCTAACTCTTATCCTCAAATGTTTCCCCCAAACCCGAACTTAAGTCGAGTCCTCAGTATTTCCAGTCCTCATTCATACCCTATCCAAAAGTTGGCAGAACACAAAGATACCGGATACTCAAAAGTATCTGAAATCTCAAAAGTGACCAAACAGCTAGAGTTTCCGGATACTACAAAACTATCCGGACAACATCGACAATCCGGACAAAACAACTTTCCGAACAACATCAACAATCCGGACAACACAACTTTCAGGAAAACATCAACAATCCGGACGACATCCGGAAACCAAAGTAATCCGGACACCATCTGATATCTAATTGTTGGTCCCGAAGGCCTATACAAGTTTGTAGAAGGGGGGGTTGAATACAAACACACAGATTTTACTTTTCTAAATTGTTTATTGATAAATCATTAACAATTTACAGCTTGTTGCGGAGACAAGATTAAGGATAAACCTAAATCTAAACAAGTTGGAACACTAAGGTTTTTTTGCACTAAGAAAGATAAGGAAATTACTAATAATAACCTATCTTGAGATAAGAGATATGAACTTGTCCAGAGTTAGCAAGTTACTTCAAAATGAAGTGAGTTCATCTCTTTATATACTGCATGCATTTAATGCAAGTCAGTATACACTTTACACGTGTCATCAGCTGGTTGGTTGCATGTCATTGACCTTGTTTGACTACCTTAGTAGCCGTAAGGATGAACAGTGTAGTATTAGAGTGGTTGTACGATTTCAGATATTCGGAGGTTCTTTTCTGACATTTCGTACGGAGGCGTGCAAGGGTGGTTAAGACAAAAGTACTTTGTACGGAGGACTTCATGATCAGCTTTCGTTGATTCAGCGATTATCATTTACTATTCAGCAGATGATAAAGTTCAGCGATAGCTGAAGTCTTGTACTTGATACTTCACGTTGAGTGGACAAATCTAAGTCTTCGCTGATCCGCATCAGTTCATTAGGAGACTTGTCGCTGGTTCTTGAGCTTGATCTTCGACTTCAGCGTAGAACCTTTGTTGACGTGAAACTTGTCTTCAGGGATCATAAGTAAACAACTAACTTATCATCGATCATCATAATGACTGAACAGACTCAGTGCATTAATGATGAACAGTGTTCGCTGAATGTTTAATTTAAAAGAGCGAGAGTTCCTATCAGTGGTACTGTAAGATCTTAGTACTTATCAGTGATAGTGAAACTCTGATACATATTGTTTACTTATAATTTTCACTAAGTATATAAGAGAGGGTCATTATCAAATCACTGAGGGTTTGGATCAACAATCTCCCCCTATTTGATTATGACATAGCAACAAAGAAAATTGCTATTTAATGAAAACATTAGGATAAAAAGAACTCATAAAATATTTGTCCCTTTTACTGTTTTCTGGGATCTTTTCAGTACTGATGGAGTAAAGTACATTTGCTGAAATCTTTCTTTAAAATATTAAATCAGGTTACAATGAAGAACAGAAAGATTACAAGTACAAGCGAAATAATTTACAAGTACAGAAGGATAACTGATACAATAGAGAAAAAGGAGATTATATCAGTTTTCAAAAGGTTCTTCCTTAATGAGAAGTTCATCAAGGGTCGTCTTTTCAGTGGGGATCATCCAGTCAGGGACATTTACTCCTTGATTCTTTAACTTCAGAGCAGCTTCAAAAATCAAGGGTTTCAGGTGTCTAGCTTTGATGTCGCGTCTGACTTCACACCAGTATACGAGATCTCTGAGTTGTTCGATGGGAGCGATTTGGAGCTCAGAGACACGTTGAAAGTGATGATTTCCATCATAGTCTAAGAAGAATATACCATATGGATCACTTACCACTGTGCCAGGGATGAAGGTTTCTCCAGGTGGTAGGGAGGTGTCAAGCATTGAAAGATCAGCATCAGGGCCAAGAACTTCAGCACGAGAGAAACCAATACCTGTTTCATTTCGAATGATTGGACCTGAATCAGAAACTTTCTTCTTCTTAGCAGAGGCTTTCTTCGGTTGAGGAAGAGTAGGAGGGATATCCACACAGGATGAGAGCAAGTCGATCTGTTTGTCTAAGATCATCTCAACATGGTTTTGAATTTTGAGCGTGATCCCTGAATGGCTAATTTTGTTTCTAACCATTCAGAGAGACCAAACTTTTCTAATGAAGCAGCATAGAAGGTTTGCTTGGTTTTGTCATCTCTGTAGATATCCACTTCAACAACAGGAACATCAACGAACATTTTTCCTTTGATGTTGGCTTTGATTATCTTGGATGGTCTTGATCGATAGGTCCGCATTTGATTAGCCCATTCCAAGGTTGTATCAGAGACCTTTGTCTTTTCTCTAACGATTTCTTGAGCATTATCCCAGAGCTGACGTTGAACATCAATGGGAACTCTTTTCAGCTTGGGGTCTTTGATTGATCGTTGAGTAAGCTTTATAGCGTATTCTCTGTCTTTTTCTTCTGCTTCCTTTCTTTCAGCGATGAGGCGTTCAGCTCTGAGGTGTTCCTTGTATTCAGCTTTTGAAATTCTGAACTTTGGAGGAACAGAAGGCAGTTGATCACGCCTTAGAATGATTCGCTGATCCTCGAATCGCTTTATCATTTCTTCTCTTCTCTTTTGATCCTCCTCACTCAGCTTTTGAGGAGCTGAGGAAGGTCTGTTTCTGTGCGAGAGAGGTTGTTCTTCTGGTTCATCAGTCTCAGAGATCAAATCCAAGACCGGGATTATGTCTTCAGCGGCAGCTGGAATTATTGGTGAAGTCGCAGTTGTAGAACCTTCAGCGACATCCTCAAACAGGGGAGAGGACTAGCTGAAACACAACGATCTTACAAATAAGAACATGGGTAGAAGAACTTGGGTAGAAAAGATAGAAAAAGTATGTGGATGTGTAGAGAGGTTTGTGGAGTAGAGAACTGATTGTGTATAGAGATGTTCAGGGAAGGAATATAAGTAAGGTTTAGTGTACCTGACAAACCGGCTTTTCAAGCAAGATCGCCAGATTTTCATCTTCAGCGAGGCCTTTGCCTTTGCTTTTCTCAGCGCCAGAGGCTGAGGGCTTTGTCTTTGTCTTCTCCCCTGAAGGTTCTTTTATTGAGATTCCCTTAAGAGCTTTGATCCTTGGGGCAGGTTTGACGATAAAGAAATCATCATCATCTTCATCATCATCATCATCCTTCCTTGGAGAGGAGGATGGTTCATCTTCAGGGATGTCGATGTCTTCATCTTCTTCTGCTTCGGATTCCTCAGCATCTTCTTCGAGTTGCTCCCCCTCAGTTACATAGGCGAGCTTCTCGGTTCCCTCAGGGTTTTCATCTCCCTGAGGTCCAGCGGTTAGATCTTCATTCCTCTCTCCCCTGATAGATTCATCATGGGAAAGGTCTTCAGCGCTTTTGTTTAGATCTTCAGCGCTCTTCTCAAGATTTTCAGCGCTCTTCTCCCTGGTATGTTCAGCGCTCTTCTCCCCCTCTTTCTCATGATTGGGGGAGGAATGAGTAGACTCAGCATTGGTGTTATCTCTGTCTTCTGGGCCAGAGATTTTCACACAACCTTCAAGCTTTGCTATTCTGTCTTCTAGGCCAGAAATAGCAGGCGTGATTTTCTTCAGCTCTGTGCGATCCGCCGCTGTGAAAGATTCCAAAATAGGGGCAGGGGCAGGAGCAGGAGCTGGATTATTTGCCTTGTTGACCAGCGTCTCGATCATCGTCTTCATAGAACCAACGTCGGTCTTTACAGAGCCTAAGTCGGTCTTGACCGCTGACATATCACCCTCGAGTTTTCCAACCGATGTCTTCAGCGTTGTTACTTCGCTGGACACGGTCGAAACTGAGTTTTTGAGGCTGCTGTAGTCAGTGTAGATGTCAGAGTGCACCTTGGCAAAATCGGCGAGAGTCATATCAAGTCCCTTGATGTCTTCAGTGGAAGCTTTCTTCTCCACCACCGTTGTCAGCTTTGTCAAATTTTCTCCAGCGTTTGTTACAGCTGTAGAATTGTTGGAGAGTGTGGTGGTGAGACTGGTCAGCTTTGTTTCCACAGACTTCAGAGAAGCGTTGATGTCTCCCAAATTAGGACCTGTAACATATAAGTACTTGTGAACAAAGGAAAGCTCAGAAGTTTCAGGTTTAGTTACAGTGTTTAAGGTGGGATTTGTACCTGCAGGAGGATTGATGAACTCGTCAAAGTTGCAAGTTCCTGAATAATGTTCCATATCCTCTTCGAAAGTACGGTGAGGTATGGTGATCTCTGCAGGTCCTTTCTTCATCATTTGTTGAGAAGCGTCAGCGGTGGCTTCTGGAATGATGGCATCTCCAGTGATCTTTGGAGGAGTGTCCAAGTGAGTGGAGGGAGAAGCGAAGGATAAGATTTGGGTTCGGGTTCTGAGTTCAGCGCTGGAATCGCTGACAATCACTTCATCAGTCTTTTGAGAGGTAGTTTCCAAGTTTCTAACCTCAGCATTTAGAGACGCTGAAGTCTGGATTGGAGGGATGGCTTGAACGGGTGTGGCAGAGCGTACCACGGAACTTTTCTTCAGCTCGTCAGAATGAGCTGAGGAGTCTTCAGCATGGAATTGCTGGGGTTGCTCCTTGGTTTTCTTGATCCTTTTGGAATCAAGTTGGGTGTGAGAGGGTTTCCTTTTCTTAGAAGGAGAGGATTTTGTGGCCGGGGTATCAGCGATGGGTATTGTCGCTGAAGGAGCCACAGAAAGCGGAGAATTTAGAAGAGTGAGAAGAGTAGAGAGACGTACCTCATTTGCGACAGGCTTGAAGTCGAGAACCTTAGGGCCAATCTGAGAAAGTTTCAGATCACCCTCTTCAGGATAGTTGTCCTTTAGGCCATATTGAAAGATGGCGCTGATGAATCGTGGGTAAGGAACCCATGCTGGTCTGTCAGCGGTAGAATCGACACGTTGAATCAGGTCATCATAAATAATGGAGGCCCAGTCAACGTTTAGACATTTCAGTGGTGCGTATCCCATGGACTGCTGAGGTTGGGCGGCTTGATCGGAAGAGTCGGACTTCGCTGTCATGCAGCTGATCAGGTGTGCGAATATGAAGTTCATCTCGCTGGGCATTTTGGATTTCTTTATCAGCGTCAGCTTCTTCTCAGGCTTCTTGTCCCTTCCAATATCCCAGATATAACCCATTGCGTCAAGGAAAGCAATGATTTCTTCTTTGTCAGCGTGCTTCTTGTGGTCAAGGAATGGAACGAAGCGTTTTTCTTTGGTAGCGTTTGGGAAGTTCAGGGCTTTCGGATTATGGCAGGGGTTATCTTGATGGTGCCATACTCAGTATCGCTAAGTATGCAGTCGATGGTTTTGGATGCATCTTTGGTAGAGGGTAGCTCAGTGTGTCTGGCAGAGTACCAGAACTGGGATAAGAGCCGCTGACTGGCAGGAGGTGTTATGGTCAGGGCTGTGTAGATGGGGCTGTTCTTCAAAAAACTCACAGCATCGTCCAGATGTGATACTTGCTTCCGAGGAGGAAACTCGAGAAGAGCTGAGAGGTTGTTGGCCTTAGTCCAATCTAGTTGATCCAGCTCGAACTTAACCTGAGGGTTTTGACGATGTCCACTTCCTCAGAGTCAGCGGAGATGGACTCAGCGGTGACATTGATCTTTGAGGATGCCATTTCTCTGTATTATCAGTTCAACCAAAGATGTTAACAAATAAGAATTGTCTTAGTATGGAAAGAATTTCCATTAAGATTTTTCGAATTTTGTCCATTTCATTCAGACATAAATGTCTTAATGAAGATTAGGGTTTTTCTTGATTTTTGAAATGAAATGTAAAACCCATAAAGTCTTGTATTCCAGTTTCTGAAAGAAAACTGGATACGAATGAAGAACAAGTTTAAGATTTTAGATTTAAAACTTGAAGAACAACCATGAAATGGTTGTGTTCATAAAACTATGAAAGAAATGATTTTATTTTACAAAGTTCTTTTGTTTGATCTTGTTAAAACAATGAGAAGATCGAAAACAAGTTATACGCATTTGATAAAAGATAAGAACATATTAACCTTGATGTTTTGATGAGGAAAATGATGAACAGTTCTTGAGGTTTTTGAGAGCACAAATGCAACAGAGGATTCTTTTCTTGCGGAGAAAGATTGTTCGCGTAAAAGACAAATATAAACCAAGAGTTATTTATATAGGGAGTTTTAGAGAGAGAAAACCTTGAGCGGGAAATGGTTTTCATCATGACACGGACACGTGTTTGCATTTGATTGGAAGTTTGAACGAAACGTGCAAACGTGTGTCAGAGAGAAATCGTGCCTAGTGTTATCCGTTGCAATGACGTCACAATTGTCCTTTTACATTCTTTTAGGATGTCTCTGAGGTTTTGAAAGCTCAGGGACTCTTTTGAAAAACATGAAGCACTGAATAGAAGATATCAGTGAAGGTTTTAAGAATTTTCAAAATATCGCTGTTAAGGAAGAGATATTCAGCGATGCAATTTATTTTGAAATCTTGCATTTACATGCGATTGTCAGAGAGAGAAAACATACCTGGATATCAGTTTAACCAAGTTTATTCAGAGAGAAGATGATGAAATGGATTATATAAGTTGATTTTATCCCGAAGGCTATACAAGATTGTATAAACGTATCGCTGATCAAATGTGAACCGCTGAAGATTTTACCCTTCAAAGTTCAGCATTCCCAGCTCGCTGATGAGAAAGTTGAATCTTGTCTCATCAAGAGGTTTGGTAAATAAATCAGCTAACTGATAATCAGTTGGGATAAAATGAAGTTCTATATCACCATTCATCACATGATCTCTGATAAAATGATATCTGATTTCTATGTGTTTTGTCTTTGAGTGTAGCACTGGATTGTTTGCTATAGCGATGGCACTAGTGCTGTCGCAATAGATTGGAATTTTGGAGAGCTGAAGATCATAGTCTAGTAGCTGATTTCTCATCCACAAGACTTGAGAACAACAGCTTCCAGCGGCTACATATTCAGCTTCAGCTGTGGAAGTGGACACTGAGTTTTGCTTCTTACTTGTCCAACTTACCAGCTTTCCACCCAGGAGCTGACATCCTCCTGTGGTGCTTTTCCTATCCATTTTGCAACCTGCAAAATAACTGTCTGAATAGGCGGTTAGATCGAATCCTGAGTCTTTGGGATACCAAAGACCTAGATTCGTTGTACCCTTAAGATATCGAAAGATTCGCTTTACAGCTTTCATATGAGATATCTTAGGTTCAACTTGATATCCTGCGCACAGACATGTTGCAAACATAATATCGGGTCGGCTAGCTGTAAGATACAATAGTGAGCCAATCATCCCACGGTACAGCGTGACATTGACATGAACACCCTTTGTGTCCTTATCAAGTGTCAGCGGTGGTGCCATAGGGGTTTTCATAGCTGAACTTTCAGTTAAGTCGAATTTCTTCAGCATATCGTTAACATATTTTCCCTGATTAATGAAAGTTCCTTTTTCAGTTTGCTTAATCTAAAGACCAAGGAAATATGTTAGTTCACCCATCATGCTCATTTTATACTCATCTTTCATTCTATCAGCGAAACGAGTACAAAGCTCAGGGTTAGTAGAACCAAATATAATGTCATCAACATATATTTGAACTAAAATGATATGACCTCTCACTTTTCTAAAAAATAGAGTTTTGTCAATCTTACCTCTCTCAAATTGTTCAATATGGAGATAAGTAGAGAGAGTATCATACCATGCACGAGGAGCTTGCTTTAAGCCATAAAGTGCCTTGTCCAGTTTATAAACGTAACCTGGACGCTTAGGATCTGAGAATCCTGGAGGTTGTTCCACATACACTTCTTCATTCAGCTTTCCATTTAGAAATGCTGACTTAACATCCATCTGATGTACAGTGAAGTTTTTGTGTACATCATATGCTAAGAAAAGACGAATAGATTCAAGTCTTGCTACTGGAGCAAAAGTTTCGTCATAATCTATGCCTTCCTCTTGCCTGTATCCCTGAGCAACAAGACGAGCTTTGTTGCAAGTTACAGTACCATGTTCTTCCAACTTGTTTCGATAGACCCACTTAGTGCCTATCACCGTTTTGTCAGTTGGTCTCCGAACAAGTTTCCAAACTTTGTTTCTTTCGAATTCAGTCAGCTCTTCTTGCATAGCGCTGACCCAGTTTGGATCTCTTAGGGCATCATCTATGTTCTTGGGTTCAGTTAGAGAAATAAAGTTAACAAATAAACAAATATTACCTGCACTTCTACGAGTCTGAATACCAGCGTTGGGATCACCAAGAATTTGATCGATTGGGTGATTTACAGTCCATCGCTGAGCAGGAGCATACGTCGCTGATTCAGTCTGAACTGGAGAAACTGAAGATGAGGCTTCAGCTACTTCTAGATTATCAGCTAAGAGAGGAATGTTTGCATTTGTCACTTCATTCACTGATTGCTGAGAAATAGACGGAATTTCTGAGGCATTTGGATCAACTGCAGGTATAGTGTTTATAGGAACAGCTGAGACCCAAGATGTTTCAGCTTCACTATTCTGCATATCTGGAATGATAGTAGGACCATCATTTTCTACGGTATGAGCATGAGGAGTGGGAACTTCTTCTGAATCACCAAGATGAGAAAACATCCATTGATTCAGTTCTTCAGTATCAGCGTTCGGTTTAGAGTTCGCTGAACGGGATTCGTCAAACGTGACGTGAATAGTTTCTTCTACAGTTTGCCTTCTACGGTTGAAGACTCTGGAGGCTTTGGAGACTGAGGAGTATCCAAGAAAGATTCCATCATCAGCCTTAGGATCAAACTTTCCAAGGGCATCTCTGTTGTTCAGTATGAAACACTGACATCCAAAGATGTGAAGAAAGCTGATTGAAGGCTTTCTCCTATGAAAAAGTTCATAGGCTGTCTTTTTGAATCTTTTAACTATCAGCGACCTGTTTTGTGTAAAACAAGCAGTGTTGACAGCTTCTGCCCAAAACTTAGTAGGCAGGTGAGAATCGCTGAGCATTGAACGTGCAGCTTCAATAATTGTTCTATTTCTTCTTTCAGCGACTCCATTTTGTTGCGGTGTTCTCACTGACGAAAAGTTGTGAGAAATACCCTTACTCTCAAGGAAGGAATCAAGAGAACTGTTTTTGAATTCAGTTCCATGATCACTTCTTATTGAGCGAACAGTCATATTGTTCAGAGTTTCCATCTTCCGAACAAAAGTGATGAGTTCTTCAGGGGTGTCACTCTTAGAACGGAGAAACATTACCCATGTGTAAGGAGAGAATTCATCAACTATGACCAGCGTATATTTCTTTCCAGCGATGGATTGTTTGTTAACAGGTCCAAACAAATCCATATGGAGTAGTTGTAGAGGAGATGACACTGAGGAGACTTGCTTTGACTTGAAGCTTGCCTTGGTCTGCTTCCCTTTTTCACACGCTGAACATAAAGACTCTTTGGCGTATGAATGCTGAGGTAGACCAGTGACTAACTCTTTGGAGGATAGAGTATTCAGTGTCTTGAAATTTAGATGTGAGAGCCTCTTGTGCCATAGCCAGTTGACATCAGAAGATGCCTTTGAGAAGAAACAGGAGTTCTCAGTGGTTGTTGAGTCCATGTTTATTACATAAACATTTTCCAAACGATAACCGCTGAAAGCTATCTTCTCCTTTTTGTCAGAGACAGAGCAGGATTCCTTGGTGAAAATCACTTTGTTATCCATGTCGCAAAGCTGACTGATGCTCAGAAGATTATGCTTCAGCCCTTCAACATATGCGACTCTTCTGAAGGAGGTTGTACCATTTGAAAGTACACCATACCCTCGGGTATGTCCTTTTCCATTTCCACCGAAAGTCACAGAGGGACCTTTCTCTTCCTTGTATTCAGAGAGCAGGCTTTTCTTTCCAGTCATGTGTCTATAGCATCCGCTATCGAGATACCAGATACCCTTCTTAACCAGCAATACAAAGGAAGATTAGTTTTTCTTAGGTACCCACTTAACCATGTATACACGTTTGTCAGTGGAAGTAGTTGGAATGGAAGGTTCAGCGGTCTTCGCAGCATTTGAAGATTCAGCTTTGTCTTTCTTCACTTTGGTTAATTTCTTAACCTCAGGGGTAGAATTCACCTTGACCTGATTTGCACTAGGGTTGGTCTTCTTTGCCTTGGGGGCAATCTTCACCTTAGCTATCATTTCTGCTTTGGTGGCTGTGGGGCACTTACTAGCAATATGATCGGTAAGTCCACATTGATAACATTTCCTATAACTAAAAGTAGTTCTAGGACCACTTGTATGCTGGGCTTTTAATTTTGAATTAGAAGTGCCAGAACCAAGTAAACTATTGGCTTTAGAAATGGGACGAACATTCAGTTCTTCATATTTGTTACCAAGGAGATCCACTCTGAGTCTAGGAGTAGATCGTTGAATAGATCCAGAGATCAGCTTTCTAGATCCAGAGGGGTTGGTCACTGAGGCTTTAGAAACATTCAACTTTGGTACTAAGGTACCCTTCTGAGGATTTTGATAAATAACAATTCCTTTACCTTTGTCTTTAGAGACAGAGGTAGGTTTTGAATAAACCATTTTCTCCTTACCTTTTGAGGAGGTAGGAGTTTCCTCAGGGATTGGTGTAAAGGACGAGGAGCACTGAGATGATGAAGTGTCAGCGACTGAGGATACGAACGTTCCAAATTTAAGCATTGAACGTTCAGTGGTTGGTTTTGGAGTATCATATTTATAACCCAGACCACGTTTATCACTCAGAGGAATCTGAGCCTTAATTATCTCAGTGATCTTTGTTGAAGAATTACACCATCCTTCAACAGTAGCTTGTTCAGCTTTTAATGTAGCGATAGCTTCTGCTCGTTCGATTTTGACTAGCTGATTTAAATAGACTTGATCCTTAAAATCATCTTCAATTTTAGAAAGCTTTTCTATTTGAAGGTGGCAGTTTTTAAACTTTTCAGCGAGATCAAGATTTTGGTTTTCAACCACAGTTTTGCCGTTCATGGCTTCGTATAAACTTCTAGTCAAGAGATCGATCTTACGGAGACTATCAGCTTCATCAATATTTGCAATATTGGTAAAGAAGGAAGGTGATACCTGAATGGCAGATGTTGAAGTGGAGGGAATGTCTGAACTTTCTTCCTCTTCTTCAATCTTAGCCATGAGACATTGATTTGCTTCATCATCTTCAGTATCAGATGATGATGCTTCTTCATCAGAAGCAGCCCAATCATAGTCAGCCATCAGGCCTTTTCCTTTCTTCTTAAAGCTTTTCAGCTTTGCATACTTCTCCTTCAGCTTTGAGTATTTGTCATCTTTATTCCTTGGAACAAAGGATTTCTTTGTAAAAGCTGAAGGTCTCATGATTTTCTTTGACCTGCACTCATTAGCGAAATGACCTGTCTTTTCGCAGTTGAAACAAGTAGCAGTAGCCTTATCAACAAAAGCTGATGATTTAGGCTTGTCAGTTATGGAAAGAGGTTTGTTCTTTCTAAACATTTTCTTCTTGGCGAATCTCCTGAACTTTTTAGTTAGGAGAGCCAAGGATTCATCATCATCTGAAGAATCAGAATCTGATGACCTTTCAGAGTTACTCTCTAACTCAGTGATAGTGACCGAGGGTCGCTGAGTAGAAGGTTCCTCTGAGAATAAAGCAACAGGGGTGCTTTTGGAATCTTTTACAAGATTCTTCTTAAGATGGCTAGATTGCTCATGATTCAGCAACGTGCCATATAAGGTAGCAAGGGTCATTGATCTTAGATCTTTTGATAGCTTGAGACACATGGAATAATTGTCCCAGTTTTCAGGTAAACATTCTAGAAACTTTGTCAGCACTTCAAAGTTAGAATATTCCTTACCAACAGTTTTCAGATCTATAATTAAACAATTGAAACGTTGGTGAACTTCAGAGAGAGTTTCATTCTTACCAGAAATGAAGCTTTCGTATTGTCTTACCAGATTGATCTTTCTTGAGTCCTGGACTTCAGACGTTCCTTCATACTGAACACATATTGTGTCCCACGTGGCTTTTGATGATTTCAGGTTCATGACGGAATGGTAGACTTCGTCAGGAAGGGCCATGGATAGTATGGATCTGGCTTTTGTATCTATAGCCACTTTCTTCTTATCTTCGTCGGTCCACTGATGGATTTCTTTAGGAATCAGCCTTTCTGGAATAGCAGGTCTATTTGCAGTGGCTGGAACTAAAGGATCAATTGTTACAGGGATGTGTGGGCCGTTCTCAAGATAGTAAGGTATAGTAGGGTCTACACCTTCTAAGAAGAGTGTCATCCTATTTTTCCACAAGTTGAAGTTGTCTCTGGAAAATCTAGGGGTTTTGCAAGAGAACCATTGTCTATATAATGTGTGTTTGAGTTGGTGGCCATTTTCAGATAATAGCAAGGAAGAGAAATATCTTAGATTAGATATTGTTTATGAGATTAAACAAATCTGCTCTGATACCACTTGTTGGTCCAGAAGGCCTATACAAGTTTGTAGAAGGGGGGGGGGGGGGGGGGTTGAATACAAACACACAAATTTTACTTTTCTAAATTGTTTATTGATAAATCATTAACAATTTACAGCTTGTTGCGGAGACAAGATTAAGGATAAACCGAAATCTAAACAAGTTGGAACACTAAGGTTTCTTGCACTAAGAAAGATAAGGAAATTACTAATAATAACCTATCTTGAGATAAGAGATATGAACTTGTCCAGAGTTAGCAAGTTACTTCAAAATGAAGTGAGTTCATCTCTTTATATACTGCATGCATTTAATGCAAGTCAGTATACACTTTACACGTGTCATCAGCTGGTTGGTTGCATGTCATTGACCTTGTTTGACAACCTTAGTAGCCGTAAGGATGAACAGTGTAGTATCAGAGTGGTTGTACGATTTCAGATATTCGGAGGTTCTTTTCTGACATTTCGTACGGAGGCGTGCAAGGGTGGTTAAGACAAAAGTACTTTGTACGGAGGACTTCATGATCAACTTTCGTTGATTCATCGATTATCATTTACTATTCAGCAGATGATAAAGTTCAGCGACAGCTGAAGTCTTGTACTTGATACTTCACGTTGAGTGGACAAATCTAAGTCTTCGTTGATCCGCATCAATTCATTAGGAGACTTGTCGCTGGTTCTTGAGCTTGATCTTCGACTTCAGCGTAGAACCTTTGTTGACGTGAAACTTGTCTTCAGGGATCATAAGTAAACAACTAACTTATCAGCGATCATCATAATGACTGAACAGACTCAGCGCATTAATGATGAACAGTGTTCGCTGAATGTTTAATTTAAAAGAGCGAGAGTTCCTATCAGTGGTACTGTAAGATCTTAGTACTTATCAGCGATAGTGAAACTCTGATACATATTGTTTACTTATAATTTTCACTAAGTATATAAGAGAGGGTCATTATCAAATCACTGAGGGTTTGGATCAACACTAATTTCATCCGTAAACCATAGAAAAGATATTTTACCGGATAGTAGACTCGTCCGGACACCATTAGAACGTCTTCCGGACACTATCAAAAGAAACTACCGGACACCATCATATTGTGTCCGGAAACCTCTGTCGGTTTACCCAATTTCTACCCAGAATCGACATAAATTAATACCAGTCATGAAATTGATGATTCTACTCCGATAGAAAATTTCTACTAGTAATTACAAACAAAAAAACACAAAGGAAACATACCTCAAATCACTTCCAACTACACCAATTGAAGCCTTAACCTTAATCTTCTTCTTCTTCTTCTTTTGGTCTCAAAACACACACACACTGATTTTATTTTCTGCTGTTTGAAAATATCTAGATGCCTAAGGGTAATATTAAACCATATTTACCATTTTAGACCTTGAACTATTCACTAATGACCACAACACCTTTAACTTATAAATTAACCCAAACTTACCCTAAACATCCAATTCTAAAATTAACCAAATTTTAACGGAAAGAGAATTTAACTAACGAACTTACCCGGGTTATTACATCATCTCCCCCTTAAAAGAATTCCGTCCCGGAATTCGGTTAGGCAAAGAAGTACGGGTACTTAGTTCTCATTTCAGATTCTAAATCCCAAGTAGCATCCTGCTCTTTATGATGTCGCCACTGTACTTTTACTTGTCTGATCTTCTTATTCTGCAAAACTTTGACTTTACGGTCATCAATGGCTTCATGTTCTTCCACATAATTCAGCTTTTCATCAACTTGTATATCTGGTAGAGAAACTGCCTGATCTGGTGTAACCAAATACTTTTGAAATTTTGAAACGTGAAAAACGTTGTGGATACTGCTTAACTCTGGCGGAAGATCCAACCTGTAGGCTACTTCCCCAATTCTTTTTGTAATTGCAAAAGGTCCGATGTACCTTGGACTAAGCTTACCTTGTTTCCCAAATCGAATGACTCCTTTCCAAGGCGAGACTTTTAACATTACAAAATCCCCAACATGGAATTCTAATGGTTTTCGGCGTCGTTCAGTGTAGCTTTTCTGTCTGTCTTGTGCCACTTTCAATCGTTCCCGAATCTGAGTAATCTTATCCGCGGTTAACTGAACTATATCTAGCCCCGCTAGTTGTTTCTCTCTCACTTCGTTCCAACACAGAGGAGTTCGACATTTTCTACCATACAGAACTTCGAACGGTGCCGCTTGTATGCTGGAATGATAACTGTTATTGTAGGCAAATTCAATCAATGGCAAATGCTTATCCCATGATCCCCCAAAATCAAGAATGCAGGCCCGTAACATATCTTCTAAAGTCTGATTCGTTCGTTCACTCTGGCCGTCAGTTTGAGGATGATATGTTGTACTTAGCTTTATTTGCGTCCCCATTTCCTTTTAAAACTTCTCCAGAACCTTGAAGTAAAACGACTATCATGATCAGAAATAATCGAGATTGGAACTCCATGTCGAGTTACTATTTCGTCGATGTACAACTTTGCTAGTCTTTGCAACGAATAAGTTTCTTTTATTGGCAAGAAGTGAGCAGACTTTGTCAATCTGTCAACGATCACCCAAATGGCATCAAATCCTTTCGGAGTCCTTGGTAACTTCATGATGAAATCTGTAGTAATCTGATCCCACTTCCACATAGGTATTTCTAAACGTTGTAACTGACCAAAAGGCTTTTGATGTTCAATCTTTACTTTCTTACAAGTGGAGCAACCTTCCACATGCTGAGCAATACTCCTTTTCATTCCCGGCCACCAGTAAAATTGTCGTAGATCTTTATACATCTTATTCGTACCTGGATGAATAGAGAAACGAGATTGATGAGCTTCTTGTAGTATCGGATCACGTAAACCACCTAAACGAGGCACCCATATTTTGTTTCCCAGACACAGTAACCCACGATCATCTTTTACGAGTGATGCTGATATCCCCACTAACCGTTATGGTTTCAAGTGTTCCTCTTGAAAATCTTCTACCTGACACTTCTTCAATTCGTCAAAGATGTTAGGTAGAAGTTCAGTTCGTAGTGCAATGACTTTTATTGTTTCGCTTCTCTCTTGGCGACTCAGTGCATCTGCTACCACGTTTGCCTTCCCCGGATGATATAGAATTTCGCAGTCGTAATCATTCACCAGTTCTAACCATCTTCTTTGCCTCATATTCAATTCCCGCTGATCGAAAAGATGTTGGAGACTCTTGTGATCGGTAAAAATTTGACATTTAGAACCGTAGAGATAATGTCTGCAAATCTTTAGCGCAAAAACAACTGCTGCAAGTTCCATGTCGTGTGTAGGATACTGCCGTTCATGAACCTTCAGTTGGCGAGAAGCATAAGCAATAACTTTCCTACGCTGCATTAATACACACCCCAATCCTAGTTTGGAAGCATCACTGTAAACAACAAAGTCGTTGGAACCTTCAGGTAATGACAGTAACGACGCGCTACAGAGTTTCTCTTTCAATATTCGGAATGCTTCATCCTGTTCTGCTTTCCATTCAAACTTTATATTCTTTCGGGTCAGCTTGGTTAGAGGCGTAACGATATGAGAAAAATCTTGTATAAACTTTCGATAGTAGCCGGCTAAACCCAAAAAACTTCGTACTTCGGTTGGCGTTCTCGGCGCTTCCCACTTTTCAATTGCCTCTACTTTCATCGAATCAACTTGAATGCCTTTCTCGGAAACTACATGCCCAAGAAATTGAACTTCCCGTAGCCAGAATTCACATTTAGAAATTTAGCATACAACTGTTCTTTTTTCAACAATTCTAGAATCAATCGAAGATGTTGTGCGTGCTCTTCTTTGGATCGGGAATAAATAAGTATATCATCGATAAACACAATTTTTTTTATCGAGATATGGCTTACATACCCGATTCATTAAATCCATAAAGGCAGCTGGAGCATTCGTCAGGCCGAAGGGCATCACTAAGAATTCGTAATGACCATACCTTGTGCGGAAAGCAGTTTTCAGAACGTCTTCTTCTTTAACCTTCAGTTGGTGATAACCAGATCTTAGATCAATCTTGGAGAAATAGCAAGCTCCAACTAATTGATCAAAGAGGTCATCAATTCTCGAAAGCGGATACTTGTTCTTGATCGTACGCCTATTCCGTTCTCGATAATCAATACACATTCTCATCGACCCGTCTTTCATTTTCACAAACAAAACTGGTGCACCCCACGGTGAAGAACTGAGTCTGATGAAGCCCTTATCAGATAAATCTTGTAGTTGCATCATCATTTCTTTCATCTCTGGAGGTGCCAGACGATACGGTGCACGTGCTACAGGAGCGGCTCCAGGGATCAGATCTATGCCAAACTCTACTTGTCTAACGGGCGGAAGACTATTCAAGTCTTCTGGAAAAACATCCAGAAATTCACAAACAACAGGAATATCTTCCAACTTATTCTTTTCTAGCTTAGTATCTATCACATAAGCTAGATAACTCGGGCAACCTTTATTAACACACTTACAAGCTTTCATCAAAGAGATAAGGCAAGACTGATGATTTCTACGGTCACCATAAATCACTACCGATCCCTTCTCAGGTAAAACTGTTGGGAACTGAAGATATGCTAAGTATGGTTAGTACTGCTAAGTCTACATTACTACTGCCAGTTCTTCGTTACTACTGCTGGGCAAGGTTACTGCTGCTAGATGAAGTTAGTACTGCTAGACGAAGTTAGTGCTGCTAGACCAATTTACTACTGCTAGACATGGTTAGTACTGCTGAGCTGAGTTACTACTGCTTGAAGACTGTGAAGGTTAATACTGCTGAAGGTTGTTAATGCTGCTGAGCCAAATCATCATTAATACTGCTGAGTTGATAATTCTGGGATGCGATGCTTTTGGAGACAAATAAGGAATTGATCAAGATATGTTTAACGAAGATTCAGAAGATCAATTTACTTTTGATAGTTATCTTGTAATTACTTTTGTATAAATAGTATTGATAGATAGCTATTAGAATATATGAATAGTTTATACGAGTAAAATAGAATTTGATATTCATTCAAGAGTGAATTAACCTTAAGATCATAGATCCTATTTCTAGAGAAGTAGAAATCGTCTTGTTGAGCCTGTTCAACAAGATTGAGGTTTGGTGTAAAACTTGTGAGTAATAACTGTTTGATATATATACAGTTTATTGAATTTCTATTGATTGTTCTTTAATTGATTTAGAGTTCTATTCCGCAAGATTCTCTAAATTCTGTTTCTAAGAAGTTTAATTCTTGTTAAGAATCGATCCTGACAAGTGGTATCAGAGCTTTGGTATCTTAGAAGCTATGGACAATTCAATGGATTCTCAAAGTACTCTTGTTTCAAAGGTTCCCATGCTCAAACCCAATGAATTTGACATGTGGAAACTAAGAATCAAGCAGTACATTCTTCTTACTGATTATGCCATATGGGACATCATAGAAAATGGCCCATGTAATGAAGGAAAGATTGGAGCAGATGGAAAGAGACCTCCTCCCAAGGCAGATGCTGAAAAGAAAGTAAGACAAACAGAGATGAAGGCCTTAAGCACTCTGCTTTTGGCTATTCCTAATGAGTACCAACATCAATTCCAACACTGCACAGATGCACAGATGTTGTGGAATGCTCTGGAGAAAAGATTTACTGGCACAAAGAGCACAAAGAGAAATCAAAAGGCTATTCTCAGGCAACAATATGAAAACTTTATGTCTGCAAAGAATGAGTCTATGACTCAAACTTTTGACAGATTTAACAAGTTAATTGGAGAATTAGCAATTGTGGGTGTACACATGGATGCTGATGATGTCAATAGAAAGTTCCTTAGATCATTGGGAGAAGAATGGACCATGTACACAGTCTCATTCAGACAGAATGACCAATTGGAGGACAAAGAGCTAGATGACCTCTACAATGATCTGAGAGTATTTGAGGCTGAAGTTGAAGCCAAGAAAAGGCCATCAGGATTTGTTTATAATGCTGCTTTATTATCTTCATCCTCTGATACTGCTGCTAATCCTGATTCTGTTAATACTGCAGGTTCTGTTAATACTGCTGGTGGAACCAATCAAGAGAAGACTACAGATTCTGTACTAGAAGCATTCTTTTCTAGTCATGTCCACTCTTCTCTAATCAATGATGATTTAGAGCAGATCAATGCTGATGATCTGGAAGAGATGGACATCAAGTGGCAGATGGCTATGCTATCAATGAGGGTGAAGAAATTCATCAAAAGGACTGGGAGAAACAACTTTTCCCAAAGAAGAGAAGATGGTGCAGGCTTTGACAAGTCCAAGGTTGAATGTTATAAGTGTCACAAGATGGGACACTTTGCCAGAGAATGCAGAAGTGGAGGATCACAGACTCCAAATGGAAACCAAAACAGAAGCTCCTCTCAAGCCCTTGTTTCTCAACAAGGAATGGGATTTGATTGGAGTGATCAAGCTGAAGAAGCCTGCCAGAATCAAGCTCTTATGGCAGAAGTATCTGATATTCCCACTGAGGTACAATCTAAACTCTGTTCTCAAGCTTGCATTGATGCTGTTAAAAGATATAGGGATCACAATCAGAGTATGTGTGATGACCTTAAGAGGCTAGAGAAAGATGTTAAAGATTATGTTAGGATTGTAGAAAGGTTTGAGGAACAGATTAGAGCTTTTCAAGCTAATGAACTTCAACACCACTATGATACTAACTATTGGAAGTGGGAGAAGAATGAGTATGAGATTAAGCTGAAAGTGTCTGGGGAGGAGAGTGAGAAGTTAAAAGAAGAGCTTAAAAAGGTTAAACTTGATGTTGAAAAGTTTACCTGTGCTTCTAAAACCATGGACACCATTATTAAAGCACAAATCCATGACAAGATGAAAGTAGGGATAGGATACAATACCACACCTCCACCCTACAATAACAACTACATACCTCCTAAGTCTGATTTGTTAGAGACCAAGGATAGAAAGGAACCTGAATTAAAGATTAATATAGATCCTTATGAAAAAGAAATAGTTGTTGAGGATGAGACTGACAAAGTAGACTCTGATGAGGAATGTGAGAGTCCATGTGTCAAGAACACTGAGATCAAAAGGACTGAAGAAAAACAGGAAGTTCATTACACACAGCCCAAAGTTGTGAACTCCAATATCTGTAAACAGTGTTCCTGCAGGAAGTCTAAAGAGAACAAGCCCCAAAAACATGATAATTAGAGGGGAAATCAAAGGAACTGGAATAACCAGTGGGCTATGAGACAAGGAGTTGACCTGAACAGAATCAACAGGCCAAAACCTTGTTTCATCTGTGGTAAGCTAAATCACTTAGCCAAACACTGTTATTTCAATCCTGTTAACCAAAGGTTTGATGCTCAAAGATCTTTTCAAACACCTGGTGGTTACAGAAAGAATGGTGGATATAAAAAGTCTGCAAAGAAAATTGTGGCAAAGAAACAAGATAAACCCAAAAGCCACATAAAGAAAACGACTGAAAAGGAATGTGATACTATGTGGGTTCCAAAAAGCACTAAAAACAATACTGCTGCTAACAGTGTTAGTACTGCTAACACTGTTAGTACTGCTAACACTGTTAGTACTGCTTCAAAAGTTAGTGCTGCTAGCAGTATTAATACTGCTAGTAATCATTCCAAAGTTAGTGCTGCTAGCAGTGTTAATACTGCTAGTAATCAGTCCAATGTTAGTGCTGCTAATACTTTTAGTGCTTCTTCTTCAGATAGTACTGCTACTAGCAGTATTAACTCTGTTAATACTGCTTCTAGCAGTGTTAACTCTGTTAATACTGCTACCTCTGTTAGTACTTCTGAGGTTAATACTGCTAGCACTGTTAGTACTGCTAGCACTGTTAGTACTGCTGCAAGTGCTGCTACACCAATAATTTTGACAAAGTACTCCAGCACAGCAGTACCAAAATTTAAAAATCTCATCAAAACCAAGTGTAAGTACTTTGATGAGCAAGGGAGACCCAAGACCACTTCGGCTTGGGTTCCAAATAAAACTAACTGATTTATCTTGATGTGCAGGGCAACCAACAGCTCAAGGGGAAGAGCATTTGGCATGTTGATAGTGGTTGCTCCAGGCACATGACAGGTAACATGGCCTGCCTCAAAAATTTCAAAAAGATTGATGGAGGACATGTTGCATTTGGGGATAATCCTGCTGGTGGAAAGATAAGTGGTAAGGGTGATGTTTCAAAGGGTAAGATGACCTTTGAAGATGTATACTATGTTGAACAATTGAGATACAACCTGTTAAGTGTATCACAGGTTTGTGACAAGAAGCATAGTATATTGTTTACTGATTCTGAATGTATTATCCTTGCTCCTGGATACAAAGTGGTTGATGAAAACATGATACTTCTGAGAACTCCTAGGAAGGATAATGTTTATTGTTTAGATTTGGAAAGTGTTTCATCTGATTCATCTCTAAATTGTTTAGTTTCAAAAGCTTCTTTAGATGAATCATCACTATGGCACAGAAGGATGTGTCACATGAACTTTAAAACAATAAATAAACTTGTTAAGAATAACCTTGTAAGGGGTTTGCCATCCAAAGTATATTCATGTGATGATCATTGTGTTGCTTGTCTCAAAGGCAAACAACACAAAACTTCTCATAAGTCCAAAGAGATAAACACTATATCAAATCCTCTTCAACTGTTACATATGGATCTGTTTGGTCCTACCAATGTGATGAGTATTGGCAAGAAATCATACTGCTTAGTTATTGTTGATGATTATTCTAGATTTACTTGGGTATATTTTCTGAGAACTAAAGATGAGACAAGTGGACTGATCAAATCTTTTATTCTCAAAATTGAAACCAATCAAATCAAAGAGTGAAAGTCATTAGATCAGATAATGGAACTGAGTTTAAAAATTTTGATCTAAACACCTTTTGTGAAGAAAAAGGAATTGAGAGACAATACAGTGCTCCTAGGACTCCACAACAAAATGGTGTTGCTGAGAGAAGGAATAGGACACTGATTGAGGCTGCTAGATCTCTGTTAGCTGACTCAAAGTTACCAATTACTTTTTGGGCAGAAGCAGTTAATACTGCCTGCTATGTTCAAAACAGAGTTTTAGTTGTAAAGCCTAAAAACAAGACACCTTATGAGCTTTTCCATAAAAGGAAACCATATATTGGATTTTTCAAGCCATTTGGATGTCCTTGTACTATTCTCAATACCAAATCTCACTTAGGCAAGTTTGATAGCAAAGCAGATGATGGTTTTCTTGTTGGGTATTCATCTCAAAGTAAGGCCTACAGAGTTTTTAATACCTCTTCTAGAATAATTGAAGAAAGTGACAATGTCAAATGCAATGAGAACACACCAAATCCTATTGGTTCAGGTCCTAATTGGCTATTTGACATTGATTCACTCACTAATTCCTTGGGTTTCAGTGGTGATGTATATTCAGGACAAAGGGATACACCAACATCAGAACACAGAATTCAATCTGTGATATTTCCAATCCCTTCCATTGATCCTGTTGAATTCTGTGAACACCATGAGGAGACTGAACCTATTCAGAATGAAGAAGAGAGGAGAGCAGAGGAAAATCAGTCTTCAGGTTCAAATTCCAGAGAATCTGAGGTGACTGAAGAAGCAGAAACAAATCCAGAATTAAATGAGTCTAATCTGGATGAGGACTTACAAGAGGAAGCTGGTCATCCAACAAGAACTCAGAAAAATCATCCTCCTGAGTTGGTGATTGGAGATATTGCATCTCCCATGATGACTAGAAAGCAAAGCAGACTCCAAGAGTTGCAAGAGCAGCAAAATACAGTTAACACTGTTCTTACTTGCTTTCTGTCCCAGATTGAGCCCAAAAAGGCTTATGATGCTATGAAAGACCCAAGCTGGATAGAGGCAATGCAAGAGGAGCTGCTACAGTTCAAATTACAGGATGTTTGGGACTTGGTAGACCTTCCAAAAGGTCATAGAGCAATTGGCACCAAGTGGATTTTCAGGAACAAGAAGGATGACAGAGGGATTGTGATCAGAAACAAAGCTAGACTGGTTGCACAAGGGTACACTCAGGAAGAAGGAATAGATTATGAGGAAGTCTTTGCTCCTGTGGCAAGGATTGAAGCAATCAGGTTATTTCTAGCCTATGCCTCATACATGAAGTTCAAAGTGTACCAAATGGATGTCAAAAGTGCATTTCTGTATGGAAGCATTGAGGAAGAAGTATATGTCTGTCAACCCCCTGGATTTGAGAATCCATTGCACCCTGACAGAGTATACAAGCTGAAGAAGGCTCTCTATGGTTTGCATCAGGCCCCAAGAGCATGGTATGACACTTTGTCTACCTATCTCTTGAAAAATGACTTTGAAAGAGGAGTAATTGACAAGACCCTGTTTATCAAGAGGAGAAAGAGAGGTACTTTACTTGTTCAGATCTATGTGGATGACATCATCTTTGGATCCACCAATGATCAAATGTGTAAAGAGTTTGAAGAATTGATGCACAAAAGCTTCAAGATGAGCTCCATGGGAGAACTTACATTCTTTCTTGGGCTTCAGTAAAACAAAGGAAAGATGGAATTTTTATTAGCCAATCCAAGTATGTGAAAGACATCCTGGACAAGTTTGGTTTATCAGACTCAAAGTCAGCAAGCACTCCAATGGAAACACATAAACAGATCACTGCAGATCTTGAGGGGGAGGATGTGGATGTCCATCATTACAGATCAATGATTGGATCTCTCATGTATCTCACAGCCTCTAGACCTGACATTATGTTTTCAGTCTGTGTTTGTGCCAGATTTCAGGTTTCTCCTAAGCAATCACACCTTCATGCTGTCAAGAGAATATTCAGATACTTAAAAGGGCAACCTAGATTAGGTCTCTGGTATCCTCATGAATCCTCTTTTGACTTGCTTGCATATTCAGATAGTGATTTGGGAGGAGCCAACATGGATAGGAAGTCTACTTCAGGTGGATGTCAGTTTTTGGGTACAAGACTAGTATCTTGGCAGTGTAAGAAACAAACCACAGTGTCCTTATCTACCACAGAAGCTGAGTACATAGCTGCTGCAAGCTGCTGCTCTCAGGTTCTATGGATTCAGAATCAGATGTTGGACTATGGGGTAACTTTTCTTCACACACCAATCTTCATTGATAACAACAGTGCTATTAGCATTGTTAATAATCCAGTCAAACACTCAAAAACAAAGCATATAGAGATAAGGTATCACTTTATAAGAGATTGCAATGAAAAGAAATTAATTCAGGTTGCTAAAGTTCATACAAATGACCAGTTTGCTGATCTATTCACAAAAGCTTTTGATGTGGGTAGATTCACCTTTTTGGTAACAAGTGTGGGCATGATCAACCTAGAATAAATTTATGACTTTCTGTTTTTATACCTGTATTTCTTCATATATTTGGTGCCACTAACTTTCTTTCTCAGGATCCTCTGTTTCCCTCAGATTACCAAGTGCAGAAAAGTGTAAGTGTGGTTACTACTGCCTGTGTTCTAGTAGTTAATACTGCTTGGTAGTTAATACTGCTCAGTAGTTAATACTGCTCAGTAGTTAATACTGCTAGTGCAGTTAATACTGCTAGGTAGTTAATACTGCTAGGTAGTTAATACTGCTTGGTAGTTAATACTGCTCAGTAGTTAATACTGCTCAGTAGTTAATACTGCTAGTGCAGTTAATACTGCTAGTGTAGTTAATACTGCTTGGTCGTTAATACTGCTAGGTAGTTAATACTGCTCAGTAGTTAATACTGCTAGTGCAGTTAATACTGCTAGTGTAGTTAATACTGCTTGGTCGTTAATACTGCTAGGTAGTTAATACTGCTTGGCAGTTAATACTGCTCGGTAGTTAATACTGCGAGGTAGTTAATACTGCTTCTGATAATCTAGGGCATATAAATACCCCTGTTTGCCCGCCCAAGTTCATAACGACTCTTCGCATTTACTTCTTCTCTCTCGTTCTAACCTAGTCTCCCAGAATCTCTGTGCTTTTCTTTCAAGAATCCTCAGGAATCATGGAGTTTGTGGATGAGCACAATGAAATAGCCATGCTTCAGAAGCCGAAACAAGCTGCGGGATTCCACGATATAGTCGATTTTCTCAAATCCTCGCACATCTCCTATGCCCTAACGGTGAGCCCAACAATCTATATCGAACATCAGACACAATTTTGGGAGAATGCCACTGTTAATGTCGAAGAAGGGCAGAAAACCATTCGAACAAGGGTCTGTGATAAACCCTTGAAAGTCACTGAAGAGGTTATTCGCATCTCTCTTCAGTTGAATGATGCTTCAGGTATATCTTCTATTCCTAATGAAGAACTCTTTTCTACTTTACAAAGAATGGGGTATGAAGGTCCCATTGGTGTTTTTAAATTCTACAAGTCAAAATTTTTCAACCAATGGAGATTTCTTGTTCATACCCTGATGCACTGTATTTCCAAGAAAACTACTGGATGGAGTGAGTTCAGCAGTCCCATTGCATATGCCTTGGTCTGCTTATCCACTGCTAGAAAGTACAATTTTTCAGCAATGATCTTTAATGATCTTGTATCAAACTTGGAATCCAAAAAGACCCTTTTCATGTATCCAAGGTTTGTGCAAGAAGTTCTTAACAAGGAATTGATGGACTTACCTCAGTTTACTGAGGTATATGTACCCAAATCCCCTAAAGGGAAGGTTTTTTCAAATATGAAAAGACTTCCTAGGGACTCGGAAGGAGTTGACACACCATTGTTCTCTACAATGATGGTTGTGTCCCACCCCTCTGAAGGTATGGCATCAGGATCAAGGCCCTCATTAGATCAACCCACTGATGACCAATCCCAACCTTCCATCTCAAAAGACATCCCTCAGTCCATTCTTGAACAGCCCACTCCCACAATCACCAAAAGGTTTCAAAGAAGAAAGGTGCACAAGGCTCCTTCCCTTGATGTACCTACTCAAAGCCCTAAGCCTTTAAGCCCTCAATTGGAGCATTCTCCAATTGAGAATATCAACAGGGAAACCACAGGGGTGTCTCCCAACCCCAAGAAGGTGGTCTCTAAGGAGAAGGATGACCATATGGGTGCTAAGGCTGCCACTACTTCTGCTAGCACAGAGAAGGACAGTGGTAACTTAAATAAGACCTTCCCCATGGCAACTCTAAATGAGAAATCATTAGGAGGACCCAGGTGCCAAGAAACCAAGGGAGCAGGTAGTGCTTCTGCTAGGCAGAAGGCTTCTGCTGAAACTTCCAAGGATCCTTTAAAGAAGGTAAATACTTCTAAACAAGGTGAGGATAGATATAACTATGAGGAATTGATGGAAACCTTAGGGAATATCAACTTGGATGTCATGGCACAAAAGAAAGAGATTGAGCAACTTAAGACTGTGGTCACCTACCAACAGTCTCAAATTGAGAAGCTCAAAAAGATGGTCACCAAGTTGCTGAACAAAAAGAAAAAGGCAAGATTTGTGCTAAGAAGAAGAACTTCAACTGATGATGCTCCCAAAAAGGGGGAGTCAGAGTCAGAAGCAGAACTGAAACTGAAGGGTCCACAAATTGAGGGGGAGACTGTTCACATAGAGACTGAGATGGAAATGGATTATGCACAGTTTAAGGGGGAGTCCAGTGAGACAGAAAAGGGGGAAGAATGTGTTAAAGCAGCAGAAACCACAGCAGCAGAAACTGTTAATGCTGCTGAGTTTGAACAAGCAGCAGAAACAGTTAATGCTGCTGAAGGCCAAACAGTCAAAGCAGCAGAAACTGAGCAGGAAGCAGTAACTACAACTCAAGCTGAAATAGATGAAGAAATTTACTGGATTGTAAAGAACAGTATTGAAGCAGCATCACTACATGTACTAAGAGAAGCAGTAACAGCCATAGCAGCAGAAATGGTTATTGCTGCTGAAAAACTTAAAGCAGCTGAACCAACTCCTGAGGCTGTCAAAACTCTTAAAAGAACCAAGATGATGTCAAAGAAAAGACCAAGAACCCAGCCCATAACTTCAAAGAAGAAAAATGAAAAGAAGCCAAGGGTGGAGTCATCTGCAGAAGAGGCCCAGGAGGAAACAGTGAAAGAAAAATCTGATGGAAAAGTTGCTGAAGAAGAAGTGGCAACTCCATCAGGGCAATCAGGCAATGTGCAATCACAAACGGATGCCCAATGTGATTTGTACATTACTAGTGTTGACTCTAACCCAATTCCACTTCAGGCTGAACCAATATCATCTAAGGCTCCTGAAATCATCTTTTGGGACACTTTGAAAGATGGTAGAAAGGAGTTCATTAGGATAAAAAGAGCTGATGGAAAATTTGAAGTCTTTTCTACTTGGGGAAAAATTGTCAGAACTTGCTCAAGATCAGACTTAGAAGAGATGTTCAAAGTTGGGATGAAGATATATGGAAACATGCTGACTGAGCAAGGGATGTCAATTTCTAAAATGGTACTTGAATTCTTGTGCCAAATGTTCAAACCTGAAGCAGTTCAGCATAGGTTAAACACACAGTTTCAAGCCATTACCAACTGGATGCTCTATGAAAACTGTGGAGTATATGTCATCTCCCTTGACTCTGCAACTCAAGAATACTATCTGGTGGATGAAATATACAATCACAGCATGAAGAGGCTGCAAGGAATGTTACACACTAAGCTGACCTGCAACAAGGATTCAGCAATGGGAAGATTCTTGGTAAAGAGGATTCTCAATCAGAGTCTAGGTCTAAGTCCTAATCTGTGTGTACATGATGACTAAGTTTTGGAAGCATCATCTGAAGAACTTGACTTCTTTTCCTAAAAGTCAAGTTAGGGGGAGATTGTTGGGAACTGAAGATATGCTAAGTATGGTTAGTACTGCTAAGTCTACATTACTACTGCCAGTTCTTCGTTACTACTGCTGGGCAAGGTTACTGCTGCTAGATGAAGTTAGTACTGCTAGACGAAGTTAGTGCTGCTAGACCAATTTACTACTGCTAGACATGGTTAGTACTGCTGAGCTGAGTTACTACTGCTTGAAGGCTGTGAAGGTTAATACTGCTGAAGGTTGTTAATGCTGCTGAGCCAAATCATCATTAATACTGCTGAGTTGATAATTCTGGGATGCGATGCTTTTGGAGACAAATAAGGAATTGATCAAGATATGTTTAACGAAGATTCAGAAGATCAATTTACTTTTGATAGTTATCTTGTAATTACTTTTGTATAAATAGTATTGATAGATAGCTATTAGAATATATGAATAGTTTATACGAGTAAAATAGAATTTGATATTCATTCAAGAGTGAATTAACCTTAAGATCATAGATCCTATTTCTAGAGAAGTAGAAATCGTCTTGTTGAGCCTGTTCAACAAGATTGAGGTTTGGTGTAAAACTTGTGAGTAATAACTGTTTGATATATATACAGTTTATTGAATTTCTATTGATTGTTCTTTAATTGATTTAGAGTTCTATTCCGCAAGATTCTCTAAATTCTGTTTCTAAGAAGTTTAATTCTTGTTAAGAATCGATCCTGACAAAAACAACATTAATCAACTTCTTATCACAAACTATACTAGCCTGATTCTCGGCTAACCAATCCATTCCCACTACCACATCAAACTCAATCAGAGCTATAGGAAATAACTGGATAGGTACTCCACACCCATCTATATTTATAACACAACTATCAAATACCTCTTTAACCGATACTTGATTATCATTTGCAGTATCTACCATTAAAGCATGATCTAACACTTTAGGCTTTAAATGCATATAAGCAGCAAAAGAAGGAGACACAAACAATCGGTTTGCACCGGAGTCAAATAACACTTTAGCACGTGTAGTGTTTATTAAGAATGTACCTGTAACCACATCAGGAGTTTCCTCCGCTTCTTGTGCTGTCATCTGAAAGGCACGACCCCTTGCTCTTGGTAGCTCTGGCCTTTGTACTACCGGTCTAACACCCGTTGGTCTCACTGACGTACCACCCTGTTGTACTCTCCTCCGTGGGCAATCAGACTGAATGTGATCAGGAGAATTGCATGAGAAACAAAATCGAGTTACCCGGCAGTCTTTAGCAATATGACCGGTCTTTCCACACTTGTAACAAACTCGAGAGTCAACTTGACAATTTTCTTGATGAATACGGTTGCATTTTGGACAATGTCTTTCAGCTGGTCTGAAAGATGGATGACTATCAAATCTCTGGAATCTGGACTTCTTTGGATCATACTGTGGTCCTTCCCATTTTCTTTTTCCAGTACTTTTATCACTTGCATCTCTTCCTTTATCCCGTTCCACATTTTCCGCGGCATCTACTGCGGCTGAGAAGGTATCTGGTCCCTTTGCAATCACTAGACTTCTAATTTCTGAATTTAACCCGAAGATAAACCTTTCCATCTTAAGTGCCTCCGTGGCAACGTAGTACTCAGCGAAGCGAGATTTCTCCAGAAAACGAGCAGTATAATCCCTAACCGATAAACTTCCCTATTGCAGGTTCATGAACTCTTCCTCCAGTTGTCTAACTGCTGCTTGAGGACAAAACTGTCTCTTGAAAGCTATGGTGAATTCTTCCCAAGAAAAAGTAGAATACACATCAGATCCTCTAGAGGTAATAAGAGCTTCCCACCAGTATAGAGCATCGGCTTTCAGCATTGCGATTCCATATAGCACTCTATCTTCCTCGGCACATTTGTTGGTTTTGAAGATGGATTCTATTTCTTTTAGCCACCTCATAGCCTTTACTGGGTCTCTTTCTCCTGAGTATGTCGGAGAGTTGCAACTTAGAAACATCTTATAGTCACACTTCTTTGGCACCAGTATGACAGTAGGTGTAATGGGCATCTCGTCTTCCAGAGTAGGATCTGGTACTTCAGTTTCATTATGACGAGTTCGGTCGAACATAGCTTGTATATTTTCTTGTAGTCTTCCTATTTCAGCCGCCAAATCATTTCTTGTAACAAATTCGGTACCTTGCAACTGAACTCTACCTCCCGTTCTGCCCCTACCTCGTTCTCCACCCCTTCCCCTTGTTCCAATTATTGGATTCGTTCTATTAGGATTTCCTTCTCCCTCTCTATTCGTACGTCGAGTACCACTTGCCATTCTGTAGATTTCAACAAGGTTAATATACACATAAGCACATACCCCAATATAATAAGGTATTCCAGTTCAAACATGTACCTGTAAGTTCATGATTACACTGGCCAAATGTAATTTGAATTTACCTTACATGATGTTCCTTCTACCTTTTATATTTAGCATCCCAAGGTTCTAAAATAATAGGGACATCCTACTTCACATGCAGTTTAAGTCTAGGTATGGATCCAAATACCTAAATCCCTTAAACTAGAGCTCTGATACCATCTGTAACGACCCGGTTCCCAAACATACAACAAATAACATATTTTACATAACAAAAGATACATCACATAACATGTACGGTCCCTTAGTCTTTACAATCGTAATAAGTATTTCATTACAAACTTTTTTTTTTCTAATTAATTTACATTATAACTAATAACAAAGTTATAACAGCAAAACACATCATGGTCTTCAAAAACTTAAGTCTTCGAAAAGCTAGTCGTAGATTATCCCTGTCACTTGCTCTTACTTGATCCACGACCTGGAATACATATTTTTAAAACAAAATGAGGGTTAGACCTAGTGCTCTAAGTGAGAAAATCCCTTTCAGTTTAAAAGCATTTGCACAAACAACATATACATAACATAAATATGGATACCGATTATGACTCATGCATTGTGTACTTTCTTGTCTCGTTCCCCTGGCCATATTAGTTAGTTGCGAGCCAACTAATCAGTTTACTCCGCTGCACTAATATACAACCAACTCCGCTGTCCCTCCGTACAGCCAATACTCCGCCGACCCTCAGTCCGGCCAAGGTGCACTCGTATACTGTAATACTCGTATAAATATAATATACACCTCAATATATCATACTTCATACATATGCACATAATTACACTACCAATCACATTCTCAATCCATATATATGTATTCCAGTTTGAAAACATTTTTAAAGTAAAACTTACCTGTTTGCTTATCAAAATGCTCGCGAGCTTCTCTCAAAACGATTCAATCTTTCACCCAGAATTCACAGAATCTGAAACAAATTAAATACATATCTCTTTACCAATTAAACATATAAGACTTACTAGAAAACTAAGAACTCTAGATAACTCTATCTAACTCTTATCCTCAAATGTTTCCCCCAAACCCGAATTTAAGTCAAGTCCTCAGTATTTCCAGTCCTCATTCTTACCCTATCCAAAAGTCGACAGAACACAAAGATACCTGTGATCCCAGATTCAATCAGGTAACAATCAAGAACACACTTAGATCTTCATTAGATGAGAAAGAATACAAGATTGGAGTTTAGATCCCCTTTCTCTCTCTAAACTCACTCTCTAGAAAGTCATCTCTCTATTTCATACGTATTACACACAATGACCACATCTACAATTACAACTACAAGGTATGTATTTATACATCTTTGACTTTCACTTACTAGCATTGACTTTGACTATCAACACCCTTACTTTGACCTTTAACAATTACATTTGACTCTTTACATTTATACAAATATACATTAAATCTTGAATACATTTTATGCACTAACAATCTCCCCTATGGATTCAAGATTTAAAAAATTGATGACGATAGTCTTCAGCTCTTTGTGATCTTCAGATCTTCAACATTTTAGCTCTTTGTAAAGTCTTCCTCTTTGCTTTGAAGGAAAATCAATCTTCGAAAAATAACTCTGAAGAATCTTCAAGTAGGCGTTGTCTTTATAAATCCAATCTGACTGCTTTAGTCTTAAACTGGATCTTCAAAATCAAATAGTCATCAAGGTCTTGAAACACAAACTTCAAATCTTTGTGGTGTTGGTCAAAGTCTTCAAACAAAGTCTTCATCTTTTTGAATCTTCGTATCACTGGTCTTTGTAACACGAATCTTTGAAACATTGTAGCGAGGATCTTTGCATCTTTGAAAAATATCTTCAGTGTTTAAACATGAAATGGCTTTTGAGTTTTAACGGGGTTTTGAGCTTTGAGAAGCATTCTTGAATGAACTTGAATCTTTGTAGCTTTGAGTACCTTGAACTGCGTATCTTCTCTTCTTCAACAAAAACAAAATTTGAACTTGAATCTTTGTCGAATCATCTCGAAACGTCTTGAATTGTTACCTCGAGCTTCTTGACTTCTCTTTATCTTGAAATTGAAACTATCAAATCTTCTCCCCCTTTTTGATGATTGTGAGCATCATGATCATCAAAATCCTTTTCAATTTCAGCAGTCTTTGAATATATCAATAACAATCTCCTCCTTTCGATCTGAATATCCATCATTTCCAAAAATATTTATCCGAATCTTTTCAAATTCAGACAAAATGAAAGTGGTAACCCTGAAACAACTAATGAATCAGTTAAAATGCCTGTAAGTTGCACGGAGCCACTTAGTACAACGAATGCACTTTGGAAAGGAGCTTTTTGATGTTCACTCCCCCAGGGCTTCAATTCAATCATTGAAAAACCCCAAAGGAAATTTCTATGAACGTTATAACAAGAAAACATATTCCTTGTGTGTACGTGCAAGTATAGAAATGATTGAAGCAACTTATGCTTGGAAATTATAGGCTCAAATTGTGTAAACTGTTGAGACAGCAACAAGTTTTCCACGGACTCAATGTGCATGAATGAAGAGCGAAGGTGGGGAAAACTTCCTTCTTTTTCAATATCTAGACCTTCCGAGTGAAGATCAGATAGATAATATTTGCTGCTTCCCCAAGAAAATTGAAACATTCCTTTGTTAAGAAAGAAATGAGTAGCTGGTGGGGTTAAATGCAAGAGTTGGCATAGGCTAACTGCCTGTTTGAATGATGGTCACCAAAGAATGTGAACCAATCAGAAATGTGGCTTCCCGACTCAGAAAATGGATGGTGCAGAGTTCTCTTATTCTTTTAACTCTGTTCTCACACCCTCTTTCTGTTTTTAATCAGCTCACTTCTAACCAAACTCTCATTTACATTTTACCTCAGCACAATGAGATACTCAACCGTATGAGTAATCTCCCCCACTCTATGATTTCGACCCCTCACCCCTCAATCACTCAAATGATAACTTCTTGGGTAGGAAACACTGGTTAACGTGGATCCATAGAAGTTCTTTAATATCTCAGACTGATTCCCATGAAATTTTGTCCTAAAATGTTGCATTGTTCAACAGTTTATCTTGAACAATTAAGAATATCGGCATTTGATTAACATTGCCATCATAAAGTATGCTCCTCAATAATATCATGAAGATTTGAGCATCTGATCTTTGAAGAATTCTCAAAACAAGAATATTGAAAGAATGAAATGAATTCGAAAGACTTGTTTGAGAATCTGACAATGTATCAATCAGATCAAATATGAATGATAATCATGAAGGATAATCATGTAAGGTTTAGGGTATCAAAGAATTGGATATATTGTTTATATGAACAAATATAAACAATCTTTGAATGAAACGCTTAAGCTCTTAGCTGAAATGAATATGATGCTCAACAAAATTTGAATTCAAACAGGAGTATTACCATCGAAAAATGTTTCGTTTTGAGACATGGTAATAACAAAGTTAATAAGAAGCTGAACCGGTGTGTGTGAATACTTGACAGTATATAGAAAAGATAATACACAAGTATTAATCTTTGGAAACACGCGGTCAGAAATAAAGATGTAACGATAATCTGAGATCTATATATGTAAATATATATGAAAAACATTTAAAATCGCACTTCTAAAATTCATAAAATTTGTTTGAATTAGAGAAGTGGTTTGAACATTTAAGAAAACATTTTTCATGCTTGAAAGTCGTTCTTCTTTCAAACAATCTCAGATTAAGTTCAGAAGATACGTACAGTTAAACGTTTAAGCTCCCCCTCAAATCATGATAGACTAATTAAAAATCAGATAAGCTCCCCCTCAAAATCTGCAAAGATCTTAACAAAACAAGATCAGTATATGTAGCTATCAAAGTATAAAACAATGAAATACGAGTTCTAAACTGATGTGTTTAGAAGTCATACACGTTGAAGTGCGGGTCCTAAACTGATATGTTTAGAAGCCATAGTTTCTTTGAAGTTCGGGTTCTAAACTGATGTGTTTAGAAACCATGAATTCTTTGCTCCCCCTTAATGGCACATGTACTCTTCAAAATTTTGCACCACTTCTCTTCTGTTTTCAGTCATGTGTGTGATATATATGTAACATTCAGCACAACACATGATGAACCTGCAAAACAGATTAAGCAGATTTTGGTACCCAACGGTCCTTGGGTCCTAATGTGTTAGGTGTAGACCTCTTTGAATGAATACTGTAAGTACCGTACCAATAAGAAGTATAATCTTTGTGCACAAAATCATTTGATCCACAGTAAGAACAACAAATTTTCTTATGTGCCAACCTAATCAGATGATTTGTGGAGTGAATAGGATTAGGTTTAGAAGAAGAAAATTTACCTTTCGGAGTGTTGTTCTTCTTGGCATTTGATGTGGAAGCAAATGATTTTGGTACATCATTCTTTAAAGGTGTAGTACCTTTAACTCTCCATTCCATCTTCACAGGCTTGTAGATAGGTAAATCAGAACATGTAGCAACACGATTGTAGAAAATATTAGAAGAACGCATCTGATCTTTTGATTTGACAGACGTTGTCGAAGAAACAGAAGAACGTTCATGAACAGAACGACAAGCAGTCTTTGATGAATCAGTTGAACCATCATTCGTCGATTTTTCAGATGATTTAACATGGATCTTAGTTGCTTCCAAATACCGAACTTTATCGGACAAAACATTCCTTTCTTGAACAGTCAGATCAAGTTTCTTCTGTAGATCAGATTTGATCTTCTGCTCTTTCATAGCTTCCGTTGCTAGAGCAGATAACCTCCTTGTTAGCTTTAAAATTTCAGCCTTAAAGATGTCTCTCTCCTCTTCAAAATTCTTCTGCTTTTCAAAAACATTTTTCTGTTCACCAAACTCTTTTCTCTCTTCTTCCAAAACTTTTTCCAAGCCAGATATTGTCTTTGAATGTTCACTATTCTTTGATTCAAAAACTTTTCTTTCACTATCAAAATCTGCTCTTTCTTTTTCAAGCTTTTCCTTTTTTTAAAATAACACTTTCTCAAAATCACAAACTTGTTTTGAAAGATTTTTGCATCTAAGTTGAAGAGCTTTCTTTTCGTTCTCCAAAACAATTATCTTTTCATCAATCAAAGCATTATGGTCAGGAAGATTCTTTGAGACATCAAATTCACAAGTTGTTCCTTTGTCACAAACTTCAGGCTTTGAATTCTCCTTGGAAACAAGGTTAGACTGAAAATCACCATCAAAATCTTTTTCAAAAGAAGAATTTTCAAAAATAACCAACTTATTCTTTGCAAATTCTTTTCTTTCTTTTTCCAAAATAATTTCCAAATCAATTACTTTCTTGGAAAGTACATTTATCTTTGCTTCAAAAGATTTGCATTCAGTTGCAAAATTTGCTTTTTCACTTTCAAATTGGTTATGCTCAGAGAGAAGAATATTCTCAAGATCTACCACTTTCTTTGAAAGTTTGAGACATTTTTGATCTATCTTTTTTTTCCATCAAATATGTTCTTTGTTGATTCAGAAAACCTTTTGATCAAAGAATGTTCAATTCTACCAGTTTCCTTTTTCACCTCGTCATTGAAACTAGAAGATATTTCCTTAAAAGTAGTTGAAAAAATAGTTGAAAGGAGATCATTTTCATAATCATATTTGATCATTTGTTCAGCAAGAGAGATTTCCAATTCAATAATTTTCCCTTCAAGAACTAATGTAGGAACATATTTCTTTGTTTCAACAACTTGATTATTAGTAACTGGCTTTGTAGCATTTATGTCAAAATAATTGTTTGGAAGTGATTTATCTAGATTGTTGAGAATCTTCAACGTCTCATTAGTATAGCAAAATGGAAGTTGGATATGAGTTGTTAAAGATCTTTTTCTTTGTTCCTCTAGTTGTGTTTCCTTTTCATTAGTCCAATGAATTTCAAAATCGGGCCAATATCGTGCGTACCTTAAACACTCGAAATTATATACTGTCGGTATTGCAGCGATAGCTTTGGCTCCATATTTTGGACATTCGTAACCAAGTCCCCAATATTTATTGACATTGTTTACATGTCTTGGCTTGTTCATGAAAATTGTTTGAGAAGATTGATCTCTCAAATAAAGATTCTTTTCCAAATCTTTGATTTTGTCCAAAAATTCTGTGTTTTGAGAGGTTATATTTTTCAAAGAAAGTTCGCTCTAATTATGCTTTTCTTTTAGAATAACGTTTTCAGCTTCCAAAGAATTTCCCTTTTCCTCAATCTCCTTGAAAACACCTCGTGATGACAATTCGGAGATCCTCTTTTTCAGCTCAATGTTTTCAGTTTCCAAGATCTTTGCTTTTTCCTCAGATTTGTCAAGTTTCACAGAACATTCAGATGTTTGTAATTTCTGTTTTTGAAGATCTATGTGAGACGTTGTAAGACAACTTTTAAACATCTCAAGACGATGTGTGAGTTCTTCATGTTGCTTTTGTAAATGGCATATCTTTTGTGAATCATACCACCAATTTTGAAATTCAGTCATTGTTACCTGTAAAAGATTAAAATTGATCGTAGTCAGATACTTCATGAGAAGTAGAATTATGCACACACGATTAATCAGAGAAAAATTGATTAAAGTCAGAAATGTTTTTAAAAAATTAAAATTTGAATAACAAATTATAAAATTTGTCGTTCAAAAATTAATTCTGAAAAATTAATGCGGAATACTTGACTTTAAATCGGCAAACCTGCAAAAGATAAGAAAAATATATCAGTCTCGAGCAAAAGCAGGTAAAAAAATGATAAAACTGACAAAAATTGAAAAATTACTAAAAATAGGAACTAAAAATGACAAAATACGAAACTAAAACGAAAAATACGGATTAAAAGTGTAAAATACTAAAACTTATAAAAGATAAGGAATAAAAATGACAAAAATCTAAAACTTAAGACTTAAGGGACTAAAGATGAAAAATTCTAAAAATACTAAGTACAAGTACCAAAACTGTCAAAAATCTAAATTTAAACTACAGGGACTTAATTTGCCAATTCCTAAACTTCACTAACGACTCTAACAGGGACTTAATGGAAAAAGGATCAAGAATGTAAGAAACTTAATCCTATACTACAGGGACCAAAGTTGACAAAACCTAAAAGAGTAACTATTGTTCATCATCATCATCAAGAACACGACCTGCATGCTTCTTTTTTCGTTTTTCTTCTTCAATTATCGACCAAACTGAGTGATTTTTGTTTCGTTGTGCTAGTTATACAAAAAACGAATCGAATGCAACCATCTTTCTTCTATCATGCAACCAAAAAATCAAGCCTCGTATGATTTCTCGTTTTTCCGGCTAAGGTTTTGTCCGACTAGAAATCTAAGCTTTGTGCGACTGTATTTGTACGACTACCAGACCTGTACGACTACAGCTGTCCGACTAGAAATTTTGTACGACTAGAGAAGTCATCCGACTAGAGAATCGTCCGACTAGAGTTGTACGACTAGGAATATGTCAAAGGCATGCGACCGTTATGGTAGCTTTGGTGTACGACGGTTATGCTGCAATGGCGTACGACAGTTATGAACTAGTCGTAAATAACATATACGAAAGTTATGAGTTTTCCGGCGAGTATTTTACAGAATTCGGCGATCGAACAGTAACTCCGGTGAAATAGTTCAACACCTCAAAACCACTCAAAACTCATCGAATTTCAATTCTGGAAGTTGTTGTATGCTGGAAATTTGAACACGAACAGATCTGTAATGTTTAGAACAACCAAATCTCAACTAAACAATGAAATCAATCAACACTTTGATTGTATCCTCGATGAACATCTTAACTGTCGAACCTGAAAATTTTCTAAAAAACAGATTCGTTAATGTTTTTACAGATTTGAAATCACCAAACTGTTCCAAGCTAATAACAAAAATAATCTGTGATACCAAAACATTCAAGGAACCTTCAAATTTGAAGATCAAACCAAAACAAAAAACAAATATCTCGATGAATACTGTTTATAATTTTGATTTTTCAAAAATTGTTTTTGTTGTTTGATCTCAAATCAAATTAGTACAAAATGTTTCAGATCACATACAATAACAATCTCACTAAGCAGATTCAATCAAAATACAACCAAATTCCAAATTCTTGAAGATTTTTCAAGAAAAATCTCAAAAATTCAAGAACATCAATTTTCTTCAAAAATTGACAAAAAATTTCTTCAAATCGTGCATAATCTGATCTGATCTAGCTCTGATACCAATTGTGATCCCAGATTCAATCAGGTAACAATCAAGAACACACTTAGATCTTCATTAGATGAGAAAGAATACCAGATTGGAGTTTAGATCCCCTTTCTCTCTCTAAACTCTCTCTCTAGATAGTCATCTCTCAATTTCATACGTATTACACACAATGACCACCTCTACAATTACAACTACAAGGTATGTATTTATACCTCTTTGACTTTCACTTACTAGCATTGACTTTGACTATGAACATCCTTACTTTGACCTTTGACAATTACATTTGACTCTTTACGTTTATACAAATATACATTAAATCATGAATACATTTTATGCACTAACAATACCGGATACTCAAAAGTATCTGAAATCTCAAAAATGACCAAACAGCTAGAGTTTCCGGATACTACAAAACTATCCGGACAACATCGACAATCCGGACAACACAACTTTCCGGACAACATCAACAATCTGGACGACATCCGGAAACCAAAGTAATCCGGACACCATCCGATATCTAATTTCATCCGGAAACCATAGAAAAGAGAATTTACCGGATAATGGGCTCGCCCGGACACCATTAGAACAACTTCCGGACACTATCAAAAGAAACTACCGGACACCATCATAGTGTGTCCGGAAACCTCTGTCGGTTTACCTAATTTCTACCCAGAATCGACAGAAATTAATACCAGTCATGAAATTGATGATTCTACTCCGATAGAAACTTTCTACTAGTAATTACAAACAAAAAAAACGCAAAGGAAAGATACCTCAAATCACTTCCATGTACACCAATTGAAGCCTTAACCTTAATCTTCTTCTTCTTTTTCTTTTGGTCTCAAAACACACACACACTGATTTTATTTTCTGCTGTTTGAAAATATCTGGATGCCTAAGGGTAATATTAAACCATATTTACCATTTTAGACCTTGAACTATTCACTAATGACCACAACACCTTTAACTTATAAATTAACCCAAACTTACCCTAAACATCCAATTCTAAAATTAACCAAATTTTAACGGAAAGAGAATTTAACTAACGAACTTACCCGAGTTATTACATCTGTCAAGGGTGACAGAGGCTCTGTGGCCTTGTCCTCTGAGAACGTCTTCTGTAGAGTCATCACCGTGTCTTGGCAGAGGCTATGTCGATGTCTTTACACTTAGCCTATTTTTCAATACTTCTTTTAATCATAGAAGTTGGAGCTAACAATCTCCCCCTGAGTATTGAAAAATAAAAAATTGAAAAATGCATGGTTTTCTAAGCTAAGAACACGACAAGAGGTATTTGACCTCTGTATAAACTTTTCTTTTCATATAAGGATATGCCGGAGGCATTTACACTTGATTATAGTACAAGATATGAAAAGCAAACTTGTAGAGGATGGTTGAGGATTTCAGATTCTGGCGTTTGGGAAATCATTGATTTTCCTGTTGTTGATTCTTCCATTTTTGAGTTCACGATAGATCTTGATGCAGAGGTTTCTGAAGTTGATGACGGAGTCAATGACCTCTATTAATCTGTCGGCAAGTGCTTGATCTATGAACTATGTTCCTCTGTGTTTCAGGAGAATGGCTCTGAACTCGAGCAGAGACTTTGTAGCGTATTTATGACAATCAATCTCTAGGAATAACCTTGACTTTCCAGCAGGATCTTGATAGACGTACCCATTCCTTGGGAATGTGATGATAGAGTTTGGTCTGGCAGAGGATGGGCAATCGTCTTCTGGTGGTGGGAGATTTAAGCTTTTCACACCAAGGTCGAGTCCCACTTGGAAGTCAGATATGCTGTATATCAGAAGTTTTTTGCGCATTGTCTTCTTGATCACGCGATATGCCCTCTGTACTTCGATTCTTGTGTTATAGTTCTGTATGGCCCAACTCAGAAGACCGGGCAGGTCATAAGGGCTCATGTTCCTCAGATCAACATCTGAGAATTTGGTTTCGGTTCTGTCGGCCCTTTTGACGTGATAGATGTTATAGTGTATCGATGTGCCTCTGGTGCTGGAGAGCTTGCAATATACGACCTTTGTGATCTTAGAATTTGAGAAGACTTGGTTAACAGGTTTGGCTTTTGTTCTATTGAAGTCTTCTTTCAGTTCCTTAAGAAGATCAAGCGGCAGATTGGATTTTGGCAGAGGATCGTTGATAGCTCTGCTGTACAAGTACTTGTACACCACGTCTTCCATTTATCTTGGAGGTGCTACGGGTGGAGGCATGGGCCTGCGTAGAGCTTCCATTCTACTGATCACTTGGGCCACCCTGTCTTCTGAGGGTTTTGCCTATGGGTCAATGATAGGTTTGGTTGATAGAGGGGGAACACTGAAGGCCCAGTCTTCTTCTTCAGGCTTAGGGGTGACGAAGGCATCGAAGGCGCTTTTCATCAATTTCTCTGTGGGTTGATGCTTTGGCTTCTTCTTTTTCGGTTCCTCTATCATTTTTCCCTTCCCCTTGTCTTTTGCCATAGGCTTTTGTAGTTCTTCTTGTTGGGATTGGGTTGCCTCTTTGGTTTTAGCTTTAGGGTTTCTGAGGGCTTGGATGGGGGTGCTTCTGCAGTCTTTGTAGGGGTTTCCTCTGTTGGTTTTACAGGGGACTTGGTTGGTGATGTGGATTTGGTTTGAGGTTTGGTTGGTGAGGCTTCTGCGGATTTGCTCAGATATTTTCGTTTATGAGCTAAGGTCTTGGTTCTGGTTTTGGTTTTGGGTTCTTCTGTGGTTTTGGGTGTGCGAGATTGAGATTTTGTCTTTTCAGCTTCTGGTGTAGGGGATGGTAGATTTTCTTCTGTTGGTTTTGGTGTTGGGGTTGGTTGTTCTTCTTCGGAGGAGGTAAGGATTTGGACCGCTTCTGTTGGTTTGGGAGTTGGGGATGGTAAGTCTTCGACTGTTATATGGGTTGTTTCCATAGAGGTGGGTGTTTCCTCTGTGGTCTTCTGTTGGGTTCCTCCTTGGGTTTCAGTTTCCGGCACTTGGGTTAGGGGTTCTGCTGATATTGGTGGTGCAGGTAAACCTATGTTTGCCGCTTTGTCCCTTCTCTTCTCCCCTTCAGGATGACCTGATGATCCATCAGAATCATCATCAGAGTCATCCTGACCCTTCTGCTTTGTACCTTCTGCCCGACATGTAGTATTTGGCTTTTTGGGTTGTGTAGCACCTACGACTATCATCGTAGCACATAAATCATAACAGATGCCTAGAAGGTAAGCAACCTCTGCCTCTGAGTTGAACCTGAGTCGGCCCACACTTGCCTAGAAATCCTTCACGTAGTTTGCATTGGCTGTAGTGAAGGCTCTTATGAAGTATGTCATCTGGTCGAGTACCCTTTGTCCAAGCTCTATAAGCTGCGCTCTGGTCATGTAGTCGAAGGGCTTCATGGCCTGAGTTTCTCTTGTAGTGTGTTCCTAGACTTTCTCTAGGGCCTTCTTTAGATCTTTTGGTGTAAGGCCCGTAGAAGCAGGGGTTCGCTCTTTCTTCAGATGTTCAAGAAGGTCTTTGACAGAGGCCCGGAAGGCAGAGCTTGTTGCTTTCTCGAATTCAGATGCGGTAGTGGCAGCAGAGGTTGTTGCAGTTGTTTTCATTTGGGCGCAGACAGTTGTCACCTCTATGGACAGGTTGTCCACTTTGGTGGTCAGTTCAGATATGGTCCTGGTAGTTGAATCTGCAAGAGAGTCAAGAGAGATTTTCAACTCTCTCAACGAGTTGTTCACAAAGGTGACAAGGGTTTGGAACTCACTCTTTGCGACATGTGAACCAAGTGTAACCTCTGGGGGAACACATTCATCCCCAGAGTTTGTCCTTGTTCCTTGGACACCTTCTTTCACCCCTGTATTGATGTTGAGGGTGGAAGGATTTCCTTCCGATCCTTGAGCAGAGGTTTTTGAGGCCTCATGCTCTACAGAAGTTCTGTTAAGAACATTGTCCTGATCCACTCCAGAGATGGGTACAGGAATATCCTTAAGTTGACTCGGGGACTTGTCTAGATTCCTTTCGTCTATGTGCACTCTAGGATCCTCTGAAGAGCCGATTGGACTTAAGTGTGTGCGTGTGGCAGAGGAAACGAATTCCTCTGCAGGGATTTCAGATGTGATCCGGGGCGAGGGATCACGAACTAAAGGTGAGTCCTTTGGAGAGGACTCCCTTGGAATGGATTCCCCGGTTATTAATGGCACAGAGGAAGAAAGAGTTTCCTCTGTCCGGTTTGCTGGGATTGGGCTCGAGCTGTGCTTCTCTATTTCAATGACACCTTCTTCCACTAGACTGGCGGTGTCAGAAGTATGGGTTGCACTGGGAGGTTGTTGGGGTTGTGTGCCTCTACTATCTTCGACATCTTTTCTTGCCTCTTCTTCTGTCATACACCCTAACACTATCTCACCCTCAGTGCCCGCAGCTTCTATCACTTCCTCTGGTCTCTTTCGCATTGTTTCGTAGCATGGATGAGAGGGGTAGAGTAGAGGGTTCATGTATAGTTCTGGGGTATTTTCCTGAATACCCTCAAGGGTTCTGGTATCTTCATCCAAATCAGAATCAACTTCTGAGACTCTAAAGTTTGGGTTTTCAGTTGACCAATTGGAGAGGGCTTTTGCGTTCCATCCTAAGGTGTCTAATGAGTCTGCAATGTTAGGGTGTTGGAGGAATGCAGAGAAGTCACCCTGGTCTGCATAATGTATTGGAGTTGTGGAAGGAAGAGGTTGTTCACGGGTTTCTTCTACCGTTTCTGCTTCCTCTACTATTGTCTGCAGAGGTGTGAGGGGCTTCTTTGTTTACTTCTTGCTCTTCTTTCGTTTAGGTTTGGGGAACCCTCCTCAAAAGATTTGGATTTTCTTTTCTTCTTCTTTTCTTTGGGAGGAGAGAGAGGTGCAGAAGATCCAACCACAGTTTCTGCTGGAGGTGATTGTTGGGGATGTGCGACACTTGTAGAAGTGCCCTCGATGGTTTTCTTTGATTTGGGGGCCTTCTTCTGTTTGGGGGGAGTAGCAGAGGGTTTTCTCTTAGAAGCAGAAGTATCTAATTGGCTTCTTAGAAGATGGAATCGTGCTTGTACTTGTTCGTGTTTTGCCAAGGCCGTTGCCTACTCCTCATCACTCATCCTCTCCACTACCTGAGTTCCTAAAGGGGCTCCTAAACGCGGGGGTGTCATAGGACTCGGTTCTGGAGTCCTGTGATCGCTTATGTATGCTAATCTAAGCTCCTCATCACTTGCATATATCAGAAGGGCGATGGTAGAGGTCTGCAGAGGTTGTATCGGTCCACATGTTATGTTGGGGTATTCTTTGCCATAGGGTAGGTTTTGACAATTGGTCCCTCTATTGGCTATTTCTCTATACGTAGCAGAGGTTCTAGAAGTACACCTAGGATCCTCTGAAATTGAAGCACGGGGAGATCTTTGCTCTTGGGTCCCTTTGCCCTCTGAGATGAGATTATGTGGTCAATTGTGTTGACAAGTTCCTTTATCATTAGTGTAGCATAATCCAGAGACAAATCATAGTACACACCGTACATGATTTCCATGATCTGGTGGGATGTCTGGTCAGGGCTGCCTACTTTACCAGTTAGGCATCGGTTGAGGATTGAGAAGAGAGTGTTCCCAGAGGGGGGAACCTCTTCCTTCTGAAGTCGTTTCTCTTTTTCATCTTGGTGTTGTAGCCCAACATCTCTGCAAAGTCACAGAGGTCTTTATCCGAAGGTTCCTCTACGTACTTCTTGATTCCCAGAAGTCCCCTTGTTGGTAGGCCAAACTCAAGGGAGAACATAGTTCTGTTGAACTTGAGTTCAAGGTATTCTGATTGGTCAGGTTTGGATATGTACCCCTTGATTTGCCTATTCTCTGGGTCATAATGGCAGCTCTGCCAAAATTGGTAGAGGTATCTGGCAGGAATCCTTTTAACATTTTTGGTTAGCAGAGGGAACAAGTAGTGGTTTTCCAGAATGTTCAGTAAAATCGCATATTCTTCCCTAAATGCTATTCTTGAGGGAACAAGAAAGTGGTTATTGGGTTTAAGGGGAAGAACACTTTCGAAGTGTTCATGTTCCAGAAAGTTTTGTAGGTGGGTTGTCGGAGTAAAGTCTACTGACTCGCCTGAGTTTTCTTGTTCTAGGTTTCCGGCCATGGATGGGTTCTGTGATTGCGCAGATTGGGCTGGGGAGTTCGCCGGAGAGTTTGAGGTGGAAACCATTGCAGGTTTCTTTAAAGAAAGGAGTAGAATATGGAGAAGTTGCAGGTTTTGCAAGGTTCGCCGGAGAAGAAGAGAGGAGTAAATTCATAAAAGGAAGAGGAAGGAAGTAAACGGGGTTATATAGTGGGGTATAAATGGATAGAACTCCACGGTTAAAAAGTGAATTCAATGAAAGCTTGGGGTCCGCACTCGAGTTTTACAGCTGGGTTCACGTTTCAGAGGAATGTGTGGCATGCACGTCCAGTGAAAACGTGCCACGTCAGAAGTGTCAGAACACGATTAGACGTCGTGCACGGCCCATTAATGCCTGGCGCGTGGGCGTTTCTACTTCCAGATGTCTGTCACTTTCAGAAATAACCCGCATATTACAGAGTGTCCATAAAAAGTAAAGTATCAGAATCGACAGAAGCTCTGTGGCGGAATGAGCTCTGTGATCTGAAACCTACTTTTTATCTCCTATGAGCTTGCACCTTTTACCAAAAACATTTAAAAGCACATTGGGAGTGATCGATAGAATTTTCGCACAAAAATTTGTATTCCCAGAGGCTCTGGCTCACAGAGGCTCTGTTGAGCTCCGCAGAGGCTCTATGAGTGAAAATTTCTAATAACTTAAAATTCATAAAACTTTTTGATCATCCAAGGCTTTAACTGTTTTAAACACTGTTTTTAGGACATATTTGGAAATTGGTGTCCTAGAAAACTGTTTTTAAAAGTGGTTTTGTGCGAGATCCTTACTCTTTGATTCTCTTTTGCTCGGAAATCCTGACTTCTGTGGATTTGGTGGATCAATACTCCTCTTTGGCTCCCCCTTGAATTAACCACTTTTGTAGATTAATTCAAGGTCTCCTTCTGCTCCCCCTTAACCTATGCTTGGATAAAATGAGATAAGTAATGCATAAAACATAGGTCAAACTCACCAGAGGTTCTGTGGGAATCGTCAGAAGCTCTGAGCAATTCCATAGAAGCTCTGTTGGGTACAGAACTTGTAACACCCTAAAAATCAGGGCTAATTTAAACCTCAAATTATAACAAGTTATGATAAAATAACATCCAAACTTTTATATAAGAAGTGAATTAACCATGAGGAGTTATAATTACAAACACTGAATCCTTCAAATAACCTATTAATCTAATTATGTCACAATAATTAGATTAACTAAGTTATCTAAGCAATCCATCAAAATCTCCTTTCGTTAATTGACTTCTCCGTTATCCCAAAACGCTCGTCCCACATCCCTTTACTTTCCCGAGCTAGTACCTGGTAAGAAAATTTAATTTGAAACGATTAGGCTTACGCCTAGTGAGAACATCCAATTTCAAATTAAAAACGTTAATAGTTTGAAAATGTCTAATACATATAAACAAACCCGTTCTCCACCGTTCTTACCATACACGTGCTCACCTCCATGACAGGATCATACCCGATCCCATAAGTATGACTAACATTCATTGTGTCATATTATCCCAATCAAGAGCCTACTACAAATCCTTATAGATTATAGTCTATTGCTCTTATCCAAGAAATTACAAGTTGCTTTATGCCTATTCTTGGCCTGGATGTAGAGATTACAAATTACTTTAAGTCTATCGCTAGTCTTCCCCTAGAAATCAGGAATTACAAATTACGTTATCCCTATTCCTCGATTTCTATACTATGAAATAGAAATTACAATTTCTTTTATGCCTATTTCTCATTCCATAACACCTTTACGAAATGGGAATTACAATTTACTTTATGCATATTCCTCATTTCAGGTCAACGGGAATTACAAATTGCTTTATGCCTATTCCTCGTTATAACACATAACAGTGCCTATGGATTCATTACACTTAATATAGATTCCTCATAGCAAACAGTATGAGCAAATCGCATTTACACCACATGGATTCCTCATAGCAATCGGTATGAGCAAATCACATTTATAAATCTCTCATTTTTACCATACCTGTACTTGACTCATAATTACCAAATCATACTCAATCCCATTAGTATGATTATCATTTAGAAAATCATATCATCATGTCCAACAGTCAACCACGAATCATTACAGATTCTATTTATCGGTCAAGCCTAAAGACTTACCTTCAATTACCATACTTTCTTCTTGGAATAGAAACAGAAATAGCAATTATATATTGCCTATTTTTAATCCACCGAAAACATAGGAAATAACACTTACACTTCATCTAATTCATATTTCCACATTTCAAATACAAATAGCAACTCTACTTTGCCTATTTAATTATTCATCCTGAATAATATCAAACTAAAACAATCTTTAAACCTAACACACTACCATTCCACTGTAAGTATGTTCAAGCTACTAGGATTGTATTTTAATTCCTAAATCGTACCCTTTCCGAAGTCAGCAAAACTTAAAGTTACTGAGTACTCAAAAGTGATCGGATAACAAAAGTGTTCGGACACCTCATACTGTCTGGATATCACAACTTTCCGGATACTACAACTTTCTGGGTAATACACATCTTACCGGGTACATCCGGAAACATACTCAATCTGGATACCATCTGGTATCTAATTTAGCCAGAAACCTTATAAAATCAATACTTACCAGGTATCTTTGTCTTGTCCGGAAACCTTCATTCAGGGGTTTTCGGATAATATCATTTTACCCGGAAACTATCATCTGCAGTTTAAAACTTCGATCCAATTTCATGTATGTTACATTCAGCTTATTCTAAGCACATCCATACAGTCCCAAAACAGTTTATACACACATCTTAACATTTAATTTGACAGAAAACATAGATTTAAGCAAAAAGTGAATGAACTCACCTTAATGAATATAACCCACTTTTTCTGCAAAAATCAGAGATTCAAGACTCCAAACAGCTATCAACGATTCTGGAAATATGCATATATGTTTAAGACTATTATGAAAACATAATCATAAGCCCAGATTTCTCATAATTATCAAAACATCAGAAAAACATTTCTAAACCATTAGAACACTTTAACTATAAGAGATGAAAGATTAATGTGAAAATCTTACCTTTGATTTCCCAAGACTGAAATCTTAATCAGCTGAAACTAGTTTTCTTTTCTCCTTCTTCTCCTTCTTTTCTTCTTCTCGGCTCCCTCTCTTTCTCTTTTGTTCACCGTGAAACACCACACACACACACTTTTAATGATATTACCAAAAGATAAGTGAAGACACATGTCTTCTTATCCAATTAACATACACGAGGCGGTGGAAGATTTATCTTTCTGTTGATCCAAACCCTCAGTGATTTGATAATGACCCTATCTTAAATACTTAGTGAAAACTGTAAGTAAACAATATGTATCAGAGTTTCACTATCGCTGATAAGTACTAAGATCTTACAGTATTGCTGATAGGAACTCTCGCACTTTTAGATTAAACAATCAGCGAACACTGTTCACCATATCGCTGAGTCTGTTCAGTCCTTATGGTGATCGCTGATAAGTTAGTTGTTTACTTATGATCCCTGAAGACAAGATTCACGTCAACAAAGGTTCTACGCTGAAGTCGAAGATCAAGCTCAAGAACCAGCGACAAGTCTCCTAATGAACTGATGCGGATCAGCGAAGACTCAGATTTGTCCACTCAACGTGAAGTATCAAGTACAAGACTTCAGCTATCGCTGAACTTTATCATCTGCTGAATAGTAAATGATAATCGCTGAATCAACGAAAGCTGATCATGAAGTCCTCCGTACAAAGTACTTTTGTCTTAACCTCCCTTGCACGCCACCGTACGAAATGTCAGAAAAGAACCTCCGAAAATCTGAAATCGTACAACCACTCTGATACTACACTGTTCATTCATGCGGCTACTAAGGTTGTCAACAAAGGTCAATGACATGCAACCAATCCGTTGATGACACGTGTAAAGTGTATACTGAATTGCATTAAATGCATGCAGTATATAAAGAGATGAACTCACTTCATTTGAAGTAACTTGCTAACTCTGGACAAGTTCAAATCTCTCAAGATAGGATTTTATTAGTAATCTCCTTATCTTTCTTAGTGCAAGAAAACCTCAGTGTTCCAACTTGTTTAGATTTAGGTTTATCCTTAATCTTGTTTCCGCAACAAGCTGTAAATTGTTAATGATTTATCAATAAACAATTTAGAAAAGTAAAATAGTGTGTTTGTATTCAACCCCCCCCTTCTACAAACTTGTTTAGGCCTTTCGGGACCAACAAGTGGTATCAGAGCAGATTTGTTTAATCTCATAAACAAGATCTAATCTAAGATATTTCTCTTCCTTGCTATTATCTGAAAATGGCCAACTCAAACACAAACACTCACTATATTGACAATGGTTCTCTTGCAAAACCCCCTAGATTTTCCAGAGATAACTTCAACTTATGGAAAAATAGGATGACACTCTTCTTAGAAGGTGTAGACCCTACTATACCTTACTATCTTGAAAACGGCCCACACATCCCTGTAACAATTGATCCTGCAGTTCCAGCCACTGCAACTAGGGCTGCTATTCCAGAAAGGCTGATTCCAAAGGAAATCCATCATTGGAGCGATGAAGACAAGAAGAAAGTGGCTATAGATACAAAAGCCAGATCCATACTATCCATGGCCCTTCCTGACGAAGTCTACCATTCCGTCATGAACCTGAAATCCTCAAAAGCCATGTGGGACACAATATGTGTTCAGTATGAAGGAACGTCTGAAGTCCAGGATTCAAGAAAGATCAACCTGGTAAGACAATACGAAAGCTTCATCTCTGGTAAGAATGAAACTCTCTCTGAAGTACATCAACGTTTTAATTGCTTAATTATAGATCTAAAAACGGTTGGTAAGGAATATTCTAACTTTGAAGTTCTGACAAAGTTTTTAGAATGTTTACCTGAAAGCTGGGACAATTATTCCATGTGTCTCAAGCTGTCGAAAGATCTAAGATCAATGACACTTGCTACCTTATATGGCGCATTGCTGAATCATGAGCAATCTAGCCATCTTAAGAAGAATCTTGTAAAAGATTCCAAAAGCACCCCTGTTGCTTTAATCTCAGAGGAACCTTCTACTCAGCGACCCGTGGTCAATATCACAGAGTTAGAAAGTAACTCTGAAAGGTCATCAGATTCTGATTCTTCAGATGATGAATCCTTGGCTCTCCTAACTAAAAAGTTCAGAAGATTCGCCAAGAAGAAAATGTTTAGAAAGAACAAAACTCTTTCTATAGCTGACAAGCCTAAGTCATCAGCTTTTGTTGATAAGGCTACTGCTACTTGTTTTAACTGCGAAAAGACAGGTCATTTCGCTAACGAGTGCAGGTCAAAAAATATCATGAGACCTTCAGCTTTTACAAAGAAATCCTTTGTTCCAAGGAATAAAGACGACAAATACTTAAAGCTGAAGGAGAAGTATGCAAAGCTGACAAGCTTTAAGAAGAAGGGAAAAGGCCTGATGGCTGACTATGATTGGGCTGCTTCTGATGAAGAAGCCTCATCATCTGATTCTGAAGATGATGAAGCAAATCAATGTCTCATGGCCAAGATTGAAGAAGAGGAAGAAAGTTCAGACATTCCCTCCACTTCAACATCTGCCATTCAGGTATCACCTTCCTTCTTTACCAATATTGTAAATATTGATGAAGCTGATAGTCTCCGTAAAATCGAACTACTGACTAGAAGTTTATACGAAGCCATGAACGGCAAAGCTGTGGTTGAAAACCAAAATCTTGATCTCGCTGAAAAGCTTAAAAATTGCCACCTTCAAATAGAAAAGCTTTCTAAATTTGAAGAAGATTTTAAAGATCAAGTCCATTTAAATCAGCTAGTCAAAATCGAACGAGCGGAAGCTATCGCTGCATTAAAAGCTGAACAAGCTACTGTTGAAGGATGGTGTAATTCTTCAACAAAGATCACTGAGATAATTAAGGCTCAGATTCCTCTGAGTGATAAACGTGGTCTGGGTTATAAATATGATACTCCAATACCAACCACTGAACGTTCAATGCTTAAATTTGGAACGTCCGTATCCTCAGTAGCTGACACTTCTTCATCTCAGTACTCCTCGTCGGTTACACCAATCCCTGAGGAAACTCCTACCTCCTCAAAAGGCAAGGAGAAAATGGTTTATTCAAAACCTACCTCTGTCTCTAAAGATAAAGGTAAAGGAATTGTAATTTATCAAAATCCTCAGAAGGGTACTTTAGTACCTAAGCTGAATGCTTCCAAAGCCTTAGTGATTCATTCATCTGGTTCTAGAAATCAGACCTCTGGATCAGTTCAGCGACCTACTCCTAGACTCAGAGTAGATGTCCTTGGTAAGAAATCTGAAGAACTGAATGTTCGTCCTATTTCAAAAACCAATAGTGTACTTGGTGCTGGCACTTCTAATTCCAAATTAAAAGCTCAGCACTCAAGTGGTCCTAGAACTAATTTTAGTTATAGGAAATGTTATCACTGTGGACTTACCGATCATATTGCAAGTAAGTGTCCCACAGCCACCAAAGCTGATAAGATAGCTAAGGTGAAGATAGCACCCAAGAAGACCAAACCAGTTGCAAGTCAGGTCAAGGTGACTCCTACCTCTGAGGTCAAGAAATTGACCAAAGTGAAGAAAGACAAAGCTGAATCTTCAAATGCTGCGAAGACTGCTGAACCCATTCCAACCTCTTCCACTGACAAACACGTATACATGGCGAAGTGGGTACCTAAGCAAAACTAATCTTCCTTTGTATTGCAGGTTAAGAAGGGTATCTGGTATCTCGATAGCGGATGCTCTAGACACATGACTGGAAAGAAAAGCCTGCTCGCTGTATACAAGGAAGAGAAGGGTCCCTCTGTGACTTTCGGTGGAAATGGAAAAGGACACACCCGAGGGTATGGTGTACTTTCAAACGGTACAACATCCTTCAGAAGAGTCGCATATGTTGAAGGGCTGAAGCATAATCTTCTAAGCATCAATCAGCTTTGCGACATGGATAACAAAGTGATTTTCACTAAGGAATCCTGCTTTGTCTCTGACAAAAAGGAGAAGATAGCTCTTAGCGGTTATCGTTTGGAAAATGTTTACGTTATAAACATGGACTCAACAACCACTGAGAACTCCTGTTTCTTCTCAAAGGCATCTTCTGATGTCAACTGGCTATGGCACAAGAGGCTCTCACATCTCAACTTCAAGACACTGAATACTCTTTCATCCAAAGAGTTAGTCACTGGTCTACCTCAACATTCATACGCCAAAGAATCCTTATGTTCAGCGTGTGAAAAAGGGAAGCAGACCAAGGCAAGCTTTAAGTCCAAGCAAGTTTCCTCAGTGTCATCTCCTCTTCAACTACTCCATATGGATTTGTTTGGCCCCGTTAACAAACAATCCATCGCTGGAAAGAAATATACGCTGGTCATAGTTGATGAATTCTCTCGTTACACATGGGTAATGTTTCTCCGTTCTAAGAGTGACACCCCTGAAGAACTCATCACCTTTGTTCGGAAGATGGAAACTCTGAACAATATGACTGTTCGCTCAATAAGGAGTGATCATGGAACTGAATTCAAAAACAGTTCTCTTGATTCCTTCCTTGAGAGCAAGGGTATTTCTCACAACTTTTCGTCAGTGAGAACACCACAACAAAACGGAGTCGCTGAAAGAAGAAATAGAACAATTATTGAAGCTGCACGTTCAATGCTCAGCGATTCTCACCTGCCTACTCAGTTTTGGGCAGAAGCTGTCAACACGGCTTGTTTTACGCAAAACAGGTCGCTGATAGTCAAAAGATTCAAAAAGACAGCCTATGAACTTTTTCATGGGAGAAAGCCTTCAATCAGCTTTCTTCACATCTTTGGTTGTCAGTGTTTCATACTGAACAACAGAGATGCCCTTGGAAAGTTTGATCCTAAGGCTGATGATGGAATCTTTCTTGGATACTCCTCAGTTTCCAAAGCCTTCAGAGTCTTCAATCGAAGAAGACAAACTGTAGAAGAAACTATTCACGTCACGTTTGACGAATCCCGTTCAGCGAACTCTAAACCGAACGCTGATACAGAAGAACTGAATCAATGGATGTTTTCTCATCTTTGTGATTCAGAAGATGTTCCCACTACTCATACTCATACAACTGAAAATGATGGTCCTACTATCATTCCCAATATGCAGAATAGTGAAGCTGAAACATCTTGGGTCTCAGCTGTTCCTATAAACACTATACCCGCAGTTGATCCAAATGTCTCAGAAATTCCATCTATTTCTCAGCAATCAGTGAATGAAGTGACAAATGCAAGCATTCCTCTCTTAGCTGATAATCCAGAAGTAGCTGAAGCCTCATCTTCAGTTTCTCCAGTTCAGACTGAGTCAGCGACGCATGCTCCGGCTCAGCGATGGACTGTAAATCACCCAATCGATCAAATTCTTGGTGATCCCAACGCTGGTATTCAGACTCGTAGAAGTGCAGGTAATATTTGTTTATTTGTTAACTTTATTTCTCTAACTGAACCAAAGAAAATAGATGATGCCCTCAGAGATCCAAACTGGGTCAGCGCTATGCAAGAAGAGCTGACTGAATTCGAAAGAAACAAAGTTTGGAAACTTGTTCGGAGACCAACTGACAAAACAGTGATAGGCACTAAGTGGGTCTATCGAAACAAGTTGGACGAACATGGTACTGTAACTCGCAACAAAGCTCGTCTTGTTGCTCAGGGATACAGACAAGAGGAAGGTATAGATTATGACGAAACCTTTGCTCCAGTAGCAAGACTTGAATCTATTCGTCTTTTCTTAGCATATGCTGTACACAAAAACTTCACTGTACATCAAATGGATGTTAAGTCAGCGTTTCTAAATGGAAAGCTGAATGAAGAAGTTTATGTGGAACAACCTCCAGGATTCTCAGATCCTAAGCGTCCAGGTTATGTTTATAAGCTGGATAAGGCACTTTATGGCTTGAAGCAAGCTCCTCGTGCATGGTATGACACTCTTTCTACTTATCTCCACCTTGAAAAATTTGAGAGCGGTAAGATTGACAAAACTTTGTTTTTTAGAAAAATAAAAGGTCATATCATTTTAGTTCAAATATATGTTGATGACATTATATTTGGTTCTACTAACCCTGAGCTTTGTACTCGTTTCGCTGATAGAATGAAAGATGAGTATAAAATGAGTATGATGGGTGAACTAACATATTTCCTTGGTCTTCAGATTAAGCAAACTGAAAAAGGAACTTTTATAAATCAGGGAAAGTATGTTAAAGATATGCTGAAGAAATTCGACTTAACTGAAAGTTCAGCTATGAAAACCCCAATGGCACCACCGCTGATACTTGATAAGGACACAAAGGGTGTTCCTGTCAATGTCACGCTGTACCGTGGGATGATCGGCTCACTACTGTATCTTACAGCTAGCCGACCCGATATTATGTTTGCAACATGTCTGTGCGCACGATATCAAGCTGAACCTAAGATATCTCATATGAAAGCTGTAAAGCGAATCTTTCGATATCTTAAGGGTACAGCGAATCTAGGTCTTTGGTATCCCAAAGATTCAGGATTCGATCTAACCGCCTATTCAGACAGTGATTTTGCAGGTTGCAAAATGGATAGGAAAAGCACCACAGGAGGATGTCAGCTCCTGGGTGGAAAGCTGGTAAGTTGGACAAGTAAGAAGCAAAACTCAGTGTCCACTTCCACAGCTGAAGCTGAGTATGTAGCCGCTGGAAGCTGCTGTTCTCAAGTCTTGTGGATGAGAAATCAACTACTAGACTATGATCTTCAGCTCTCCAAAATTCCAATCTATTGCGACAGCACAAGTGCCATCGCTATAGCAAACAATCCAGTGCTACACTCAAAGACAAAACACATAGAAATCAGATATCATTTTATCAGAGATCATGTGATGAATGGTGATATAGAACTTCATTTTATCCCAACTGATTATCAGTTAGCTGATTTGTTTACCAAACCTCTTGATGAGACAAGATTCAACTTTCTCATCAGCGAGCTTGGAATGCTGAACTTTGAAGGATAAATCTTCAGCGGTTCACATTTAATCAGCGATACGTTTATACATTCTTGTATAGGCTCTGGATAAAATAAACTTGTACAATCCATTTCATCATCTTCTCTCTGAATAAATTGGGTTAAACTGATATCAAGGTATGTTTTCTCTGACAAAACGCATGAAAATGCAAGATTTCAAATTCTTTCATCGCTGAATATCTCTTCCTTAAACAGCGATATTTTGAAATTTCTTAAAACCCTCACTGATATTTCTATTCAGTGCTTCATATTTTCCAAAGAGTCCCTGAGTTTTTCTTTCAAAACCTCAGAGACAACGAAAGAATGTGAAAGGACAGTTGTGACGTCAGTGCAACGGATAACACCAGGCACGCTCTTTTTCTGACACACGTTTGCACGTTTCGTTGTCTATCCAATCAAATGCAAACACGTGTCCGTGTCATGATGAAAAACTTTCCCGCTCAAGTTTTTCTCTCTCTACTCTCTTCCTATATAAACACTCTTAAAGTTTATATTTGTCTTTTACGCGAATCAATCTTTCTCCGCAAGAAAAGAACACTGTTGCATTTTGTGCTCTCAATCTTCAAGAACTGTTCATCATCTTCTTCATCAAACTCAAGGTTATTATGTTCTTATCTATTATCAAATGCAAATAACTTGTTTTCGATCTTATCATTGTTTTACACAAGATCAAACAAAAGAACTCAAAAATAAAATCATTTTCTTTCATGGTTTTATAAACACAACCATTTCATGGTTGTTCTTCAAGTTTTAAATCTAAAATCTTAAACTTGTTCTTCTTTCGTATCCATTTTTTTAAAACTGGAATACAAGGCTTATAGGTGTTATATTCGTTTTTTTTTTAAAACAAGAAAAACCCTAATCTTCATTAAGACTTTTTTGTCTGAATGAAATGGACAAAATTCGAAAAATCTTAATGGAAATTTTCTTTCCACATTAAGATATTTCTTATTTGTTAACATCTTTGGTTGAACTGATAATACAGTGAAATGGCAACTTCAAAGCTGAATGTTACCGCTGAGTCCATCTCCGCTGATTCTGAGGAACTGGAAATCACCAAAGCTCCTCAGGTTAAGTTTGAGCTGGATCAACTAGACTGGACAAAGGCAAACAACCTTTCAGCGCTTCTCGAGTTTCCTCCTCGGAAGCAGGTATCCCATCTAGACGACGCTGTAAATTTTTTGAAGAATAGCCCCATCTACACAGCACTGACAATCACACCTCCTGCCAGTCAGCGTCTATTATCCCAATTCTGGTACTCTGCCAGACACACCGACCTACCCTCCGCCAAAGATCCATCTAAAACCATCGACTGCATACTCAGCGATACTGAGTATGGCACCATCAAGATAACCCCCGCAATAATCCGCAAAGCTCTGAAATTCCCTAACGCTACCTCAGAAAATCCTTTCATTCCATTTCCTGACCACAAGAAGCACGCTGACAGGGAAAAAATCATTGCTTTCCTTGATGCGATGGGTTACATCTGGGAGAATGGAAGAGACAAGCTACCTGAGAAGAAGCTGACGCTGATAAAGAAATCCAAGATGCCCAGCGAGATGAACTTCATCTTCGCTCACCTGATCAGCTGCATGACAGCGAAATCCGGATCTTCTGATCAAGCCGCTCAACCTCAGCAGGCCATGGGTTACGCACTGCTGAAAGGTCTCAACATTGTCTGGGCCTCCATCATCTATGAAGACCTCATTTAACGTGTTGATTCTTCCGCTGACCGACCAGCATGGGTTTCTTACCCACGATTCATCAGCGCCATCTTTCAATATGGCCTGAAGGACAGCTATCCTGAAGAGGGTGATCTGAAACTCTCTCAGATTGGCCCTAAAGTTCTCGACTTCAAGCCTGTCGCCAACGAGGTACGTCTCTCTACCCTTCTCACTCTACTTAATTCTCCGCTTTCTGTGGCTCCTTCAGCGACAATACCCCTCGCTGATTCCCAGGCCACAAAATCCATTCCTTCTAAGAAAAGGAAACAATCTCTTACCACTCTTGATTCCAAAAGGATCAATAAAACCAAGGAGCAACCCCAGCAATTCCATGCTGAAGACTCCTCAGCTCATTCTGAAGAGCTGAAGGAAAGTTCCGTGGTACGCTCTGCCACACCAATTCAAGCCATCCCTTCTAAACCTACTTCAGCGTCCCTACACGCTGAGGTTAGAACTTTGGAATCTACCCTACCTTCTTCAGTCTCTCAAAAGACTGATGAAGTACTTCTCAGCGAATCCAACGCTGAACTTGCAACACAACCCCAATTCTTATCCTTCGATCATCCCTCTACTTCTTTGGACACTCATCCAGTTAAAGCTGGAGATGTCATCATACAAGAAGCCGTTGAAGCTTCTCAGCGAATGACGAAGAAAGGACCTGCAGAGATCTCCATCCCTCACGGAACTTTTGAGGGAGATATGGAACACTATGGAGGGACTCGAAACTTTGATGAGTTCGTCAACGCTCCTGCAGGTACAGATCCCACCTTAAACACTGTAACTAAACCTGAAACTTCTGAGCTTTCCTTTGTTCACAAGTACTTATATGTTACAGGTCCTTATTTGGGAGACATCAACCAGTCTCTGAAGTCCATGGAGATGAAACTTACAGATCTCACCACCGGTCTATCAAATAACTCTACAGCTGTAACAAACGCTGGAGAGAATCTGACGAAGCTGACTACTGTGGTGGAAAAGAAGGCCTCCTCTGATGACATCAAAGACCTTGATAAGACTCTCGCCGACTTTGCCAAAGTGCTCTCCGACATCTACACTGACTACACCAACCTCAAATCGTCAGTTTCCACCGTTTCCAGCGAGGTTACAACGCTGAAGAAATCGGTTGGTACACTCGAAGGTGATATGTCAGTGGTCAAGACCGACTTGGGCTCAGTGAAGACCGACCTTAGTTCTGTCAAGACAATGATCAAGACGCTGGTGAACAAGGCAAACAATCCAGCTCCTGCTCCGGCCCCTGCACCTATTTTGGACTCATTCACCGCAGAGGATCGCCAAGAGCTGAAGAAAATCACGCCTGCTATTTCTGGCCTAGAAGACAGAATAGCTAAGCTTGAAGGTTGTGTGAAAGTCTCTGGCCCAGAAGACAGAGACGACACCAATGCTGAATCTACCCACTCCTCCCCCGCCCATCATGAGAAAGAGGGGGAGAAGAGCGCTGAACAGGAGAAGAGCGCTGAAGATCAAAATAAGAGCGCTGAAGACCTTTCCCATGATGAATCTATCAGGGGAGAGGGTAATGAAGATCTGATTACTGGACCTCAGGGAGATGAAAACCCTGAGGGAACCGAGAACCTCGCCTCTGTATCTGAGGGGGAGCAACTCGAAGAAGATGCCGAGGAATCCGAAGCAGAAGAAGACGAAGACATCGACATCCCTGAAGCTGAACCATCCTCCTCTCCAAGGAACGATGATGATGATGATGATGAAGATGACGAATTCTTTGTCGTCAAACATGCTCCTCGAAAAGCTCTTAAAGGGATCGTGATAACCGAATCCACAGGGGAGAAGACAAAAACAAAGACAAAGCACTCAGCCTCTGGCGCTGAGAAAAGCAAAGACAAAGGCATCACTGAAGATGATAATCTGGCGATCCTACTTGCAAAGCCGATTTGTCAGGTACACTAAACTTATTTTTCCTTCCCTGATCATCTCTGAACAATCAGTTATCCATTCCACAAACACCATACACATCCACATTTTTTCTATCTTTTCTACCCAAGTTCTTCTACCCAGTTCTTATTTGTAAGATCGCTGCGTTTCAGCTAGTCCTCTCCCCTGTTTGAGGATATCGCTGAAAGATCTTCTATTGCGACTTCACCAATAATTCCAGCTACCGCTGAAGACATAATCCTAGTCTTAGATTTAATCTCTGAGACTGATGAATCAGAAGAACAACCTCTCTCGCACAGAAACAGACCTTCCTCAGTTTCTCAAAAGCTGAGTGAAGAAGATCAAAAGAGGAGAGAAGAAATGATAAAGCGATTCGAGGATCAGCGAATCATCCTAAGGCGCGATCAACTACCTTCAGTTCCTCCTAAGTTCAGAATTTCAAAAGCTGAATACCAGGATCATCTCAGAGCTGAACGCCTCATCGCTGAAAGGAAGGAAGCTGAAGATAAAGACAGAGAATACGCCATCAAGCTCACTCAAGAATCTGTCAAAGACCCCAAGCTGAAGTATATTCCCATTCAAATCCAACGAAAGCTTTGGGAACAAGCCCAGAAGATCGTGGAAAAGAAAGACGAAGTTTCTCAGACCACCCTGATCTGGTGTAAAGAGAAAATCCACTTCAGATATCGTCCAGCGAAGATCAACAAGGTATTCATCTCTGGAAGAACCTCCATCGGAGTACCTATTGTTGACATCAAACTGTTCAGAGAAGATGGCTCATCTGAAACCTTTCGTGCTGACACTGTAAAAAGGTATGGTCTCTCTGAATGGCTGGAGATGAGGTTAGCTATCCAACCATCAAAATCTAAATACAAGGATCATTTCGAAAAGCTGATAAACAGACAGATCGATTTGATATCTTCTTGTGTGGATATTCCTCCTGTTCCTGATCTAAAGCCGAAAAGAAAAAGGGGCTCTCCAAGGAAGAAAACGTCAAGATTCAAACTCAGGACCTGTCATACGAAATGAAACTGGAATTGGTTTCTCTCGCGCTGAAGTGCTTGGTCCTGATCCTGATCTATCTGCCCTTGACATCTCTTTGCCACCATGTGAACTTTTCGTCCCTGGTAAAGTCATCAGTAATCCTTATGGAATATTCTTTCTTGACTACGACGGACGTAAATGCTTTCAACGGATCGCTGAGCTTCCAATCACTCCAATCGAACAGCTCAAAGATCTCATCTACTGGTGCGACTTCAGAAAAGACATTCAGGCACGACACCTAAAACCCTTGATTTTTGAAGCTGCTCTGAAGCTAAAGAATAAAGGAGAAAAGGTTCCTGACTGGATGATTCCAACTGAAAAGACAACCCTTGATGAACTTCTCATTAAGGAAGAACCCTTTGAAGGCTGACAACAATCACCATTTTCTCTATTGTATCAGTCATCCTTCAGTACTTGTAATTTATTTCGCTTGTACTCGTAATCTTTCTTATTCATATTGTAACCTGATTCAAAGATTTAAAGAAAGATTTCAGCGAATGTACTTTACTCCATCAGTACTGAAAAGATCCTAGAAAACAGTAAAAGAGACAAATATTTTATGAGTTCTTTTTATCCTTATGTTTTCATTAAATAGCAATTTTCTTTGTTGCTATGTCATAATCAAATAGGGGGAGATTGTTGATCCAAACCCTCAGTGATTTGATAATGACCCTATCTTAAATACTTAGTGAAAACTGTAAGTAAACAATATGTATCAGAGTTTCACTATCGCTGATAAGTACTAAGATCTTACAGTATTGCTGATAGGAACTCTCGCACTTTTAGATTAAACATTCAGCGAACACTGTTCACCATATCGCTGAGTCTGTTCAGTCCTTATGGTGATCGCTGATAAGTTAGTTGTTTACTTATGATCCCTGAAGACAAGATTCACGTCAACAAAGGTTCTACGCTGAAGTCGAAGATCAAGCTCAAGAACCAGCGACAAGTCTCCTAATGAACTGATGCGGATCAGCGAAGACTCAGATTTGTCCACTCAACGTGAAGTATCTAGTACAAGACTTCAGTTATCGCTGAACTTTATCATCTACTGAATAGTAAATGATAATCGCTGAATCAACGAAAGCTGATCATGAAGTCCTCCGTACAAAGTACTTTTGTCTTAACCTCCCTTGCACGCCACCGTACGAAATGTCAGAAAAGAACCTCCGAAAATCTGAAATCGTACAACCACTCTGATACTACACTGTTCATTCATGCGGCTACTAAGGTTGTCAACAAAGGTCAATGACATGCAACCAATCCGCTGATGACACGTGTAAAGTGTATACTGAATTGCATTAAATGCATGCAGTATATAAAGAGATGAACTCACTTCATTTGAAGTAACTTGCTAACTCTGGACAAGTTCAAATCTCTCAAGATAAGATTTTATTAGTAATCTCCTTATCTTTCTTAGTGCAAGAAAACCCCAGTGTTCCAACTTGTTTAGATTTAGGTTTATCCTTAATCTTGTTTCCGCAACAAGCTGTAAATTGTTAATGATTTATCAATAAACAATTTAGAAAAGTAAAATAGTGTGTTTGTATTCAACCCCCCCCTTCTACAAACTTGTTTAGGCCTTTCGGGACCAACACTTTCATCACCTCTACCAACCAAAACCTAAACATCTATCAAATGGCAACTTTAACCCCTTCACTTATAAATTAAAATTAAAGTTTACCCCATAACTTATAACTCCACAAAACAACTAACGTAACTTAATTGGGGATAAACTCTAAAATTAATCTATCAAATAATCAACCCTACCTTATCAAATAATTATATACTCAAATTATTTAATAAACCCAAACATAATTTTTTTATAAAAAAATCGAGTTGTTACAATACTCCCCAACTTGAAAATGATTTCGTCCTCGAAATCAAAGCTTGTTAGAGCATTATTGTATTCAAGATTTACTGTAAAGTCAATGAACTGTATTAGTTCGTAATGCCTTTATACATTGTATGTTATGGGTATAAATAGGCATGTCTAGTTCTTAGTTAGATATATGAATCTAGAACTCTTGTAACATTTGTAGCATTTGTCATTTACTCTCTAAAGATCAATATATGGATGACTTGTGCACTCTAGATTTTCACTCTACATATCATTGCTAGATTCTGGGTTTTACATTTGGTATCAGAGCTCAAACAGGAGATTCAAGCAGATCAAGAAGCAAATTGAAGATTTTTTACACTGATCATACAGATTTCGGACCATGCATGTTTTACTGTTCATCTGATCACTTCTTATTCAGACATTGATTTTTTCTAGTTTTTGATTTCTTGGATCAATTCTTGGCATCACTGAACTCGGAATTGATATCTGAACAACATTAATTCTTGGATCATCATCAATTACTGCACAGAAACATTGGATTTGATCATTTCTTTGAAACTTTATTCGAAAACCTTAATTCACTGTTTTGGACTTTAATTCGATTAAATTGATCGAATTAGAAATTGTGATTAACTAAGAAAGTGTGTGGATTTTGATTTCGAGCAAACCAGTACAAATTTCGTGTTAATTGATCAAGAATTGAGAATGTTATGTCTGAATCTGTGACTTTCGAGTTCGAAGTGAAGGTTTCAGATTGTTCTTGAGGAATTCGGATCATTCATAGATGGTTTCGGATCCATCTTCAATTACTGTTGGTTTCAAATCATTCATCATTTAAGTTTTGGTTTCGGATCCTTCTTTGCTTACTGTTCATCATGATTTCGAACCCTTAAGGAACCAAAACCAAGGATTTCGAACACTTAAGGAACCGAAACCAAGGATTTCGAACCCTTAAGGATACGAAACCAAGGATTTCGAACCCTTCTTGGTCCGAATCCATTGATTTCGAATCCTTCTGGATCCGAATTCTTGGTCCGAATCCATTGATTTTGAGAAAAAAATTTATTCCGAAATTTTTTCTATAGTGTTTTTCATACACTTTAAGAGCTTTCTGCTTGATTTTCAATAGTGTATTTTATACACTTTCTGCTTGATTTTCTAAAAGATCAACATCTAGCAATTCCAAAGAAAGAAATGGCTTTGAAGCAAAATATTATAACAGAAATACCTCCAACTCCACAAGTTGTTGTTAAACCAAATAATGAAATTTTGCAACAAGTTCTTATAACAAAAATACCTTCAACACCACAAACTTGTGTTAATTCTAATAATGAAAGTTTGAAGCAAACTATTGTTAAATCCAGTGGTGAAGGTTTGAAGAAAAATTTTGTTAAACCTAATACTTCAAATTCTTCATTTCCTGTTTTAAATAAAGCATTGGAGGAAGAAAATGTTGATCTAAAGAGACAAAATTTAGACATTTCTTCTTCAAATGCTAAACTTACAAAAAGAATTACTGATCTTGAAGTTTATATTGCAGGTCTTGAAACAAAGAAAGATGACTCAAGTCTGCACGATCAAATCGAGAAACTTCAAGAGAAAGTAACAACTCTTCAAAGAGAAAATGCTGATATGAAGAGTAGAGAAATCGAGAGAGAGAAAGGGAACTCATATCTACAAGATCAAATAAAAAGAGTTCAAGAGAAAAGAACAACGTTGGAAGGTGAAAACGTTGAATTGAAGAAAAAGCTTTCAGAACGTGAGAGAGTCACTTTCTTCAAAGAAAGTTCTTAAAGAAAAGGACGCATTTGAACTCAGAAGTATAAAACTTTCAAAACAAGTTTCTGACTTTGAGAAAGTTTTATTTTTTGAAAAAGAGAAGCTTGAGAAAGAAAGAGATAAATTTGAATCTGAACGAAAATCTTTTAAGATTAAAAGTTCCGAGCTTTCTGTGAAAATCTATGAATTGGAAAATGTTTTGGAAAAGGAAAGAAAAGATTTTGCGGAAAAGAAAAATCTCTTTGAAAAGGAAAGTAAAAGCCTTAAAAAGAAAAATATGGAAATTTTCAAAGAGATTACTGATAAAAGAAAGTTTTTGGAAAAAGATTTTGAATCGGAACGCGGATATTTTGAAGATGCGATTCTTAATCTTACCAAAAGATTATCTGGTTTATCAGTTGATATTATGAAGGATCAATTGATCAAATCTGATCTCCAAAAGAAATTTGATCTAATCTTTAAAGAGAAAAATGTTTTGATTAATAAAGTCAAAGAACTTGAAGACGTCATTTTTAAATTTGATGTCTCAAAGCAGCCCAATCATGATACTATCTTTCAGACTCTATTTGTTAAATCAAATGATTCTGAATACTCTTTTAAAACTTCTTCAAGTTCAAGCTTTAAAAACATTCCTTCTAAACAATTTAATAGATCAACTGATTTCTCAGAAGATCAGATTCGTTCAACAAATATCTTCTATAATCCTCTGCTTGAAAAATCAGATAACAAATCAAAAGTGCCTAAAGTTAATACTTCCAAACCTGAAGAAGTTCCAGTCTTCAAAAAGGTGAAGATGGAATGGAGAGTCAAAGGCACAACAGTTCCAAAGAAAGATGTACCAAAATCATCTTCATCCACATCAAAAGCAAAGAGGAACAATGCTCTGAAAGGTAAATCTTCTGTTCCACCTAATCTTGTTTATTCTACAAATCATCTGATTAGGTTGGCACATAAGAAAATCTGTTGTTCTTACTGTGGATCAAATGATTTTGTGCATAAAAATTATACTTCTTATTGGTACGGTACTTACAGTATTCCTTCTAAGAAATCTACACCTAACACACTAGGACCCAAGTGCCGTTGGGTACCAAAATCTTCTTAATCTGTTTTGCAGGTTCATCATGTGTTGTGCTGATTTGGAAATATATATACCACACACATGACTGAAAACAGAAGAGAAGCGGTGAATTTTTTTAAGAAGAGTATTTGTACCATTAAGGGGGAGCAAAGAGTTTTTGGTTGTTGAACATATCAGTTCAAAACCCATGCTTCAACGAATATGGCTTCTGAACAATTCAGTTTAGGACCCGTTCTTCAAAGAAATGTTGGTTTCTGAATACATCAGTTCAGGACCCGTGCTTCAACGTTTTAGGTTTTTGAACATATCAGTTCAAAACCCGTGCTTCAACGACTATGGCTTCTGAACAATTCAGTTCAGGACCCGTACTTCAAAGTCTAAGACTTCTAAACAAATCAGTTTAGAACTCATACTTCTCATGTGATATCCTTAACTGTTACATCTTTCTGTTTCAAGGAACAAGTGGTGAAAGGTAACATTGAATTATGTTTTATTTCTATTGAATTTGAAAGTTTAAACCTTCACAATTTAATTCAATGAAGTGAAATTTTTTTCAATTTTCATTCAATGAATAAAATGTGTGTCAAGGATGATTTTACAAGTGTTTTTGTATTATCTGAGTTATATTTGTTTCATCTTTCACTTCTGAAGTAAATCGAAAGGTCAACAAAACATGAATGAAATTTATGCTGAATGTTCAAAATTATGGAAATCTAGACTTATATAGAATATAATGCTAAAAAAAGAGTCTATTTGTCAAAATGATGGATGGAAACGAAAAAATGGGGGAAGCATTATGTTTTTAGAACCAAGTGATTGCGATGCATCAAGTAAACAAATTAAAATCATTTAGTTTGAAAGTTTGTGCCTGTGGCCTATCTGGTTTGGGAGAGTAAGTCCTAAGGGGTGCTCGACACCTAGTCCCTAAGATCAACTGGTCTGGGATCGGCTGGCCCAAATCCTGCTATATAACCAGATAGAAAGCCATGTTCTACTGGTACAAATGGGTTTAAGATATATCGATGTGGCCTTTCTGGTTTGGGAAATTAAGTTCTAAGGGGTGCTCGACACCTAGCACCTAAGGCCAACTGGTCTGGGATCTGCTAAACCAAATCCTGCTATAGAACCAGATAGAAAGCCATGTTTAACGGTGTATCTTATTCTTACTAAACTTTTTGATTAAAAGATGCCAATGAGCACAATATCAAAAGATGCCAATGGGCAGAAAATCAAAAGATGCCAATGTGCACAAAATCAAAAGATGCCAATGAGCACACGTCTCTTGAAACTTGGGGAAAATACAAAGTCGTGATAAACCCGTAAATTTGTGAAAATCCTGATTTTGGACAAATAGTGTGAGTAGAGCAATGTATTCTTATATGTTTTAGAATTGCATATGCTTGCAGCTAATCATATTTCGAATGCTAGCACACCAAATAGAATTAATAAAGGGGTTGAAACGGAACATTTTTAATTTGATTTGCAATGATGACTTGTATTTGAATCCAAACACATGCATTTGATTTCATTTGATTGAAAAATTTGGTGTACTTCATTAAGTTGGATTTCTTTTGTAAAGATTTCAAATGATCAAATGTTAGTATTTATAAAATGTGGTTCAATGAATTTTATATTCCTTGTATAAATGTTTTCATTAATGCACTGTATTTGAAATGAATATTTTTAATGAAATATATGCATACTTTCAGGGGGAGAAAACAAATTGCTCCAGAATTCTTATTTTGAGGGGGAGCAAGGTTATTCATTAAGGAGGAGATTGTTAGTAATACTCAGAGACGCGACTGAAATTGAAAAAAAGGTTTTGATGATCATGATGCTCACTTTCATCAAAAAAGGGGGAGAAATGTTTAATTCAATTTCATGTCGAAGACAATTCAAGGTCAAAGAGATGAAGATAGTTTTGAAGAAGATTGACTTTACATTGTGAAAGACAAAGATGTTTTCGAATCACTCATATATGGATTTGGATTGCTCAAAGTTGAAGTTTTTAGATCATGTGAAGTCTGAAATGTTGCTGAATTTGGTTATCTTAGTTCTGAGCGTTTCGGAATGTGCTTACACCTAAAAGTTCAACAATATAGATGATTTCGCATCCTTCTATCCTTCCGAGTCAAATTAGTATGGTTTCGTACTTGCCTTGGTATGAATCCTCATGGTTTCGTATCCTTATTGATACGACTTCCATGGTTTCGTATCCAACTTGATCCGACATCCGTTGGTTTCGTATTCAACTTCATCCGAATCGACATGGTTTCACATCCAACTGATCCGAATGCATATGGTTTCGCACCCTTCTTGATTCGAATCCCATGGTTTCGAACCCTTATTGATTCGAATCCCCATGGTTTCGAACCCTTATTGATTCGAAACGGATGGTATCGCACCCTCTTGCATCCGAATCCTTATGGTTTCGAATCTGCCTACGTCCAAATTGATGGTTTCGGATCATTTTAATATGAGAAAGTTTATATGAGAACAAGATTTGAAGATGGTTTGATAAAGTGTCGGTTTGAGAAGATTGACTTTACAAAGAGCTGAAGACTGCTATCATATTTTTTAAATCTTGAATCCAAAGGGGGAGATTGTTAGAGCATTATTGTATTCAAGATTTACTGTAAAGTCAATGTACTGTATTAGTTCGTAATGCCTTTATACCTTGTATGTTATGGGTATAAATAGGCATGTCTAGTTCTAAGTTAGATATATGAATCTAGAACTCTTGTAACATTTGTAGCATTTGTCATTTACTCTCTAAAGATCAATATATGGATGACTTGTGCACTCTAGATTTTCTCTCTACATATCATTGCTAGATTATGGGTTTTACAAAGCTAGGTAAACAAATGAGGATATCAAATCTTCATATTCTCTTTCAATTCTAAAATCACACTAACATCTCAATGATATAATACCATTGTACCTATAACCACATTCTTAGATTGTAATTTCTCAATAGATCTCTCTAAAATCGCTTCCAGTTCCTCCACACAACGACTTTTCACATCCATTATTACCTCAGTAACTGGAATCACATCCTACTAATATAAAGTATGTCATATTTCCATTTCAATTTCTAAATAAAAGTCCAGAAAGAACAAAGACTCAATTTTCCACATCTTCTGGATTTCACATCCTTCAACATTACCCGCTCCCCAACTTGGAAACGACCTAATATTTTATCAGTCTCTTTTGGTTACTAATCCGAATCCTATTACCGGACAAAATTATCCGCCAATGAATTAAGACATGGTTATTAGGAGACAAATTAATCTCAAATCGGATTAGGTCACTATCACCATTGAAATTAAGCTTATGACTTAAATCAATAATGGGTTTTAACTACCCATAATACCTTCCATTTGATACCGGTTCATTGCCATGAACACATCATAATACTAGTAAATTCTGACTGAGGATTTCTACCGGTTTGGCCATTTTGAATATCACCACTTCTGTGGCCCAAATATTGAGCCTATTCAAAGTTAATTCAATAACTCAAACTCAAATAGTCAAATCAATAAGTGACCCCTGACAACAAGACTAATAAAATCTTTGAGGATTTCAATTCCTATAATCGGCCATAAATCTTAAAAACATCCCGGTAATAGTTCAAATTTTTTAAGTTCACAAATCGATAAACCGAACATCACACAAAACATAAAAGAACTTCGTATGGCTACATTCTTAGGTTCGATCTTTCTATTATTACTTTCCCACGTTAGCGTGGAGCACCACCCTCCAAACATTACTTGCCTCTTTCTCCCAACCTTTCCACATGCTGTTAACATTTTCTCATTACTATACATAACCAAACAGTTGTACCAAATTCTAACTTAAGGCATTCAACCAAGTCATCTTGAAACGACACCACCATTCGAAATTACTACATATTCTTTGATTTTCAACTAATACTTTCTCAGACAATTCTTTCACACATAAGAAGCAACTCACATTCCTTAAGGATTTTGCATCTTCTACACCACATTTTGACTAACACATTCATCATTTTTTTAAAATTCCAATGATTCCAAAAACATACTTACTTAGCGACTCACACAACCAAAAACACTTTGGATAAACACCCACTACCGCTCCGACATTTTATTCCGATATTAGCCATATCACCATGCCATCTTACAATCCACATGTTCCAACAACTTTATTGACAAATAATACACTTCATCCGAAATCCCCGAAAAGACTTCCATCCGATGCCTCCTCTTTCTAACATCACATTACATACTGGTTGACACATTTATCTTGGCAATTGATGCCACTACTCTTCCGTACATTCTCCACCCATAACATCTCACAGCAGCCCAGGTCTCTCATGGTCATTCGTACACACTTCAAACTTACCCTCATGTTCCCTTGCATAATTAACCGAGTCTATTTTGCTACTTTATCCCTCCCCAACTTTAGTTGAATCACAACTCACGCATTTCTAATTAACTCTAACTTACTTGTGCAACCTTTATATCACAAGATTATCTTCAAATTCTTATTTGACATCGAGGATATTTCATTCCTACTTCACCATACTACTCATAGCGAGTTGCTAATACCAATGCATTGATGACTTCTAGTCTTTCCTCCGGATACCACCATCCTTTGACAACTGTATTTCCGTCATCAAACAATAGTACCGACCTTCGTATAACCGACACTAAAGTCCACTTCTGATTCTTCCACTGCCCACCTTTCTTATTGAGCACGAATACCCAAAAATTACATTTTGTAACAAATCCATAGACTAGAAATGAAATTAGGAAATTTCCTGATAGATTTAATGTAGAATCAGATTATAATCCCACTTCCTTTTCCAAATAATGATCAATGGTGATTTTCCTTCTTCAATTACTATGGAACTCAATCTTCCCTTTTCTTATGCCTTACAAATAACAGTTCCTTAATTATAGTCCACCTTTCCAGTGTCTCTTGACATCTTCTCATCACAAGCCTGTCTATACTTGATCTACCATACCGTCATCATTCTCTCTCATGCCTACACAAAACGCCCATCACACACCACTACAGTCTAAAAGAACAGTTTCTCCAAGGTCATCAGCCAAGACCTTTAGCCAAGTCCTCGTAAAGTACTTAGCACCAAGAACTACCACGAGCTCCTAACTTTCCAACACAACAGACCCAGTCATTGCTTTTCTTTACATCCATAGAATACTCTAACACTATCGACTAGAATTCATAACGAAGCACCACGGCTTAATGGTTACAGTATCCTCTTCGACAATCAAGTGAAGTATGAAAACTCTCCTAAAATCCAATGGGATTGAGAAGAACAAGGGTTTTCCTTTCATCCCGTCACCAACCGCAACTCAACCTCCAAATTTCAAAATAGCATTAACGTATATTGCTTGAAAACCCACACACTTCAATCAAGCATACTCACCACTTTTGAATACTTCAATATTACGGCAAACCATCATTACATCTATGACTTACACGTTCCTCCGGTACAAAGGGCTACTACTTTCTCACATCACGATCACACCAAACGACTACATTGCAAGCAAACTTTCATGATGCCTTTGCACCCACAAAGTATACTACTTCCTCCATGCTACTCATAACACTATTCATTGGAAGTAAAATCGTTTCCGGACTTTGTCTTTCCCGAGCCTAAATGCACCATATGTCAAGGTCAACTATTCAAAGCGCACCCGCTTCGATCAACTGTTACTTGCATGGCCTGGCGATGTTGCTTGTAGGAATTATTGATAGACACCAATGCAACACCTAGAACTGGTAAAGTGATGTAATGCGGGGGCGGGCCTAGCATTTGTGCAGCTTGTTCAGGTGAAATGGTTGGGAAAAGTGAACTAACGCCCGAACCACTTAGGTTTCGATTAGCATTGCAGTTGTAGCAACTGAATGGCCTTTGCTCATAGCTGGCCTGGAGTTAACTATGACAGGACTTGTACCCGGTCCTCGTGGGGTACCAGAAATGGCGGCCGCACTATGGGTGTTCCGGCTGGGGCATGAAAGCCCGCAACTTGGTGATATTTCAACGCCCGTGGCCTAAAAAGGTTGTTCATTCAAAAGGCACTAGACTCAACGTGCTTGGAATGAAAGTCGGTGGTCGGGGCAGGAGCCTACCTTGTTCAATACCATCAGACACCAATTGTGTTGCAAATAGTGTGTGTGCTGAATCCCCTGTGTAAAATGAAACATCGGCAAATCAAGATGCCGATGAGTGGCTGAGTGGGGATGTGCATTGCATGGCTTGGTCCACCATGTCTTGTTCAATACGCAACGGAGACGAATGCTCGTTGGTAGTGGATGTGGCTACCCGGCTAGTAACAGTTTGGGGAGAGTCACTAGTTACAACTTTATGTGACTCTATCTCAGACTCTCCCATTTCTTTTCTCACCTCCTCTCGGCTCACTACATTCTCATTTTCTACTTCAACTCCCTTTTCCCGCCTTATGTCACCGATATCGCTTGAGAGTCCGATGTTCCACGTGGAATCAGCATCGGAACTCTCTATAAGTGATATTCGGCCAACGTGTCTTGGAATAAGATCCGCATCGGGGTCAAGGTCGGAATCAGAGTCTGAGTTACCATCATTGTCCTGTCTGGGTTGGGCTGATGCTTCATCTTCGGATGAAGAAGCATTTGGTACGTAATCAACATCGTCGGCAGAGTTCCATGAGATATCATCAGCGAATATTTGAACTCCGACAACTTGTGTAGCTCTGGAAGTAGATGCCACACCAGCAGTCCTCTCCACAATCCCAACTCTCTTTCTTGTAGTTCTCCTTACCTCTCCCTGTTCAGGAACCCTGTGTTCCTGAACCTGCTCGACCTGGATACCCTCACCTCCTAATTGGTTTGCACCTTGGGTAGGTCCTTCCGATTCTGGCTGGACCATTAGTGCGTTGTCTAACCTATACTGCCTAACTACCTCAGACTGCTGGTTGGCATAGGCGAGCACGACTTTGGGTATCACTGCAATATGAGCAAATTCGATTGGGTTGGGCATCTTCAGGAAGTGCATCCATTGGCTCGTGCCTTGGACTGCATTTGGGCATCGTGGAATCTCTTGGTTTCCCTCCATAATCTGATAGATAATGATCTGGAAGAATCTCTGATATGGCACGAAGTTGAGGTTCTTTTTCGGTCTAGACTTGTCTTCGACTAACTCGATGAGCTCGTTTCACAGGATGATGGCATAGTCGATTCGGCGATTGAATGCGACGGCTTGAAATATCCTGAGGGTGGCTAAGTTGCACTTGTCGAGGCCGGTATGTTTGGAGGTCATGCAACGATTGATGATGGAGCACAGAGTGTACCAGACTCTGGGTAGGAATCGTCATTGAAACTTGGACGAGCTGGTAAGGACTGGGTTTCGTGGGTCTTGGTATCCTAAGCTTCGGATGTCAGAGAACAATTGTGCTTCCGGAATCATGTCTTCAAAATCTGCGCTATAGGGTAGGTCTAAGGCTCGACGGAGTCGCTTAAGGGTAAGTCGAACATCGAAATGATAGACTTTAGCTGTGAGGTGCGAACCCCGTCTATGTACTGGATGGAATCGTAGTGTGTGCCAGAACTGTTGCAAGTATATAAGTGGCACAATGACTACCTATGTAAGTGCTGTCCGAAGAGGATGGCCTCAGATGATCTCCAGAATGATTTGGTGGTCGAATGCCACGCTGAGATCGAGATGATGGTTGTTATCCAATAAGGCAAGATGAAGGCTTCTCGGTAGAAGTTCCTCATCAAGGTCACGTGCATTCACCGACGGATGCGACGACCGGTGCGACGGAATGACCGTGTTGTCATCAGTAGAATGATCGTCATTTTTGTGCCATCTTGATGATGATCTGAAGTGAATGTACTCGTTTTGAACTTCGAAAATCTTGAAAATATTTGCAGAAATCGAACACTGGTTTGAGAGAATATTGAATGGATTTGGAATGAGACAAAAAATTCAAACCCGATGTATTTATAGGGCTTGAGACAAACGATATGTGGCAGCATGAGATTGGTCCAACGTTTAACCTCCACAGTGTCAGGTTATCGCAAGAAGAAGGTTTCGATGAACCTTGGTGTTATCGCAAGAAGAAAGGTGCGACAACAACCACAGTGTTTAATCGCAACAGGGTGTTGCGATAAACACTGTTCACACCACTTGATCGCAAGCAAGGGTTTCGATGAAGAATGTTATCGCAAGCAACGAGTTGCGATAAGACATATTTCACGTTTAATCGCAACAAAAGGTTGCGTTGAAACACCGTTCACATTGTTATCGCAAGTAGTGTGTTGCGATAACATGAAAACTTGGACATATTTCAAAAAGATTTTTCAGGAAATTTCAAAAAATGATTTTATCACATTGGAAAATGTCCAACTTCCAAATGATTAAGCACTCAATGTTTTAAACAAGGTTTTCACTCCCCCTTAAATGATGCATAGATTTGGAAAATTGTTTTCATCATTTAAGAGTTATTGTACAAAATAGGTTAGAATACTTACCCCCTTTGGGGTACCACGGTCCGGGATACGGTGTGCCCTTCAAATAGCGAAATATTCTCTTGACAGCGTCGAGGTGTGATTCCTTAGGTTTGGCCTGAAATCTTGCACACAGACAAGTTGCAAACATTATATCTGGATGACTAGCAGTAAGATACATTAGTGACCCTATCATTCCTCTATAATTCTTAACATCGACATCAATACCATCAGGATCTGGATCGATCTTAGATCCTGGAGCCATCGGCGTACCAATTGATGTGCAGTTTTCCATCTTGAATTTCTTCAAGATATCAAACACGAACTTCGATTGATTGATGAAGATACCTGTTGAAAATTGTTTGACTTATAATCCGAGAAAGAAATTAATCTATCCCATCATACTCTTTTCAAACCTGGTCATCAAAATGCTAGAAAACCATGTATATAGTACAGGGTTAGTCGAACCAAAAATAATATAATCAACGTAAATCTGTACTAAAAGAATTTCACCTTCGTCATGCAAAGTAAAAAAGAGGTGTCAATTTTACCTTTTTAAAAGCCCGCTCCTAGTAGAAAGGAAGATAAGACTGCGTACCAGGCACGGGGGGCTTGTTTGAGACCATAAAGGGATTTGTCAAGGATGTACATGTAATCTGGTTTATCTTTGTCCACAAAGCCTTCTAGTTGAGACACATACACTTCCTCCTTCAGAACATCGTTCAAGAATACAGTCTTCACGTCCATTTGATAAACAGTGAAGTTCTTGTAGGCGGCAAAAGATAGGAACATCCGAATTGCCTCTAAGCGAGCAACCGGTGCGTACGTCTCGTCGTAGTCTATACCCTCCTGTTGCCTATACCCTTTTGCTACTAGTCTTGCTTTGTTTCTCACAATTATGCCGTCTTCATCTTTCTTGTTTTTCAGGACCCACATAGTACCAATGATTGTTTTACCTTTGGGTCTCGGAACTAATCTCTACACCTTTAGAGCTTCAAATTGATTCATCTCTTCTTGCATCGCAATTAACCAATCCGGATCTTCTAAGGCATGTTGAACTGTTGATGGCTCAACTTGACTTAGAAATAGAGTGTATAAAACTTCATTTGCCGATGCAAATCTGGTGTATACTGGTTCAGACACTTCACCAATCACTTGATCTATTGGGTGACTGCGTGTCCACTTCTTAGAGTGTGGATGGAGAGAGAAAGCATCTTAATTGGGGTCTACTAGGGTAGGATTTTTATCAAAGTTCAACTCAATCATCAATGTCGATTCTGGATGTGAGGCTGGTTGATTGTCAGAAGAGACAATTGGAACTGCCTCGGGAACTGCTTCAGTTGATTTCTCAGGAATATTAGCAGTATTCTGAACATTGACATTTGAAGTCGTACCCGATGAAAAAGCACCATTCGTAGATACTTGTTGTCTTGCTTGTGTAGATGTCATGATAGTGTTTCTTGGAGAAATCACAGGAGCTGTTGCACCAGTATTGGATGATGTCGGCACCGGTGAGGGCCCTGACATTGTAGCTTGTACTGGAGGTGTAGCAACTTGATTCCTGTCATTTACACACGAAGATGATTTATTACTTCCAAAGAAACCATCATAGAAATGTTCATACAATATATCAAGATCAATAGGAGTAGAATTAGATGTGGAAGCTTGATCTTTGCTTGACTTAGTCGTCATTGGACGGATTTGTCTAGACGCTAGTATGCCGGATATTACGGGTTCTGTACTGTTTTGCACATAAGCCATTTCCTCAGTCTCATCGAATTTGAAGTTTATGTTTTCCATCACAGTTCTAGAGGATTTGAAATAGACTTTGTACGCCTTTGAGGTTGACGAGTATCCGAAGAAAACGTCCACTTTTCCTTTAGGACTAAATTTGTTCAAGTTGTCCTTGTCGTTCAGCACGATACACCTGCACCCAAAAACACGAAAGTAGTGTATTACAGGTTTTCTATGGTTGATAAGTTCATATGGAGTTTTGCCAAACCGTCGATGGATAATTGAACGATTTTGTGGATACACAACTTCGGCCCACATAAATAGCGGTTGATCAACATAGGACAACATCGTTCTGGTAGTTTCAACAAGTGTACGATTTCGTCTTTCAACAACCCCGTTCTGTTGAGGTGTTCTTGATGCAGAATACTGATGTGAAATTCCTAATGACTTAAAGAAGTCATCAAGAGTCATGTTTTAAAACTCTGTCCCGTTGTCTGATCTGATTGTTTGGACCGTTTATTGAAGATTCACTTGAAGCTGTTTGATTAACGAGATAATCAAGTCAGATGTTTCATCTTTGGATCGTAGGAACTTCACCCAAGTGTATCTCGAAAAATCATCGACGACAACTAACACATATTTCTTGGCACTTATACTCTGGGTCTTCATTGGCCCATAGAGATCCATATGAAGAATCTCCAAAACTTTGTGTGTACTAGGCTCAGGTTTCGGCGGATGAGTAGCTCGTTTCATCTTCCCCTTCTCACAGGCGGTACAGAAGTTGTCTTTCTCAAACTTTAGAACTGGTAGACCTAAAACTAAATCACCTATCATCAGTTCTTGAATATAACGGAAATTGAGGTGAGATAGTCATCTATGTCATAACCAACTTTTCGCCATTGATGCTTTGAAAAGAGACACACGTCGTTCTTTGGTTTGATCTTTGACAGGTCAATAGTGTAAATATTGGACTTCCTCATACCAACTAGAAGCTTATCTCCTACTTCGGTTCGAACTGAACACCGGGTCTTCTTGAAATTGACTTCTAGATCTTTATCACAAAATTGACCTATGCTAAACAAATTATGCCCCAAACCCTCAACTTACTTAACTTTGGTAATCCTAACGTTGTCTTTCACTATGTCTCCATAACCCAGAATCGGAGAATACTAATCGTTCCCAAACATGACTCTACCACCATATTTTTCCACGAAATTAGTGAGCAACTCCTTTATACCAGTCATGTGCTTTGAGCAGCCTGAATCTAAATACCATACATGACTGGGCTGCAAAAGGGAAATCAAGTGGTTTTAGGTACCCATTTGAAAATGGGTCCTTTTGGGTTAGGAGTTTCAACTGGTTTGGATTTAGCATTTTTGTTTTTAAAACCTTTGTTATAATATTCATTTGAATAGAATCTTTTAGGACCATGGAAATTATAACCAAACCAATAAGAATAATCGACTTTGTAGATAAAATCATTCACACCACACGAAGAACAAAAAATTTGATCATGTGCTAAATTAATCAGTTGTTGCATTGAAGAAATCTTGTATGGGATAACAAGTTTTTGTTTATTGCAAACAGCATGATTACTAACATTAGAAACAAAATTGTTAGGGTTCCCTAAAGTTCCGCCACCGAACTGTAGTACGGAATCATCCCCAAAGATTTCGGTCAGAGCATGCATATGCCAAACGTGAATACCCCCCGAAGCTACGGGTAGAACACCTGGTAGAGAGACCCAATCTTAGGTGAAATAAATACCGCAACTTCGATCTTTTTCAATAAAATCATCACGTAGTAAATCAACAAAGCCCAAAGTGATCTCTCTTTGCCTTTCAAGTTTACCTACTATGGTACCAAAATGAATATGATCTCCACCGGAAATACTATTGATCAGGTAATATTTTGGCAGTGTTCCTATCTATACCTGTTTCTTTTTTTCATTTTACATCTCCGTTCAAAAACTTTACATGTTTAATGGAAGCACATACTATTTATACGCTGCAAAACTCACACACACTCCTCACCAAACCTTTTGTGAGGTTTGACCCCTTGACCTTTAAGGAAATATTACATATATTTAATAAAATATTATTTTTGTAATAAAAAGTCATTTTTTTTGTAAGCATTTTTAAAGAGTTCTTTAAATTTGAAGAAATTTACACCATTTCTTATACTTTTCCTTATTTTGAAAAAGGTTATAGTGAATATGTTTAAACAAAAAACTATCTAAATTCTTCATTTTCTTTATTTAAAAGAATATGTTGAAAATAGTCAACCTAAATTTTTTTATTATAAGAACTTTCAGTTAAAAATGCTCCAATCTGCCAGTTTTAAAGTCCCTGTCAAAGACTTAAAAGACAGTATAGTAACAACAGATTAAGATTTCGGTATGATGCAGATAATCAGTCTATAAGATTATAGAAAAAATAGAAAAAGGGTTTCAAGTTCTAAACAAGAATACATCATTTGGGTATCATTCATTAGCGTTTGCTTTGTTTTTTTAGTTGAAGATCAACAAAGAAACAAAGTATTTAATTGATCATGGGATGTCAAGCTAAGATATATGCTATAAGAAAATCAATATAAGATGTATGTATAATCATATCTGTTGTTTCATTGGGAGGATGATATTTTTGTTGTCGTGTATGTGGATCAATCTGTATAAATTGAGAGGGTTTTTCCATAGGTGAAAGGACCTTATTGTGCAGATTAAAAAACAACTTACCTTTATACATAAAGCTACTCTTAAAAGGTTACCAAATAAGGCATCGGAACTCCCTATAAGTGATCTTCGGCCAACGTGTCTTGGAATAAGATCCGCATCGGGGTCAAGGTCGGAATCAGAGTCTGAGTTACCATAATTTTCTTGTCTGGGTTGGGCTGATGCTTCAACTTCGGATGAAGAAGCATTTGGTACGTAATCAGCATCGTCGGCAGAGTTCCATGAGATATCATCAGCGAATATTTGAACTCTGGCAACTTGTGTAGCTCTGGAAGTAGATGCCACACCAGCAGTCCTCTCCACAATCCCAACTCTCTTTCTTGTAGTTCTCCTTACCTCTCCCTGTTCAGGAACCCTGTGTTCCTGAACCTGCTCGACCTGGATACCCTCACCTCCTAATTGGTTTGCACCTTGGGCAGGTCCATCCGGTTCTGGCTGGACCATTAGTGCGTTGTCTAACCTATACTGCCTAACTACCTCAGATTGCTGGTTGGCATAGGCGAAGACGACTTTGGGTATCACTGCAATATAAGCAAATTCGATTGGGTCGGGCATCTTCAGGAAGTGCATCCATTGGCTCGTGCCTTGGACTGCATTTGGGCGTCGTGGAATCTCTTGGTTTCCCTCCATAATCTGATAGATAATGATCTGGAAGAATCTCTGATATGGCACGAAGTTGCGGTTCTTTTTCGGTCTAGACTTGTCTTCGACTAACTCGATGAGCTCATTTCACAGGATGATGGCATAGTCGATTCGGCGATTGAATGCGACGGCATGAAATATCCTGAGGGTGGCTAAGTTGCACTTGTCGAGGCCGGTATGTTTGGAGGTCATGCAACGATTGATGATGGAGCACAGAGTGTACCAGACTCTGGGTAGGAATCGTCATTGGAACTTGGACGAGCTGGTAAGGACTGGGTTTCGTGGGTCTTGGTATCCCAAGCTTCGGATGTCAGCGAACAATTGTGCTTCCGGAATCATGTCTTCAAAATATGCGCTATAGGGTAGGTCTAAGGCTCGACGGAGTCGCTTAAGGGTAAGTCGAACATCAAAATGATAGACTTTAGCTGTGAGGTGCGGACCCCGTCTGTGTACTGGATGGAATCGTAGTGTGTGCCAGAACTGTTGCAAGTGTATAAGAGGCACAATGACTACCTTTGTAAGTGTTGTCCGAAGAGGATGGCCTCGGATGATCTCCAGAATGATTTGGTGGTCGAATGCCACGCTGAGATCGAGATGATGGTTGTTATCGAATAGGGCAAGATGAAGGCTTCTCGATAGAAGTTCCTCATCAAGATCACGTGCATTCACCGACGGATGCGACGACCGGTGCGACGGAATGACCGTGTTGTCATCAGAAGAATGATCGTCATTTTGTGCCATCTTGATGATGATCTGAAGTGAATGTACTCGTTTTGAACTTCGAAAATCTTGAAAATATTTGCAGAAATCGAACACTGGTTTGAGAGAATATTGAATGGATTTGGAATGAGACAAAAAAAAATTCAAACCCGATGTATTTATAGGGCTTGAGACAAACGACACGTGGCAGCATGAGATTGGTCCAACGTTTGACCTCCAAAGTGTCAGGTTATCGCAAGAAGAAGGTTGCGATGAACCTTGGTTTTATCGCAAGAAGCAAGATGCGACAACAACCACAGTGTTTAATCGCAACAGGGTGTTGCGATAAACACTGTTCACACCACTTGATCGCAAGCAAGGGTTGCGATGAAGAATGTTATCGCAAGCAACGAGTTGCGATAAGACATATTTCACGTTTAATCGCAACAAAAGGTTGCGATGAAACACTGTTCACATTGTTATCGCAAGTAGTGTGTTGCGATAACATGAAAACTTGGACATTTTTCAAAAAGATTTTTCAGGAAATTTCAAAAAATGATTTTATCACTTTGGAAGATGTCCAACTTCCAAATGATTAAGCACTCAAGGTTTTAAACAAGGTTTTCACTCCCCCTTAAATGATGCATAGATTTGGAAAATTGTTTTCATCATTTAAGAGTTAGTGTACAAAATAGGTTAGAATACTTACCTATCCAAATAACAGTCACATGCTAACTAAACTTACAAGATTTGGCAGTTATGCACACTCCCCCTATTATTGTGCATATGATATGTACTAAACTCCCCCTGAGACCATAAACACACCTTGTGCAGATACATATATCATAAAAAATCACAGATAAGATATTTAAAAGAAACCGAAAAATAACACGTTAAATAAACAACGAGAAACAACTAAGGCATGAACACTTAAATAACATATATTGAGAATAGAATATGATAAAAATTTGAGTGTATCAATCTAGATATAATATCTAGATTGAGATACAAATATTTCCATCTATTAAATGATCAATATCGGGAAGTTAAAATTTCATGTTCAACACGACAAGCTTGGATACTAATAAATTAAAGCGTTTTTCATCCAAAGCTTTTGTGAAAAGATTGGCAAGTTGATACTCAGTTGTAACAAAGTATAGTTCAATTGTTCTTTTTTCAACGTGATCTTTAATGAAATGATACCTGATGTCAATATGCTTGGTCTTGGTATGTTGGACAGGATTAGCATATATGGCAATCGCGCTTTTACCGTCACAGTAGATGGGAATCTTCTCATATTTGAACCCGTAGTCCATGAGTTGGGTCTTCATCCACAGTACTTGTGAAAAACAGCTGGTCGTGGCTACATACTCTGCTTCCGCAGTTGATGTTGAAACACAATTCTTCTTATTAGATTACCAGCTCACGAGCTTGTCTCCCAAACACTGTACATGCCCCGATGTGCTCATTCTATTCAGCATGTTTCCTCCATGATCCGCGTCTGAGTATGCGGTGAGTTCGTATCCAGTTCCCTTGGGGTACCACAATCCAAGATACGGTGTCTCCTTCAAATAGCGAAAGATTCTCTTGACAGCGTCGAGGTGTGATTCCTTAGGTTTGGCCTGAAATCTTGCACACAGACAAGTTGCAAACATTATATCTGGATGACTAGCAGTAAGATACATTAGTGACCCTATCATTCCTCTATAATTCTTAACATCGACATCAATACCATCAGGATCTGGATCAATCTTAGATCCTGGAGCCATCGGCGTACCAATTGATGTGCAGTTTTCCATCTTGAATTTCTTCAAGATATCAAACACGAACTTCGATTGATTGATGAAGATACCTGTTGAAAATTGTTTGACTTGTAATCCGAGAGAGAAATTAATCTCTCCCGTCATACTCTTTTCAAACCTGCTCATCATAATGCTAGAAAACCATGTATATAGTCCAGGGTTAGTCGAACCAAAAATAATATAATCAACGTAAATCTGTACTAAAAGAATTTCACCTTCCTCATGCAAAGTAAAAAAGAGGTGTCAATTTTACCTTTTTCAAAGCCCGCTCCTAGTAGAAAGGTAGATAAGACTTCGTACCAGGCACGGGGGGCTTGTTTGAGACCATAAAGGGCTTTGTCAAGGATGTACATGTAATCTGGTTTATCTTTTTGTTCACAAAGCCTTCTGGTTGAGACACATACACTTCCTCCTTCAGAACACCGTTCAAGAATACAATCTTCACGTCCATTTGATAAACAGTGAAGGTCTTGTAGGCGGCAAAAGATAGGAACATCCGAATTGCCTCTAAGCGAACAACCGGTGCGTACGTCTCGTCGTAGTCTATACCCTCCTGTTGCCTATACCCTTTTGCTACTAGTCTTGCTTTGTTTCTCACAATTATTCCGTCATCATATTTCTTGTTTTTCAGGACCCACATAGTACCAATGATTGTTTTACCTTTGGGTGTCGGAACTAATCTCCACACCTTCAGAGCATCAAATTGATTCAGCTCTTCTTGCATCGTAATTAACCAATCCGGATTTTCTAAGGCATGTTGAACTGTTGATGGCTCAACTTGACTTATAAAGATAGTGTATAAAACTTCATTTGCGGATGCAGATCTGGTCTTTACTGGTTCAAACACTTCACCAATCACTTGATCTATTGGGTGACTGCGTGTCCACTTCTTAGAGTGTGGATGGAGAGAGATAGCATCTTAATTGGGGTCTACTAGGGTAGGATTTTTATCAAAGTTCAACTCAATCGTCAATGTTGATTTTGGATGTGAGGCTGGTTGATTGTCAGAAGAGACAACTGGAACTGCCTCGGGAACTGCTTCAGTTGATTTCTCAGGAATATTAGCAGTATTCTGAACATTGACATTTGAAGTCGTACCCGATGAAAAATCACCATTCGTAGATACTTGTTGTCTTGCTTGTGTAGATGTCATGATAGTGTTTCTTGGAGAAATCACATGAGTTGTTGCACCAGTATTGGATGATGTCGGCACCGGTGAGGGCCCTGACATTGTAGCTTGTACTGGAGGTGTAGCAACTTGATTCCTGTCATTTACACACGAAGATGATTTATTACTTCCAAAGAAACCATCATAGAAATGTTCAAACAAAATATCAAGATCATTAGGAGTAGAATTAGATGTGGAAGCTTGATCTTTGCTTGACTTAGTCGTCATTGGACGGATTTGTCTAGACGCTAGTATGCCGGATATTATGGGTTCTGTACTGTTTTGCACATAAGCCATTTCCTCAGTCTCATCGAATTTGAAGTTTAAGTTTTCCATCACAGTTCTAGAGGATTTGAAATACACTTTGTACGCCTTTGAGGTTGACGAGTATCCGATGAAAACGCCCTCTTTTCCTTTAGGACTAAATTTGTTCAAGTTGTCCTTGTCGTTCAGCACGATACACCTGCACCCAAAAACACGAAAGTAGTGTATTACAAGTTTTCTATGGTTGATAAGTTCATATGGAGTTTTGCCAAACCGTCGATGGATAATTGAACAATTTTGTGGATACACAGCTTCGGCTCACAGAAATAGCGGTAAATCAACATAGGACAACATCGTTCTGGTAGCTTCAACAAGTGTACGATTTCGTCTTTCAACAACCCCGTTCTGTTGAGGTATTCTTGATGCAGAATACTGATGTGAAATTCCTAATGACTTAAAGAAGTCATCAAGAGTCTTGTTTTAAAACTATGTCCCGTTGTCTGATCTGATTGTTTGGACCGTTTATTGAAGATTCACTTGAAGCTGTTTGATTAACGAGATAATCAAGTCAGATGTATCATCTTTGGATCGTAGGAATTTCACCCAAGTGTATCTCGAAAAATCATCGACGACAACTAACACATATTTCTTGGCACTTATACTCTGGGTCTTCATTGGCCCACAGAGATCCATATGAAGAATCTCCAAAACTTTGTGTGTACTAGGATCAGGTTTCGGCGGATGAGGAGCTCGTTTCATCTTCCCCTTCTCACAGGCAGTACAGAAGTTGTCTTTCTCAAACTTTAGAACTGGTAGACCTAAAACTAAATCACCTATCATCAGTTCTTGAATATAACGGAAATTGAGGTGAGATAGTCGTCTATGTCATAACCAACTTTTCGCCATTGATGCTTTAGACAAGAGACACACGTCGTTCTTTGGTTTGATCTTTGACAGGTCAATCCTGTAAAGACTGGACTTCCTCATACCAACTAGAAGCTCATCTCCTACTTCGGTTCGAACAGAACACCGGGTATTCTTGAAATTGACTTCTAGATCTTTATCACAAAATTGACATATGCTAAACAAATTATGCCCCAAACCCTCAATGTAGTTAACTTTGGTAATCCTAACGTTGTCTTTCACTATGTCTCCATAACCCAGAATCGGAGAATACTAATTGTTCCCAAACCTGACTCTACCACCATATTTTTCCACGAAATTAGTGAGCAGCTCCTTTATACCAGTCATGTGCTTTGAGCAGCCTGAATCTAAATACCATACATGGCTGGGCTGCAAAAGGGAAATCAAGTGGTTTTAGGTACCTGTTTGGGCAAAAATTCACGTCGTACGACCACGACCAGAAAAGGTAAGACGCGCGTTATGAAAGACATCTTGGATTAATATAAGGTCCCAACCAAGACCCGCAGAACGTCCGTCGTCCGTCGTAAAAGGTAAGTCGAGAGTCCCCCATGACACTCGACCATAGCATCACCCGTCCCGTACGACCATCGCGTAAGATCACTGCACCTTCGACCAAAGCTAACGTTAACCTTGACTGTTACGTTTGTTAAGTATTTAATGCAGGAGTCAAAGCCATTAACAGCAAGCAACCGTAACGGACGAAGAACATTATGGATAATCACTCCGGCAACCGTTTCCAGCCGTTGTAGCCGTTGATCAAAGAATTAATGGAGCTAATTAATGATGCGGAGACTATAAATACCAAGCTAAGTCTTCACATCAAGGATCATAAGTTAACATCCGATACACATCAGAAATCATCAGCGAACATCACCGAACAGCAGAGAAAAACATTCAAGCTCATAGCTAAGAACCCTCAAACTCTGGAAATCAAGTATTGAAAGCCAGAACCCTACTGGGAACTCAAGAACGGTCGAAGAAAAGCTCAAGTCATCGCTCTCGATGCACACCAACAGCTTTCGACCAACAGTTGTTTACACTTGTATTCACACGACAAACACACCTGTTTGACACTTTAAACATTTGTACTTTACATTTTGAAGCATTTCCTTCATTTGCATTGTAATCATCGTACAACCGACGCCAGTACCAAGGACATCGCCCCTGATTGGCGACCATAGTATAGCGACGACACCCACTGTCGTCCGCAGGTTTTTTCCTCGTTTGAGGGTTTTCCTGCGTCATCAAATCCCTTGTTTCTTTATTTTTATCCTCGTCGCACGTTTCGTCGAGAGATTCTTTCTTTAGTTGTTTAAGTCCACATCGACCTTAAGTTGTCCCTTTGGTGCGATTTTTGGCATTAACAGTTTGGCGTCATCCGTGGGACTACATCTAGAGAAAATCCTCGACGAACGTGCATTCTACTAATAGTTTCTTGGAGTTTCTTCTATTTTCTGTTGCAGGAAAATGGCAGCCCCTGGAAATCCGCAGCATGCCGTCGCTCAGATGTATCAGGAGCTCGAGGTTGCCAGGAATCAACTCAATGCAATGGCAGAGCAGAATCGTAGAGCAGCTGAAGAGATCGCGCGGCTACGGAATCCTTTTGGACCCCAGAATGGTCCTAGACCATTCTTCCAGAATCCAGGTCCGGGACCAAGCCCGTCCGCGCAGAATCAGCATCCAGGTCCATTCATGCAGAAGCAGCAGCCGGGTCCATTCATTCCGAATCCCCAGTCTGGGCAGATTCCCCCTCAGCACATCCGACCACCACCCTTGAACAACGGATCCCAACCATTGCAAGGTGGCACCCAACCGTTTCAGAATGGATCCCAGCCGTTTTCTCAGCCATTCCAAAGTGGTTCGCAACCTTTCCAGCAAGGATCGCAATCTTTCCAGCAGAGATCGCATCCATTTCAGCATGGACCACAATCGTTTCAGAATGGACCGCAACAATTCCACTATGGGTCGCAGCCATATTTTGTTCCATTCAACGGGGACACCAATGGTTCATCGCATGGTAATGGCACTAGTCCAGGGACCAATCCCTCGACATGGGCAAATCCTGATCTTAACGATCCCGTCGCCCAGCGTTTGAAGATATTAGAAGACCAAAATGAGCGCGTCCTGTCCTAGCTCGCCAAGTTGCCTGGGGCAGCCGTGCCTGTTGACGTCGAGCCTCGCTCGGGGTATCAGGCGTCGCCCTTCATCGACGAGATCGCCACCGTCGAGGTCCCAAAGAAGTATAACATTCCTGCCTTCACTCCCAAGTATTCGGGTGTGACCGATCCAACCTAGCATGTCGTGCAGTATACGCAGCTCATGTGGACGATCTCGATTCCACACATGTACCAGGAAGTATGCATGTGCAAGAGTTTCGGGGCGACTCTCACTGGTCCAGCTCTCCAGTGGTTGATCAATCTCAAACCCAAATCTATCGGGTTGTTCGCCGAATTGGTCAACCAATTCTCCCGGCAATTCGCCAGCAGTCGTAAGATGGAAAAACAGACTAGTGATCTGTATTATGTCGTGCAGAAGACCAATGAGTCTATTCGAAGTTATTTCAATAGATTCAATGCCGAAATGATCAGTATCCGCAATTGTGACATCAAAACTGCAATTGAAGCTTATAAGCGTGGTCTAGACGATAGTTCAGGTCTATATGTCGATCTGACCAAGTATCCCCCAGAGACTTTCGAACACGTCCGAGCTCGAACCTTAGCATATATGAGGGTTGAGGATGATGCCGCCTTTCGTCGCAAGCACACTGACGACAAGAATTCGTTAGGCGTCAGAAAGCCAGAGTTCAAGACAAATGTTGTTTCCAGAATCGAGCCCACGCGCCAAATTTCAAATGTTCGTTTCAAGACGAAAGCAGAGGCCAAGAACGCGACTAAATTTCCTCGATAACCCAAGATATCCTCTTACGAATTCAAAGGGTCCGCAAAAGGCTTAGTCGAAGCTCTTATGTCCGTCTAAGCGACCATTCGATGGCCAAAGAAGTCCGACCTGGATGGTGCTAAGAAAGATAAATCAAAGTGGTGTGACTTCCACGTCGATCATGGTCACGCGACAGACGATTGCATCGCGCTGAAGAAGGAGCTAGCATATCACTTCCCAAAAGGAAATCTCAAAGATATCATCGACGATGACACTACTCCATCTAGTAACCATCGACCGTCGACCCCCGAGCATACAAAAGTCGTCAATTGCATCACCGGTGGTTCAGACATGTATGGTCTGACATACTCCACAGTCAGGCGCCTTTGACAGGTTCGTTCTTCTAAAATTATATCTTTTCCACAGGGATAAGTCTACTATGGTGCCCTGTCGCACGACAATATCTCATCAGATCGCAGTGTCATCCTGTCATTTAAAACCTATCTTTCCCCCGAAAAGAATAAGATAATAAATGACAGGGGGCAATATCCCACTAAAAAGAGAATCTAACGGTATGTTCCTAAATCGTTTTCATACGATTTTTTCTCACAACTGACTTAAGCATCGGAGGGTCGTTGGTTAGCTAACAACCAACCCTTAACATCGTTTTACCGCAGAATCGCACGACAGTTTATCGCAGGATCGCACGACAGTAGTCATTAAGTCTACAATATGACTTTAAATTCATAAGGTCACACGATATAAACGACCAAATCTATGATTTGGTCATCCTTTACAGGGACATACGATTCAAATTAATCACACTACTTTGTCGTACGATTGCGAGGTCTAACGATCTCATGATCTAAGCCTCTTACCTTGGAAAAATTTCATACTTCGAATGTATGCTTTAGTCGCATGTGCTTATGTTTATACACACGATTTAAAAGTCTTATGGCCTACGTACCAGTTATTGTGTTACAATGAATGCCTTAGTCGCATGATTCCCAGATTCAATTTCATAATTGATATGGTATTTGTTTACCAAATATATAAAATGCAAGTTCAAACAAAAGTTCAAAGTTTCATTTACAAAACTGTCGGTTATATTCAAAAGAACTCAACCACCGACGGTCGAGTATACAAAGTTAAAATGGTTCGACCACCAACGGTCGAGACATGAAAAGACATAGCATTTCCTAAACCTAGAGAAAAGCGTCGATGGCAAGCTCTACCCAAAAGTCCCGACCTTCGAAGACCTGCCAATCCCGAAGAACTGATGCAAGAATCAAACGAGTATATTAGGAGTGGTCTTCCAACTCCTTACGCCTCGACATTCTGATAATATGGCTCTAAAGATTAATGTTAAGGTTGGAGGAAGGAATATATCCTTCTCAACGATCGACCTCCACTCCAGCATTTCCTCTACCTTCACATATTCAATGAGAGGAAACAGAAGCATCTGCAAATTACAAAAGAAACATACTAAATGCTCAGCGAAAGAACTTCGATAACACAAGTTTGAAAGAAAAACTTACAAAAAACGCCAGTTCGGCTAAACACAGTCCAATCTCTTCAACAGAGATTCTTCGAAAACGCTCCTTGAAAGATAAGAGCTGATATTTCCCTAGATGCGGAAGTGACTCTGCCCTGACGAGGACATAGTCAATCAGGAGGGTTGACGACAACGCAAAGTTGTTCGTCGCCATAAACTCTCCCTCATTCTCTCCCGTCTTTACACCCTTGCCCATGGCGGCTGACGAAAGGGTCAACGAGGATGTAGAGAACATCGTCGCCAGTTGCGCAGTATGAAACACCGTCGCCCGTTGCGCAATATGAAACATCGTCGCCAGTTGCGCAATATGAGACATCGTCGCCAGTTGTGCAGAATCAATCCAATCCAATCACTGTCCGTATCCAGCACATACCTCGTCTTCAATTTGCGATCATCGACAGCAGTGTTCAAAACTAAGGTACAATCACCCTTAAGTCCTGAAAGTAAACTATAACGACGATATTGATCGGTCGTGACTTTATATGCCACTCCCAGTGCGAGGTAAGTCGCTCGATGATCAGGATAACTCGCCAGAACTGGGGCATCGGTTGCCTCGGTGAAAGATCGAATTCACGCATGAACACTTCGACCAAAGGCGAATACGGCCAGTGGAAGCCCATCTTAAACAGGTACTCATATATCACGGCATATCCATCAGGACACATCTCCGGTCGAACCTCACCAACCTTGCTTATGGTAATACACATGAGAATCTTCTCTAGACTTCCAAAGTCGTCAAAATCTTTTTCATTTCTAATAGCACCTCTGGGCTCCGTCGACATTCAGACGGTAAGCTTGATCGTATGTCAGCATGACATCACGACCTCGTTCCCCTTTTTAACTTCTCGTTCAGTTAGAGGCAAACCATCCCAGTTACAAGGCGGTCAAGGTAATTTTTTCTGACCCTTGCTCTATTTTTTACGCATCTGATTGACAAAAGTTAAACTCGAATTTGCCATCCTTCTTTCAAATTTAGGGGGCAAACTGTTTTGGCAAAAATTCACGTCGTACGACCACGACCAGAAAAGGTAAGACGCGTGTTATGAAAGACATATTGGATTAATATAAGATCCCGACCAAGACCCGCAGAACGTCCGTCGTCCGTCGTAAAAGGTAAGTCGAGAGTCCCCCATGACACTCGACCATAGCATCGCCCGTCTGGTACGACCATCGCGTAAGATCACTGCACCTTCGACCAAAGCTAACGTTAACCTTGACTGTTATGTTTGTTAAGTATTTAATGCAGGAGTCAAAGCCATTGACAGCAAGCAGCCGTAACGGACGAAGAACATTATGGATAATCACTCCGGCAACCGTTTCCAGCCGTTGATCAAAGCATTAATGTAGCTAATTAATGACGCGGAGACTATAAATACCAAGCTAAGTCTTCACATCAAGGATCATAAGTTAACATCCGATACACATCAGCAATCATCAGCGAACATCACCGAACAGCAGAGAAAAACATTCAAGCTCATAGCTAAGAACCCTCAAACTCTGGAAATCAAGTATTGAAAGCCAGAACCCTACAGCGAACTCAAGAACGCTCGAAGAAAAGCTCAAGTCATTTCTCTCGACGCACGCCAACAGCTTTCGACCAACAGTTGTTTACACTTGTATTCATACGACAAACACCTGTTTTACACTTTAAACATTTGTACTTTACATTTCGAAGAATTTCCTTCATTTGTATTGTAATCATCGCACGACCGACGCCAGTACCAAGGACATCGCCCCTGATTGGCGACAATAGTATAGCGATGACACCCACTGTCGTCCGTAGGTTTTTTCCTCGTTTGAGGTTTTTCCTGCGTCATCAAATCCCTTTTTTCTTTATTTTGATCCTCGTCGCACGTTTCGTCGAGAGATTCTTTCTTTAGTTGTTTAAGTGCACATCGACCTTAAGTTGTCCTTTTGGTGCGATTTTTGGCATTAACAGTACCCATTTGAAAATGGGTCCTTTTGGGTTATGAGTTTCAACTGGTTTGGATTTAGCATTTTTGTTTTTAAAACCTTTGTTATAATATTCATTTGAATAGAATCTTTTAGGACCATGGAAATTATAACCAAACCAATAAGAATAATCGACTTTGTAGATAAAATCATTCACACCACACGAAAAACAAAAAATTTGATCATGTGCTAAATTAATCAGTTGTTGCATTGAAGAAATCTTGTATGGGATAACAAGTTTTTGTTTATTGCAAACAGCATGATTACTAACATTAGAAACAAAATTGTTAGGGTGCCCTAAAGTTCTGCCATCGAACTGTAGTACGGAATCATCCCCAAAGATTTCGGTCAGAGCATGCATATGCCAAACGTGAATACCCCCCGAAGCTACGGGTAGAACACCTGGTAGAGAGACCCAATCTTAGGTGAAATAAATACCGCAACTTCGATCTTTTTCAATAAAATCACCACGTAGTAAATCAACAAAGCCCAAAGTGATCTCTCTTTGCCCTTCAAGTTTACCCACTATGGTACCAAAATGAATATGATCTCCACCGGACATACTATTGATCAGGTAATTTTTTGGCAGTGTTCCTATCTATACCTGTTTCTTTTTTCATTTTACATCTCCGTTCAAAAACTTTACATGTTTAATGGAAGCACATACTATTTATACGCTGCAAAACTCACACACACTCCTCACCAAACCTTTTGTGAGGTTTGACCCCTTGACCTTTAAGGAAATATTACATATATTTAATAAAATATTATTTTTGTAATAAAAAGTCATTTTTTTCTTGTTGTAAGCATTTTTAAAGAGTTCTTTAAATTTGAAGAAATTTACACCATTTCTTATATTTTTCCTTATTTTGAAAAAGGTTATAGTGAATATGTTTAAACAAAAAACTATCTAAATTCTTCATTTTCTTTATTTAAAAGAATATGTTGAAAATAGTCAACCTAAATTTTTTTATTATAAGAACTTTCAGTTAAAAATGCTCCAATCTGCCAGTTTTAAAGTCCCTGTCAAAGACTTAAAAGACAGTATAGTAACAATAGATTAAGATTTCGGTATGATGCAGATAATCAGTCTATAAGATTATAGAAAAAATAGAAAAAGGGTTTCAAGTTCTAAACATGAATACATCATTTCGGTATCATTCATTAGCGTTTGCTTTGTTTTTTTAGTTTAAGATCAACAAAGAAACAAAGTATTTAATTGATCATGGGATGTCAAGCTAAGATATATGCTCTAATAAAATCAATATAAGATGTATGTATAACCATATCTGTTGTTTCATTGGGAGGATGATATTTTTGTTGTCGTGTATGTGGATCAATCTGTATAAGTTGAGAAGGTTTTTCCATAGGTGAAAGGACCTTATTGTGCAGATTAAAAAACAACTTACCTTTCTACATAAAGCTACTCTTAAAAGGTTACCAAATAAGGAACTTTCTCTATCATTAAGCCAAGGGACGTGCCTGCTAGAACCACTGCTGTTGGGAATCCTGTTAAGCTTATTGGAGAAAAAGAAAATCCAGTTAACCTTGATAAGATCCCTTGTCTCACTATGGTCTGATTATGTTATATAAAGAAATTGTGTTTTTGATTTTGTATTTTGTTCAAGTTTGAATTTAAGAATTGTGTGGTGGGAAGTGTTGTTTTCTACAAATGTATATCTATATGAGGTGTCTTTTAGTTGTACCAATAGATTTAGTGCAGATTTATGATGAATAAAGAGGCTTTGTGGCCTTCATATGTTTGTAAATGTTATTTTACTTAAGTTATTTTCCATTCAATTCTTAGTTGATATTGTTATCTAACAATTAGCTAATGTGTTGGAACTTTCACCTATGTATATTTGTCCTATGGCAGGAAGGCTACATTTTGCTATTGTTGGTTTCTCAAAGGTACATCTGTTAGGGTCAGTTTATGTTGATTTAAAGTTCAGGGTTTAAATTGTAATTCTTTAATTTGAGCCTTGTAGTGAACGAGCCGTGGGCTTGTTAACCACGGGCCCGCCATATATAATGTTGATTAGCCTTAGAAAATTAGGCTAGTCGTCTCATTTGCTTTCATCATTCTTCATTGTAATTCTCTCTAATATTGAAAGCTTAATCAGAGATGACCAGTTGAAATCGTTACATACATTGTTTATCTATTTGATTTCATTATTGTTGCACGGATCTGAGACTCACAATTGGTATCAGAGCAGACGGACGGATTTGATTCAGAGCATTCATATTGATTTCTGGTAAGATTTGACTTTTTCACGTCTGTCACATTCTTGAAATTTCAAATCATTGATTCTGATTAAGTTGTTCGATTTGGTTAATTGGGTTGTGTTAGTATCATTGTTATCATCGTTTCTGCAAAGTTTCATATCCTAATTCGATCGTTTGAGTGGTCAATTAAGCAAATCAAATTCAAAAGTTTTGAGTGTGCTCTTCATTAAAAATCAAATTTTTACCATCAAAACTTGTTGTTTTTGCTTTAAAATCGATTGGGTTAGTGTTATTTTTGTGTTTGGTAGTCTTTCTAATCTTTTAGGAACATTTTTGAGCAACCCTAATCGAATTTCAATCGATTTGGAAAAGTCAGTCGTAGTTCCCGGATAGGTCAGCCGCGGTTTCCGAACAACTCCAACCTTTCCGGATAATTGTGTAATCCTTCCGGACACATCTCTTCTTTCCGGGTAAGTCTTCCAGGTAAGTCCAAACTCTCCGGGTAAGTATTCTAAACTCTAATATATCGGGGTAAATTAGTTTCCGGAAACCCAAAGTTCCCGGTCATCAATTTTCCCGGACATCCCTGCATCCGGTAAGTGCTTTATTCGGAAACCCTTAACAACCGGTAAGTAACTTATCCGGACATCTCACTTACCCGATAACTCTTGGTTTATTTTATTTATTCGGTAACTATCGACTTCCGGTAACCTGTGTGTTATCCGGAAACCTTAGGCTATCCGGATTCCCTGTGTTATCCGGATACTTTGTGATTTTGAACTGTTTTTTTTTTTCATTATTCTGATCCGGACACTTCCTGATCAGACTCTTATTTGGATTCCTATCTAGTAAGCTCACTCTTAGTTCATATATGTCGTAGAACATGCGTTAGGATCCCACTATAGTGCCTTGCGTTAGGTTTACACGTTGAATCAATCCACATGTCTGACGATCACTCCGTTGCAACCAAAGATGTCTACTTCGCACGAAGCTCTTGCAATCGGCACCGACTCCAAACCACCGTGTCTCTTTCCAAATGAGTACAACCAATGGCCCGACAGGTTCATGTTCTTCATAGAGTCCAAGGACAACTACGAGTACATCAAGATAGCTCTTGAAGATGGTCCAATCCCTTGGCCGATGAATGACATAGAAGCAACTGCAACTGCTGTAGCTCGTAGTACGAAAAAGACTATCGCCGAAATGACCGAAGATGAAAGAGGCATGATCGAAGGTGAAAAGCATGCAAAGAGATATCTTGTCCAAGCCCTTCCCAACCCGATCTATACAGCTATCGACAGCTACAAAGAAACGGCAAAGGGCATGTGGGATCAAGTGGCCAGAATGATGCGTGGGAGCGATGTCGAAAATCAACTAAAGATCAACAGCGCGATAACGAAGTTCGATGGTATCAATCAGCGCACCGGCGAATCTCTCACACGGACCTATGAACGGTTCTGCTCACTTCTTAATGAACTGAACAAGAATAAGATCACTCGCTCCAACACAGAAAACGCGCTCAAATTTCTCAATAATCTGCTGCCGGAATGGAAGGTGTTTGCTTCTCATGTCAAGAACAATAACTTGATAGAGAACATCGACATCAATGAACTCTATGAGACACTTCTTCAAGACGAAGATGAAGTGAATGAGCTTCTGAGCGAGAAGAAGACTGACTCAAAGCCAGCTGCTGATCCTATTGCACTCATGTCCTCCAAGAAAGGGAAATCTTTGGGCCGTCACTCAAAACGTGCTCAAAAGCAAAGCTCTTCCGAATCTAAAAAGGAAGACATTGACTCTAATGATGAAGTATCTGACTTCAAGAAAGCGATAGCTCTGCTCACTAAATCTTTCCAACAACAGAAGTTCTATAAGAAGCCTTCGTCTAATAGTCAGCGCTATTCCACCTCCTCCAACAAGCACCACGATCATCAAGACAAGTATGAGAGAAAGAAGAAAGCTGATGAGCAAGAGAAGTCAGAGAAGAAGGAGAAAGATGATAGAAAGAAGAAAGATGAACCAGTGACCTGTTACAACTGTGGAAATCTTGGTCCTTTCGCTAAAGATTGTACGAGGCCGGTGGTAAAGAATTCTCATTACTACAAGGTTAAGCTCGCCCTGATTGAGCAGAAGGAAGCTGGAGAAGCTCGACTTGTGGAAAACGACTACTGGTTGGGTCGTTCTGACGATGAAGAAGAGTCTGGTGCTGATGCATTCATGGGCTATCACTCTCCAGACGATGAAGAGAAGACAAGTCAGGTATGTGATTCTTGCCAAAAGAATTTCTTGAATCAAATGCAATCACTTACCAAACAGGCAGATTCCTTTAAGGCCACCACTAAAGAACAAAAGCTTGAGATTAGCTCACTAACCGAAAAGCTAGACGTTCAAACAAGAATAACTGAAAAACATAAGTCTGAAAATGCTATGTTAAAGGAGAATTGCAAAAATCTTTCAATAGAACCTAAGGACTTAAGGGCCAAATTATCTAATCTTCAGTCTCAGTTTGATCAGTGCATGAATGAGAAAGAAGAACTTGTTTATCAATGTTCTTCTCTTCAAATTCAGCACAAGGAGTTTGTTGCTAAAATTCTTGATCTTGAAACCAAACTCCACAAAAGGGGTCAAACTGATCAAACCATCTTTCTGAATAAACCCAAGGAGTTCACTTATTTTAACAAAGAGTGGGGAATCGGATATGATAACCCACACTATTTGAAAAAGGGAAGATATCAAACTCCTACTTTGTATGATTTTGCATGTTTTGGGTTAGATAAAATGTATCCGGAATATGCCATTCAATGGACTGGCCCTCTTGAACCTGAAAAGGAAGAGGAAACCGAGGAATATAAACGCGCACACAAACGAGGAATACAACTTCCGTTTTGTTATGAACCTTTGAATTATTCCTATCAAAAGAAATAAGTATTTCTCAAATGACTACTTCGACCCCTACAAGGTTGCTACGCCCAAGGATTCTTCCAAAAAGGATGAGGGCCAAGCACCCGCAACCAAGACTGAGACGGACGAGTTTAAACTCTATGTTCCCCCTCTTATCTTGGAAGCAAAGATTGTCGAGCTGAAGGAGTCGCTTGAGAAAGAAAGGTTTGTTTTCCAATACGAAAAGAAATCTCTAATATCTGAGATTGAGAAACTCAATTCTGAGAAACTTGAGAATCTACAACCGGTCAAAACCGAAGTTGTGTCTGATGAAGGACGTGAAATCCTTCGGGAAGAAATCATGAAACTCACATCAAAGCTGGTTGCTTTGGCAACAGATGCAATGCAAGAGTATGTGAAAAATGGTCAGCTCCAAGAGCAAATTGACCAACTCAAATCTGAGAATCAGATTTCACCCGAATCTTCCTCGAATTCATCTGAAACGTCTTCGTGTAAAGCTTTTATTGGTCAAATATCTACCACACAAGACGGCAACAGTTCTCAAGATGAGTGTGTTAAAAGGAATTTAAACTCTGATTTTTTCCTAGCTTCCGCACCAAATTCCCCAAAGCACCCTGCCACTAAGTGTTCCTCGCCTTCCTCACCTGATCCAAGTCCTGCAATTCCGGAGATCGATTTTTCTGAATTTATGAACTCTGAAGGTCATTCTGATGGAGAGTTTGACTCGTTTCCCTTCGATAAACCTCTCCCGAGTCATACTGATTTTTGACTCCAATGGTCAATCGTCCGGTCAATTTTCTGAAGGGTAGCAGTTCTAAAACAAAGGCCCCAGCTGTGATCAAGATTTCACAATCAAAACCAACTTCTAAACCTGTTTCTAAAAAGCAGTCACAACCTAGGCAAAAGACCGAGCAATTGCCTAGAAAAATTACCATTCCTTCAAAAGTCACTGACCACTCTGTCCCTGTTGTTTCAGATAAAAATGGTCAATCAAAACAAGAAAAACCAAAGTGGCTGAACAAGGAACCTGTCAAGGATGCAACATCAAAGTCTTTCCCTACTGCTTTAAATTCTAGAATAAACAAAGACAATGGTGTTTGGAATAATTGGAATCGTTTTGATGTTTCTTTTCCGATTAAACTTAATTCAGTTCATCAATTGATTCAATTGTCGCGTGATTGTTTATGTTGTTCTAGATGTGGTTGGAATGATTTTGATGAAATTAACTTAAATGATTGGTTTGGGTCATATCAAATGTATAATCATAAACCCAAAAATAAACCCCGTAATAATAAACAGAAATACCATAAACAACGGGGTTTCCAATCTGAGGTTAAACCACAGCGGGAGACCAAACCCACTCCTAGATGGGTTGCTCCTACTGAGGTTAAACCGGCACCAAAGAGGCAACCTGCTAAAAATCCTGTTCCTCCACGAGGTGTAAAACCTACACCAAGGAGGCAACCTGTGCCAAAACCAGTTTCCGCAACCGGTGTACAATCTACACCTAAGGGGAAAGCTGTGTCAAAGAAAGTTCCTCCGAGAGGTGCCAAACCTAACCCTCCAAGACCCAAACAAATTTGGGTACTGATAACTCTATTTTTAGAGTTATTATTTCATTTTATTTTACATTTTATTTTGTCAATTTTAGCCATTTCACTTCTTAAAACCCCCATTCTTGGTATATTTCATGAAAACGAGCTAAAAGAGTGAACCATGATCTTTAATAAATTATTTGGTGGAGTTTGGGTGTTTTTCACGATTTTTATCCACAGTGACTTGCGGAGTGCCTACTCCGCTCCCCACTCCTGAGCTGACGAGAAGACAAACCAAAAAGCAATTTCTAGTTGGGATTTAAAAGATTTCTGGAGCAAGGGAGTATGGTGCATGGAATGGGTCAACAAGAGCTGAAAAAGTACACAAGACACCTTCTTTCTAAGTGAATAGTGAAAAAGTACAACTACTTTGTCCTTAAAGTAGTATTTGGTGAAAAGTGGAAGACTATTCATGGCATGGGTGCAAAATCAGATCTGAAGCATGGGACTTACCTAAGACTTTTTGTGCCATGGCCATACCTTCATGCAAGTATTTAAGGAAGCCAAGGGGTGCCATTTAAGAGATCGGTTTTTATCAATTAGTTTTTATGCTTCTTAGTTCTAGTTGTTATTTACTCTCATAATAGCTTTGATAGATGTTGGTAACACTTAGCTTTAAATTCTCTTAGCTTTAACATTTATTTTCCTGCACTAGTTAGCTTTCCATTTCTGCATTACCTTTTGTAGTTCGTAAAACACAGTGGGCAGAGACAGTTTCTCGCTACCCACTGTGGGCAGTTATCAAGTCACTTTCAGTTTTATTATGTGCAACTTCTACTCTTTTGCTTTCTTTACTTTAGTTATGAGCTAAACATCCTTAGGGATGTAGAAAGGAGAAGTACCTGGATTTTATTAAAAATGCTCGAGTAATCTTTATACTTGGAATATTTGTTGTTTTGGTCATTCATTCTCGATTCATGCCCAAGGATGCGAACAAGACGATCACTTGCAAGGATCTAATATCTAGTTCTCAACTCAGAAATGAGTAGAACGCAGTGACACGAGCTTGGACGATGCTAGGGGATTCGAAAGAATTCTTGTGACACTTACGAAAGTGAGGTCGGCACAGTGAGCTAATCTCATCCCCCTGGAGTAGTAGGCAAGCTAGTTGGTGTATCTAAAACACTTAGAGTATTTGTCTCTACACATTCCATCGAGGCCTGAAAAGGTCCGTTTTTGAGATTACCATTGACAAAACAATAAATACTAAGAGTATGGGATTTTTATCTTAACGGTGTGAGTATTTTGTAACCGGGCTTTTCTAGCGAAAATGCCCACCTCGAATACAAGGATCACTTTGAAGACCGAGTATTTAGTATAAAATCTAGGGAAAATCCAACATACATTCCTTCTTTTAAATCTTTAGTAAAATCGTCGAAGTAACTATTTCACCAACCAAACCAAAGAATTATTTTCCTCTGTTATTGAAACTTGTAAAAGGAGCTCATGAGAACCGTATTGTCTTGATTGTCCAGTCTCTGTGGATTCGATTCTGGTATTTTACCAACTATTACTTGCTGTGACGATCATAGTGGACAGTGTACACTTGCACATCCCACTGTGGACAGTTTGCAACCCACTGCGATTAAAACACATATTTCGCACGTACCAAGTTTTTGGCGCCGTTGCCGGGGACTGGTGTGATTTTAAATCTCAAGACATTAGTTTTTGTTCGAGCCCGAGTAACTCGTTTTTTTAAGCTTTTCGTGTTGCATGCCAAGGCAACAACACGAACCTTTGTTACCAATCGATCTTGAAATAGAGAAAACTTTTCGAAGAAGACGCAAAAACAGAAATCGACAACCCCCTGTGATCCCCACTGTGAACATGGCTGCAATACCGCCACCTGTAGTGGAGACCACAATCACGATTGCCGATAGCAAAGATCGAAAAATAGGGGACTATGCTACTTCCGGAGTTGGTGATTTAAGCTCCGGAATTTTGAGACCCAATATTGTTGCAACGCATTTTGAACTCAAACCGGTGATGTTTCAAATGATCCAAGCCATGTGAGTGATCCGCACTCGCACTTAAAATCTGTTTTAGAAATGACTGATTCCTTTCAGTTGCAAGGTGTTAGTGATGAGGCATTAAGACTAAGGATTTTCCCTTTTTCATTAAGGGACAAGGCGAAGTTGGCTGAACGCACATGCACCTCACTCGATAACCACTTGGCAAGAGCTTGCCGATAGATTTTTGCAAAAATACTTTCCTCCAACAAGGAATGTTAGGTTTCAAAATGATATAATTTTGTTTAGGCAAGAGGAAGATGAGGCTGTTTCGGATGCATGGGAACGATTTAAAGATTTACTTCGAAAGTGCCCACATCATGGCATCCCACATTGCATCCAATTGGAGACCTTTTACAATGGTCTTTCCAATGCAGCCAAAATCATCTTAGATGCAACAGTCGGTGGAACATTTACGAGTATGACTTACAACGAAGGATATCAAATCTTAGAAAAATTGTCCAACAACAATACCGAATGGTCAAATCCGAGAGCACCCATATCAAAGACCAACACCATCGATTCTGAGGCACTTAAAACCATGAATGCGCAATTGGTGGCCTTGACCAAAATCGTTTTAAATCAAAATAGAGGTCAAGTCAATTCAGCAACGCATCTCCCTGAAAACTGCTCCCTTTGTGGAGAGGAGCATGTTTTTGATTTTTGCCCAGCAAATCCCGAATCTGTTAATGTTATAGGAACCAATCCGAGGAACAACCCTTATTCGCAGACTTATAATCCAGGTTGGAGAAATCATCTGAATTTCTCCTGGTCTGGTAATCAAGGACTCCAACCCCAAGGGCCGAGTCATATCCAACAAAGACCACACAACCCCCCTGGATTTCAGCAACATCACAGTGGGCAGAACTCACATCACAGTGGGCAGAACCCACCAAACTTTCACCAAGGCCAATCCTCACAACAATACCAATCACGATCTACTCAACCCGCTGAGACCCAACTGTCACTTGAATCAATTCTCAAGGGTTTTATGAATCAAACTCAAGCAGCTATTAGGAATATAGAGACCCAAGTAGGACAACTAGCCGTTGAAGTTAAGAATAGACCACTAGGAACGTTACCTAGTGATACCGAGCAAGCTAGGGTGATAGGAAAAGGACCAGAACATGTCAAGTCCATAACTCTGAGGAGTGGAAAGGATCTGAAAGATATCATTTTTGAGTCTGATGATTCGCCTCAAATACCCACTATGGTTCCCACAGTGGGCACTCCTCAAGTCACTGTGATCCCCACAGTGGGGACCGACATCCCTGACCTTCCCACCCTTGGACCTGTCCCAAAGCCTACTATTCCAAAGCCAATACCACAACAAGCTCAAATTGACCCACGAAGTATTCCTTTTCCTGCAAGAAGGAAGCCGAAAAATGTCGATGTTCAATTTAAGAAATTCTTAGACATTTTTAAACAACTTCACATTAACATACCCTTGGTAGAGGCTCTCGAGCAAATGCCAAGCTATGTTAAATTTTTAAAGGATATTTTGAACAAAAAGAGAAAGTTGGGTGAGTTTGAAACTGTGGCTTTGACCGAAGAATGTAGTGCCCTCCTTACTAGCAAGATTCCACCTAAGTTGAAAGACCCGGGTAGTTTCACCATTCCATGCACAATAGGAGGACAAGAAGTAGGTCAAGCTCTCTGTGATCTAGGAGCTAGTGTCAATTTGATGCCGCTGTCCATTTTTAACAAGTTAGGTATTGGAGAGGCTAGACCCACAACCGTGACATTACAACTAGCCGACCGGTCCATTGCCTATCCCAATGGAAAAATAGAAGACGTTTTTGTCCAAGTAGATAAATTTATCTTCCCCGCTGATTTTCTAGTTCTAGATTATGAGGCCGATAAAGAAATCCCAATCATTTTAGGGCGTCCGTTTCTTGCAACCGGACGTACTTTGATTGATGTGCACAAAGGGGAACTCACGATGAGAGTTAATGACCAAGAGGTGACATTCAATGTGTTTAAGTCTCTTAAATATATAGACACCGAAGATTGCTTTGCCTTGAGTTCGATTTATGGAACCCACAGTCTTGACACACTGCCCACAGTGGGGAGTACAGTTCCCACGGTGGGGAATGACAGTGAGCACTCTGAATCAGAGAGTGATGACACTTTTGAGGAGGAGTGTAACGAAATGGTTGCAGCTTTTGAACCTCTGGACTTTAAAGATAGAGATGTTCAACCCCCTTCAATAGAACAACCTCCCGAGTTAGAGCTTAAACCATTGCCTTCCCATTTAAAATATGCTTATCTCGCTAAGGATAATAAACTTCCCGTTATTATCTCTTCCAAACTTAGTGAGAAACAAGAACAACTTCTGATCGATTTGTTGATGAAGCATAAGTGAGCAATTGGTTGGACCATAGCGGACATTCGAGGAATTAGCCCCTCTTTATGTCAACATAAGATTAACTTGGAAAGTGACCACCCGGGGAAAGTCCAACCTCAAAGAAGGTTGAACCCCATCATGAAGGAAGTAGTTAAGAAAGAAGTCTTGAAGTGGTTAGATGCCGGTATTATCTATCCCATTGCTAGTAGTAGTTGGGTGAGCCCCGTCCAATGTGTCCCTAAAAAGGGAGGGACGACCGTAGTAAAGAACGAAAAGAACGAGCTCATTCCCACTAGGACTGTCACGGGATGGAGAATATGCATGGACTATAGACAACTCAATTTGGCCACTAAGAAATACCATTTCCCCTTACCTTTCATTGACCAAATGCTTGATAGGTTAGCGGGAAAGGAATTTTATTGTTTTCTAGATGGATACTCCAGATACAACCAAATCCACATAGCCCCCGAGGACCAAGAAAGACCACCTTTACTTGTCCCTACGGTACCTTTGCATTCCGGAGGATGCCATTTGGTCTATGTAATGCCCCAGCCACTTTCCAACGTTGTATGATGGCCATTTTTTCCGACATGATTGAGGACACCATAGAAGTTTTTATGGATGACTTTTCTGTAATAGGGACATCATTCGACAACTGCTTGGGAAATTTAGAAAAAAGCTTAGTGAGATGTGAGGCCCACGACCTTATTTTAAATTGGGAAAAATGCCATTTTATGGTAGAAGAAGGTATTGTCCTAGGTCATCTTGTCTCAAAAAGAGGGTTGGAAGTCGATAAAGCCAAGCTTGAGGTAGTGGCACAACTTCCCGAATCCACAACGGTGAAAGGTATCCGAAGTTTTTTGGGACACGCAGGTTTTTATAGGAGGTTCATCAAGGATTTTTCGAAAATTACAAAACCCCTATGTAACCTATTACAACACGAAAAAGACTTCATTTTTACCCAAGAATGTCGAGAAGCTTTTGAAAAAATCAAGGAAGCTTTAGTCACAGCACCCATAGTGACCACTCCTGACTGGTCACTCCCATTCGAAGTGATGTGTGATGCCAGCGATTGGGCTGTGGGGGCTGTTCTCGGACAAAAAAAGAACAAAGTTTTTCACCCCATTTATTATGCAAGTAAAACGCTAATTGAAGCTCAGATTAATTACACTGTAACTGAACAAGAATTACTTGCGGTGGTGTTTGCTTTTGATCGTTTCAGGTCATACTTGATAGGAACGAAGGTCATAGTGCACACTGATCATGCAGCAATAAAATATTTAATTACTAAGGCTGATTCTAAGCCTCGGTTAATTAGATGGGTTTTATTGCTACAAGAATTTGACCTTGAAATCGTCGACAGGAAAGGAACAAGCAATCAAGTAGCCGACCATTTGTCCAGGCTCGAGAAGATAGTGGGCACTGTTGATCCCACTCCGGTAAGAGAAAATTTTCCCGATGAGCAATTGTTATCCGCTCAACATCATGAAAATAATATTCCTTGGTATGCTGATATTGCGAACTTTTTAGCAAGTGGACTTAAGCCCCACGGGATGAATGGACAACCATTTAAGAAGTTTTTACATGACACTCGTCAATATGTTTGGGACGGTCCTTTCTTATATAAGATAGGGACATACCAAATATTGAGGCGATGTGTCCACGGGAGTGAGCAACATCAAATACTCCATGGTTGTCACGCATCCCACTACGGTGGCCACTTTGGTGGAAACCGCACTGCTGCAAAATTTTTGCAAAGTGGGTTCTTTTGGCCCACTGTGTTTAAAGACTCTTATGAGTGTGTAAAAAGTTGTGAGCAATGCCAACGCACCGGGAATATGTCGCAAAGAAATGAGATGCCTCTTAATAACATTATAGAGGTAGAACTTTTTGATGTTTGGGGGATCGATTTCATGGGACCCTTTCCAAATTCCAATAATAATTTTTATATCTTGGTTGCGGTAGACTATGTTTCGAAATGGGTAGAAGCCGTCGCATGTCACTCTAATGATGCCAACACCGTGGTGAAATTTTTGCATAAAAATATTTTCACTAGATTTGGAACACCACGGGCATTGATTAGTGACGAAGGCACCCATTTTATAAACAAAGTCATGGCCTCGGTTCTTGCTAAATATGACATACATCATAGAGTGGCCACCGCATACCACCCGCAAACCAACGGTTTGGCCGAGCTTTCAAACCGTGAAATCAAAAGAATTTTAGAAAAAGTTGTTAAACCGCACCGAAAAGATTGGTCAACCAAACTCGATGATGCTCTTTGGGCCTACCGAACGGCCTATAAAACGCCTTTGGGAATGTCTCCATTTAAATTAGTTTTTGGCAAAGCTTGCCATCTACCGATTGAATTGGACCACAAGGCATTTTGGGCTCTTAAAGAGCTTAACATGAGTGAAGGTGCTGCGGGAATCAAAAGGACTCTACAGTTGCATGAGTTAGAAGAGTTGCGTTATCACTCTTATGAAAACGCAAAGTTGTATAAGGAAAAGACCAATATGTGGCATGATCGTCGGATTAACCATAGGGAGTTCATGGAGGGACAGCAGGTATTATTGTTCAATTCTCGTCTTAAACTCTTTCCAGGTAAGCTAAAATCTCGTTGGACGGGACCATATACCATTGTCAAGGTAAGTCCCTTTGGAACAGTGGAGCTGAAGTCCCCACAATCTGGTCAAACGTTCAAAGTCAATGGGCAAAGGGTGAAGCATTTTCTGAACGAGAGTGCCCACATCCCTGCCCACTCTCCACCCCGCATTGATTGAGAAACATCGGGACCGCTTGTAAATATTTTATTTTAGTTATTTGCTGCGTTTTTAGTATTTCTGGTCTTTTTAATTCTGCATGGTAGTTTGTTTTTATGTGTGTAGAAGAACGTGCCACTTTTTGAAGGAAAATCAAGGAAAAGTCTTCGCAGTGGGGAAAATGCATGTCCCTATGTTCCCCACTCCACTTCTGAAGAAGGATAGGACAGTTTTTGAAGGACTCTGCTGCAAGTTCATCGCAAGCAACCCTGTCCCGTTGAATGGTTTCTTAAAACTTTGGTTCCACTCGTTTGCTCCCTAAAAAAACAATTTTAATTTTTGTTTGATTTATGTTTTATGCCTATGGCTAGGCTTTTGACACTTTGCTGAATTCTTATTTTGGTTACTAATGCATGAAATCCTACCGTTCGGTAGGTAATTTTGGGTACTAACGTTTTTTGTGGTTTGAATGTTTGTTTGATCTCATTTCCTTCCAAAGGTACAACGTTCGATTTCCAACTTACAAAGGTCCCTTTTGTAAGTACGAATCTCAACTTGTCCCATGAAATGATTTAGGCCATTTTTCATACCCAAACACGATCCTTTTTGTACCCCAAAAACCACCACCTTTGTTCGTTATTTCTATGTCACAGTGGGGACACTGTGAGATTTTATGTTTGAGGTGGGGACATCCAGAGTGACTTCCAGTCTGCCCACAGTGGGGACACTGTGAAGTCCAAGTTTGAGGTGGGTAAGCCATACCCACCTCCGAAAAAAAGCGAAAAACACAACAATACAAAAACAGAAGAAAATCGGAGTATCACTAACAAAATTGATGGTGTGCCTTTTCTGGACCATCAAAGTGCTCACTCCCAGAAAAAGATGGTGTGCCTATTCTGGACCATCGGAATACCCACTTTCACAAAAATAGCCATACCGAAATAAAGCCAGAAAGTGTACGTACTTTTCATTGCAAAATACTAAACACATGCTTCTCGAAATAAAAATCTCAAAGCGAGATCTTCGGTCCATGTTTGGAAATTCTTGCCAAAACCCTTGGGAAAAGATTCAAAGCCATAAACCCTTCAAACCCAAGAAAGCCCTATTGATCAAATGGTAAACAAAGGAAAGATTTCGGCAAGTACAAAAGTGAAGTTTTTAAGTTTGGGACCGAAGGAAGTATCGAAGGAAGGAGATCAACGCCCATTCAAGTCAAGAAGTATGTAAGTCCCCCGAGGTTCGAATGCATTGTTTTTCATTTTATTTATTTCTTTTTATTACTTGGGGACAAGTAATGATTTAAGTTTGAGGTTGTGATAACTCTATTTTTAGAGTTATTATTTCATTTTATTTTACATTTTATTTTGTCAATTTTAGCCATTTCACTTCTTAAAACCCCCATTCTTGGTATATTTCATGAAAACGAGCAAAAGGAGTGAACCATGATCTTTAATAAATTATTTGGTGGAGTTTGGGTGTTTTTCACGATTTTTATCCACAGTGACTTTCGGAGTGCCCACTCCGCTCCCCACTCCTAAGCTGACGAGAAGACAAACCAAAAAGCAATTTCTAGTTGGGATTTAAAAGATTTCTGGAGCAAGGGAGTATGGTGCATGGAATGGGTCAACAAGAGCTGAAAAAGTACACAAGACACCTTCTTTCTAAGTGAATAGTGAAAAAGTACAACTACTTTGTCCTTAAAGTAGTATTTGGTGAAAAGTGGAAGACTATTCATGGCATGGGTGCAAAATCAGATCTGAAGCATGGGACTTACCTAAGACTTTTTGTGCCATGGCCATACCTTCATGCAAGTATTTAAGGAAGCCAAGGGGTGCCATTTAAGAGATCGGTTTTTATCAATTAGTTTTTATGCTTCTTAGTTCTAGTTGTTATTTACTCTCATAATAGCTTTGATAGATGTTGGTAACACTTAGCTTTAAATTCTCTTAGCTTTAACATTTATTTTCCTGCACTAGTTAGCTTTCCATTTCTGCATTACCTTTTGTAGTTCGTAAAACACAGTGGGCAGAGACAGTTTCTCGCTCCCCACTGTGGGCAGTTATCAAGTCACTTTCAGTTTTATTATGTGCAACTTCTACTCTTTTGCTTTCTTTACTTTAGTTATGAGCTAAACATCCTTAGGGATGTAGAAAGGAGAAGTACCTGGATTTTATTAAAAATGCTCGAGTAATCTTTATACTTGGAATATTTGTTGTTTTGGTCATTCATTCTCGATTTATGCCCAAGGATGCGAACAAGCCGATCACTTGCAAGGATCTAATATCTAGTTCTCAACTCAGAAATGAGTAGAACGCAGTGACAGGAGCTTGGATGATGCTAGGGGATTCGAAAGAATTCTTGTGACACTTACGAAAGTGAGGTCGGCACAGTGAGCTAATCTCATCCCCCTGGAGTAGTAGGCAAGCTAGTTGGTGTATCTAAAACAATTAGAGTATTTGTCTCTACACATTCCATCGAGGCCTGAAAATGTCCGTTTTTGAGATTACCATTGACAAAACAATAAATACTAAGAGTATGGGATTTTTATCTTAACGGTGTGAGTATTTTGTAACCGGGCTTTTCTAGCGAAAATGCCCACCTCGAATACAAGGATCACTTTGAAGACCGAGTATTTAGTATAAAATCTAGGGAAAATCCAACCTACATTCCTTCTTTTAAATCTTTAGTAAAATCGTCGAAGTAACTATTTCACCAACCAAACCATAAGAATTATTTTCCTCTGTTATTGAAACTTGTAAAAGGAGCTCATGAGAACCGTATTGTCTTGATTGTCCAGTCTCTGTGGATTCGATTCTGGTATTTTACCAACTATTACTTGCTGTGACGATCATAGTGGACAGTGTACACTTACACTTCCCACTGTGGACAGTTTGCAACCCACTGCGATTAAAACACATATTTCGCATGTACCAGGTACCTAAAATCCGTTAACTCAATTTTGCAGCACGGTCATGTGTGGTACTTAGATTCTGGATGCTCCAAGCACATGACCGGAAGGAGGGAGCTTCTCACGAACTATAAAGAAGAATATGGTGGAGACGTGAGATTTGGCAACAATGACAAGGAACCTATCGTGGGCTACGGCGACATTGTACAAGACAAGATCACAATAAAGAAGGTATCACACGTCGCGTGATTAGGACACAATCTGTTCAGCATCGGGCAGTTCTGCAACAAAGATCTCGAGGTTAGCTTCAAAAAGACATGGTGTAGAATCCTCAACGACGACGGAGAGGAGCTACTGGTTGGAAAACGCAAGACCAACCTCTACACAATCGACCTCGCAGCCCTCAAGACCGATAATCCTGTCTGCCTCATGTCAAAAGCCAATTCCCAACAAGCTTGGCTTTGGCATCGACGTCTTTCGCACCTCAACTTCAAAAGTATCAACAAACTGGTGCTGGGCGGAAACGTGAAAGGCATGCCCGATCTTCAGTTCATGAAGGATCGTCTCTGCGGGGCATGTGAAAAGGGAAAGATGAAGCGAGTGCCGCATCAACCGAAGATAACTCCGAGCACGTCCAGGTCCCTCGAACTTATCCATATGGATTTGTGTGGATCGATGCGTGTTTAGAGTATCAACAAGCGCAAGTATGTCCTGGTGATGGTAGATGGCTTCTGACGCTACACATGGGTCAAGTTCCTTCGCTCGAAAGACGAAACTCCGGAGCAGATCATCAATCATCTGAAGACCATCCAACTGAACAAGCAACAACAAGTTCAGACCATAAGGACCGACAATGGGACGGAGTTCAAGAATCAAACGGTGGACGACTATCTAACTTCAGTCGGTATTTTGCACACCTTCTCTGCCGCACGCACTCCTCTGCAAAACGGACTGGTGGAACGTCGCAACCGTACCCTAGTTGAAGCGGCTCGCACTATGCTTTCACAATCAAATCTGCCGCATTTTCTCTGGGCCGAAGTGGTGTCTACAGCTTGTTATACGCAAAACCACTCCATCCTCAACAAGCGGTTTAACAAGACACCGTAGGAGATCATCAACAACCGTGTGCCGAACATCAAGTACTTCCATGCGTTCGGATGCACGTGCTACGTTCTGAATGACAAAGACGATATCAGCAAATTCAGCCCCAAGGCGGAAGAAGGAGTTTTTATCGGATACTCCATGCAGGCTCAAGCATATCGCGTTTACATCAAACGGAATAAATCCGTTGTCGAAAGTGTAAACGTGACATTCGGCGAAGCCGCAGATTTGGCTTCTGAACAAAATAGTTCAGAACCCGGTTTGACTGCCGTGCTAGCTTCCGACCTTTCAAAGTCGGGATCTGCACAAGCGACAGTGAATCCAAATCATGCATCTTCATCGAATGCTGACTCTTATGATTTAGATTTATTGTTTAAGTTCTTTTATGATGACATCTTTAATGTTTCCCCTACTGTCTCAGCCCAACCTCGTCTAGAAGCTGCTCGTAATGAGGAGTCGAACCTATCCAGTCTGTCGCCTTCTACAAGCACGCCATCCATCACTGTGGAGACAGCTCAACCGTCATCATCAACCTCTACCGATACTACTGCTTCGCCGGAGGAACTTACTATAAACCCGGAGATCACTCCTGGTGATTCGTCATCTGCTACAACCGCGGATCAACCTCTGAACTCCTCGGAACCAGAAGTTGTTCAACCCCCGGCGAATCCTCCCCCACCTCCTCCAAGAAACCAACCTGCTACACTTGAAGCAGTTCAAGACCTACCTTCTGGTGATTATGTGGATTCGGACGTGTCTCACTCAACTCAACAGCCGCTTCCGCACACCACCAAGTGGACTAAAGCTCATCCCATTCATCAAATCATTGGTGATCCATCTACTCCTCTCCAAACACGAGGTGCTTCAACCAACTTTTGTCTTTTCTCCGGCTTCTTAAGCAACATCGAGCCGATGAACGTAAGCGGGGCGCTTGAAGATCCGGATTGGATCCTCGCCATGCAAGAGGAGCTCAATCAATTCGAAACTCTAAAGGTATGGCGACTGGTTGCATGTCCAAAGCACAAGACGGTGATCGGCACCAAGTGGATTTTCAAAAATAAGAAGGACGAAGACGGCATCGTCGTACGCAACAAGGCGCGTCTCGTGGCCAAGGGGTATCGTCAACAAGAAGGGATCGATTATGATGAGACCTATGCTCCGGTGGAAAGAATCGAAGCCATACGTATGTCCCTTGCATACGTTGCGCACAAAAACTTCACGGTCTTCCAAATGGATGTGAAGACCGCTTTTCTCTACGGTAATATCGAGGAAGAAGTATATGTGTCGCAACCCGACGGGTTCATGGACGATTCGAAGCCTGATCACGTCTACATTCTAGACAAGGTACTTTACGGTCTAAAGCAAGCTCCGCGAGCATGGTACAAAACACTGACTGAGTTTTAGATAAAGTCCAAATTCACACGAGGTAAAATCGATTCGACTTTATTTATCAAACACGAAAAGGGTCACATAGTTCTTGTTCAAGTGTATGTAGATGACATAATATTCGGCTCTACTAATCCCACATATGCTAAGAACATTGCCAATCTAATGGGAGAATTTTTTAAAATGAGTATGCTTTGCGAGATGAATATCTTCCTTGGTCTTCAAGTTAAACAACTGTCGACCGGGATATTCATAAACCAGGCTAAGTACATCCGGGATATTCTTCGGAAATTCCAGTTGGACCAGTCCTCGCCAATGAAAACTCCCATGCCGCCCAATACAAAGCTTCACGCCGATCCTAACGGAACGGATGTGAACCCTAAATTGTATCGCGGGAAGATAGGCTCTTTAATGTACTTAACCGCAAGTAGACCGGATATCATGTTCTCTACATTTTTGTGTGCCCGGTATCAATCAAAACCTAAGGAGTCTCATTTAACTGCTGTCAAACGAATTTTTCGTTATTTACGTGGTACCGCTGATCTTGGCTTATGGTACCCGAGAGAGACAGGTTTTGCACTATCCGCGTATTACGATGCGGATCACGCGGGCTGCATGTTGGACCGGAAGAGCACCTCGGGTCACATCCAGTTTTTGGAAGATAGCCTGGTCAGCTGGGCGTCAAAGAAGCAACAATGTGTTTCCACATCAACTGCCGAGGTGGAGTACGTGGCCGCCACGAGCTGCTGTTCACAAGTCATCTGGATGCGGACGCAACTCAAAGACTACGGTTTCACGCATGTCAAAGTCCCAATTTACTGCGATTCGAAGAGCGCAATTGCAATATCTAGTAATCCAGTCCAACACACCAAGACGAAGCACATCGACATTCGGTATCACTTCTTTAAGGATCACGTCGAAAGAGGTAGAGTCGAACTCTACTTTGTAAATACTGAACATCAGTTAGCAGACCTCTTTACCAAAGCCTTGTACGAAAAACGTTTTAACACTCTTGTGTCCATGTTAGGTATGCTAAAACTGACAACTTAATCTGATTGTGTGCCCGTTACAAGTTCCATACATCTACGAGTAACTGTCCACTCACCATCCGGTGTTTACACTCCTGATGTTTGAGCATACACTTCCTCGCACCTGTATTCTACTTGTTCCAGTTACACTGTTAGATTTAGTCTCTGTATTTATTTTGTAGATTCCGTATGTTTCCTTTCTTTCTTCGTGTGTTTCGTTTCTTTCATACTTTCGTCAATTTTTTAAATGTCACTATCTGTGCTTTCACGGTGTGTTCATGTGTTCAGGGGGAGCATAAAGAAGTATCAGGTAAGTTTACTCATCTGTTGAGGGGGAGCATCACACACAGTTTTTCTTAAATAAGGATTACAGTTTTTTGTGTGTGTGTGGACACTCCTGTGTGTTTTCATATAAAGGTCATCATCCGAGGGGGAGCGACACAGTTTTTTTTTCTCTTTAAATGTCCAAAGTTTTTTTGGTGTCAGACTCCTCACTGCACATTTCTGCACTGTCCGAGGGGGAGCAAACGTTTCCCCATGCTATGTTAGAGGGGGAGCGAGAAAAGGTCCTATTTCAGTTCAAATTCTTGCAAAATACTCTAAAACATGAATTTTTTTTTTGAAAATCCCAAGTATCCGGATAGATGTCCGGAAACCTCATCTTTCCGGATGGGTTCCCGGAGCGGGTCCTATCCGGATTGGAGAGGAACCCGGATATCCTACCCGGATTTCTTGGCCTCACATATAAAGCGTCCGGGTTGTTTTATCCTTCATTTATCCGGATTTCTCTTGCCAAACCCTAAACCCTCGACCTTTCTCTCTCTTGCTCGGACAACCATGGTAATTCGATTTGCACTCGTACTCTATCCACAAATCAGGTATGTCGTTCATTCATCAATCTCGTTAACGTTACTACTAGTTTCACTCACTCAAACGCACATATCGACCGTCGATTTGGCCGATTCTCGCCATCCGAAACCCGTTCTCGAGTTCACATGACTCAGGGTTCTTTCGTTGTAGTTACGTTAGAGTTTGACCACCCTGTGTGCGTATATGCTTGTCTCGACTATCCTTAACTTCGTTTACACGTGTTTGGGACCCCATAGTGGTCGATTGGTGTTGTTGACATTCGTCCGGGAACATTCATTTTACCCGAACACGTTCAAAATGATGGTGATTTATCCGGACACACTCATACATCTAGATATTTTACCCGGATAAGCACAACAACCGGAAACCTAGTTGTCCAGAAACCCTAGGGTTTCCGGTAAGTTCAACTACCGGTTTGTTCAACTGTCCGGACTGCCTTGTTATCCGGATTCATCTGTCACCCGGTGACCATTTTGTCCGGGAAGCCCATTCTACCCGGGAACATTCTTCCCATCCGGACAAATTTATCGTCCGGATACTCTTTGTCCGGACACTAGTGGTTGTCTGGATAGTTTTGGTTTTCACTCATCTTGTCCGGACACCCCTGTTCAGTACCTATTTTTCACACTACCAGTCCTCAATCTATCTCAGATTGAGCCACCTCTTGCAAAGGTACGCGCCAATACTCATTCATCCGCCTCAAACACTAACTGTGCCTCTGTTTGCAGATATTCAATGGCGGATCCGGAGCAAAATCCTCCACAAAACCAGGAAGAGCAACAAAATCCTCCCCATGAGGATTTCATAGATGAAGCTGCTGATAACGCCTTGGTCGCACCTCACCATGGCAAGGAGATCGAGCCGAACAATCACCAACTGGACCCGACACTATTTCGCGTAATTGTGGATACCTTAATGCGTCACCCTCTCCGTGAGGCCCTCACCGCCACTGCCGATGTCCCGCTGATGTATGTGCTCCAAGTGTGGTTCTCCGCCCAAGTCCGCACGACCGGTAATTCACAAACTATCACTGCTTAGATCGATATACAGCAGTTCACGCTCACACCGGAATCCTTCCGCCGCCTACTTTCACTTCCTGAAGCCACAGTCGGCGGACATCAGCAATACGACCCTGGCTAAATGATGACACTCTATGCGCTCATGTCCGCGCGCTCGGGTACAATTTCGGCCTTCACCGTCCATCCGGGTTCAACCGCAAATACCTGGCGCCGCTATGGTACAATCTGTTTACGATTCTCAATCGTTGCCTTTCATCGCGATGGAAGGGCAACGACCAGTGCACCGGCGATTTTCTGCGACTCTTCCATGCCGTATGCTACAACCTACATGTCAATTTCGCCATGATCATCTGGCGTGAGTTAGTCCAGGCAATTCGTCAAATCGGAGGTACTAAACAGAAGAAGTTTCTACCGTACCCGCGTTTCCTTTCGCTTGCTATTCATCAACACATGGATGCCAATCCTGCCATCCCGCGCCGCCAAGCACATCCGGTATGTCCACCTCATCATCTACACTACACGGTTATCCGCAATCCATCCGACGCGGTAGCCATGCCTATTCCTGCAGCCCTTCTAGCAATCGTCGATCCCACTGCACCAGGAGTGATAGCATATAGGGAAGCGATAGGAAATCCCATGGTCCACCCAGACCCGGAGGGACCTGCCCAGGGACCTAGACCCGAGCGACGTGAGGGTCCAAGAGTGAGAGGTGGAAGGGCCCGACAAGCAGGTGCTGCCAGGCGGGGTGTGTTGATCGTTAGGGGAAGGGGAACTAGTGTGAGTGGTGCAGTGGTATCGCAACCCAGTTCTTGCCAACCCCGTCCAACAGGCGAAGCCGGAGCATCGTCCTCCCGACCGATGCTTCAACATGATTCTGAACCATACTTATCCGACCCGCCTACACCACGTATGCAAGTTCACAACGTCGAATCTGACTCGGATACGGAATCCAAAACGGCCCGTGCCATTCGTATTTCTAAAATCCGTGTCCGTATCGGACCGAACTCCGACTTCACCGAATGTACCTCCTCTGCTCTACCTAGGATTGAGGGAGTATAAGGTGTAGAGTTAGAAACTGCGAGCCGGAGAGAACTGCGTTCGAAAGCGAACCAAGAAAGATTGAGCCGTAAAGATAACGAGGTTCATGAGCGAACCCAACCGAATGATATCCGGGTAGCCATATCTGCTATCCTGTCTCATGTGTTGGGACGGGGTATTGAAGAATCCTTCGTGGACCCAGCGGAACAATTGCACGACCCCCTTATCCACTCATCCGTCTCTCAAAAGACGGATGTTTCAGTTTCTCACGGGGATATAGCACAACTTCCACCGGTCTCTCATTCGAAGAGTGCTGGTGTTGACATAAGCGACCAGCAGCCCCCGGTCGCGACTTCATTTAGTGCACAACCGCGTCTAGAGCCACTTGTTACTATACATTCTTCGGCTAGGACACATGAAGATGAACAACAAATCGAGGCTCTTCGTGACCCGATCGGAACGTCCGTAGTGTCTCCGTCTGGCGGAACACGAGGATCGAACGGAAATCCTACCCTAGCTACCACTTTGCCAACTGTGAACGTAGGTGGCTCTGCCTCTATGGTAGATGCCTCAACGGGTAATCTAAGTGATCCCGAAGTTATCTTACACGACTTTGTGTCACCAGGGTCCCTGGACAACACCCTTAAGGTTGTCCGCAAGGCAATGGAGCAGCACGTTGCTGCCCAGATCGACACCGTTAAGCGCCTAATTAAAGCTAAAGATAAGATCGTCGACGCTGAAACCGCACCTACACCTCCACCGGCTCCTACTCAGCCTACCTACTCGGTGGACACCCTCAAGACGATGCTTCTAGCCCAGCTGCTCCAACAATCTCAAACCGACGCCTCAACCGAAGCAGACCTGACATCCGTTCTGAAATCCTAGGTCACTGCTCCTTCATCATCCATTACCACTCGCTTAGACGCCATTGACTCGACTCTTAAGGACCACAACCAAGAGCTATCTACGCTATCCGAGAGAGTCCGCTCACTCGAAGATACTTGTAAAAGTCAAGCAGGCGGTCTGAAGCGCAAGCACGATGGCCAGGATGATCCTGATTACCATGAGGGGGAGAAACGCCTAAGACCTACCGAGACCGCCCCTATCCTCACAGAATCTACAACTGTGGTTCATCTGGAACCAGCAACTGCGGCAACAACAACCGACGCCGAACCTGAAGCCGAGTTGCCATTAGCCGAGATGGTAATAGATATGGACATCTCAGATGATGAAGACCCGACGGTTGAAAAGCCTAAGGGTTCAACACAGGAACTGGTCGACCTTGACTCATTAGACAGACCGTTATTGGATATGATAGATCCAGACTGTGAAGCCAACCCGGAGACCGAAGATGCATGGAATGAAAAAGCCACCAGTGCCGTAAATCTCTAGGTAAACTTGGTTTTCCCCACTGATGAAGATGACAACATCGACTATGATCAGTTCCTTCTACAGAATTTTTATGGTACCTCTCCCGTTCACTATGCTCAAACCACCGGAACTTCAACAAGACCTGAAACTACTACTGCCGACATTCCGACTGATAAATCCCAGATCTCTAGCAATAAGATATGAATGTAGTGAAAGAGAATCTAGAGAGCAAATATGTCATCCATGTATTGATCTCAAAAGATTACAAAAGGTTTCTAAAAGATTACTAAAGCTTTCTAACAAATGAACTAGACAAGCCTATTTATACCCATGACATACTAGGTATAAAGGCATTCACAATACTGTATAGACTCATACAGTACATTGACTTTTACAGTAAATCTTGAATACAACAATGCTCTAACAATCTCCCCCTTTGGATTCAAGATTTAAAAAAATATGACAGCAGTCTTCAGCTCTTTGTAAAGTCAATCTTCTCAAACAGACACTCTATCAAACCATCTTCAAATAGCTTTATCTCCACTTGTTCACGGCGAACTATATGCTTTGACACTCTTTAAGAACTCAGCTTTGAAGAATCTTCAGACAAACATGAAAAGTCATTGTCTTTTTCTTTGAAAAATCAACCTTCTTCAATACAATCTTCAACAGATTGTCTTCAAGTCTTGAACATGGATTTCATATCTTTATATAGAACCATCAATTCGGAACAAGATAAATCAGAAACGATTAGAGTTTGGATCAGAAAGATGTGAAACCATCCACATTGTTGAACTTTTAGGTGTAAGCGCATTCCGATAACCACTCAGAACTAAGATAACCAAATTCAGCAACATTTGGACTTCACATGATCCTTCTCCCCAATCTTCAGTCTTTGTTCACGAATCTTTGACTTGAAATATCTTTGATTTGAAAGCTCTTTGACATGAAATTGAAATTAAACTTTTCTCCCCCTTTTTCGATGATGGTGAGCATCATAATCAACGAAAACCATTTTCAATTTCAGTCGTGTCTTTGAGTATTGCTAACAATCTCCTCCTTACAGAATAACCTTGCTCCCCCTCAAAATAAGAATTCTGGAGCAATTTATTTTCTCCCCCTGAAAGTATGCATATATTTCAATAACGTACAGTATTTGAAATTGTAGCACAAATTTTAAAACAAATTTACACAAGGAAAATAAAATTCATTGAATTTCATTTTATAACTACAAACATTTGATCATTTGAAAACTTTACAAAAGAAATTCAACTTAATGAAATTTAACAGATTTTTCAATCAAATGAAATCAAATGCATGTGTTTGGATTCAAGAACAAGTCATCATTGTATATCAAGTTAAAAATGTTCAGTTTCAACCCCTTTATTAAATCTATTTGGTGTGCTAGCATGCGAAATATGATTAGCTTCAAGCATATGCAATTCTAAAACATATAAGAATACTTTGTTCCACTCACACTATTTGTACAAAATCAGGATTTTCACAAATTTATGGGTTTATCGCGACTTTGTATTTTCCAAAGTTTCAAGAGATGTGTGCTCATTGGCATCTTTTCTTTTGTGCTCATTGGCATCTTTTGATTTGTGCACATTGGCATCTTTTGATTTTGTGCTCATTGGCATCTTTTGATCAAAAAGTTTAGTAAGAATAAGATACACCGTTAAACATGACTTTCTATCTGGTTCTATAGCAGGATTTGGGTTAGCAGATCCCAGACCAGTTGACCTTAGGTGCTAGGTGACGAGCACCCCTTAGAACTTAATTTCCCAAACCAGAAAGGCCACATCGATATATCTTAAACCCATTTGTACCAGTAAAACATGGCTTTCTATCTGGTTCTATTGCAGGATTTGGGTCAGCCGATCCCAGACCAGCTGATCTTAGGGACTAGGTGTCGAGCACCCCTTAGGACTTACTCTCCCAAACCAGAAAGGCCACAGGCACAAACTTTCAAACTAAATGATATTCTATATAAGTTCGAATTTCCATCACAATATATGAATGATATCTCAATCACTTGGTTCTTAATCATAGTGCTTCCCCCATATTTTCGTTTCCATTCATCATTCTGATAAATAGGCTTTTTTAAGCATTGTATTCTTTATAAGTCCAGATTCACATAACTTTGAGCATTCAGCATAATTTCATTCATGTTTTGCTTACCTTTCGATTTATTTCAGAGGTGAATAGTTGAAACAAATCTAACTCAGATAATACAAAAATACTTGTAAAATCATCTTTTAGCACACATTTAATTCATTGAATGAAAATTGAAAATTTTATCTCATTGAATTAAATTTGTAAAGATTCAAGTTTTCAAAGTGGTAGAAGAAAAATATAATCCAATGTTACCTTTTACCACGTTCCTTGAAACAGAAAGATGTAACAGTTAAAGATATCACCTGAGAAGTGTGAGTTCTAAACTGATTTGTTTAGAAGTCTTAGTCTTTGAAGTACGGGTTTTGAACTGATATGTTCAAAAGCCAAAAACATTAAGCACGGGTCCTGAATTGATGTATTCAGAAACCAAAGTCACTTTTAAGTGCGGGTCCTAAACTGATATGTTTAGAAACCATTGTCGTTGAAGCACGGGTTTTGAACTGATATGTTCAAAAGCCATTAATATTTGTCTCCCCCTTAATGGTACAAATATTTTTCAAAAAATACGCCGCTTCTCTTCTGTTTTCAGTCATGTGTGTGGTATGTATCTACAATTCAGTACAACACATGAAGAACCTGCAAAACAGATTAAGCAGATTTTGGTACCCAATGGCATTTGGGTCCTAGTGGGTTAGGTGTAGATTTCTTACAAGGAATACTGTAAGAACCATACCAATAAGAAGTATAATCTTTATGCACAAAATCATTTGATCCACAGTAAGAACAACAGATTTTCTTATGTGCCAACCTAATCAGATGATTTACATAATGAATAGGATTAGGTTTAGCATAAGATTTACCTTTTGGCGTATTGTTCTTCTTTGCATTTGATGTGGATACAGATGATTTTGGCACATTTTTCTTTGGAACTGTTGTGCCTTTGATTCTCCATTCCATCTTCACCCTCTTGAAGACTGGAACTTCTTCAGATTTGGAAGTATTAATTTTAGGCACCTTAAGAATATCATCCGATTTATCAAACAGAGGATTATAGAAAAGATTAGAAGAACGAATCTGACCTTTTGAGAAATCTGTTGATCTATTAAATTGTTTAGAAGGAATGTTTTTAAAACTTGAACTTGAAGCAGTTTTAAAAGAACATTCAGAATCATTTGAATCAACAAATGGAGTCTGAAAGATAGAATTATGACTAGCCTGCTTTGAGACATCAAATTTAAAAATGACGTCTTCAAGTTCTTTGACTTTGTTTATTAAAACATTTTTCTCTTTAGAAATTAGATCAAATTTCTTTTGGAGATCAGATTTGATCAACTGATCCTTCATAATATCAGCTGATAAACCAGATAATCTTTTGGTAAGATTAAGAATCACATCTTCAAAATATACACGTTCCGATTCAAAATCTTTTTCCAAAAACCTTCTTTTATCAGTAATCTCTTTGAAAATTTCCATATTTTTCTTTTTAAGGGTTTTACTTTCCTTTTCAAAGAGATTTTTCTTTTCCGTGAAATCTTTTCTTTCCTTTTCCAAAAGATTTTCTAATTCAGAGATTTTTATGGAAAGTTCAGAACTTTTAATCTCAAAAAAATTTCGTTCAGTTTCAAATTTAGCTCTTTCTTTTTCGAGCTTGTCTTTTTCTAAAAATAAAACTTTCTCAAAGTCAGAAACTTGTTTTGAAAGTTTTATACAATTAAGTTCAATTATTTCCTTTTCTTTAAGAATCTTCTCTCCCCTGTCTTCAATGCTCTTCAGATCAGCATTTTCCTTTTTAAGAGTTGTTACTTTCTCTTGAAGTTTCTCGATTTGATCGTGCAGACTTGAGTTGTCTTTGTCTTTCTTTGTTTCAAGACCTGCAATATAAACTTCAAGATCAGTTATTCTTTTAGTAAGTTTAGCATTTGAAGAAGAAATGTCTAAAATTTGTCTTTTCAGATTAACATTTTCTTCTTCCAATGCTTTATTTAAAATAGGAGTTGAAGAATTTGAAGCATTGTCTTTAGAATGAGTTTTTGATTTTAAGGATGATTCTGTTAAAATGACTTGTTGTAACACTACATTATTTGGTTTAACAGAAACATGTGGTTTAGAAGGTGTTTCTGTTATAATAACTTGTTGCAACATTTTATTATTTGGTTTAACAAAAACTTTTGCAATTGGAGGAATCTCCTTTTTCAAAGTTTGCTTCAAATCTTAACCACTGCTTTTAACAATAACTTGTTGTAAAACCATTTTGAAAATTGCTAGAAATTGATCGTTCAGAAGATCAAGCAGACAGTGTATGAAAATACACTTTACAAAAAAAAATTATATAATATTTTTTTTTAAAAGCTCTTACAGTGTATGAAATACACTATAGAAAAAATTTCGGGATACAAATTTTTTTTTTTTTAAAAAACTTTTTTATTTTTTTAATTCACACGAATTCGGATGTATAAGGATTCGAAATCAATGAATTCGAATGAAGAAGGATTCGAATTTGCTCAATTCGAATGAAGAAGGATTCGAATTCACTTAATTCGAATCAAGAAGGATTCGAATTCACTCAATTCGAATCAAGAAGGATTCGAATTCACTCAATTCGAATCAAGAAGGATTCGAATTCACTCAATTCGAATGAAGAAGGATTCGAATTCACTCAATTCGAATCAAGAAGGATTCGAATTCACTCAATTCGGACGTACCTTGGTTCGAATTCACTCAATTCGGACGTACCTTGGTTCGAATTCACTCAATTCGGACGTACCTTGGTTCGAATTCACTCAATTCGGACGTACCTTGGTTCGAATTCACTCAATTCGGACGTACCTTGGTTCGAAATCACTCAATTCGAACTCAACAGGGTTCGAATTCTTTACTTGGAAAATTTAATCAACTCAATTCGAATCTAACAGGGTTCGAATTCTCCTCAATTCGAATGTAACAAGGTTCGAATTCTATGAATTCGAATTCTTCTTGAGTCGAATTCTATTCCTGTGTGGCCAAGAACAATCCGAATTCTCTTTGAATGATCCGAATTCTCTTTGAATGATCCGAATTCTGCACTTCGAACTTCAAAATCACTTAATCTGCCATAACTTCTTCAATTCTTGATCAATTGTGATGAATCTTATATCAAATTGTTCGTAATTGAAATCCGCACACTTTTTCTGTTGATTGCAATTCACAATTCGATCAATTTGAACAGATTAAGATCAAAACAGTGATCTTGAAGTTTTCGAAAAAAAAAATCAAGAATCGATTAGATCTGTCAATTCTGTGCAGATTTTGATGTTAATCCAAGAATTAAAAGTGTTCAGGAAGCAAATCCGAATGCCATGATGCAAAGAATTGATTCAAAAACTCAAAATCTGGAAAAACTTCATGTCTGAATGATAAGACTTCAGATGAACAGTAAAAGCCACTTGATCCGAATTCTTGAAGAACAGTGTAAAAATTCTTCAATTTGGTCTTCGATCTGCTTGAATCTTCTGTTTAGCTCTGATACCAATTGATAAATCCCAGATCTCTAGCAATAAGATATGAATGTAGTGAAAGAGAATCTAGAGAGCAAATATGTCATCCATGTATTGATCTCAAAAGATTACAAAAGGTTTCTAAAAGATTACTAAAGCTTTCTAACAAATGAACTAGACAAGCCTATTTATACCCATGACATACAAGGTATAAAGGCATTCACAATACTGTATAGACTCATACAGTACATTGACTTTTACAGTAAATCTTGAATACAACAATGCTCTAACACCGACATCCCCTCTTCAACAACAGACAGCTTCTGATCTTCCTCCTCCACCGCAGCAACAAATCCGTTGGGAGAAGATCACCGTACTTATCCCTCATCTGGAGGAAACCCTGAAGAAGTTGTTTGTACACAAGCTACGCCAGATCGAGCCGACCTTCTGCCTGGGTATTTACAACTACATCCCTGAATACCAACGCCGATACATCTGCGCAATGAAACGGTGTCTACCAGTCAGCCAAGTCAGAACCAAGCATCAGATCACAGAGGTACTCAACATACAGTCCAGCTGCATCATGAAAATTGTCTATCCAGTATTCACCGTCCGCCGAGAAGATGGTAATGAATGGAAATTTTATGAAGCCGACTTCCAGCACCTCCAACCGTTCGACTTTCTGGCAATTCTGAAAGACCTACGCTCAAGAACTATCCGACCACTTACTGTCACAAAGGCGCTCGAAGTTGTTCGTCGATTCCTGGTCCGCACAATTATGATGTCTTATCTAACGGACTTTCAAATGGCAATCGAGAACAGGGGGAAGAAGGTAAATCTGATAAAGCCGAATCTGCAAGCTCTTGAGTTGAATATGTATCTCGAGAATGCTATGCTTCTAGAACCAGAATTTGGGATCGTCTTCATCAATGAACAGAAAGAGAAAAGATTTCTGCGGTTCAGTCAGGTAGAAAGATTTCTGCGGTTCAGTCAGGTAGAAAGATTTTGCGACGGCACGCTCTACAAAGTTCAAGATGCTCTTCGAAAGACCATTCAGCACGAGTCTGAAAATCAAAGGCTTTCGTATCTTCCCAATCCGAATGAAACAAATGCTCGGAATGCCTTGGAGATGGTTGAAGAACGCATCGACTATCGCCGTGCTATCAGATGGTTCGAGATTCACTTCGCGCTTCGCAAAAGATATGTCTACAACTGGTGAGAGCTAGATCGCGAACTCGAACTTCAAATCAAATGGGGAGATTGTTAGGGTCAGTTTATGTTGATTTAAAGTTCAGACTTTAAATTGTAATTCTTTAATTTGAGCTTTGTAGTGAATGGGCCGTGGGCTTGTTAACCACGGGCCCGCCATATATAATGTTGATTAGCCTTAGAAAATTAGGCTAGTCGTCTCATTTGCTTTCATCATTCTTCATTGCAATTCTCTCTAATATTGAAAGCTTAATCAGAGATGACCAGTTGAAATCGTTACATACATTGTTTATCTATTTGATTTCATTATTGTTGCACGGATCACAACATCTCTAACCGAATATTTGCTGAGATATGACTGAAGTAGTTACTTATCATCTCTTATCCCTTTAAGCTACAAATTTCATTTTGAAGGGAAATTTAGAGTTCCCGCTTGTTGGCAATACGCTCGTTTCTTTCGTGTGGCTGTGTAAGAGTACATAAATACATTAGTATACAACGAAAACTTGAAACATACCATGCTATTTACTATCTTTGTTTTCGTTAACCTATGTATCCGATGCGGTTGAGGGTAGCAAATAGAGGGTTGGATTATTTCTGGGACGTTTCTGGTGTTTATTTTGTTAATGGAGACTTAACGGGGACAAGTGTGTTCTGACTTATTCTGTATAGCCATTTTGGTTTAGTTTTTTAACAATTAAGCCGTAAAGAATCACTCCTGTATGGCTGAGTGAATAAGTCGTGCAGACCATTAAGCTCATTAAGTTGTAAATAAACACCCCCTAAGACATATCTTGATGTAGAAAAACAATATTTGTGCTAAAAGACTAGATTTCCCTTAACATGTAAGACTACTCAAGCTTGTTTCGTTATTTTTTTTTGTGCATGTAAGGTGTTCTTCGGTCAAACCTGTTTGATGTTTCTAGCAAGTGTCGTTAATCAACTGGTAGATTTGTCTTAAGGAAAATAAGAAAGTTATTTAGACAACACATGAATATATCCGGAAGTGAAAAACATAAACATAATTTTGACCGCAATTGTTGGTTCTCTTTGCCTTTTATGTTGTTGATTTACCATAAGTTATGTAGCATGTGTCATTTGAATAGTCTTTTTGTTTGCAGTATTTAGTTATGAAATTGAAATGTAAATAATGATAAATTACAAAATTACTCTAATAAGAATGATAATGCTATTCAAATATAATAATAGTAACAATGGTAATAAGTATGTAGATTAGTTGAAAGCTTTCAGCAAATTAATTGATCGACATCAAGACCACTTATTTACCATATTTAATGTGAAAGAGCTTCTTTCATTATATGCCGAGCAATACATTTGGCTATGTTATATATATTATGTTAGCTTTGGAGTAAATGATTTGTTAGTTAGAAAATATATATAAATTTCAAGAATTTCTTCCTAAACTAAACCATGCAGTTAAAGTGTCAACACTACTTACTCACAGGTAAAAAATCCCATAAACAATCAACAATGGAAAGGCGTTATTCAACCATAATGGACATCCAACCAGGGATGAAAAACCGATGGACGGTGCTTGTGCAAGTTGTAGACCCTGGACATATGCAGACTAGCAAAGCTGGTAGTAATTTCAGAAGACTACTATTGACAGACTCACAGGTATAGTCTCCACATCTGGCTGCCCATTGTAATAACATACATTCTAACAACGGTGCTTACACTTTTACACTATCGATACACTATCGAGAATAGGGAACGAACACAACAGCAGTGATATATGCAGCTCACATTAAGTTCTTCCTAAAGACGTTTAAACCTTACAGAAGATACTACATATCAAATGTCGTAGTAAGAAAAGCAGACCCTTGTGGAGGAATACATCGAACAAATACCACATGTCCTCCCATGCGCTTTCTGGTTCACACCTTTTGTAGAATTGGCAAAACATGCGGAAATGGAATCACCTTTTGTGAATAATAATATTCTTTTGAAGGGTTTTGGAAACTAAACATATTTATATGTTTTTTCATGTGCAAAATATCTATTAACGTCTAATTATCAAACAATATTATATAAATATTGATTGATCACATGTTATTTAAATGATATATACATCAATATATACAGTTTTCAAACCAATTTTCATATTTTAACTTTGTAATTTCCATGACACGGACATACAGGAGATTGTCGTCAAATGTTTCCCAAGTGAGGAACAAGAAAACACTTCAGGATCCATAACAAAACAAGATGTAGTCATCATTAATAGAGAGTATGTTGAAACATCATAACACTTACCTCTTATGTTACGCTTTTATAACTAACTTCGCAATATCTTCGTCCAACAGAAAACGCCCTATGATCTTAACTTTGTGGGATTACTTCGCGGACACCGAAGGACAAATCTTGGACAATTTGATAGACCCACCGGCAATGATATTCGGATTGAGATTGAAGGTCTCATCATTTAACGGTAAGTTACGCCCAGTCAATACAATAAAACCACAATGGAAGGTCACGAACATAATCGAAAAGCCGGTCAACCAAAACGCATTTCGAGACATAGATACACTCCTTCCACCACCAATGCAGACTGACATCATACCAATTATCACATATTTAGCAAACTTAAAAACCGTAAGCTACTACAATATTTACTAAAACATAGACAAGTACATCATCAATGAATCATCAAACAACATAACCAATTTCCCTGTTTCACAGCAAAAGACATCATGGATAGCAGGCAGAATCACAGTTCAACCTCAAGTCAGATCATACACACACAGGATGCGCAGACTGTTTGAAACCATTGGAGGCTGACCTAACCTGGATCGTACAATGTCCAACATGCAAGAAAGAATGTGAAGTCCAACTAATGTAAGGCACTCTTTCCTCTAAACTCTTATTCAACATAAACAACATACTAACAAACGCAAACTTTCCGCCCAGTGTAAGGGTAGCTGTGCAGATAGACGACGGAACAATAACAATAAAAACCATGCTAACATCACCGATAGTAGAGAAGTTTCTTACAACAACATCAACGCAACTCAGAAACACATACGAAGCTATAAGCTTCTCCACTTTACTACTACCATCCTTACAAATAATGTCTATATTTTCTTTTAATTACATTTATACTATACTAATGTTTCAATTGTTTTCAAATATGTAAACAAATATATAAGTTAACAAAATTAAAATTAATATGGAAAAGTAAAAACTAATAAAACACTGGATATAATATATCGATTATTTATAACAAAACGTAAGCTAATTAAGTTTAGACAAAAATAATATATGTGGAATGGTTTTAATTTAGATATGTAGTGAAAATGGACAAAATGTAACTGCACCTTCTAACTAATTATATTTATTTTATTACACAAAGGGACCACCTAGATACTATGCACATATATTAGGATGGGAGCAACACATGGCACTCTACATTTATACCTCAAATTATTAATATTATATATATATATATATATGAAATGATCAATTAAACATTTGTATCGGTTAGTTATATAGCGAGCAAGAGTTTGGATTTTTTTTGGGACAAAAAGTGTAATTTAAATAATCATTAGTAGTCAAATGAGATTAATTTTCAATAAATTTTCTAATGTTTGTTGTTGTGTTTAAAATTAATTATTTATGTTAGCTATATATATCTGTCTTTAGTCACGACGCTTAGTTTAACATTCTCAAACTCCCACAACCAAACATAAGATCAACAGTAGCCAGGTTGGATCAATATTCACACTAGTAACAAATGGATTGAGCGAATAAATGACACTCTAATTCGAACCCATACAACAAAATGGAAACCCAGGTTTGCTTATATAGAAAAAGGAGAAAGAGCATAATCATTTACCTGGTAAACCTCATTAACTGGGATGGAAAATGTGCTGTTTAAAAATATTCTAAAGCCAGGGGACTTCACATGAGAACTTAAGACAAGATGAACGGTGCCACTCCCTTTTAAGACTACAAAAACTTCCTCATATGGATGGCAATAAATCGGTGTGGCACCTGTTTTGCTTTGCATTATAATCTGACGTTAGTTTTTGTTTCCATTAGCATTTACATGCATCCATTTTTATTTGGGTATAGACGATATCTCTTTATTCTTTGTGATATTGACCATTTCTGAAGCAAATTTGGATTCGATTTGATTGACGACTCATAGTTTTTGTATACCAGCTATTGATTTAGGTCTTGAGTCGATAACTGTTCACCTCCAATTTTCTGATTTAAATGGACCCTCATAGTACATTTGTGTAAAGGTCAATTGTTAACGACTTTCATTACTCGCAGGGTGGAAACATACATGCCATTGTAGAGAAGGAATTAAATGGCCAAACAATTGTGACTTTTGCAAGAGCTTACGAGACAACATAGCAACGACAACCAGAAACAAGAATATTTCTCATCAATGGACACAAGACGAAAGAAGGACAAAGCTCGCATACACATCTGGAAGCAGTCTCCAAAAAAGGAAAGCAATAGAAGCAACTGACCTACCAACCAAGATACAGAAGTAACCACATGAATCATAAAAAAAGGCTTTTGCACTTTGAACTCGTTTTGAAATCCAAAAACTAAGATGTGTAGGGTACAATGAACAATACTTTTGTAAAGGCATATATGTACTACAAAAAATTGGATAGAGCCTCAATCCCGATGTCTTTTGTTAACTATAATATTTGCACGTACAACAAATTCCAAATCCAACTATCCGAACTCAAATATTTAGTATACAATCATAACATCGAACTTTACATGACCCGTGGGCAGAGGGTTGTCCATCTTGACGACCACCCGAATCATAACCATTGTGAACATGTCGATCCGGCCGTGGCCGGAAACAGGCCCACAAAAAGTTCATGAAACCGAATAACATACCTCATCTCATCAAAACCCTCTTCGTGGTATCCGCATTTCATCAATATTCAATAATAACTTATGCCCCTCAAATCAAACCTTGATCTCTAAATCCTACAATAGGGTAAATACAAACAAAATTCAAATGATTTTGTAGCAATGACAATCAAAAGGTGTTTCAGATATGCAAATCTTATAGACAGAAAAGTCACTTAAAACCCATACAGTGGTTGGCTGGTTGCTCAACAATCAACATGCCAAAATCATCTCAGTAAACTAATTGAAAATTAAACTTTACTCAAAAATAGAAATACATAACTTCATATGCAATTGTTGATTAGAAAAAAGCACACCTATGCCTTCATCATATAACGTAAAACCGATGATCATAACAGCCTTAGAAGTGGAAATTTATAAAAATAGAAAAGAAGAACACAGAATTTGGCAAATAGAGTGGTCAATATTTCATCAGTCAAATATAATTGACCAATCCAGAAGGTTCGAATACTTACAAATAGATAACAAAGACCTAACCTCTTCGAGATTCTTAAGAAATTGGGATAAGTTAACAAAACTCGATTCAATAATTTAAGAGAATAGCCCAGACTTGTTGTTACCTGAAACCGGCCGGAATTATCGGAACCTTACCTAAAATCGGTCGGAATCATCGATGCTGCGTTTGTTCTTTAGGTAAAATCATATGAGAAGGATTTAGGGTTTAGAGTAAGGCCAACACAATTCCCACTCTATATCGTATATCATGCTAGATATGAAGAAATCTATGCAATTCAAAAGTTAAAATGTTGCTCTGAGAAAAGATACTGTCACATGTCTCTCCGGGAGCTGCAGCAAAAGGAGAAGTTAAAGCTGCCACTGAGAAGCTACAGAACATCGCTATTGTCGCCATCTAACGCCATTGTCGATGATTTTGGTATTAGTGATTTTGTTGAAATTGGGTGGTAAGGGGAATTTTTGGAGGAGGAAGAAGAAGACGACGAGAGTGTCGTTTGCCAGCAAGAATGGAGAGGGGGAACATGAGAGTGATATCAGAGAATGGCAAGATGTGGAGGAATTTGGACAAAAAGGTCGGTGCGAGTGAGGGAGAATGTGAAGACGCGCCCCTGCGTGATGTATTACGCGCAATACAAGACCCCTATCTCTTCATATAGTTTGCCAGCAAGAATGGAGAGGGGGAACATAATAGTGATATCAGAGAATGGCAAGATGTGGAGGAATTTGGGCATAAAGGACGGTGCGAGTGGGGGAGAATGTGAAGACGTGCCCCTGCGTGATGTATCACGCGCAATATAAGACCCCTCTCACTTCCTATAGTATATATATATATATATATATATATATATATAGGAAAGTTCAAATGAAAACTCATCTTTCATTGTACACGTGAGGATAGATTACAACACCTCCATCTCTTTTGATCCAACAACTCATATTAAATAGAGTTTTTAATTAAAGTTATTAATTAAGGCGATTAAGGGTAAAAAGAGAAGACAATTTCAATATCACGTCTACAATATTTGACTTTTATTTTCTTTTTTAATTAAAAAGTTTTACCCTTGTATAGTTTAAAATAAATTATCTGAAAAATTACTAATATTTTAATCAAACAAATTACATCAAAAAAACAAGAATTTCGTGCTCTTCGATATGACATCCATCTCGATATAGTTTTTTGTAATAAGCAGGTCCGTTTTGTAAATAAATATCAAGTCAGTGTGCGAAGTGTGAAGGTTGGAAAGTTTGGGGCTGATGTGTAAAGTTGGGAAATAGGGTTAAATTCCCTAAAACCCTTCATTCTTCTCATTTTGTAACAGTGCGGCTAGAGACTTTGTAGAGCTACTTTGCGGTTCGGAGAAGAAAACTTGGATTGGGGACTAAGGTTTGAGGAATCATCCATTTCTAGGTAATCTTCTCTTCTTTGTCTCTTCATTTTGATCAAGAATGGTGGAAGTAGTAGGGTTTATTATCCAAGGTGTTTCACTCAAAAAACCATTAGAGTCTGTGCAATTTCTTAGCTGATTTAGTGTGGAAATTGAATGGACTGAGTTGCTAATCATCTTGAGATAGTATTCTTTGCTTGTTGAGGGTTAGCGCAGTCCTGTGTTGGCCGTTGGAACCGATTTTTAGTACTCGTTGGGAAATCGCTCGAAGAAACCCTGTTGTCCGGGAATCGCCTCATCCGAAAACCCTTGGGAATCTGGAAGTGCTTTCCCAGAATTTGTCGAGGATTCCGGAAGGACCCGGAAGGTACCGGATTCCGGAAGTACCCGGAAGGTACCAGATTCTGGAAGTATCCAGGAAGTACCGGATTGGTTGCATCCGGAAAGCTGGAATTTAGATTGAGTGTGTAGGCTGGAGTCCGGAACTCTGTGTGGCAGTGAGGATTTTGGGAACACCTTGGGGTTTGGGGTGTTATGTGGGTAGTTGAGTGACTTATCCGTTCTTGTGTGTTGGTGCCAATGTAGGTATGGACAGAGGATAGCGGATACAAATTAGCGTAGACGTCAGGTGAGTCTTTCAAAACCCAAATTTTGTACAAGTGTGATTATTTATACATGTATTCAACTGCATATGTATTCATTGCTTTTAATTACGAAGTGAAGTGTATGTAACGGAAATGAATAATTTAAAGGTGTGTAGACATGCTATGGATAAGGTGTGAAATGGGGGTGTATCCCATAATATCTATATATATATATATATATATATATATATATATATATATATATATATATATAAATTCGTTTCATATATGGGAGGTGTGTGCCCTATTACACTGTCACGGTTTGTGTGACTATAGCATGTGCCAACAGCATGTGTCATTGTGTGTATATCATGTTAAGCGTGTCTCGTTATGTTCCTGTTTAAACTCTTTGTGACTATTTTATAAAGTGTGACATTTATGGTGTGGCCTCATTTGAGGGAACTCACTAGACCTTCTGGTCTAACCCTCGCTTTCAAAATTAAAAACCTTTCAGGTGAGCAGGTAATTAAGGCTAAGGGTAACCAGTGAGATCAACGTTTGGCTTAAAGAGCGTGGATCTGAAGAAATTTGTTAGATGTCCGAATACTTACCTTTTTATGTTTATTCTCAACTGTAAGCCGGTTGTTACACCAACCGTTGAACTTAGAAATTTTGTAAGTCGTTTTGGGTCTGTTTGACTTTGGGATATTTAAGCATGCATATTTATGCTGTTTGGTTTTACTTTATTGTGAGTTGTTACAGTTGGTATCAGAGCCCTAGTTTAAGAGATTTAGCTGACCGGTTGGGCCTAAACTTAAACTGTGGGACTTTTGCAATACAACTGAGAATTAAGAAAACTTTAAGAGAGACCTAGTCGGGGTGAACAATAGGGTAGTGAGAACTGCCATGTACGGTAAGTTGGCAATTACACCTGGCCAGTGTAATTTCGAACTTACAGGTACATAAATGTGCTTGTTTTATCTTATTATAGTATCACTGTCGGTTTAATTCTGTAAGTGTGTTTTTGGTCAGTTCACAAGCATGTCAAGGAGATATTTGAGGAGTGGATCAGTACCGGTTGACGAGGAGATCGAAATGGAAGTACCGGTGAATCCACCTGAGCAGGCGACCACCCGTGGTAGTGGTAGAGGCCATGAAAAGGGGCGGGGAAGAATGTCCCGGCTAGCAGCTACTCAGGGGAATGAAATTGTCGAAGTGGCTAGAGTGAGGGCGTGTGTTCCCCATGGAGCGAGGAGTGTGGAGATTCCCCTGGAGTCGGAGGCATCTCATCAGGAGAGCTTGGCGTCCAGGCGGGGAGTGGGTCGAGGTGGGGGCCGTGGGCGAGGTCGTGCTCAGACTTTCGTGACCCAAGAAAATTTTGCCACTGCTTTGGGTGAAATTCAGGATACGTTGAAAGCCTTGTTAGCAAACCAAGATAAGACAGCATCGGGAAGTAAAGAAGCGAGTGGTAGTAAGGAAGAGGCTGAGATGTCTACCTCACATGGATCTACGACAGGGAGTCCTTAATCGACCCCGTTGGTGGTAAGCGACTTGGTGCTGAATGGGGGGTGCAGTTATAAGGCTTTCGCCTCTTGTAAGCCGCCCACTTTCAAGGGAGAATGTGACCCAATGTTGGCCGTAAAATGGATAAGGGAGATGGAACTAGTGTTTGACACCTGTAAATGTGCTGACAATGAGAGAGTGATGTTCGCCTTATCCATGCTGAAGTCTGATGCAATGTTCTGGTGGGACGCGGAGACAACGGGGGAAGGGTCAAAAGCTGCTAAAGGCATGACATGGGAGACCTTTGTCTCAAAGTTCTGCCCGCTTGTGGCAGTGAAAAGACTGGAGGAAGAATTCCTGGGCTTAGAACAAGGTGGGATGTCGGTAGGGGAATACACGTCGAAGTTTATGGAGAAAGCAAGGTTTGTTGAGTTGTACGTACCAAATGAGGAACGCCGGATTGAGAGGTACCTATTTGGGTTAAAGTGTAGCGTTCGGGAATTGGCATCGACTCGGAACCCGACTACTTTTCAGGCAGCCAGTTTGTTGCGAGAAGTTCTCATAACTTAGTGTGTTGCGAGAAGTGTGTCAAAACAAGAAAATTTTCAAGTTTTCCAAGTGTATTTCATACACTCGGTTTGATTTTCTGAAAGATCCATAATCTAGTAAACTGTAAAGATGTCTAGAGATCTACTCAGTATGGGATCCAAATCGAAACCTCCAGTTCTCCAAATGGATGGGTATCCTCAATGGAAGAAGAGGATGACTCAGTTTCTAAATAATCAGAACCGGGACTTAATGAAGTCAATCACGAATGGACCTCACAGACCATATATTGAGACTGATCCAATTCCAGCTACGACTACAACTCATTACATCCCGCCAAGGAAAGTCTACAAAGATTATCAGTACTTTAATGAAAATGACAAGGAGTTGATGGCAATTGATGAACAAGCTCTAACATACTTGACTATGACAATCCCAAACGATATCTACAACCGGGTAGATAGTCGGTATTCGACAAAAGAAATTTGGGATGTGCTTGAAAGACAGTTGGAAGGGTCGCAAAAATCCCTTAGAACCAAAAGGAACCAAAGCATTAATGCTTACGAAGGGTTCAAGGCAAGGGACAGTGAATCTTTGAAGGAATCTTACAATAGATTCAACATTATCATGAATGATCTGAGGCGAAATGGTGTTGAAAAGTCAGAATCGGAGATCAATTATAAGTTTGTAAAGAACCTCCTTCCAGAATGGGATTCGTTTTCAGTTCAGCTTCAGATGTCCAGAGATATGGATGAAGAAAAGTTAAGTGACATCTACAGTATTCTCAGTCAGCATGAGGATAGAGTGAAAGAGTTGAAGGACAAGAATAAAAAGATGGAAGAATCCTTGGCTTTGTTAAGTGAACAAAAAAAGATTGGAGTTAAAACTACAGCACTGATCTCTGATTTCGGCAAACTTGTAAAAAGTTCTGATGATGATGAAGATGAGAGTTTTGGAGATGATATATCTGAGTTTGCAGATAAGTTGGCCTTGCTTACTAACAAGTTCCACAAAATGTTTGGAAAGAAAAAGTTCTACTCAAAGAGCAAACCTGAGTACTACAAGGCTAACAGATATAAGAAATTTGAGAAAAGAAGAGAAAGAGGATGAAAAAGAAGAGAGAAAAGAGAAAGAAGAGAAGAAAGAAAGAGATGACAAGAATTTCTTTAATTGTGGAAAACCTGGTCACTTTGCTCATGATTGTAAGCACAAAAAGGTCAAAACTACGAGTACTACCAAAGAAAGGCACAACTTGTTAAGGCTAAAGAAAGTGGAAAAGTGATGTTAGCCGAATAAGAAATTTGGTTGGAAGACTCGTCGGATGAAGAGGAAACTCACTTTACTGAGGTAAAGTATAGCTTAATGGCCAACATTGATGAAGATGATCAGGAATCTGAGGTACAATCTCTTTCAAACTTTTCTGATAATTTTGTTGATAATGATGCTCAATCTGGATATTCTGAAAGTGAAGAAATGCTGAACTTGATATCGAAACTAAACAAAATGAAAAAGGAATTTGACAAAATGCAAAAGAATTTCAATCTTGAAAAAAGTTCCTTATTAAGATATCAAGACGAAGCACTTCGGTACAAATGTTTAGCCGAAGATAGAGAAAAGGAAAAAGAAACTATTAAGACTAAAAATCAAGAACTTGAAACAAAACTTTCTGAATTGAAAAAGGAGATGAGAGTGATTAGTGATGAAAACATTGAATTAAAATTTAAACTCAAAGTTATTTCCGAAAAAAGAACTGAAGCTTATGCTAAAATAAAGCAACTAGAAGATTTGAACTTCAAAAGAGGTTGAACTGAACAAACTTTGAAGTTGTTGACTAGCAACCCAAAAGATACAAGATTTTATAATCCAAAAATGGGGCTAGGTCTATCTGATGTTGAGGTATTGAAGAAAGCACCCGAAAATTTATATACTCTTGAAAAATTGGGTAAAGGTTTAAAAGAAAATATTTCAAAAGAAATACCTCAAATATCAGAAGTTTTTACAAAATCTGAAACTATTTCAACTCCGATTTCTGAAAAAGAGAAAGATAAGAAAGAGAAAGGTTCCAAAGAAAAACCCAGATTCAATACAACAAATTTTAAATATGATGAATTGAACTCTAGTTATAAAACCAAAAGGGTTGAATTAACTGAGTTCAATTTATTATTTTCAAAAGAATCTGAGGTTAACAATTCAAATGTTAAAAATGAAGAACCTATCTTGGACCAATCTGAATCTTTTGATGAAAAAAAGTTTGAAATACAAGAAGATTCTGATAAAAAGGAGTTTGCTCATGACACTAATTCTGAATTTCTTGATCTTGATTCTGCATTGATTAAAATTGTTGATTTAGAAAATCAAATTTCTAATTTAAAATTGCAATTTGAAAAATTAAAGGATGATAATGAAAATATTGAGAAGGATTTGGATCATAGTCTAAAAGTCAATCTTAATCTTCAGATTGAGATTCGACGTCTTGAATCCCAAATATTTGAATTGTCAAAATCTAAGGATTCAAATGCAAAAGAAAAATCTTCAAATCAATGCAAATGTAAAGATCAGAATAAATATTCAAGTTCAGTTGATGCTAAAGCCAAAAGTTCTATCAAAGAAATCAACTTTGAAACAAAAGAATCAATTTTAAATGAAAAATCAACATTTGTGTGTTTTGATAATTCCTTATTTGAATCAAGTTCCTACACAAATGAAAAATCATATAGCGTTTTTGAAAAAGGGGAATCATCGGGTACAAAATCTAAATTTTATTTAAGTGATTCTCCTAACTCTAAATGCTCTAACACTTCCTCCTCTTCATTTTCAAAAGTGGATGAAGAAAAGTTCTTGGATATGAAAAAACGGAGTGATTCTAGTCAAAATAGAAATTTCAATTCTGAGAAATGTATTCAATTCAATAAGGCAAATTGTACTCATTCATGTAATGGTTACAAAGCTGGTGTCAATAAAACTTCTGAAATTTCAAATTCTAAATTGTTGACACAAGCAAAACGACGAATACATTGTGCTCATTGTTGGGACAACTATTTCTTGCTAAATCGCAAAGTTTCTAAGCATAAAAAGTTGAAAAGTGTTAATACTTCCAACTCCTCATCAAAATCTTCAGCTAATCATTCAGCCAAAATGTTTGGTTTTGGTCTTAAAAAGAAAACAAAGAAGAAAGAAATAAAATCAGTTGATGTGAATATGGTTTGGAAATAGGTTCCTAAAGATCAAATTAACAAACCAACTTCACAACTAGAACTAAGTTTTAAATGAAAAGTTCATGGTTCTACAACTGAGATAAATAAACCGATTCGTACTAACAAGAATAAATATACTGATATGGGTACCTAAAATGAGATAATCTGTATTTCAGGACTGTCATGTGTGGGTCATAGATTTCGGAGCATCGAGACACGTGACAGGATACAAGCATTTACTGCATGATTTTACGGTACATCCTAGCGGATCAGTTGGTTTTGGAAATAATACAAAAGGCTATATCAGATGTTACGAAACGTTGAAAAATGACACGATTTCGATTGAAAAGGTCTTGTATGTGGAGGGTCTAGGACACAACTTATTCGGTATCAGTCAGTTTTGCGACAAGGATTGTAATGTAAATTTCAACAAGAAGTTTTGTTGTATCGTGGATCCAAATGGCTCGGAAATCTTCTAGGCAATTAGATGTCGCGATCTCTACATTACTTATTTTACGACTCTAGTTGCTTCGAAACAAGTATGTCTTGTTTCAAAAGCATCTATAGAAGAATGTTGGTTGTGGCTTAGAAGGTTGTCTCATCAGAATTTCAGAGATATTAATAAGCTAAGAAGTAGCGGACTGGTGCTAGGATTGGCAGAACTGAAGATCGACAAAGTCTCTGTTTGTCCAACTTGTGAAATGGGCAAAATGAAACATTTGTCTCACAAGTCCAAGACTCAGTCCAACTGCACTAACTGTCTAGAGCTTATTCATATGGATCTATGTGGCCCTATGAGAACTCAGTCAACGGGAGGCAAAAAGTACATTTTGGTTATGATTGACGAGTACTCACGGTATACTTGGCTGGAATTTCTTCGTTTAAAGTCTGAAGCGCCGAAACTGATCATAAAGTTCATCAAGAAAATACAAGTTCTTCTACAACGTTATGTGCAAAAGATACGGAGCGATAACGACACAGATTTCAAGAATGCTACTCTACAATCATTTATGATTCAGTTCGAATTTCTCACAATTTTTCTGCACCGATGACACCTCAACAAAACGGAGTAGTTGAACGAAAGAACAGAACGTTTGTAGAAGTGGCTCGCACTATGTTGGCGTATTCTGGACTTCCACCAAGTCTATGGGCTGAAGCGGTTTCAACGGCTTGTTTCACTCAAAACAGGACTATAAGAAACAAGCGTTTGAATAAAACTGCATATGAAATTATTAATAATCGAAGGCCTAATATAAAAAAATTTCGTGTGTTTGGATCAGGTGTTTTGTGCTGAAAGATAAACAAACATTAACAAAGTTTCAAACAAAGGATGACGAAGGTGTCTTCATTGGATATTCCTTGACTTCTAAGGCATACCGGATCTACCTCAAAAGAACGAAATCCGTCATTGAAAGCATCAATGTAACCTTTGATGAAAATGTTACTTTGACTCCTCGACAAAGCAGTTTAGGACTCGGACTACAACCACAAGCTTCTACTCAACAAGGAGCAGAACCTTAGCTATAATAGTCAATTAATTCTATTTTAGATAAAAATAATTATTCTGATATTGATTTACTTTTCTTTGATGCTTTTATGGATATTTGTGCAGATATGGAACCACCATCTACGTCCATAAATGCAATCACACGACAGACAAGTGTTGATATGGTTGGTCCTTCTGAAGAGGTTCGTGCTACAACATCAGGGGCCACAAATGTAAATCCAACTGAATCTAAACCAGTTACATTTTCTGAACCAATGATTCAAAGTAATGATCCAGTGGCTGAAACTACATCTAATGATTCTACGCCTGTACCTAAAGCACCTGAAGTTGAATCACCGGTACCAACTACATTACCTTCAACAGAATCAAGTGAAGACATAATTGCTGTTTTAGATAAAAACGATGAGTCAAATACTCGAGTTGATGTACAAAATCTCCCGAGTACACTAAATTGGACAAAGGCACATCCACCCGCAAACATAATTGGTGACATCAAAGATGGTGTGAAGACAAGATCTGCTACATCAAACGAGTGTTTGTATGTAAACTTTCTGAGCTCAATTGAACCCAAGAAAGCATCTGAGGCATTAGAAGATCCAGATTGGATTAATGCGATGCAAGAAGAGTTGAATGAATTCAAGCGCAACGAAGTATGGCGTTTGGTGAAGCGTCCTAAGGATAAGACCATAATCGGAACCAAATGGGTCTTTAGGAATAAAAAGGATGAAGTTGGTATTATTGTTAGAAATAAAGCCCGCATGGTCGCAAAAGGTTACAACCAACAAGAAGGTATAGACTATGATGAGACCTATGCACCAGTGGCGAGAATCGAAGAGATTCGGATATTTTTAGCATACGCGGCCCACAAGAACCTGAAGGTATTCTAGATGGATGTAAAATTTGCATTTCTCAACGGAGTTCTTCATGAAGAGGTTTATGTGACTTAGCCCGAAGGCTTTGTTGATCCGAAGTTTCCAAACCATGTCTATGTCTTGAACAAAGCTCTCTATGGACTCAAACAAGCTCCAAGAGCATGGTATGAAACTCTAACAATACACCTACTTGAATCCGGTTTCACCAAAGGTGTAAACACCAGATTTATTAGGTAAACATGTAATCATGCATTGATCTTCAAGAATCTAGAGTTTTACATATGAATGTGAAACTTTCTCTCTCTAGATTCTCTCTCTAAAACATTCTCTTGATATTACAATTATGATCATTCATCGAACATGCTTTCTTAAGACTTGCTTAACAACTAAGCAAACTAAACCTATTTATACCTATGAATTACAAAGCATTAAATCTAAACTACTTTGACTTTTCATGACTTTGACTTTTACATTTGACTTTACAATGTTTGACCATTACAACACTTTACAATAAATCTTGAATACAATAATGCTCTAACATTCTCCCATTTGGATTCAAGATTTAAAAAATATGACAGCAGTCTTCAGCTCTTGATCTTCAAAACTTTAACTCTGATCGCTTTAAACATTGAAGCTCAGATAATCTTCAAACAACTTTATCTTCACTAGTTCACGGCGAACTATATGCTTTGACATTCTTTAAAAACTCAACTTTGAAGAATCTTCAGTCAAAATTTAAAAGTCTTCGTCTTTCACATTGAAAAGTCAATCTTCTTCAATACGATCTTCAACAAATTGTCTTCAAGTCTTGAACGCGAATTTCAGATCTTTGCAGCTTTGAACTTTGTAGCTTTGAACTTTGAAGCCTTGAAAACTTTGAGGCTTTGAACTTTGAAGCTTTGAAATCTTTGAAGCTTTGAACTCAAACTTTGAATGATATCTTGAACTTTGTATCTTCATCTCTTTTGACCTTGAATTGTCTTCGAACAACGAAATTTCTCGAAACACCTCGGAACATCTTGTTGACTTTGACAAATTTCTCCCCCTTAATCTTTCATTGACAAATCTCTCTTTTCTTCAGGGTATTATTTCTCCCCCTGTTCTTCAACATACTATTTCTCCCCCTTTTTGATGATTATGAGCATCATGATCATCAAAACCTTTATCAATTTCAGCACACTTTTTGTACACCATAAGTAACATTCTCCTTCTTTTTATCTGATAAACCGTCAATTCCAAAAGAATTTATCCAAATCTTTTCAAATTCAGACAAAAGAATGTGGTAACCCTGAAACAACGGATGAATCAGTTAAAATGCTTGTAAGTAGCACGGAGCCACTTAGTATAACAGATGTACTTTATAAAGGAGCTTTTTGATGTTCACTCCCACAGGGCTTCCATTCAATCATCGAAAATCACAAAGGAATTTCTATGAACGTTATGACAAGAAAACATATTCCTTGTGTGAACCTGCTTGCGTAGAAAGAATAAAACAACATATGCTTGAATAATATAGGCTCAAAATGTGTAAACTGTTGAGACAGCAACAATTTTCCACGGATTCAATGTGCATAAATGAAGAGCGAAGGTGGGGCAAACTTCCTTCTTTTTCAATATCTAGACCTTCTGAGTGAAGATCAGATAGATTATATGTTGCGTCCCCAATAAAAATGAAACATTTCTTTGTTGAGAATGAAGTGAGTGGTTGGTGGGGTTAAATGCAAGAGTTGGCTAGGGCTAACTGCCTGTTTCAATGATGGTCACCAAAGAATGTGAACCAATCAGTAATTTGGCTTCCCGGCTCAGAAAATGGATGGTGCAGAGTTCTCTTATTCTTTTAACTCTGTTCTCGCACCCTCTTTCTGTTTTTATTCCGCTCACTTCTACCCAAACTCTCATTTACATTTTACCTCAGCACAATGAGATACTCAACCGGATGAGTTATTTCCCCCACTCTTTGATGTAGACCCCTCACCCCTCAATCACTCAAGGATAACTTCTTGGGTAGGAAACACTGGTTAACGTGGATCCATAGAAGTTTTTTAATATCTCAAACTGATTCCCTTGAAATTGTCCTAAAATGATTTGTGTTGTTCAACAGTTTAGCTTGAACAAATAAACTTCAGCATTTAAATGACATTGTCATCAGAATGTATGCTCCTCAAAGTTTGAGCATTTGAACGATGAAGAATTCTCAAAACAAGAATATTGAATGAATGAAATGAATTCGAAAGACTTGTTTGAGAATCTGACAATGTATCAATCAGATCAAATATGAAATATAATCATGAACGGTAAGGGTATCAAAAATTTGAAATTTGTTTATATGAACAAATATAAACAATTATCGCGCTGAAAAAATATTTGATGCTAAACAAAATTTAAAATTCAAACGGGAGTATTACCATCGAAAAATTGTTTCGTTTTGAGATATGGTAATAACAAATTCAATGAAGCTGAACCGGTGTGTAAGAATACTTGAAAGTATAGAAAAGATAATACACAAGTATTAATCTTTGGAAATACAAGGTCAGAAATGATGTTACGATAATCTGAGATATACACGAAAAACATTGTGGATCCCAGATATGTATGCAATCAAAATTAATCAACACAAACAGTAATCATAAGTCATAAATCTCACTTGTATTGATGAACTGTTGAAGGAATAAAGCGGCAGACTGTGTAGCCGTATACAAGGTTTAGCAAAATAGTAATACTGATCATTAACCTAAACTAGGTTAAACAAAAGCTATTTATACCCAAAGGGTATTTACAAGAAATGACAAGACAAGTCCCTGAACTTATAATTCCACACATATTAAGACCTAACAATCTCCCCCTTGGAATAGAAGTTCGCGTTCACGCCAGTCTGGAACAAAGCGCTTTCGGATAGCAAAAAGCACTTCAAAATATATGATGCTGCTTCTGAATTCAAGCCGGTCTTCAATGGCTTTGAGAAGATCTTCGGCAAGGTACTCGCGAAGATTGACATACTGCTCTGGAAGAGCATTCTTGACTTCTTCTTCTAAAATCTTCTTCAGATCAGACTGGATTTTCACCAATGTTCCCTCGCTAAATTTATGCACTTCACTTTTTCTGATGAACCGTTTCTCCCCTTTTCCGTTCAGATACACGAACCCTGTTTCTGGTTTAGAAAGTAAATAGTGTACCTGTGCGCCTTCAGGGAGGTTCAGATTGGGCTTTAAGATGTTGATCTTTTTCTGATTACTTTCGAGTCCCAACTGAAAGTCTTCGATGTATGATAATGTGATCGTGCACTTCATATATCTTTTGATAGCTTCGAGGGCTTTGGTGTAGGGTAGAGGCCGAATAGTAAGAGTCTTCAAAAATCTGAGTAGTACTGGGAAATCTCTCAGGCAAAGATGTTTGAAATTGGATTCTGAGAAGGTCCAAATATTTCCGTCATCCCTTTTTCCTGAGAAGGTCGGAAAGACAACTTTAACGATTCTGTCAGATTCAATACTCACGATTTCGGTGATTCTGTTCTTGGAGTAGACCTGATGTCTCATTCTGCCTCTTTTCATAACTTCCACATACTGCGATCTGATCGGCTCATCAAGGAACGTGGCCCCATGACATTGTACAGGGTCAAGAGGCCTTATCCAGTGAGCGGAGATTTTCTTCTGAGATTCTTCCAGATACGGTACTAAGATTCGAAACCTTTCCCAACGAGCTGGTTGAGGATGTTGGGGTGGAACCGCTTCTGGAATTGACACAATCGTTTCAGATGAACCTGCATTATCAGTAACATCAGCCGAAGCGGTAGATACCTGTTCACCCAGAAGAAGAAGTTGGTCATAATCAAACTCTGTCATCAAATCGTCCTCGCCCTATATTTCCCACAAGGCATCAGTTTCTGTCTGAATAGCAACAATCGCTCTTTGCCTCCAATCGGTTTCAAGTTCCAGATCGCCGGTCGAGTCCTCATCAATAAGCTCTAGGACGGGCCGCTCCGAAACTGTTGGCATTAACGGGTCTTCCGATGGACCTTCGGGCTTTTCAACCGTCGGGTCTGCTGACTCTTCTAAGTTGTCTTTGACCGGTGAAGAAATCTCCATGTCCTGAACCATTTCGGACTCTGACGGTTATTGTTGTTGTGGTTCAGTTGGAGTTACCGTTGAAGTTTCTGCCGCCGCGGATGACAGCTCGGTCAGTCTTATTCTCTTCTCCCCCTCATGTTGATCACGGTCATCCGGATCATCATGTCTTCGTTTGGTACTCTGGACCTGACCCTTACAGGTGTCTTCAAGGTTGGCGACCCTCTCGGTGAGACTGTCGAGTGCCTGCCTGACATCGGACAGTTGGGCCGTAATTGAGTCGGTCGGAGCGATAGGGGGCAGTGGTTGGATTTGCGAGCGGAGAATGCTCACTAAATCTGCATCAGCCGAGGCTGAAATGTTTGAGTCGGTCAACAGCTTGTCCAGTAAGGCGGCTTTGAGATCATCAACGGACATGTGTTGGACAGCCGGAGCGGTTGACGGTTGGGATAGTCTGAGTTGAGGAGTCGGTTGAGGAGCCGAAGATGTCGTGGCTTTACCTGTGATAGATCGACGAATGAACGCCAAATCCTCGGAAACCTGCTTCATAATGTCCGATTGGACAACCTTTAAGGCACCGTCCACGTATTCCTTGGAGACGAACTCCGGGAAACTAACTCCGGCGGCACTTAGCCATTCCGTTGTAGTAGCTGCGGCGGATTGCACCGCAGTACCGCCTACGTTCACGGTTGGCGTGATGATAGCCGTGGTAGGACTTCCGCCCTGTCCTTGCGAACTACCAAAAGGTAGAGTCGCTCCGGGCGTTCCGATCGAGGCACGAAGACTCTCGACGTTAGCAGAATCAATGACCCGTGTCCTAGCCAAAGAAATGTCAAAATCAAAGGGATCTAGACTCAATTGTGCATCCAAAGAAGGCGAGACCGGGGGAGGCTGGTCTCTAGTTTCAACACCAGAACTCTCCAAGTGAGAGACCGGTGGAAGTTGTGCTCGATCCCCGTGAGAAGATGAAACCGGATCCTTTTGAGAGGAACTGGAGTGGCTATGGTGGGTGTGCAAATGCGTCACTGGGCCCACGACGTCTTCTTCAATACCCCAATGCAACAGATGCAAAGGGATAGTAGATGTGGTAGCCCGGGTAGATGTAGGCTGGTTGGGGGAAACCTGTGAAGGTTGCCCCGTCACACGCTCACTCTCATTCTTTTGCTTACTTCTCCGTTCACGCACAGGCTCACTATCAAAATCATGTTCAACTATAACTCCCTCCGCTCTCCTTGTCTCTCCAGATATGGTTTCAGGGTGTGAAGGATCGGCATCATCATCATCAGCATCATCATCATCCGAGTCGGTTTCCTCACAATCGGTTTCCTCAGACCCGGTTCGGTCTCCGGAAGCCGAGCCTGATTGGGACTCGGATTCGGATTCCGAATCGGAGCCAGAGGCGGAGCCGATAGCTGGTCCGGAGGAAGAACCAGAGTCGGAGCTGGAAGAGGAAGCCGCTGCTTCGGCTGTGTGTACTCGAGACACTCCTTCAACCTCCACGTCATGTAAGCCTTCAGCAGGTGGAGTTCGAGGTCTGGGGCAAGACGTACTTGCATCGCGTGTGGACCGCCCGGCACTACCCACGCCTGAACCCCTCCCAATATTTTCTCTCTGCGCACCCCGTCCGACAGCCCCTGCTGGTCGGACCCCTCGGCCTCGCATACGTGGACCCTCACGTCGCTTAGGTCGCGCTCCCTGGGCAGGTTCAACCGGTCCTGGCTGAACCATAGGAGCGACTAGGTTGTTCTCTGTCTTATAAGCTATCACACCTAGTGCCGTTTGGTCCGCAATAGCAAGTAAGTCGGCAGGAATCACCATAGAAGCAACTCCTTCTAAAATACGAATGTTTTGAATGCGAGTCATACGGGTAGCGAGTTGTACCTCTTGATCAACGCGACGAGGAATGGCGAGGTCTGACGCCATGTAGTGGGCGACGATCATCTGAAGGAACCGAGGATAAGGAAGAAAGGAAAGTCGTCGGTTGCCGTCTAACTTCTTCTGGACTTGGGCCACAAGTTCCGTCCATAGTAGCTCTGCGTAGTCAACGTTTCTGCTATAGATCACCGCATGGAAAAGGCGTAGCATGTTGACAGACGTACGATCTATTCCTTTCGTGACGGCGGAGAGACACCTGTTCAGAATAGTGAACAGGGTGTACCAGACGGGCTGAAGTTGCGTGCGAGTGAAGCTGGATGGTGAATGAAGACCGCCACGATATCCGAGTGCCTGAATGTCTCGGCAAAGCGTATCATCGGCGACTTGCGCTTCGAAGGCATCTTGACCTGGAACGGCATTCGCGGCCGGAAGACCAAGGATGGCGCGGAAGATGTGGCGCGTGAGGGTGAATTCGGAATCACCTATGCGTGCGCGTAGTGCAAAGTGTCAGCTGCGAGGGATAAGGTCAAACGATCGCCAGAGTTGATGAACATAGACGGCTGGAACTGATGGATGAGCCGTCAAAGCTTGGTTGAGAGCATGTCGCTTTAAGATCTCTACTATCACTGGACATTGGCAGTTAAAGTTCGCCGGGACCAAGTGATAGTTTTTCGGAAGCAACGGAAGGTTGGGACCTTCAGGGAGTAGAGGAGCAGGTTGAGCCATATACCTGTAAAATGTCTATATATTCATTCAACTGAGGCCCGTATTCTCGGATTTGGGACACCGAGAGTCGGTACAGTTCAAGACAAGTCTAACTCAAAAGCAAGAAGACTCTGAGTTGAATTTTAGCATGAGAACAGAGAATTGCAAGAAAACACAGAACATCAGACTACCGGGAGTTGACTACCGGGAGTTTCGACTACCGGGAGTTTCGACTACCGGGAGTTGTCTATCGCGAAATCCAGACGAGTTAACACAAATCAATCATCCCAAATCTATTAAATCAACTAGCTAAGATACGCATAACAATCGAGAGTAAGGAATTTCAACCATTTGGACAGATTATGAGCTAAAGAAAAACACACTGTAGGGTCCGAAACCCTACAGTGGTCGGTTCTTAACCTACTCGACAAAATCGATCAAATATGGAGCCCAATAGCTCGATTTGATGATTGATACATGATGAGAGATGAGATTAGAATGCGTACCTGAAGTTTGGAGTGGATCGGAGTCCGATTTGGGATGAAATAGCAAGAAGTAGGGGAGAGGATATCGGGACTATTGAGTGCGGGAGTTTGAAATTCAAGAGAATAATGAAAAATAAATCGATGAACAGTTTATATACTCTGGTCCGATACCGGGAGAACGCGGTACCCGGTCCGGTAACTTCTTAAAAAAAACTTTTGGAGATAATTTTTAAATTCTCCCCCTCAGATTTTCAAACTAACAGCTCTCCCCTTCAACTTTTCAAAAAAAAAATTCCTCACACGCGCTACACTTTTTTTTTCATTTTTTCTTTTTCTGCTTTTTATTTGCTTTTATGATTAATAAGGAAACACAAATGCACAATTCAAGGAAAAGAACTAAGTAAAAAAAAACTTTGACAGAGAAACAAAGACTCCCCCTAGACGTGTCAAGCTGATGTTTCTCCCCCTCGATTTCTCAAAACGATATCTTTTCCTCACAGAGTTAGAATACGTACCTTTGTAACTAAGCATTCGAGTCAACAACTTGGAAAAACACACAGTTAGAAGCACGGCAGTATCAAAGACTAGACTAAAAATTTAAAATGGAAAAACGAGAAGGAACATTACACATGAATATACAGAAAACATGTCACAGATGTGCGTGAAACACCTAAGCCACGCTGCGAGACAAGTGCAACTGCAATAATTACAGTTATCCCGTAGTGTGGAAAAGGTGTGACAAGTACAACTGAGGCTCAAACTTTCAGATTTAGCATACCAAGCCTGGACACTAGGTCAAGAAACCGTTTTTCGTCCAATGCCCTGGTAAACAAATCCGCCAGTTGGTCTTCCGTACACACAAAGTAGAGTTCCACTGTACCTTTCTCCACATGGTCTTTGATTAAATGGTACCGCACGTCTATATGCTTCGTCTTTGTATGCTGCACCGGATTGCTAGTGATGGCGATAGCACTTTTGGAGTCGCAATAGATAGGGATGTTCGAGTAGTTATACCCGTAATCCTTCAATTGAGTCCACATCCAAATCACTTGGGAACAGCAACTAGCCGCGGCCACGTACTCTGCTTCCGCCGTGGAGGTGGAAACACACGTTTGCTTCTTTGAGGCCCAGCTGACTAGTTTGTCGCCGAGGAACTGAACGTGTCCCGTTGTGCTTTTCCGTTCGAGCATACTTCCCGCATGGTCAGCATCGGAATACGCTGTAAGCTCGAAACCTGTATCCTTCGGGTACCAAAGGCCAAGATTAGCAGTACCTTTCAAGTAACGAATAATGCGCTTAACATCTATCATGTGAGACTCTTTCGGATTAGACTGAAACCGAGCACACAGGAAGGTGGAGAACATTATATCCGGTCGACTTGCCGTCAAATACATTAGTGAACCAATCATTCCTCTATAGGTAGTAGTATTAATAGCCTTTCCATTAGGATCAACGTGTAACTTCGTACCGGGGGACATAGGTGTAAGCATGGAAGTACACTGTTCCATCTTGAATTTCCGAAGAATATCCGCGATGTACTTAGATTGATTGATGAATATCCCGGTCGACAGTTGTTAAACTTGAAGACCGAGAAAGAAATTCATCTGTCCCATCATACTCATTTTAAAATGCTTTTTCATGAGGAATGAGAAATTGCGACAGTATTGTAGGCAAGAAGAACCGAAGATAATGTCATCGACATAGACTTGAACTAACAAGATGTGCTCACCTTCCCTCTTTATGAAAAGAGTTGTATCGATCTTACCTTTCGAGAAGCCGGAAATTAGAAGAAAAGTTGACAGTTTATCGTACCAGGCTCTCGGTGCTTGTTTTAGTCCGTATAATGCTTTGTCGAGTCGATACACATGGTTCGGGTGATCCGGATCTATGAAACCATCTGGCTGAGAGACGTATACCTCTTCTTTTAGATCTCCATTCAGAAACGCCGTCTTCACATCCATTTGATAGACCGTGAAGTTTTTGTGAGCGGCGTACGCGAGAAACATCCGAATAGCTTCGATGCGTGCCACTGGTGCAAACGTCTCGTCGAAATCAATCCCCTCTTGTTGGCGATACCCCTTTGCAACTAAGCGGGCCTTGTTTCGGACCACGACTCCATTCTCGTCCTTTTTGTTCTTGAAGATCCACTTCGTTCCAATGATGGTTCGATTCTTCGGGCGAGGGACCAGACGCCATACTTTGAGACTCTCGAACTCGTTGAGCTCATCTTGCATGGCTATTATCCAGTCCGGGTCGTGTAGGGCATCTTTCACGGAGGCAGGTTCGACGTTGCTCAGGAAAACAGAGAATAGACATTCATTTCCGGTTGCCGCACGTTTTTTAGTATTACTCAGCAATGCAGGTGCGACGTCGTCTCCAGCTTCTGTGGTAGTCCGAGTCTGAACGGGGGTATTCGGATCACCGATGATTTGTTCCAGAGGATGTGCTCGAGTCTATTTCCATGTGTGAGGTAGTGGATCTGATAAGGGTTCCGAGTTATCCGCATCAATGTAGGAACCAAGGGGTAGGTCTTGGACAGCTTCAAGTGAAGGAACGGGATGTAAGTCCGGAACGGCCGCAGGATGAGAGATAACACCGGTTGACGATGATATGGCAGAATAATTAGAACCGTGATTTGCCCCGGGGGATGAAGGGGTGGTTGGAACCACGAATGAGGGAGATGCGGTCGCCGGATGAGTACTTGACGATGGCGTCGATACTAGCACATGTGAGGTGGGAGAGTCCTCCGAAGAGACATCATCGGGGGAAGGAGGAGGAACTGATATATTGTACGACACCACTAAAGTTCCATCTGCATTTAAAGAAGCATCAGTAGTAACAGGAGGAAGAAACAAATCATTATAAAAATCTTGAAATAAAAGATCTAGTTCCGAAGGGTGAGACTTCGACGCATTGGACGACGAGAGATCTAATGTTGTGTGCTTGGGTTCAGATCTGGAAAGGTCAGAAGCCAGCACTCCAGTAGGAACGGGATCCGAACTGTTATGTTCAGAAGCCAGGTCGACCAATTCATCAAAATTCACGTTAATACTCTCAATCACACTCTTGGTCCTCTTATTGTAGACGCGATAAGCTTTGGAAGATGTCGAGTAGACAATAAAGATCCCCTCGTCCGCCTTCGGTTTGAGCTTGCCAAGATCATCCTTATCGTTCAGAACGAAGCATTTGCACCCGAACGCATGAAAGTATGAGATGTTGGGGGTGCGCTTATTGATGACCTCATAAGGCGTCTTGTTGAAGCGCTTATGGATGATGGATCTATTCTGAGTGTAGCACGCCATCGCGATAGCCTCGGCCCATAGAAACAGAGGAAGTTCGTACTGTGACAACATGGTGCGCGCCGCTTCCACTAAAGTGCGGTTATGACGTTCCACCACGCCATTTTGTTGTGGGGTCCTGGCTGCCGAGAATGTGTGTGAGATTCCCAGAGAAGTGAGGAAGTCACTGATGGTACGATTCTTGAATTCCGTTCCGTTGTCCGTGCGAATCGTGATTACGGTCAGTTGAAGGTTGTTTTGAACTCCCTTTAAGTGATTGATGATAACATTGGGCGTCTCGTCCTTTGAACGAAGAAACTTGACCCAGGTGTACCTTGAGAAGTCATCCACCATCACTAATACGTACTTCTTGTGACTCATGCTTTGAACGCGCATAGGGCCGCATAGATCCATATGGATCAGCTCTAATGGTCGAGACGTGCTTGGCACCGGTTTCGGTTTGTGAGACACCTTCTTCATCTTGCCCATTTCGCATGCAGAGCAAAGATGTTCTTTCTCGAATTTCAGCTCTGGCATACCCTTGACGAGTCCTCCCAGCACCAGCCTATTGATGTTCTTGAAGTTGAGATTCGATAGCCGTCGATGCCATAGCCAGTTCTGTTGAGTAGTAGCTTTGGACATCAGGCACACCGCTTTATCAGTCTTGATTGTGGCGAGGTTGATGGTGTACAAGTTCGTCCGTCGAGTACCGGTGAGAATTTCCGTCCCATCGTCAGCTAGAATATTGCATCTCTTCGCCTTGAATCGCACCTCAAGATCCTTGTCACAAAACTGGCCGATGCTGAAAAGATTGTGACCAAGGCCTTCTACATAGGACACCCGCTTGATCGTGAGTTTGTTCTGAACTAGATCGCCGTAGCCCATGATCAGGGCCACATTATCATTCCCAAACCGAACATCACCGCAGTACTTCCCCTTGAAGTTGGTGAGTAGCTCCCTTCTACCAGTCATGTGCTTGGAGCATCCAGAATCGAGAAACCACACATGACCGGGCTGCAAAACAGAGATTAAGCACGTTTAGGTACCCATCTGTAAATGGGTCCTTGGGTGTTAGGTGCAGCACCTTTGTTAGAGACCCGTTTAGAGGTGGGTCTTTTTCCTTTTGGTTTACGTGAAACATTAGAATTAAAGAAATGATATGAGCCAACCCAATCATTTGCATGTCTAGAATCAATCAAGTCATTCACACCACAAACAGAACAACAAACATAATTACGCGAAAAACCAATCAATTGATGAACATTGTTAAGTTTAACAGGAAATTTAAAACCATGTTCAACAGAATTGTTCCAACTAATATCATGTTTGTCGTTATTATTCCTATTATTCAAAACGGAAGTAAATGACTTGTGCTTCTCTGGGCGCATCTTAGGATTCTTTTCTACCCGCTCTCGTCTAGTCGCTTTCCCCCGACCCGTACTATCTGAAATTACATCAGGTTGAACGTTAGAGACGTTTGAGAAAATGGGTTGTTTTGACGAGCCTTTACTGGTTGTAGCACGTTTCTTAGACCGACGTTTAGATTTGGTTTTTGAAGTGGTCGTGGAAACGGTTTTCGAAGTCGAACATTCTCCCTTTTCAAAATTACCAGGTTCAGGCATTTTTTCCAAAAATTTAGAGTGACTAGGAAGCTTAGGATCGAAGTCAATTTTAGAAAAATCATCGTCATGACAAGGAGTGCAGTTCATAAACTCATAAAATCTTCGTGCAGAATCAGGTGAAGTGTCGTCATCTGAGTCAGAAAAGGAGTTATCTGCAAACGGATTTTCAAACATTGGTAAAAGATCCTTTTGAACAAAATCGGACTGGATGGCCTTACCTTTATCTTTAACGCTCAACTGCTTAGGGATAGTGTCGTCAGACACTCCTATAAAAGCCTTGCACGACGAACTATCCGAAAAGATCTGAGCATCATCAAACGAGATTGTTTCAGTAGTGACCGGCGTCATTGGGGTATCCATAGAGTTCCCCTTAGCCATTCTCAGTGTTAGGGCTTCAGATGCCAAAACATCCAGTTGAGACGTCAACTTAGCAATCTCAGTTCGATAGGACTCTCTTTCAAATTCGGGTAGTGTGTCGGGTCTATTCTTGTTTGAGCGTTTCAATAGAATCCAAAAGAACAATCCTTTCGGTTTCATATTTCACCTTATCTCTCGCAATTGACTCTTCAAGTTTAAAAATAATGTTTTCCAAAATCAGAGGTGGAACATACCGTTTCAACTCTGTTTGGCCATTAGAGTCTTCATCTGAGGTTTCCGTTGCAAGAGAGCAGATGTCAAAGTAGTCATTGGGGAGATAAGGAATTTTGCTTTTTAAATACGATGCATTAAGCGTTTCATACACAAAAGGGATTTGTACATTTATATTCTTTCTAGGCGGCGCATCATCCGATTTCGTGTTATTTTCCGAAGAGGGATTATCCGTTTTAGGTTTTGCCTCTATTGGTGGTAGAGGTATGGCTTTTTGTCTTTTAAAATCCTCAAACTCCTCATCTTCCTTAGATGCTTTAGTCCACTTGATTTTGTACTCTGGATATATCTTATCTAAGCCCATGAAATCAAATTCATAGAGTGTGGGAACCTTAGACAAGACCTTCTTTAGGTAGCACGGATTATCGTATCCGAGGCCCCAAGATGAGTTGTAATATTTGAACTCCTTCGGCTTGTTCAAGTGGATGGTTTGTTCCGATTGACCAAGTTTATAAAGTTTGGATTCAAGATCCTTAAGCTTTGTGGTCAATTTTTCATTTTCCTTTAAGACATTGTCTTGAATCAAAATAGTTTTTGAAAATTCCTCTTGAGATTTCTCTAACTTTTGAGTGTATTCAGATAGTTGGGTCTCGAGGAGTTTAGCTCTTTCTGAATAGGTCGAGCACTTAGTTTGATAATTATCTATCACACATTTGTCCTCAGCCTTTTCAATAGCTAGTTTGCCTATCGTATCATATTTTAACTTAACCTCGGCTTCTAGTTTAGAGATGTGGGCGTCTTTGGTCTTAACCTTGTTTTTAAAAGAATCTAAAGTGCGCACCATTTCATGCATTTGATTTAACAAGCTAGCATTGGAAGAACCACATACCTGGCACTTATGTTTGTCTTTCTGCTCGTCGGAGGAGTCATTTTCTGTTAGATCTGAGTTTTGTCAATAAACTAAGTGTTAAAGGTCTGATGAGAAGACTTAGATGTTCTGATATGAAGGGTCAGAGTTCTGACTAAGAAGGCTCAGAAGGATCGCTTTGAAAGTTTGAGAAGAAGAGTCAGAAGTCTGAGAAGAAGAGTCAGAAGTAGAGCCAGAAGTTCTGAGAAGCCTTGTCAGAAGAACGTTCAGAAGTTCTGAACTACCTGTTCAGAACTTATAACTAGATACTTTCCTTTGTGTTTAGTTAACTAATTAGGACACGTGTATTGTTCCTATTAGTCATTCATATTTGTACGGTAGCTTTAATATTTCCGTTGCAGTATATATATAGTTGTTAGCACTACATTGCTAACTGATTTTCCCGAATATATTTGTATTCTCTCTTTGTAATCTTTGAGATTCTCTCTCTCTAAGATCTGTAATTCTGTTCTTCATTGAATACAATTGGGCTTGATAATATTACTTCTCAATTATTGTTTCATACATTGTTGTATTGATTGTAAGAGTAAATCCTGGACTTACAATTGGTATCAGAGCCACTCAACAAACAAATTTGTTCAAGATCGTGATCGCGAAGGTTTATTGATCAATTTCTTGAAGAACTCTTGATTCGTCAAAAATCGATTCCGCTGCTAGTTCTAATTCTTGAATTCTTGGCAATTCTTGAATTAATTGATTGTCTGTCGATCAAGAAATTCAAATTTGTCTCTCTGTTGAAAATTCTTACAATCATGTCTTCTAAAGAATATCTCGCTATGGGATCTGAAACAAAGCCACCTGTTCTAATTCCTGAAGAGTACCAGCAATGGAAAATACGAATGATCCAATTCTTGGATAACATAGATGAGAATTTGATGGTATCTATTCGAGAAGGTCCTATCGAAGTCTACATTGATGTGGAAGCAACTCCTGAAACATAAACAACTCCAGAAATTCCGGCAACAAGGGTGAAGAAGAACTATTCTCAATACACAGCAGAACAGAAAAGTAGGCATGCAATAGACAAAAGAGCAATCACATTGATGACACTTGCAGTTCCGAATGAAGTTCTTAACAGAATTGATAGTGGTTCATCAGCCAAGGAAATGTGGGATGAACTGGAAAGACAAATGTTAGGAACTGTCAGATCGATAAAAGCCAAGTTAAATCAAAGCATAAATGCTTATGAAAGGTTCAAGGCTAAAGAATCTAAAAGCTTAACTCAGACATATAGTAAATTATGTACTATACTAAATGATTTGAGAAGGAATGGGCTGAAAAAGACAAAGTCAGAAATTAATTACAAATTTCTGAACAGTCTAAACTCTGAATGGTCATCATTTGCTATAAGTCTACAAATGAATAAGGACATGTGTGAAGAAGATCTAAATGATCTATTTTGTGTTCTTAATCAGCATGAGGACTCTGTTAAGATTGTGGTTGAAGAAAAGAAAAATGTTGCAGAACAATTAGCTTTTCTATCAAAGTCTAAAAGTGTGAAAACACCCAAGAAGGCAGCGTATGTATCTGAGATACCAAATCTGGAGGAGTCTGATAAGGAAGAGGGATCAGAAGAAGATGAGGATATCAAAATAATTGCTGAAAAGTTGGCCTTGTTGACTAATACTTTCAACAAGAGGTATGGAAAAGGAAAATATCAGGGCAAGTTCAGGAAAGAGCAGGGAAGTTCAGATTTCAAGAAAAGAGAAGAGAGAGGAGAAAGTAAGTATGAAAAGAAGGAAGAAATAAGGGAAGAAAATAGAGAAGAGAAGGAAGAAAGAAAAGAAAAGAATATGTGCTTCAAGTGTGGAAAGTCTGGCCACTTTGCAAAGGATTGCAAAGTGAAAATTGTGAAAGATTATGAGTACTATACCAAAAAGGCTCAGCTGGCGAATAAAAGAGATGATAAAGTGGCATTGTTAGCTGAACAATAAAACTGGTTGTACTACACGTCAGATGAAGATGACTGCATAAACTTTTCACAGATGCAGAGTTATATGGCAAAGATGAAGAATAAGGATAATTCTGACTTTGAAGATGCTGATTCTGAGTCATCTACTGAGGTACATTCTGCACTTGAAATAGACTTAATGACACAGATTGGTGAAATGAAAACTGAATTTGTTAAACTAAGAAAACAAATTAAAGGAGAAACAAATTTAGTTAACAAATTCAGAATTGAAAAAGAAGTAATAAAAGAACAATTTGAGGAATCTGAGATTGAGAAACAGAAAATTAAAACTGAAAATTCTGAGTTGATGAAAAATCTTTCTGAATTAAAAATTGAGTTTTCAAAAGTAAAGGATGAAAAGGGTGATTTACAAATAAAGTTTAATATGCTATTTGAGGAAAGAAAGAATTTATACACCAAAATCAAAGAATTAGAAGATCTTAACTTGAAAAGAGGTCAGACTCAGCAAACATTAAATCTTCTTACAAGCAATGTAAAAGATACAAGATTTTACAATCCAAAGAAGGGATTGGGATTGGAAGAAAATGTTGTTTTAAAAAGAGCTCCAGTAAACTTGTATGATTTTGATAAGCTTCATGTTCCCAAACCAAAAACTCCAGAAGTTGTTGAAGTCTTTATAAGACCTGCAAGTTCCATCACAAGTTCTGACAACTTACAGAAATCAAGTTCTAAAAAGCCCAAAGAGATAGTTTCTGAGTTAAAAACAGAAAAATCAGATGTTTCAGAAGAAAAAGTTAAGAAAGAAATTTCTAACCCAAAAGAAGAGAAACCAAAATACAATGATACCAAATTTAAATATGACTCTTTAAATGTCAGCTACAAAAATAAACAACAAAATTTTTCTTATTCTGACATAGAAAGTATATTTGATACTAGTAAGGTTTCTGAAATAGTAAGTCAGAAATTTGAGTCTTCTAATCAGAATTCTGATTGTTCAAATCAGTCTTCTGATTCTGAAGGTCAGAAATCTGAGTCTACTAATCAGAATTCTGATTCAAAAAGTCAGAATTCTGAGTCAACTGAAAATTCTGAAACAAAGTCAGAAGACTTTCTTGAACTTGAAAAGAGATTTAATCTTGTAAGTCAAGAACTTGAGGACTTAAGGAAAGCTTATGATGAACTTGAAAATGACTTATGTGATTTGGATTTTGATCTTAAAAATGCTTTAAAAGAAAAGAATATTTTTATTCAGAAAATAACAGAGCTTGAGAAACTAAAAGCTGAATATGATCTGTTCAAGATTAATGCTCTAAAAGAAAATGATAAATTCTTTAATAAATCAAGTACATATGAAAAAGGTGAATCATCTAATTCATTTTCTACCAAACACAAGTTGAATTTTCCAGAAAAAGAGGAAAGCAAAAGGAAAGATGATCTGAAAAGAGTTCCTGAGAAGACTGAATTGAATTCTGATTCTGTACCAAAAGCTCATAGTTTCTGTAATAAATGTACATGTACTTTGAAAAATAGAAATAAAAATGAAAGGACTTATGGTACAGACTTGTTGTTACTTGCACAGAAAAATCTGACTTGTGTTCAATGTAAAAGTGATTCTTTTCAATATTCTCAGAAAAGTCCAATAACAATAACATCTGTTTCATTCATAAGAAAAGATATTCAGAATACAGAAAAGAAGAATGATTCTGTTCCTCAAACTCAGAGAAAAGAAAAGATAAAAGAAGTGAATCATCAAGTTAAATTCAAAACAAAGTATGAGAAAGTGAGAAATGTGAAAGAAAAGAAAGTTGAAAACATTGAAAAATCAAAAGTCACACCTTTCAAGAAAAAATTGAATAAATTTGCGAACAGAAAATGTTCTGACTTCATAAAAGTGCAAGGCAAATGGTGTTTAAAGAAAGATTTTGAATGGAAAGTAAAAGACACTTTTGTTAAATCAAATGATAAAGCTAACAAAGAAGGACCCATTCCAAAATGGGTACCTAAAACTAAATGACTGTTGTTGCAGGGCTGTCGTGTGTGGTTTTTAGATTCAGGAGCTTCAAGACACATGACAGGTCAGAAGTCTTTTCTATCAAACTTCACAGAAAAGGCTGGAGGAGCAGTAAACTTTGGAAATAACAGCAAAGGTCAAGTTAAAGGTTATGGGGATTTAACAAAAGGAGATCTGACAATTCAAAAAGTTTTTTATGTTGAAGGATTACAACATAATCTTTTCAGCATAAGTCAGTTTTTAGACAGTCTTTGTCAAATCAAGTTCCAAATAACAGGTTGCATGATTTTAACTGAAAAGGATGTTAAAGTCTTCTGGGCCAAAAGACATATGGATTTATTTGTGGTTAACTTTTCAAAATTACAAACTTTAAATCCTGTTTGTCTTTTATCAAATTCAACTGCAAATGAATGCTGGCTATGGCACAGAAGATGTTCTCATCTAAATTTCAAAGATCTCAATAATCTTGTGGCGAAACATCTGGTTAAAGGTCTACCAAAGATTAAATTTGAAAAAGAATCATTATGCTCAGCTTGTGAAATGGGCAAGATGAAAAAGAGTTCTCACAAATTAAAAATGGACTCATCTTGCAAAGCACCATTAGAAATGATTCATACTGATCTTTGTGGTCCAATTTCAGTTCAATCTATGGGAGGAAAGAAATACATGCTTGTAATTGTTGATGAATATTCCAGATACACATGGGTTGAGTTCTTAAGAGCTAAGTCAGAAGCTACTACTACATTGATAAACTTTATCAAAAGAATTCAAGTTCTCTTACAACTTCCTGTTCAGAAAATCAGAAGTGATAATGGAACAGAGTTCAGAAATGAGACACTTCAGAATTTTTTAGAAAGTTCTGGGATTTCTCATAATTTCTCTGCTGTCAGAACCCCTCAACAAAATGGTGTTGTTGAAAGGAAAAACATAACTCTAGTTGAAGCTGCAAGAACCATGCTGGCTTATTCAAATCTTCCAACCTTCCTATGGGCTGAAGCAATTGCAACTGCTTGCTTTACACATAACAGAACTTTAATCAATAAAAGATTAAATAAGACTTCTTATGAACTGATAAATAAAAGAAAACCATTAATCAAATTCTTTCATGTTTTTGGTTGCAGATGCTATGTTCTTAAAGACAGAGAAAATCTTGCCAAATTAAGGCAGATGAAGGATACTTTGTTGGTTATTCACTAACTTCCAAAGCATTTAGAATCTGCAATAGAAGAACCAAGAGAATGATGGAAAGCATCAATGTAACATTTGATGAAGCCAGAATGAAGAATTCTGAACAAGACAGTTCAGAACTCTTGCAAAACAAGACAAAAATGACTTCTGATACAAACTCTAATCCTATTTGTTCAGAACTCAATTTATTGTTTAAGGATGCTTTTCTAGAAATAATTTCTGATTCTTATGCAGAATATGAAAACCCAAAGATGGTAAACGAGATGAAAAATAGAACTCCAGAAATAGTTCAATCAACTGTAATTTCTGATAAAGGTCCATCTGAAGAATGTCCAAATCTGATAAATACAAGTGGTGAAAATTCTGAACCTTGTACTCAGAATTCTGATCCTTGTGTTCAGAACTCTCAACAAGCCACTCAGAATTCTGACTTCACTGCTCAGAATCCAAACTTGGATACATCTCCTATACATGTATCAGAACAAGGGGACAGCTCAGAATTACAAGCAATCATTGATGAGAATGATACAAATAATAACTTTTCAGAAATTGATGTGCTTCCCAGTGCAAATAAATGGACTAAAAATCATCCTATTCATCAAGTAATAGGTGATCCATCAGCAGGAGTAAAGACAAGATCAGCTACAGCAATGAATCAATGTTTGCTGGTTTCTTAAGTGTGATTGAACCAAATAAAGCTAATGAAGCCCTAGAGGATCCAGATTGGATTTCAGCAATGCAAGAGGAATTGCTCCAATTTGAAAGAAATAAAGTTTGGAGACTCATTCCAAAGCCTGAAGGTAAATCTATTATTGGAACTAAATGGGTATTCAGAAACAAAAAGGATGAGTCAGGTGTTGTTATCAGAAACAAGGCAAGATTGGTTGCTAAGGGATACTGCCAACAAGAGGGAATTGATTATGATGAGACATTTGCACCAGTGGCAAGAATAGAGGCAATCAGAATATTTTTGGCCTATGCTGCACACAAAAATTTCAAGGTGTATCAAATGGATGTCAAATCAGCCTTTTTAAATGGCAAACTTAATGAAGAGGTGTATGTTCATCAACATGAAGGTTTTGTTGATCCAGAATTTCCTGATCATGTTTATATTTTAGACAAAGCTTTATATGGTCTAAAACAAGCACCAAGAGCCTGGTATGACACTCTTACTCAACACTTATTAGTTTCAGGTTTCAAGAAAGGTAAGATTGACACAACTTTGTTTTTAAAGAAACAAGGTGATGATTTAATTCTTATTCAGATTTATGTTGATGACATAATATTTGGTTCTACCAGTCCAGAATTATGTGATAATTTTTCTAAAATCATGTCATCTGAATTTGAAATGAGCATGATGGGTGAGCTAAATTTTTTCCTTGGTCTTCAAGTCAAACAATTACGAAAGGGTATTATTATAAATCAAGGAAAATATGTCAGAGATATTCTGAAAAAGTTCAAAATGTCTGATTGTGCTTCTATGAGAACTCCAATGGCAACAAACATAAAGTTAGATGCTGATCTCAAAGGAGTTTCAGTAGATACCAAACTCTATGGAGGCATGATTGGATCATTACTTTATCTGAATGCAAGTAGACCAGATATTATGTTTTCTACTTGTTTCTGTGCTAGATTTCAATCTAACCCAAAAGAATCACATATGTTGGCTGTCAAAAGGATTTAAGATATCTCAAAGGATCACCTGATCTAGGTTTATGGTATCCAAAATAAACTGATTTCAAATTAACTGCTTTCACTGATGCTGATCATGCAGGAAGTAGGTTGGACAGAAAAAGTACTTCTGGTGCTTGTCATTTTTTGGGGGATAAGATAGTGAGTTGGGCATCAAAGAAACAGAATTGTGTGTCTACTTCAACTGCTCAGGCAGAGTATGTTGCTGCTGCTGCTTCATGCTCTCAAACTTTGTGTATGAGAACACAACTCATGGATTATGGATATCAGCTCAACAAAATTCCCATCTATTGTGACTCAGAAAGTGCAATTGCTATTACTCAGAATCCTGTTCAACATTCAAAGACTAAACACATAGATGTGAGGTATCATTTTATAAAAGACTATGTGGAAAAAGGAACTATAGAGATGCACTTTGTGCATACAAAGTATCAATTGGCTGACTTGTTCACAAAGCCACTTGATCACAAAAGGTTCTATTTTCTCATATGTAAAATAGGAATGCTTAATCTGACCAATTGAAAATATTTGTGGTTCTGAAAAATGATAAATGTTTCTAAGTAAAATTGTCTGAGTAGTGTATTCAGAACTCTGAGTCTTATGTTCAGAAACTCTGACTCTTAAGTTCAGAACTTCTGAATCTTGAGATCAGAACTTCTGAGTCTTGAGATCAGAACTTCTGAGTCTTAAGTTCAGAACTGAATCTTGAGTTTAGAAATTCTGAGTCTAGAGTTCAGACCTTCTGAGTCTTAAGGTCAGAGATTCTGAGTCAATACTTCAGAAATCTAACTTTCAAGAATTTCTTTTTGAGAAAAACAAATACTTCAAATGTGCGGATTATGTCTTTTCTATTATCTTTTTATCTCATCTTTATGTATCATATTTGGTCAAATACATGCTAAAGTCAAGGGGGAGCATCAATATCTTCTGGAAATTATTTCATGATGCTTAAAAAAGGTTTGTTGTCATTTCTTATCTCTAATCATTCTAAGAAGAACAAGCTTTTAATGATAAAATTTTTATCTTGTTCAAACTATATCTGAATTTCAAACATTTTCATATTCAGATATAAGAGTTTAAATATTTTTTAAATCATCAGTCTATGAACAGAATTCTGATGATAAAAAGTTGTTTCTATCTGTTCAAACCTCTTCTGAATAATCAAAAGTTTTACATCTGTCAGAAGTTGATTTTAAATAAATTTTTGTTACAAGGTAAAATTCTTCTGAATAATGGGATTAGGACTCTGAGTAGAACAATCAGATATCTGATAAAGGAAAGTCAAATCTTCTGAGCGTGTTATTCAGATCTTTGACTTGAGTCAATATTCTATCCAATAACACGTGTCAGCTTCATATTTGGTTGATTATGCCATGCATTTCATTTAAATCCTCTGTGGCATTTCAAAAGTGTTGACTCCGTTATAACATTGATTTCGCTTTTCCGTCAAACCTTTCAGCTTCGCGAATTTTAAATAGGTCTTAAAATTCCTATTTCCAATTCTTTCAAATTCCAGAGCGAAAAGTGAGATACGAATCAATCCAGAGTTCTTTGAGTTTGTTTTCTTCTTAAATCATGTCTGGAATTCGAAGAAGTGGTCAAATTTCTCTACATTCTACTAAGTCTTTGATGGATTCATCTGATTCGGATAATGATGAAGTACAAAATAGAGCTGTTGAGGAAGAAGCAATAAGGGATGATGAAATAAATGAAGAAGATGAACAAATGGCTGAATCAGAAGGAAATGCAGATGAGGTAAATATAAATGTTGAACATGAACAGAGTGCTGCAGGGTCGATTATGTCGAATAGACCAATCTTAGTGGAAAGGGTTGTTCCTGAAGGAGAATGGTTGAAATTATCATAAAACAATTGTGTTTTGTTATTTGAGGAAAGTAGATTTAAGCCTGAACACTGAATTATCATGGAGTTATTCAAATATCATCCTTACAGAAAGTGGTTTACAAGAAACAAAACAGTTCCTGTTCAGTATATTCAACAATGGTGGAAACATCTTAGGTTAGAAGACAACAAGTTTGTATCCGAAATTGGAGGAGTCACAATTACCTTATCAATCGGTGCACTAAGAGAAATACTGAATCTTCCAGAGAAAGATGATGTACAAAGAAGGACAGATTTTGAAGACTCACCATTAACAGAGGAGTTAATTGCAGAGTTTATGAGATTAGGATATAATGAAGGATTGAGAACCCTTAGTTTGTTCAGAAGGAACAAATTGCCACCTATTTGGGCTTGTTTCTTTCATGTGGTGAATAAGTGTTTGTCAGGGAAAAATAGCTCAGCAGATCAAGGTTCAAAACAGATTCTTCAGATCTTTCAGGGTTTAGTGAGGAATAGGCATTATGATTATACTGCTATACTTTGGGAAGACATGAAGAATACTTTTGAGAAAAATCAGAAAGCTATTCAAAAGAAGACAAAGGATACTCCTCTGGCATATATACCTTACATAAGGTATTGGCAGATTGTAATTTGGTATGCAATGCAAGAAAACAGAACCATTTCAAGAAGATCAAATGAACAGCATGGTCCTACTTTCTATTTGGGTAAGATGTCTTCTGTTACCAAACTTGAGAATTATCCTAATCATAAACTGTTACCAAAATCACTTAGGAATTACATACCAAGGGAGAGTGAGATTTTAAAAGCATATTGCACCACAATGGGAATTGAAATACCTCAAATCCCTACCCATGAGGACCAACCAGAGAAGAGAGGTGAGGGGTCTAGTCCAGTAAGAGAGGGGGAGGATGTTCAAATGGGTGAACATTCTGAGAGAAATGAGGGGCAAAATTCTGAGAGCTTGGTTAGAACAAGTGAGGAAAAACAGAATGAGGGTGGTGAGGATGAGATATTGTCAACAGAGGTTCAAACAGAAAGAGATGCCTCTGAACCAGCTAATCTTAACCAGGTAACCACAACTGCTGTTGGTTCACATTTCTTGGTGTCCAATATTGAAACAAACACCATGGACCTAGTGGTGGATCTTGAACAACCCATCCATACCCACTCAGAAGCATTTCAACATGCTACTGTTTCACATAACTCAGGGGAACCATCCCGAACTCATTTGGAGGGAGGTGATAAATCCCAACCTATTTTTCAACACATTGAGTCTGAATATCACAGTCCTATTCAATTTGAGCCTGAAATTCCTTCTAACACTCGCACAAATCAGGAATTTCGTATTCCTGACACAACATTCATAGACATACCTAATATTGGGTGTCGAGGATTGGATGGAAGTCCTGGTGAGGTGAACATTACAAAAGCCTCATTCAAACGTGCATCTGTTGTACAAGATGACTTTGTGTTATCTACAGGCCATGAGCCCTCTAGGCACATGAAAACTGGACCATCTGTTGGTTCAGGTTCACAGTTAGACCATTCTGAATTTGAAAAGATTCAGAATCAAAACAAGGTGATGGGGGAAAAGGTTGAAAAATTGGAGAAAAAGGTGGATAATTTGAATGCTGAGGTGACGGGATTAAAAGATATGTTGGAGGGTAAATTGAAATCTGTTGAAACTAAAATAGATACTGTGAAGGCATCCTTGGAATCTCATGAAAAGGAGATCAAGGATATAATGTCTGAATTTCAAAAAGATCTGTTGAAACAAATGCAGAGTATGCAGGAATCTGTATTGAAAGCACTGAGTGTATCTATGGCTTCTACTTCAAAACCTCTTGATCTTGTTCCACTTGCAGAAGCTGAACCTGAAAGTGTTTCTGGTTAGAACTCTAAAAGAAAGTTTGATGATAATGAACCTCATGATCATCAAAAGGGGGAGAAAAGGCAAAGGTTAAGTTCTGATGATGACATTTGCATAGAGGATTTTAAAATAGCAGATATGCACTTAGTCAGTACAAAGAATACAGAAACTCAGATAGTTCAGATTGATAGTTCAGATACAGAGGAAATGGAGGTGGAAAGCAGAGATGGTGGTGATTCAGATAAAACTGAAGAATTGAATTTAGACACAGAGATGGAAATCAATTCTGATGAAACTGAAGCAATTGAGGAACCTGTGTTGAGGTCAGAGGAAACCGTGGAAAGATTAATTGTTGACAACACTTGTACAGATATTGTTCTTTATGATAAAGGTAATGTGATGGATTCTGAATCAGAAGAAAGAAGATTAACTGAGAATTTGATCAGAAGGATGCAAAATGAGTTAGTCAGAGCACTTAATGTCCAAAATATTCAACAAAGTGTAAAACTGATAAGGCCTATTGATTTATTGGGAGAAGAAGATAGAACTGTTGATTATTCTCAGAAATTTAAACATGAGTTTCGATTTAACTATGCTGATGAGATGAATACAGAAGAAGAATATGAGAGAGTGGAAGATTACTTTATGCCTTCTGAGTATATATTCAGAAAACCAATTGAGATTCCTAAGATGAACTTGCAAATTTTGGAGGAGCCTGTATGTGATTTTATCCTGGAGTTGAGTGATGTACCACTTGCTAGACAGTTTCATGATGACATTTTTCCTGAGGAAATATATGAGAATCTCTATCACACAGAAGGAAATTATGAGCTATTGGAGAGCAACATTGATGGCTTCATGGATAACAGACCTCAGATGATTTATACAGAAGCCTCAAACAGATTCAGAATTCCTGATTCAAGACTACACATTCAGAAGAAGATTGAGAAAGTATTGATGTTTAAACCAGAAGAATTCAATGGTCTGATGTTTGTTAGATTGGAAGTGCTGAAAGAAAGAAGTACAAAGGTTTCCATGTCAAGTTTTGATTTTCACAGATTAACTCTTGATGATCAGATCTTTCTAGTTAAGTTCTTTGCCAGTACTGAAGAAACCTTGATAGAGATTGAGTGCAGAAGAATTCTGGGGATTTATGTCAGAAATATGTACATGTATGATTTTCAATTGGCAATTGAAGGAAGAAAAGAGAAATGCAACTTGAAATGTCCAGCAATGATTTCAGGGTTTGGTGTATATGTGAAGGGATTTATAAATGAAGGAATGGAAACTGAAGGGTTTGCATATCCAGTTCAAGGAAGACTTGATATATTCAAACTGAAGGAATTGATGAAGTATAGTGATGCAACTTTGAGTTGGTTACTAACTGAAATGAAAGTTAATGTTGCTACTGAAAGAGAAAATCTAAAGAAAAAATGTGTAAACTCTGTGGAAAGAAGATTAAATCTCAGAAGAAAAATCAGAGGATGTGGTGAATGGTTATTATCAGAGGTTAATCCTAAAAGGATGCTGCACAATGACTTTGTGTTTCCTGCTGAGTATGAAGTGAATGAAATCCTTTCAGATGAAGTTGAAGAAGTTCAGAACACAACTCCTCAGAATGTGCAAATAACAAGTCTTGATCAAGCTGAACAATCTGAATCAAAAGAAGATGAGATGTCAATTGATTTGAATGGATACTTTCTTGAGTTTGATCTACCTGAGTTTTTCAAGCCTAAAGAGATACAATTTCTGAATGTATATTATGATAGACCAAAGGAGACTCAGATCTGGTTGGCAGAGAAATCAAGGTGTCTTGGGAAATCAAAACAGGCTGTATATTCAGATTTCTTAATCACAGGGATCAGAGAATTAAAAGTTAAACAATTCAGAAAGATGGAATACTTGTCTTTTGAAGTTTTGAGAGAAGATGGCAAAGTATACTATTTCACTGATGCAGATTTTGAAAAGCTATCAGTACTGGATTTCTACAGATTACATTGTATGTTGTGCTTCAAGGAATCAAGCAAAGATAAGACTGAAAGGAAGGCAAGAAGTGTGGTAATTGAAGCTATGTTTTACATCCTAAGATGGCATGGTTATACAGATTTTCAAATAGCTCTGTATTTGCAAAGGCCATGTGTTTATCTGGCAAAACCCAACACAGATCATGATCAGAAAAAGGTGTTGAAAACTGGAAGTGTTCTTAAATATCCAGATTTGGGAGTCTTTTTGAAAAACAAGAGTGAAAAGATCTTCTTCAGAGCAAAGGAGACTGCAAAATACTGCTCTGGAACTTTGAGATTCATCAAGCATAATTTGGAGAAAAAGATGTTGAAAATAAAGCAATGCAACATAACTCAGGAAATGATGACTCAGCAGATTGAAACTATTCAAGAAATTATTGTCAAGATCGACAAAAGGCTTAATCAAAGAAATGTGCTCTTACAGAAGATTGCTCCTGCCTTGAAAGATTTGGATGATGCAAAGTATCAGTTTATTTGACAAAAAGGGGGAGATTGTTAGATCTGAGTTTTGTCAATAAACTAAGTGTTAAAGGTCTGATGAGAAGACTCAGATGTTCTGATATGAAGGGTCAGAGTTCTGACTAAGAAGGCTCAGAAGGATCGCTTTGAAAGTTTGAGAAGAAGAGTCAGAAGTCTGAGAAGAAGAGTCAGAAGTAGAGCCAGAAGTTCTGAGAAGCCTTGTCAGAAGAACGTTCAAAAGTTCTGAACTACCTGTTCAGAACTTATAACTAGATACTTTCCTTTGTGTTTAGTTAACTAATTAGGACACGTGTATTGTTCCTATTAGTCATTCATATTTGTACTGTAGCTTTAATATTTCCGTTGCAGTATATATATAGTTGTTAGCACTACATTGCTAACTGATTTTCCCGAATATATTTGTATTCTCTCTTTGTAATCTTTGAGATTCTCTCTCTCTAAGATATGTGTTAGGTCCATGATCTTCATACAATCCAAGTATTGTGTAACAAGATGATGAAGAACTTTATTGAAAAGGAAATCTAACCTAGAGAGAACACAAAGTGATTAGAGATCTACATCTTGTATTAATGAATTCACATCTTACAAACTACAAGTAAAGACCTATTTATAGTCTTCATCACTTGCTACAACAATTAAGCATAAGCCCTTTAACACAGCTATTGCTTTACAAAACTTTCTATTATAAAGGACAACTTCAGTGTCATAACAATCTGTAATTCTGTTCTTCATTGAATACAATTGGGCTTGATAATATTACTTCTCAATTATTATTTCATACATTGTTGTATTGATTGTAAGAGTAAATCCTGGACTTACATTTTCGGAATCAGTATCTTCCGGATTCAGACCAGTGTAGCACATATGAGCTTCTTCTTCCTCATTTTCATCATCCGTATTGAGCAGCCAGTGATCGTCTTCCGCCATTAATGCTTGACCAGCCTCTTTCTGCCTTGCGAGAAGCATTTTGTTCTTGTAGTACTCAGCATTACGTACTACAGGCTTTCGGCAATCTTTGGCGAAATGACCTCTCTTCCCGCAGTTGTAGCATTTTACGGGTTCATCATCATCTCGATTTTCAGACTTTCCTTCACTTCGCTTCCCATCATTGCTCTTTCTACCATCATCCTTCTTGCGTTTCTCATCGTGCTTGTCCTTGTAATCCCGACGCTTAGCGTTAGTTGAGTATCGTTGGTTGTTATTCGTCGGCTTCTTGAAAAACTTTTTCCGAGCATACTCCCGAGTTAATAAGGCGACAACTTTCTTAATACTATCTAGCTCAGGATCGGAATCACTTTCTGGTGCATCATCTTCATGTTCGGATTCACTCGGAGCTTCTTCACGATGAGAACTTCGTGACGACTGTTTATCCTTCTTGTGAGAAATTAACGCGAGAGGATCTTCATGTACCTTATCCTTAGATTTGCTATCTCCCATCAGCTCAATAACTTCTTCTTCATCTTGAAGCAACATCTCGTATATCTCGTGCAGCGGAACATTTTCGAGAGAACGGTTGTGGCGGACATGAAGTACAAAACCCTTCCATTCAGGTTGAAGATTCTTGAGAAACTTGATGTTGCACTCTAAGTTTGACTTGAAGATATTGTTCTTGTGCAAATCATTTAGAAGAGTACAGAAGCGTTCATATGTATCAGTTAGAGATTCGCCTCGCTTAGCTTTGAAAGATTCATACCTAGTGAAACAGTTTGTGATCTTCATCTGATTTCCCTCTCGACTGCCTTGCATTATCTTAGCCAGCTGATCCCACATTCCTTTTGCAGTCTCCTTGTAGCCGTCTATGCTACAATAGATGTTGTTTGGAAGACTGCAAACCAGATAGGTTTTTGCTAACGTGTCACCATCAGCTCTACGTTTCTCGTCAACTGTCAGTTTGTCATATGGTTTTGGCACTTTGTGGGCAGGAGGTCCACCTTCAATAGCAGGAACATCCATTAACGGTTGAACAGTGGGGCCCTCCTTGAGCGAACGAAGTATCTCCTCATAAAGAGGTTTGGTTTGAATGAAGCACAGAAATCTGTCTTTCCAGACACTGTATTCCCCACGATATAGTACAGGAGGCTTGAACTCAGATCCGATAGCGAGTGCGTCTTGTGAAGCCATTGAGATTACAGTGGTGATCGTAGGACGTGAGATGATTCAAAGGATTTTGAGACACGAAACACACTTACTAACGCAAATTCTAACAGAATAAAGCCTAACAGGAATGAATTTTATGGAAAACAGAGAAGTACCGGGAGATGAGGTACTGGTAGATGAAAGTACCGGGAAACGAAATATACCGAGAGTTGGAGTACCGGTAGTTGAGAGTACCGGGAAACGAAATATACCGGGAGTTGGAGTACCGGTAGTTGAGAGTACCGGGAAACAAAATACCGGGAGTTGGAGTACCGGTAGTTGAGAGTACCGGGAAACGAAATACCGGTAGATATAAGCACCGGGAAATATTACTACCGGGAGATGTCAATCCCGGGAGTTATCACTACCGGGAGATATCAATGCCGGGAGTTATACTACCGGGAGATATCAATACCGGGACTTCGAAACCAAGCGAGAAACAAGAAAACTTACCCGATTCGATGACTTCCTGCACTTTTGCTGAGAAGAAATCTGCAAAAACTAGTACGAATGCAAATACTACCCCAAAATCACACTGAAACACTACAGAACACAAATCAAAAAGCACTTTTGACCAGAAAAATTGAATTTTTTCACAAATAGGGAGCAAAACCAAAAAGATCAAGAATTTCAAAAATCAGTGATTTTTACTCAACCAAATGGATCGAAAACACAGATAGATCTTAGAAACCCTATGAGAAGAATTAATTAAGCCTCAATTTTGGATTTTGACACCAAAATCAAAGCAATCAAAAATCTTGAGACGAACACAGTACGTATATTGAATGATCAAAATAAACCCAGAAAACTACCTTTGAATCGACGTCCTTCTGCTCTGATACCAACTGTGGATCCCAGATATGTATGCAATCACAATTAATCAACACAAACAGTAATCATAAGTCATAAATCTCACTTGTATTGATGAACTGTTGAAGGAATAAAGCGGCAGACTGTGTAGCCGTATACAAGGTTTAGCAAAATAGTAATATTGATCATTAACCTAAACTAGGTTAAACAAAAGCTATTTATACCCAAAGGGTATTTACAAGAAATGACAAGACAAGTCCCTGAACTTCTAATTCCACACATATTAAGACCTAACAAACATTTAAAATCACACTTCTAAATTCATAAAATCAGTTTAAGAATAGAGAAGTGGTTTGAACATTTAAGGAAAAAATGGTTTTCATGCTTGAAAGTTGTTATTCTTTCAAACAATCAGAGATTAAGGTCAGAAGATACCTACAGTCAGAAATATTTGAGCTCCCCCTCAAACCATGATATAATGATTTCAAATCAGTTAAGCTCCCCCTTAACTTGTGCAAAAAATCTTTATGTGTACAAATCTGCACGAAGAACAAGACTTGGATTAAAATATCCTTAATCATGAAAACGAGTTCTGAATTACTAGGATTGAAGTAAATTCAGAAGTCATAGTCGTTGAAGAACGAGTTCTGATCTGATATGATCAGAAGTCAAATAGCTTGTAAGCTCGGGTTCTAAACTGAGGTGTTTGGAATCCAAAATCTCTTTGAAGTACGAGTTCTAAACTAATGTGTTTAGAAGTCATTATCTCTTCGAAGTACGAGTTCTAAACTGATGTGTTTAGAAGTCATAAACATTGCTCCTCCTTAATGATACATGTACTCTTCAAAAAAGAATTCACCGTTTCTCTTCTATTTTCAGTCATGTGTGTGGTATATATTTCCAAATCAGCACAACACATGATGAACCTGCAAAACAGATTAAGCAGATTTTGGTACCCAACGGTACTTGGGTCCTAGTGTGTTAGGTGTAGATTTCTTAGAAGAAATACTGTAAGTACCGTACCAATAAGAAGCATAATTTTTATACACAAAATCATTTGATCGACAGTAGGAACAACAAATTTTCTTATGTGCCAACCTTTTGTAGCATTGTTCTTCTTGGCATTTGATGTGGAAGCAGATGATTTTGGTACATCTTTCTTTGAAGGTGTTGTGCCTCTAACTCTCCATTCCATCTTCACCTTATTGAAGACTGGAACTTCTTTAGAATTGGAAGTATTAACTTTAGGCACTTTTGGTTTATTATCTGATGTTGATCCAAACCCTCAGTGATTTGATAATGACCCTCTCTTATATACTTAGTGAAAATTGTAAGTAAACAATATGTATCAGAGTTTCACTATCGCTGATAAGTACTAAGATCTTACAGTACCGCTGATAGGAACTCTCTCTCTTTAGATTAAACATTCAGCGAACACCGTTCACCATAATACTATGAGTCTGTTCAGTCCTTATGGTGATCGCTGATAAGTTAGTTGTTTACTTATGATCCCTGAAAACAAGTTTCACGTCAACATAGGTTCTACGTTGAAGTCGAAGATCAAGCTCAAGAACCAGCGACAGTCTCCTAATGAACTGATGCGGATCAGCGAAGACTCAGATTTGTCCACTCAACGTGAAGTATCAAATACAGGACTTCAGCTATCGCTGAACTTTATCATTCGCTGATAAACAATGATGAAGCGCTGAATCAACGAAAAGCTGATCATGAAGTCCTCCATACAAAGTACTTTTGTCTTAACCACCCTTGCACGTCTCCGTACGATATGTCAGAAAAGAACCTCCTTATTGTCTGAAATCGTACAACCACTCTGATACTACACTGTACAAACATGCGGCTACTAAGGTTGTCAACAAAGGTCAATGACATACAACCAATGAGCTGCTGCCACGTGTAAAGTGTAAACTGCCATGCATTAAATGCATGTAGTATATAAGAAGAAGAACTCACTTCATTTTGAAGTAACTTGCTAACTCTGGACAAGTTCATCCTTCTTATCTTGAGATAGGTTATTATTAGTAATTTCCTTCTCTTTCTTAGTGCAAGAAACTTAGTGTTCCAACTTGTTTAGATTTAGGTTTATCCTTAATCTTGTTCCTTAACAAGCTGTAAATTGTTAATGATTTATCAATAAACAATTTAGAAAAGTAAAATTTGTGTGTTTGTATTCAACCCCCCCCCCCCCCCTTCTACAAACTTGTATAGCCCTTCGGGACCGACAAGTGGTATCAGAGCATATTTGTTTAATCTCATAAACAAGATCTGATCTATACTAAGATTTCTCTTCCTTGCTATTTCTGAAAATGGCTACCCACACAAACACAAATTATATCGACAATGGTTCTCTTGCAAAACCCCCTAGATTCTCCAGAGATAATTTTAATCTATGGAAAAATAGGATGATTCTCTTCTTAGAAGGTGTTGACCCTACTATGCCTTATTATCTTGAAAACGGCCCATATATTCCTGTAATAATTGATGTTGCAGTACCAGCCGTTGAGAATAGACCTGCTATTCCAGAAAGGCTGATACCCAAGGAAGGTTCATATGTGGACTGACGAAGATAAGAATAAAGTGGCTATCGACACAAAAGCCAGATCCATACTATACATGGCTCTTCCTGACGAAGTCTACCATTCCGTCATGAACCTGAAAACCTCAAAAGCTATGTGGGACACAATATGTGTTCAGTATGAAGGTACTTCTGAAGTCCAGGACTCTCGAAAGATCAACCTGGTAAGACAGTACGAAAGTTTCATTTGTGGTAAGAATGAAACTCTCTCTGAAGTTCACCAACGTTTCAACTGTTTATTAATAGATCTGAAAACTATTGGTAAGGAATATTCTAACTCTGATATGCTGACAAAGTTTTTAGAATGTTTACCTGAAAGTTGGGACAGTTATTCTATGTGTCTCAAGCTGTCAAAGGATCTAAGATCAATGACCCTTTCTACCTTATATGGCACGATGCTGAATCATGAGCAATCGAGTCATCTTAAGAAGAATCTTGTAAAAGTTTCCAAAAGCACCCATTTTAAAGATCAAGTGCACTTAAATCAGCTAGTCAAAATCGAGCGCGAAGAAGCTATCGCTGCATTAAGAGCTGAAAAAACTACTGTTGATGGATGGTATAATTCCTCAACAAAGATCACTGAGATAATTAAGTCTCAGATTCCCCTAAGAGATAAATGTGGTCTTGGTTACAAAGCTGATACCCTAGAACCAACCGCTGATCGTTCCATGCTCTTATTTGGAACTTTCGTATCCTCAGTCGCTGATACTTCATCCTCTCAGTGTTCCTCGTCTAGACCGCATATCCCTGAGGAAAATTCTACCTCTTCAAAAGGTAAAGAGAAAATGGTTTATTCAAAACCTACCTCTGTCTTTAAAGATAAAGGTAAAGGAATTGCTTTTAACCAAAATCCTCATAAGGGTACCTTAGTACCTAAGCTGAATGCTTCTAAAGCTTTAGTGATTCATCCCTCTGGATCAAGGAATCAGATATCTGGATCTACTCAGCGTGGATCTATTCAGCGATCTACTCCTAGAATTAGAGTGGATGTTTCTGGTAAGAAATCCGAAGAACTGAATGTTCCTCCCATTTCAAAAGCCATTAGCTTACTTGGTGTTGGTACTTCTAATTCAAAATCTAAACCTCAGCATTCAAATGGTCCTAGAACTACTTTTAGTTATAGGAAATGTTATCACTGTGGACTCACTGATCATATTGCTAGTAAGTGCCCCACAACCACCAAAGCTGAAAAGATAGCTAAGGTGAAGATCATTGCCCCCAAGGCAAAGAAGACCACTGAGGTTAAGAAATTAACCAAAGTGAAGAATGACAAAGCTGAATCTTCAAATGCTGCGAAGATTGCTGAACCTTCCATTCCAACTACTTCCACTGACAAACGTGTACACATGGTTAAGTGGGTACCCAAGAAAAACTAATCTTCCTTTGTAATGCAGGTTAAGAAGGGTATCTGGTATCTCGATAGCGGATGCTCTAGACACATGACTGGAAAGAAAAGCCTGCTCGATGAATACAAGGAAGAGAAGGGTCCCTCTGTGACTTTCGGTGGAAATGGAAAAGGACATACCCGAGGGTTTGGTGTACTCTCTAATGGTACGACAACCTTCAGAAGAGTCGCATATGTTGAAGGGCTGAAGCATAATCTTTTAAGCATCAGTCAGCTTTGCGACAAGGATAACAAAGTGATTTTCACTAAGGAATCCTGCTTTGTCACTAACAAAAAGGAGAAGATAGCTCTCAGCGGTTATCGTTTGGAAAATGTTTATGTAATAAACATGGACTTAACAACCACTGAGAACTCCTGTTTCTTCTCAAAGGCCTCATCTGATATCAACTGGCTATGGCATAAGAGGCTCTCTCATCTGAATTTCAAGACACTGAACACTCTTTCTTCAAAAGAGTTAGTCACTGGTCTACCTCAGCACTCATACGCCAAAGAGTCTTTATGTTCAGCGTGTGAGAAAGGGAAGCAGACCAAAGAAAGCATTAAGTCAAAGCAAGTCTCCTCAGTGTCATCTCCTCTACAACTTCTATATATGGATTTGTTTGGCCCTGTTAACAAACAATCCATCGCTGGAAAGAAATATACACTGGTCATAGTTGATGAATTCTCTCGTTATACCTGGGTTATGTTTCTCCGTTCCAAGAGTGACACCCCTGAAGAACTCATCACCTTTGTTCGGAAGATGGAAACCCTAAACAACTTGATCGTTCGCTCAACAAGGAGTGATCATGGGACTGAATTCAAAAACAGTTCTCTTGATTCCTTCTTTGAGAGTAAGGGTATTTCTCACAACTTTTCGTCAGTGAGAACACCGCAACAAAATGGAGTCGCTGAAAGAAGAAATAGAACAATTATTGAAGCTGCACGTTCAATGCTCAGCGATTCTCACCTGCCTACTCAGTTTTGGGCAGAAGCTGTCAACACTGCTTGTTTTACGCAAAACAGGTCGCTGATAGTCAAAATATTCAATAAAACAGCCTACGAACATTTTCATGGGAGAAAGCCTTCAATCAGCTTTCTTCACATCTTTGGATGTTAGTGTTTTATACTGAACAACAGAGATGCCCTTGGAAAGTTTGATCCTAAGGCTGATGATGGAATCTTTCTTGGATATTCTTCAATCTCCAAAGCCTTCAGAGTCTTCAATCGAAGAAGACAAACTGTAGAAGAAACTATTCACGTCACGTTTGACGAATCCCGTTCAGCGAACTCTAAACCGTCCGCTGATACTGAAGAACTGAATCAATGGATGTTTTCTCATCTTGGTGATTCATAAGATATTCCCACTCCTCATACTCGTACAGTTGAAGATGATAGTCCTACTATCATTCCAAACATGCAGAATAGTGAAGCTGAAACATCATGGGTCTCAGCTGTTCCTCTAAACACTATACCTTCTTCTGAACCAAATGTCTCAGACATTCCATCTACTTCTCAGCAATCAGTGAATATAATGACAACTGCACCCATTCCTCTCTTGGCTGATACTCCAGAAACTGCTGAAGCCTCATCTTCAGCTCCTTCAGTTCAGGTTGAGTCAGCGTCTCACGCTCCGGCTCAGCGATGGACTGTAAATCACCCAATTGATCAAATTCTTGGTGATCCAAACGCTTGTGTTCAGACTCGACGGAGTGCAGGTAATATTTGTTTATTTGTTCACTTTATTTCTCTGACTGAACCAAAGAAAGTAGATGATGCCCTCAAAGATCCAAACTGGGTCAGCACCATGCAAGAAGAGCTGACTGAATTCGAAAGAAACAAAGTTTGGAAACTTGTTCGAAGACCAACTGACAAACCAGTGATAGGCACTAAATGGGTCTATCGAAACAAGTTGGACGAACATGGAACTGTAACCCGCAACAAGGCTCGTCTTGTTGCTCAGGGATACAGACAAGAGGAAGGCATAGATTACGACGAAACATTTGCTCCAGTAGCAAGACTGGAATCTATTCGTCTATTCTTAGCATACACTGTACACAAAGACTTCAAAGTATATCAGATGGATGTTAAGTCAGCGTTTCTAAATGGAAAGCTGAATGAAGAAGTCTATGTAGAACAACCTCCAGGATTCTCAGATCCTAAGCGTCCAGGTTATGTTTATAAACTGGATAAGGCACTTTATGGCTTAAAGCAAGCTCCACGTGCATGGTATGACACTCTCTCTACTTATCTCCATATTGAACAATTTGAGTGTGGTAAATTGATAAGACTCTTTTCTTCAGGAAAGTAAAAGGTCATATCATTCTTGTTGAGATATATGTTGATGACATTATATTTGGTTCTACTAACCCTGATCTTTGTACTCGTTTCGCTGATAGAATGAAAGATGAATATAAAATGAGCATGATGGGTGAACTAACATATTTCCTTGGTCTTCAGATAAAGCAAAATGAAAAAGGAACTTTCATTAATCAGGGAAAGTATGTTAGAAATATGCTGAAGAAATTCGATTTAACTCAGAGTTCAGCTATGAAAACCCCTATGGCACCACCGCTGACACTAGACATGATACTAATGGTATTCCTGTTGATGTCACGCTGTACCGTCGGATGATCGGCTCTCTCTTGTATCTAACAGCTAGCCGACCCGATATTATGTACGCAACCTGTTTGTGTGCACGATATCAAGCTGAACCTAAGATATCTCATATGACCGCTGTAAAGCGAATTTTTCGATACCTTAAGGGTACTGCGAATCTAGGTCTTTGGTATCCCAAAGACTCAGGGTTCGATCTAATCGCCTATTCAGATAGTGATTTTGCAGGTTGCAAATTGGATAGGAAAAGCACCACAGGAGGCTGTCAGCTCCTGGGTGGAAAGCAGGTGAGTTGGACAAGTAAAAAGCAAAACTCAGTGTCCACCTCCACAGCTGAAGCTGAGTATGTAGCCGCTGGAAGCTGTTGTTCTCAGGTCTTGTGGATGAGAAATCAACTACTGGACTATGACCTACAGCTCTCAAATATTCCAATCTATTTCGACATCACAAGTGCCATCGCTATAGCCAACAATCCAGTGCTACACTCAAAGACAAAACACATCGAAATCAGGTATCATTTTATCAGAGATCATGTGATGAATGGTGATATAGAACTTCACTTTATCCCAACTGATTATCAGTTAGCTGATCTGTTCACCAAACCTCTTGATGAGACAAGATTCAACTTTCCCATCAGCGAGCTTGGAATGCTGAACTTTGAAGAGTAAAATCTTCAGCGGTTCACATTTGATCAGCGATAGGATAAAATAAACTTGTATAACCTATTCTATCATCTTCTCTCTGAATAAACTTGATTTGCTGATATCAAGGTATATTTTTCTCTCTCTGACAATCGCATGTGAATGCAAGATTTCAAAAAAAATTGCATCGCTGAATATCTCTTCCTTAATCAGCGATACTTTGAAATTTCTAAAACCAACACTGATATTTCTATTCAGTGCTTCAAGTTTTCAAAAGTGTCCCTGAGTTTTTCAAAACCTCAGAGACATCCAAGAATATGAAAGGACAGTTGTGACATCATTGCAACGGATAAGCCCCGACACATTCTTTTTCTGACACACGTTTCCACGTTTCGTTTACCTTCCAATAAAATGCAAACACGTGTCCGTGTCATGATGAAAAACATTCCCGCTCGAGTTTTTCTCTCTCTCTAATCTCACTATATAAACACTTCATGGGTTTATATTTTTTCTTTTACGCGAAAAACTTCTCCTCCAAGCAAGAAAGAATTACTGTTGCTTTTGTGCTCTCAAGTTTTCATGAACTTATTCTTCTTCAACGAACCAGGTTAATAATTCTGTTATCTACCTGTTTCTTAAACTTGTTAATGATCTTCTCATTGTTTTTACAAGATCAAACAAAAGAACTTTTTCAAATAAAATCATTTCTTTCATGGTTTTATGAACACAACCTTTGATGGTTGTTCTTCAAGTTTAAACGCAGAATCTTCAACTTGTTCTTCATACGTTTTTCCAGAATCCTAATTCTCAAAGGAAACTGGAAAACAAGATTTTTATTGGGTTTGCATTTCGTTTTTCAAAAACAAGAAAAACCTTAATCTTCATTAAGACATTTTTTGTCTGAATGAAATGGACAAAATTCGAACCATCTTATTGGAAAATCTTTCCACATTAAGATTATTCTTATTTGTTAATCTTTGGTTGAACTGATATACAGAAATGGCATCTACTGACATTTCCACTGCCAAGAACACCACCGCTGAGAACTCTGCTGCTGATACTACTGAGGAATTGGAAATCATCAAGGCTCCTCAGGTCAAGTTCACTCTTGAAGAACTTGATTGGACAAAGTCAAATAACCTCTATGCGCTTCTCGAGTTTCCTCCTCGAAAGCAAGTCACACATCTGAATGATGTTGTGAATTTCCTGAAAAACTGTTGCCTCTCCACAGCCCTGACCATAACACCTCCTGCACATCAGCTACTGCTATCACAGTTCTGGTACTCTGCCAGACACTCTCAGCTACCATCAACCAAAGACTCCTCAAAGACAATAGACTGCATCATCTGTGATACTGAATATGGCACTATAAAAATCACCCCTGCCATTATTCGTAAAGCTCTAAGCCTTCCCATCGCAACCAAAGAAAAACCTTTTGTTCCCCTCCCTGACCACAAGAAACACTCAGATAGGGAAGCCATCACTGCATTCTTCGATGCAATGGGCTATGTATAGGAAACTGGGAGGGACAAAAAGCCTGAGAAGAAGTTGACCCTCATCAAGAAATCAAAAATGCCCAGCGAGATGAATTTCATCTTCGCTCACTTAATCAGCTGCATGACTGCAAAGACCAGCTCCTCTAATCAAGTCGCTCAAACCTCAGAAAGCAATGGGATACGCTTTGCTGAAAGGTCTACATATTGACTGGGCATCAATAATCTACGATGATCTGGTACTCAGAGTAGACTCTGCCGCTGACCGATCTCCATGGGTTCCATATCCAAGATTAATCAGCGTCGTCTTCCAAACAGGCCTGAAGGACAACTACCCAAAAGAGGGTGACCTGAAACTCTCTCAGGTTGGCCCTAAGGTACTCGACTTCAAACCTGTGGAAAATGAGGTACGTCTTTCTACACTTTTAACTCTTCTCAACCCTACTTCTTCGACTTCTGCAGCTCCTTCAGCGGACAAACCCATCGATGATTCCCAAGCTGCAACCTCCATTCCTTCTCTTAAAAGGAAACACTCCTCTACCCAACTTAGTTCCAAAAGAACTAAGAAAACTAAGGAGCAACCCCAGCAATCTCTTGCTGAAGACTCCTCAGCTCATCTCGAAGAGCTGAAGGAACGTTCAGTGGTACGCTCTGCCACAGCTAAACAAGCCACCCATTCAATCCCAGCTTCAGCGTCTCTAAACGCTGAGGTTTTAAACTTGGAATCTACCCAACCTCCTTAAGTCTCTCCACAGACTGAAGAAGTGATTCTCAGCGGATCCAACGCTGAACACCGCACCCAACCAACATTCTCAACCTTCGCTCCTCCCTCTACTCAATTGGACTCTAATCCAGCTGTCACTGGAGCACCTGTCATTCCTCCAGAAGCTAAAGCTGATACAGGACCTGTAGCAACGTCCATGCGTATACGAACTCTCACTGACGACATGGAACATTTTTCAGGTCACAGAAGTTTTGATGACTTCGTCGACCATCCTGCAGGTATACACCAACCGATATACACTGTAACCGAACCCCAAACTTCTGAGTTTTCCTCTGTTCACAAGTACTTATATGTTACAGGTTCTAATTTGGGAGACATCAACGCCTCTCTGAAGACCCTAGAGACGAAGCTGACAGGTCTCACCACTACTCTTTCCGACAACTCTTCAGCTGTAACAAACGCTGGAGAGAATCTCACAAAGCTGACAACAGTGGTGGAAGAGAAAGCCTCCAAAGCTGACTTGGAGAAGGTTGATAAAACTCTCAGCAGCTTTGCCAAAGTTCTCGCTGACATCTACACAGACTACCTCGCCATCAAAACAACAGTTCACTCCATGTCCAGCGAAGTCACAACGCTGAAGACATCGGTTGGAAAACTAGAAGGAGAGATGTCTGATGTAAAGACTGAAGTTAACACCTCAGTAAATTTAGTGAAGTCTGAAGTCTCTGCGGTCAAAGAGATTGTTCAGAAAGTGCTCGATCACCTGACCACCTCAACTTCTCAATTCACTCAGGCCGATCGAGATAATCTAGAGAAGATCAGTCCTGCTATTACAGGCCTAGAAGACAGGGTAGTAGAGATTGAAGGTTATATGGGGATCCCTGGCCAAGAAGATAGGGAACCAAAACCTACTGCTGAATCATCACATTCCTCCCCCACTCATCATGAGGAAGGGGGGAGAAGATATCTGAAGACCTTCCCCATGATGAATCTGTCAAGGGGGGGAAGACTGAAGACCTCACCCTTACTGAAGAGGGTGAGAAGACAAATGAAGACACAACCGCTGGACCTTAGGGAGATGAAAACCCTGAGGGAACCGAGAAGCTTACCTCTGTATCTGAGGGGGAGCAACTCGAAGAAAAAGCTGAAGAATCTGAGGATGAAGAAGCCATCGACTTATCTGATGATGAACCATCATATTCTCCAAAGAATGATGATGATGATGATGATTCCTTTATCGTCAAGCCTGCTTAGAGGACTACAGTTCTTAAAGGGATCGTGATAAACGAACCTTCAGGGGAGCGGACCAAATCAAAGCCTTCAGCGTCTGAAGCTGACAAAGGCAAAGGAAAAGGTGTCGCTGAAGACAATGACAATCTGACGATCTCGCTTCCAAAGCCAGTTTGTCAGGTACACTAAATCTTTCTTACACTCATCCCTCCTCTATCTATCTATACACATTCATCTCTTCTCTCCACAACTTCTATACACAACCACATTCTTTCTCGATCTTTGTTCTACCCAAGTTCTTACTCGTACGATCGCTGTGTTTCAGCTAGTCCTCTCCCCTGTTTGAGGATATCGCTGAAGTTTCTACAGCTGCGACTTCACCAACAATAGTCTCAGCTCCCAACGCTGAAGAAATAATCCCGGTCTTGGATTTGATCTCTGAGACTGATGAACCTGAAGAATAGATGCTCTCTCATACAAACAGACCTTCCTTGGTTCCTCAAAAACCAAGTGAAGAGAATCAGAGAAGAAGATAAGAGATAATAAAGAAGTTCGAGGATCAGTGAATCATTCTGAAGCGTGATCAACTTCCTTCTATTCCTCCAAAGTTTAAACTTTCTCAAAAGGAATATAAGGATCACCTCAGAGCTGAATGTCTTATCGCTGAAAGAAGGGAAGTTGAAGAAAAAGACAGAAAACTCGCCATCCGGCTTACTCAACAATCAGTGAAAGACCCCAAGCTGATAAGAACTCCAATCGAAGTTCAACGTCAGCTATGGGAAGACGCCAAGAAGATCGTTGAGGAAAAGAGGATCGTGTCTCAATCTACTTTAGCCTGGTGCAAAGAAAAGGTACACTTCAGACATCGAACATCCAGAATCAATAAGGTACTCATCGCTGGAAGATCAACCCTCAAAGTTTCAATCGCTGAAATCGAGATATTCAGAGAGAATGGACAATACGAAAAATTCTATGCTGAAGCCATCACGAAGTACAGTCTCTCTGAATGGTTGGAGATCAGATTAGTCATCCCGAAGTCTCAGTCTAAGTACAAGGATCATGTTGAAAAGCTGATAAACAAACAGATCGACTTAGTCTCTTCTTGTGTGGATATTCCTCCTCCTCCTCCTCTCGAAAGTCAGAAAAGAAGGGCCTCTGCAAAGAAAAAGTCTAAATCTTCAGAAGATGGTCCTCGTATACGAAACGAAACAGGTATTGGTTTTTCTCTAGCTGAAGTCCTTGGTCCAGAACCTGACCTTTATGCACTTGACACATCTCTTCCTCCTGATGATACTTTCATCCCTGGGAAAGTCTTAAGCAAACCCTACGGGATATTCTTTACTGACTGGGATGGACGAAAGAGTTTTCAACGTATCTCTGAACTTCCCATCACTCCCATCGAACAGCTGAAAAATCTCATCTACTGGTGTGATTTCAAAAACGATATTCAGGCACGACATCTTAAACCCTTGATTTTTGAAGAAGCGCTGAACAAAAGGAATCAAGGAGTAAATGTCCCTGACTGGATTAAGCGAAAATACTTTACTCCATCAGTACAGAAAAGATCCCAGAAAATAGTAAAAGAGACAAATATTTTATGAGTTCTTTTTATCCTTATGTTTTCATTATATAGCAATTTTCTCTGTTGCTATGTCATAATCAAATAGGGGGAGATTGTTGATCCAAACCCTCAGTGATTTGATAATGACCCTCTCTTATATACTTAGTGAAAATTGTAAGTAAACAATATGTATCAGAGTTTCACTATCGCTGATAAGTACTAAGATCTTACAGTACCGCTGATAGGAACTCTCGCTCTTTAGATTAAACATTCAGCGAACACTGTTCACCATAATACTCTGAGTCTGTTCAGTTCTTATGGTGATCGCTGATAAATTAGTTGTTTATTTATGATCCCTGAAAACAAGTTTCACGTCAACATAGGTTCTACGCTGAAGTCGAAGATCAAGCTCAAGAACCAGCGACAAGTCTCCTAATGAACTGATGCGGATCAGCGAAGACTCAGATTTGTCCACTCAACGTGAAGTATCAAGTACAGGACTTCAGCTATCGTTGAACTTTATCATTCGCTGATAAACAATGACGAAGCGCTGAATCAACAAAAAGCTGATCATGAAGTCCTCCGTACAAAGTACTTTTGTCTTAACCACCCTTGCACGTCTCCGTACGATATGTCAGAAAAGAACCTCCTTATTGTCTGAAATCGTACAACCACTCTGATACTACACTGTACAAACATGCGGCTACTAAGGTTGTCAACAAAGGTCAATGACATACAACCAATGAGCTGCTGCCACGAGTAAAGTGTAAACTGCCATGCATTAAATGCATGCAGTATATAAGAAGAAGAACTCACTTCATTTTGAAGTAACTTGCTAACTCTGGACAAGTTCATCCTTCTTATCTTGAGATAGGTTATTATTAGTAATTTCCTTCTCTTTCTTAGTGCAAGAAACTTAGTGTTCCAACTTGTTTAGATTTAGGTTTATCCTTAATCTTGTTCCGCAACAAGCTGTAAATTGTTAATGATTTATCAATAAACAATTTAGAAAAGTAAAATCTGTGTGCTTGTATTCACCCCCCCCCCTTCTACAAACTTGTATAGCCCTTCGGGACCAACATCTGATTTATCAAACAAAGGATTATAAAAGAGATTTGTAGAACGAATTTGACCTTTAAAGAAATCATTTGATCTATTACATTGTTTAGAAGAAATGTTTTTAAAGCTTGAACTTGAAGCAGTTTTAAAAGAGCATTCAGAATCATTTGAATCAACAAATGGAGTCTGAAAGATAGTTTCAGGACTGACCTGCTTTGAGACATCAAATTTAAAAATGATGTCTTCAAGTTCTTTGACTTTGTTTATCAAAACATTTTTCTCTTTAAAAATTAGATCAAATTTCTTTTAGAGATCAGATTTGATCAATTGATCTTTCATAATGTCTGCTGATAAACCGGATAATCTTTTGATAAGATTAAGAATCGCATCTTCAAAATATTTGCGTTCCGATTCAAAAAAAAATTCCAAAAACTTTCTTTTATTAGTAATCTCTTTGAAAGTTTCCATGTTTTTATTTTTAAGGGTTTTATTTTCCTTTTCAAAGAGATTTTCCTTTTCCGCAAAATCTTTTCTTTCCTTTTCCAAAAGATTTTCTAAATCAGAGATTTTCACGGAAAGCTCAGAACTTTTAATCTCAAAAGATTTGCGTTCAGTTTCTAAAACAGTTCTTTCTTTTTCTTGCTTCTCTTTTTCAAGATATAAAACTTTTTCAAAGTCGGAGACTTGCTTCAAAAGTTTTTACATATTTAAGCTCAATTTCTTTCTTTTCTTCAAAATAAAAATTAGACAGTTTTCTCTTTAGCTCAGCGTTTTCACTGTCCAAACTTTTTTATTTATCTTGAACTCCTTTTAATCGAATTCGTAAATGTATGATCCATTTCTCTCTCTTGTCTTCCCTACTCTTCATATCAGTGTTTTCTCTTTGAAGAGTTGTTACTTTCTCTTGAAGTTTCCCGATTTGATCGTGCAAACTTGAGTTGTCTTTCTTTGTTTCAAGACCTGCAATATAAACTTCAAGATCAGTAATTATTTTAGAAAGTTCAGCATTTTGTTCTTTTAAAATAGATTTTTCATTTGAAGAAGAAATGTCGGAATTTTGTCTCTTCAGAACATCATTTTCTTCTTCCAATGCCTTTATACTCCCTTGAAGCTTTTTTATGTATTCTTGATGAGTTAAAGTCTCAAGTGTCATAATCTTCTCAAGAGAAGAAAATTTATCTTCCAATTTAGCGTTCTCAGACTTGAGCTTTATGTTTGCAATTGCCTCTTCATCAGAATATCTCATGTATTTAGAAACCAAACAATCAAGTCGCTTCATCTCATCTTTGGTTTCAAGAAGAGTCCATTTTCTCTCTTTTTCATATGGATTATACATCTTTGTGGAATCCTAAAAAATTGAAGACACAAAAAAAATTAGATGAAAAATATACACAATTTTAACAAAATTATACCTAATAGAGTGATCGTCAAAAGAAACTTCGCTTAGAAGTTAGAATTATGTGCACACTCTTAAAAATCAGAAAAACACAATTATAGTCAAGAAAAATTTCAAAAACAAGATCTGAAAAACAAATTATAAATTTGTCTTCCAAAAATTAATTCTGAAAACTTTACGTGGAAATGTTGGACTTTAATTGATAAACCTGCAAATTAAGAAAAATTGATCAGTTATGAGCAATTACAGGTAAAAATTGATAAAATCGACAAAAAAAAATGACTAAAACAAAATGAAACGAAAAACAAGGACTAAAAATGTAAATTTCTAAAAACTAACAAGTCTAGGGACTGAAAGTGTATGAAAATAAAACTAAAACTACAAGGACTAAAACGGTAATTGACCTAAACTAAAACTCCAGGGACTAAAAGTGTCAGAAACTGAAAGTTTAAGTATATGGACTAAAACCAACACAATCTGAAACTTATAAGTCCAGGGGCCAAACTTGCTAAAATGAAACTTTAACTAACTGATTTAACAGAAAAGGATCAAAAATGTCACAAACTTAACGAAACTAACGGAGTTCCGTTAAGTTACTATTCATCATCATCAACCTCACGACCCAATCTGCAAATCGCGTTATGGAACCAAACTTTTTGACCGAAACTCTTCGTTTATGATTCCTTAAGCTCCCTTAACTGATTAAAAGTCAAAACGATTTCTCAAACTCCCGAACGAAGCAACCGAATGTTTTCGATAAAAACCGAACGAAAACTTTAAACGATGATATCTCCTTCGTTTCTCGACGAAAATCGCTGATTTTTGTTGCGTTGAGATCGTTATTCGATTACCAATCAGATGCAACGAAAAAATATCGATCACGCGACGTTTTCCGAAGACCCACGTTTTTCCGGCGAAAAACGTTTTTCCTGCGAGAACTCCGGCGAGTTTGAAAAACAAGGCTGATCCGAAACCCTTTGTAGTTTGATCCGAATTCTTGTTTTGAAGTTTGATCTGAATCCTTGTTTTGAAGTTTGATCCGAATCCTTCAAAATTGATGTAGTTTGATCCGAAACCTTCTCAAGAAAAGTCAAATCTTTTTTCTTTTAGGCCATCCGCAGCGCCTCGGGCTCGGGCTCGGGCTCGCCTGCGGGCTCCTGCGGGCAGCGGTGCGGGGTACCTGGGCTTGGGGCTCGGGCTCGGGGTGCGGGTTTGAAAACCCGATGAACCCGAGCATCTCCAACGGTTATTTCCTTTTTTTTTTTAAATCTTCAAAATAAATTCTCCCAAACGGCTAGTTTTATAAAAAAAAAATCAATTTAATCCCACTATATATATTAACCCTCAACCTCTTATTTTTTCACACCAACAATCTCTCAAACTCTCTCAAACTCTCTCAAATTTCATCATGAATCCAAACAAAACACCTACATCCCGTCGTAACCGACCGGATACACCACAACCGCAAGAAGACCCGGAGCTTGGTTTCCAAGCGTTTACACAACAAGGTTATCGTCCGCAATGGTCGCAACAATATCCGGCACAATGGTCGCAACAAAATCCGCCACAATATCCGCAACAATTTCCCCAACAATTTCAACAACAATTTCCTTACCAATTTACACGTCCCGGTTTGATTGAACAAGGTTTTACTCCGGCCAACTACAATATTCCTTCACCTGCAATCAATCTCGCCGACGACATTGTTAGTGTTTTTTATTTTGTAATTTTTATTTTTAATGAATGATATGAATTTTTATTTTTATTATTTATCTTATTTTTATTTATTCAAAAATATATAAATATTTTTATTTTGTTAAATAATTAAATGTATAAATAAAAGAATTAAAAAAATGATGTGGCGCTGATGTGGCATTGAGGGCTTGAGGGCTTTTAGTTATGCGCTGTGGGTGTTTAGGGCTTGAGGACTTAGCTGATGTGGCGCTGATGTGACGTTGAGGGCTTGAGGGCTTTTATCTATGCGTTGTGGATGGCCTTACGCCTGATCCGAAACCTTCTTGTCCTATGTGATCCGAAACCCTCACAAAATTAAAAAACACACACACCCACTCCTCATAAAATTTTAATAAGGATACGAAACCATTTTTGCATGATCCGAAACCTTATCTTATGTGTGATCTGAAATCAGTTTATGAAGGATCCGAAACCTTGTTTTGCTTAACCACAAACACACAACACGTGATACACACACACAAGTAGCTTAAACACACACACATACCTCAAACTTTTTTTTAAAGAAGGATCCGAAACCATGTGATCTGAATTCTTTGAAAAGTTAAGCAAACACACACACTGCACACTCACTCTCAGTCTCAGTCTCAGTCTCACGTAACAATATTAAAAGACATACACACCTAGCTCATGTAGGCACACACATAGCTCAACATTTAATAACACACACAACACACATTAACTATGTGTGATCCGAAACCATTCATTAGCATGATCTGAATTCCTCCACTGCTTTGCTGTTAATTTTCTGCAATTCAATAAACTCACAAACAATGTTAGATCATGGAATTTTTAAAATCAAAACTAATCAAAAACACATTTTAATAACAGCTCAACTATTAATTTGGATCAAAAACCAAGATCTAAACTTTTTCACTTAAGAACACTTGAAGATCACCAAGAACATGATGAACACCAAAAATTTCAAAACACAAATTTATGCAATAAAACTTGAAATCTTTGGTTAAATCATGTCTAAAACTTGTTTTTGGAAACGATTTTGCACATAAATGGATCAAATCACCAACAAATTGCAAAATCAATCTCCAAAAATTTCACAGCCCATTTTTCTTCAAGAACACAATTTTTTTATAAATTTTCAAATTGATCAATTCTTGATGTGTTTTTGCGAAATTGATGATGCAAATCTTGTTTAGAATGATGGAGAAACACTTTGCAATCAAAATCAAATTAAAAAACACACAAAAATTGCATAACCCATTTGTGATCTTCAAGTTCTTCAAAAATGGAGATTTTCTTCAAAATCTTCAAAATTCTTCAAATCTTCATCAAATTGGACGAATTTTGCACATAATTCAATCTCCCAATGCTCTGATACCAATTGTGAGTCCACGATCTTCAACACTTCAAGTAATATGTAACAAGATTAGGTAGAAGAGGTCTAATTGTTTATTAGAAAAGGAAATCTAATCTAGAGAGAACAATATGAGATTTAAGAGCTACATCTTTGTATTATGAATTTATAAATACAATATTACATGAAATGACCTATTTATAGTCCTCCTCCCTTGTTACAACACTTAAGCCCAAGCCCATTTACATATCCAAGCCCATTAGGCCCAAATTTATTAGGTAACCATGTAATCATCCATTGATCTTCAAGAATCTAGAGTTTTACATATGAATGTAAAACTTTCTCTCTCTAGATTCTCTCTCTAAAACATTCTCTTGATACTACAATTATGATCATTCATCTAACTTGCTTTCTTAAGACTTGCTTAACAACTAAGCAAACTAAACCTATTTATACCTACGAATTACAAAGCATTAAATCTAAACTACTTTGACTTTTCATGACTTTGACTTTTACATTTGAGTTTACAATGTTTGACCATTACAAGACTTTACAATAAATCTTGAATACAATAATGCTCGAACAAAAGTTACTATCGACACAACTCTTTTTCTTAAGAAGAAAGGTGATGATTTGATATTAGTACAGATTTATGTTGATGACATTATCTTTGATTCTACAAACCCTGAAGTGTGTGTTGATTTTGAAAATGTCATGAAAACTCGTTTTCAAATGATCATGATGGGGGAATTAAAGTTTTTTCTTGGTTTACAAGTAACACAATCAAAAGAGGGCCTTTTTATAAATCAATCTAAATATATAAATGACACGCTCAAGAAATTTGATTTAAATTCCACTTCCATCATGAAAACACCAATGGCTAATGGTAGACTTTTGGATGCTGATTTAGCAGGTAAATCAGTTGATCAAAAGATTTACCGTAGTATGATTGGTTCTTTGTTATATCTCACGGCAAGTAGACCAGATATAATGTTCGCAGCATCCTTTTGTGCTCATTTTCAAGCATATCCAAAAGAATCTCACCTTATTACTGTTAAGCGGATTCTTCGGTATCTCAAGGGCACAAGAAATTTGGGCCTTTGGTATCCAAATGATTCGAAGTTTGAGCTAATTGATTTCACAGATGCAGAGCATGCAGGAAATAGATTGGATCGGAAAAGCACATCTGGTGCATGCCAATTTTTAGGGGATAAACTTGTAAGTTGGTCATCAAAGAAGCAGAACTGTGTTTCAACATCTACTTCGGAAGCGGAGTACGTTGCCACGACAAGCTGTTGTTCACAAGTGCTGTGGATGAAGACTCAATTGAAAGATTATGGCTATGTCATGAACAAGATCCCAATCTATTGTGACTCCAAGAGTGCAATAGCAATAACGGCAAATCTGGTTCAACATTCAAAGACAAAGCACATTGATGTCAGGTACCATTTTATTAAAGATCACGTTAAAAAGGAACCATTGAAATGCATTTTGTGCCAACAGAACCAGAGCTTGCTGACTTATTCACAAAACCTTTAGATGAAAAATGTAATACCCCGGGTAAGTTCGTTAGTTAAATGTTAGTTCCGTTAAATTTATTTAACTCTTTAATAGAAGTTTAGAGTAAATTTAGAGTAAAGTATAAGTTAAGGGTGTTTTGGTCTTTAGTGAGAATTTCAAGGGCTAAATGGGTAAAATAGGTTGATATAACCCCTTTGAGAATTCAGATATTCATTCAGCAAAATATCCACAATTGTGGTGGGTGTGTGTCTGTTTGGAGAAGAAAAGAAGAAGAAAGAAAGTTTTGGGGCTAGGGATCCAAATTGGTACACTTGGAAGTGATTTCAGGTATGTTTCCTTTACAATTTATGTGTGTAATTGCTATTAGGTAGTTTCTATCGGAATAGAATAGTCAAATTCATGTTTGGTAATGAATCAGTCGGTTTCTGGGTTGAATTTGGGTAAACAGTCAGAGGTTCCCGGACAGGGTGAAGGTGTCCGGGTAGTCTTGTTAGTGTTGTCCGGATAATGTTCTTAAGGTGTCCGGACGGGCTCTTTTATCCGGGTAAGTTCTAATTTCTTTAGTTTTCCGGATGATAAAGAGTTACCGGATAGTATCCGGATTGATATGATGTCCGGGTAGTTGGGTTATCCGGATTATTCTTGTTGTCCAGAAAGTTATGCTATCCGGATTGTATAAGCTGTCCGGAAAGATGTGATATCCGGATAGTTTGGGTTGTCCGGAATATTTAGCTGATTTGGTCATTTTTTATAGTTTAGATATTTTTGAGTATCCAGTAACCTGTGTTTTGTAAACTCTTAGATCAAGAATGAATGAGGACTGACTATTTTGTGGACTTGACTTAAGTTCGGGTTTAGGGGTAACATTTGAGGATTAGAGTTATCTAGAGTTCTTAGCTTTAGTAAGACTTGTGTGTTCTATTTGGTAAAGAGATATATGTATTCAATTGTTTCAAATACTGTGAATCAAAGGTGAAAGCTGAGTTCTTTGTGGAAGACTGGAAAGAGTTTTGGATAAGCAAACAAGTGAGTTTTTATTTAAAATGTTTTCAACTAGAATACATATATGTGGAATGAGTGTAATAATGTGCATACTTTGTTTATATGAGTATTACACTGCATGGGTGCTAGTTGGTCGGGCTTAGGACCGGTGTATGTTGGCTGTACAGAGGGACAGTGGTGTTGGCTGTATTCAGTACAATGGTGTAAATTAATTAATTGGCTCGCAACCAATTAATATGGCCAAGAGAATGAGATGGAAAGATACATGATGCATGAGTCATAGTTGGTATTCTTATGTGAATTATGTGTATGATGTTTGTATAAATTGTTTTTAACTAACGAGGATTTTCTCACTAGACCTCAAGGTCTAACCCTCATTTTGTTTTAAAACAATGTATTCCAGGTCATGGATCGAGTAAGAGCAAATAAGAAGGTTAAGCCGCGAATAGCGTTTGGGAGGACTATGATGTATTTAGTAGATATAGCATGTTGTTAGTAATGATGTAATTTACTATGTAAATGTTTGTAATGATGTACTGAATGTTTGTAAAAGACTAGGGGACCGTATTTGTTATATAATATATCTCTTGTTTTAACGACGTTATGCAATGTATGCTATTTGAACTATGTTTGGGAATTCGGGTTGTTACAGATGGTATCAGAGCCCTAGTTTAAGGGATTTAGGTATTGGTATCTGTACCTAGACTTAAACTGCATGTGAAATAGGATGTCCCTATTATTGTAGAACCTTGGGGTGTTAAATATAAAAAGGTAGAAGGAACATCATGTAAGGTAATTTCATTTTACACCTGGCCAGTGTAATTGTGATCTTACAGGTACATGTTTGAACTGGAATACCTTGTTATATGGGGCATGTGCTTATGTGTATATTAACCTTGTCTGAATCAACAGAATGGCAAGTGGTACTAGACAAACGAATCGGGAAGGAGGAGAAAATCCGAATAGAACAAACGCAACAGCCGGTGGAAGGGGAAGAGGGGGAGAAAGAGTGTTGGTGCAAGTGTACCACATCTCTATATATTTATATATATTTATTTTGATGATTACAAACACACCGTATTTTTGTTTTTCTAACAATCCTATCCAAGTGTACAGTTCTTGAAGAACACGAAGATTTTATCTGAAGAGTTCAAGACGGAAGATTTACGTTGTCATTAGTGTTTATAATTTATAATGATAAACACCCTAAAATAATATACCACTTGGATATTTCTAAAAACCTTTTAAATAATATTTTAAATAAGAAATTTTGGTTCTAGAAGTATCTGCCATGCGTACTGTTTCTGCAACCACTTTCTGACGCCGGTATACCGTGGAGAATGCCCGGTATACCGCGGGTACATATTGGCCGGTATACCGCGGGTGTTCAGCCGGTATACCGCGGCAGGCTCGGTGTGCATCTCTGATTGGTTGAAAGGCTTTTTCTCTGCACGGTATACCGCGAGTCCTAGCCGGTATACCGCAGGTACGTATTCCAGAAGTCAACTTTGCATGAGAGCCGTTGAAGTGTCAGTGTACTTTTGTCTGCACGGTATACCGCGTGCATTTGGCGGTATACCGCGGATTGCACATATCCGTTGGAAGCTTCATGCTATATATTTACATGCTGATGGTGAAGAAGAAAAACCACAAAAACAACAACAGTAAGCAACCAACTCCATCCATTTCTCAGCTCTCTCACTTATTTAATTTATATATTTTATAAAACCTTTTTTTATAAAATATCCAAGTGTGAGATATTATACAAGAGTGATTACCCATTGTGAGTTATACTCCTCTTGTAAGTATTTGAATAACGGGTGTGTGATCCTGTTTATCTCATAGCAGAGGCTTGAGAAACTATTACAAATTCCTTTGTATTTGGTTTGTGTTCTACCGTAAAGAATACATTTATTGGATCGTGTCGAGAAGTGTCTCGGCTGCTGGTTTATCACAATTGGTGGTAAATCAGTAAATCTCCGTGTCAAGTATCTCTAACCTTTATCTCTTTATTTATTCCGCTGTGCTTTTAATTATATCTGTTTATATAATTGTTGTATATTTATTATTTGTATACTCTGATTTATTTATACTGTTTCTGTACTGTATTTATTTGTAAAAGAATTTTTGAAAGTAAAAGATTTTAAATACAACCTTTTCCCCCCCCTAGGTTGTCTAACATTTGGTATCAGAGCGGGTCTTTCAAAATTTTTCTGTTTAAATATTTTTTTAATGGCTCAACAAACTAATTTTGTGTTTTCTAAACCTCCTTTGATAGATACTGAAAAGTTTGGCATTTGGGCCGAGCTATTTGAATGTCACGTTCGTGGCAAAAGTCAAAAAATTTGGGATATTATAGAAAATGGGAATTTTAGACCAACCAAAGTTGAAAATGATCTTATTGTTGATAAACCCATAAAAGATTGGACTCCCGCTGAAGAATCTCATTATTGTTTAAATTTTGAAGCTAAAAATATATTATATGCTGCTTTAACCTCTGATGAAATTGAAAGAGTTTATACTTATAAAACTGCTAATCAAATCTGGCAAAGCTTGAGCGACACTCATCGTGGAAATACTCAAGTTAAAAGCTCTAAAATAAATATTCTTGTCCATGATTATGAATTATTTGAAATGTCAAAAGATGAGTCAATCGACTCAATGTTTAAACGTTTTAACCTCATTATGACTACTTTGAAGGGATTAGGTCGTACTTATCCTAATGAGGATTATGTAAGGAAAATTCTTCGAGCACTTCCTTCGGAGTGGATGGCAAAAATCACATCCTTGGAAGACTCCCGAGATCTCGCAACTATGAAGCTCGATGATCTCATCGGCAATCTTAAAGTGCACGAAATTGCACTAAAAAGAAATCAGGTCCGGGAGCAAGTCAAAAAGAAATCCATAGCTTTAGAAGCCGTTGCCTCTAAAGATGAGAAAGAAAAAGAAGAGGAGGAAGATGCAAGTTCCTCGGATGATGAACCCGAAAATCTTGACGATTTAGTCAAGTTGGTAAGAAAACTTTCTAAACTTTTATCTAACAGAAAGTTTGCCAAAAATGATAGGTTTCAAGAAAATGGAGACTACCGTCGTGGTGGTAAAAACCAAAGTCGCAACGTCCATAAAAGTGAAGACAAATATGACGAATCTAGCGACGATGAAAAAGCCAATAAAAAGAAAGGCTTTTGCTATGTGTGTGGTGATAAGGATCACTATGCAAGTGTGTGTCCAAAACGAGCAAAACAAATCAACACACCAAAAGCTCTCGTTGGAGGCGCGTTGAGCGCAAGCATAAATGAGGCCAAAATTTTTGTTTCATGGCCGACCATGATAATGAGGTATCTTCATCATATTCTTCTAAAAATAATTGTGATAGTAATTATAGTGATAATTATTATAGTGACGATGAAAATAATCTTGACGAATTATATAAATCATTTCATGATATGGCTGCTCTCGCAAATAAATATAAAGATGAAATTTCTAATTTAAAAGAAACCGTATCTGTATATAAAAAGGAAATAGATGACGGTAAACAAAAATCTGCTCATGATTTAGATGTTATCACTAAATTAGAAAATAAATTAAGTGAAAAAGATATTTGTAAATCTTGTGTTATTTTAAATGATAAAATTGCATGCTTAAATAAAAAGACACATGAAGATATTATATGTGCAAAATGCGAGATTCTTGAAAATGAAATTGCATGTTTAAATGCTAAATGTAAATCGCATGAGAAAAATGACTTATTAGCAAATGCTTTTAATAGTAGCAATGATAAAGTGCTTAAAATGCTAAATATGCCTATTCGTATAAATTGTCGTAAAGGCATTGGTTCCGATACATGTGTTGATAAATGTTCGTGTAAACCCATTAAAAGATTTTTTGCATCTCCTAAAGTTGAAACGAGAAAACCTTATGTGCAAAAACCCCCATATATGTCAAAAATGAAAAATGTGAATTATGGGAGGAAACCGTATGCTCGCATGTATAATAGTAATTTTTCTAGACCTAATGCGAATATAAATGCTCCATTTTATGTGTATGATAAATACAATCGTAAAATTAAAATGGTTAGAAAATGGATTCCGAAAGGAATGTTTAATGTTGATAATCCGGGTGGAATGCGTTTATGGTTTTAAACCATTTATATGGCTTTGTATGTTTGTCGTGTTTGTTTTAAGTCGACAACATATTTTAATTTTTTTTTGCAGTTTATGTTTTATACTAACTGTTAAAAGGACCCATAAGAAAAGGGTACCACAAAAAATTTTCTTTGCCTTTTGTAGGTGTTTCCTGGCGAGGATATAATACGTGTTTCCTGACGAGGATATAATACGTGTTTCCTGACGAGGATATAATACGTGTTTCCTGGCGAGAATACAATACGTGTTTCCTGACGAGGATATAATACGTGTTCCCTGACGAGGTCATAATACGTGGTAATTTTTTGCTCACATAAAATTAACCGAAAAATCGAAGCCTTAAGATCCTTTTTTGGTGCAAGTGTTTCTTTTTGGTTATTTTGTTTTATGTCTATTATATGCTTTTTTATGCATATTTTATTGTCCCTCAAATTTTATAATTTGTTATTAATTTGAGGGGGAGCTTTTTATCTTTACCCATGAGTTTATGCTACCTCAAATATATGCATATTTTGAGGGGGAGCATCTCTCGAGGGGAAGCATACCGTCTTTCTTGACCCTTTTTGTTTCGACAAACGGGGGAGAGAAACCGCATATGCTCATGCTTAGCGGTTGTGTTTGTCATCATCAAAAAGGGGGAGATTGTTGGTGCAAGTGTACCACATCTCTATATATTTATATATATTTATTTTGATGATTACAAACACACCGTATTTTTGTTTTTCTAACAATCCTATCCAAGTGTACAGTTCTTGAAGAACACGAAGATTTTATCTGAAGAGTTCAAGACGGAAGATTTACGTTGTCATTAGTGTTTATAATTTATAATGATAAACACCCTAAAATAATATACCACTTGGATATTTCTAAAAACCTTTTAAATAATATTTTAAATAAGAAATTTTGGTTCTAGAAGTATCTGCCATGCGTACTGTTTCTGCAACCACTTTCTGACGCCGGTATACCGTGGAGAATGCCCGGTATACCGCGGGTACATATTGGCCGGTATACCGCGGGTGTTCAGCCGGTATACCGCGGCAGGCTCGGTGTGCATCTCTGATTGGTTGAAAGGCTTTTTCTCTGCACGGTATACCGCGAGTCCTAGCCGGTATACCGCGGGTACGTATTCCAGAAGTCAACTTTGCATGAGAGCCGTTGAAGTGTCAGTGTACTTTTGTCTGCACGGTATACCGCGTGCATTTGGCGGTATACCGCGGATTGCACATATCCGTTGGAAGCTTCATGCTATATATTTACATGCTGATGGTGAAGAAGAAAAACCACAAAAACAACAACAGCAAGCAACCAACTCCATCCATTTCTCAGCTCTCTCACTTATTTAATTTATATATTTTATAAAACCTTTTTTTATAAAATATCCAAGTGTGAGATATTATACAAGAGTGATTACCCATTGTGAGTTATACTCCTCTTGTAAGTATTTGAATAACGGGTGTGTGATCCTGTTTATCTCATAGCAGAGGCTTGAGAAACTATTACAAATTCCTTTGTATTTGGTTTGTGTTCTACCGTAAAGAATACATTTATTGGATCGTGTCGAGAAGTGTCTCGGCTGCTGGTTTATCACAGTTGGTGGTAAATCAGTAAATCTCCGTGTCAAGTATCTCTAACCTTTATCTCTTTATTTATTCCGCTGTGCTTTTAATTATATCTGTTTATATAATTGTTGTATATTTATTATTTGTATACTCTGATTTATTTATACTGTTTCTGTACTGTATTTATTTGTAAAAGAATTTTTGAAAGTAAAAGATTTTAAATACAACCTTTCCCCCCCCCCCCCCCCCCCTAGGTTGTCTAACAAAGAGGTGGAGGCATAACAGGAGGCAGAATTGGGGGTAGAACTGGCAGTGGAGCTCCGCCGAGAGGTAATGAATTTGTTACTAGGGACGATTTAGCAGCCGAAATGGGAAGTCTGCAAGCCAGTATATAAGCCATGTTTGATCGAACTCGTCAAAATGAAGCTGATACACTAGATCCTGGTCAGGAAGACCAGATGCCTATTACACCTACAATCACACCAGTGCTAAGAAAGTGTGACTATAAAATGTTCTTAAGTTGTAAGCCTCCAACTTACTCGGGAGATCGGGATCCAGTGAAGGCTATGAAGTGGCTGAAGGAAATAGAAGCCATCTTCAAGACTAGTAAATGCGCTGAAGAGGATAAAGTACTCTATGGAACTGCAATGTTGAAAGGCGATGCCCTATACTGGTGGGAAGCACATATGTCCTCGGGAGGATCTGATATATATTCTACCTACTCTTGGGAAGAATTCGTGATAGCTTTTAGGAAACAGTTTTGTCCTCAATCCGCAGTTACACAATTGGAAGGGGAGTTTATGAACTTGCAGCAAGGGAATTTATCAGTTCGGGACTACACCGCTCGTTTCTTGGAAAAGTCTCGTTTTGCGGAATACTACGTTGCTACAGAGGCCATGAAGATTGAAAGGTTTATCTTTGGATTGAATGCAAAAGTTAGAAGTTTTGTGATTGCTAAAGGACCAGAAACTTTCTCCGCCGCAGTAGACGCCGCAGAAACCGTGGAACAAGATAAATGGAGAAGTACTAGTGATAAGAATGTGGGGAAAAGAAAGTGGGAAGGATCGCAGTATGATCCGAAGAAGTCCAGGTTTCAGCGATTTGATAACCGTCCACCTTTCCGACCAATTGAAAGACCTTGCCCAAAGCGCCACCGTTTTCATCAAGGAAGTTGTCAAGTGGATCCTAGAAACTGTTATAAGTGTAAAAAGATCGGTCATATTGCTAAAGACTGTCGAGTAGTTAGATTTTGTTACTCGTGCAATTCTCCTGATCAACTTCAGTTCGACTGTCCACTGGGGAGAATACAGCCGGGTGGTACGTCAGTAAGACCAACGGGTGCTAGACCGGTAGTACCAAGGCCAGAAGTACCAAGAGCAAGGGGCCGTGCCTTCCAGATGACAGAGCAAGAAGCAGATGAGACTCCCGATGTGGTTACAGGTACATTCTTAATAAATTCTACACGTGCTAAAGTGTTATTTGATTCCGGTGCAAACTGATCGCTTGTGTCGCCTTCTTTTGCTGCCTATATGCATTTAAAGCCTAAAGTGTTAGATCATGCGTTAATGGTAGATACGGCTAATGATAATCAAGTACCGGTTAGCGAGCTATTTGATAGTTGTGTGATAAACATAGATGGGTGTGGAGTGCCTATTCAGTTATTTCCTATAGCCTTGATCGAGTTTGATGTGGTAGTGGGAATGGATTGGTTAGCCGAGAATCAGGCTAATATAGTTTGTGATAAGAAGTTGATAAATGTTGTCTTACCTGAGAAGGGACCAGTAGTGATTTATGGTGACCGTAGAAATCATCAGTCTTGCCTTATCTCTTTGTTGAAAGCTCGTAAGTGTATCAATAAAGGCTGCTCAAGTTATTTAGCGTATGTGATAGATATTAAGCTAGAAAAGAATAAGTTGGGAGATATTCCGGTTGTTCGTGAATTTCCGGAATTTTTTCCAGAAGATTTGACTAGCCTTCCGCCCGTTAGACAAGTAGAGTTTGGTATAGATCTGATTCCTGAAGCCGCTCCTGTTGCCCTTGCACCGTATCATTTGTCACCTCCAGAGATGAAAGAAACGATGACACAACTGCAGGATCTTTCCGATAAAGGCTTCATCAGACCCAGTTCTTCGCCGTGGGGAGCACCAGTTCTGTTTGTGAAAAAGAAGGATGGTTCGATGAGGATGTGTATTGATTATCGGGAACTGAATAAGCGCACGATCAAGAACAAATATCCGCTTCCCAGAATTGATGACCTTTTCGATCAATTAGTTGGAGCTTGTTATTTCTCCAAGATTGATCTAAGATCTGGCTACCATCAACTGAAGGTTAAAGAAGAAGACGTTCTGAAAACTGCTTTTCGCACACGGTGGTCACTATGAATTCTTAGTGATGCCTTTTGGATTGACGAACGCTCCAGCTGCTTTTATGGATCTAATGAACCGAGTATGTAAGCCATATCTCGATAAATTTGTTATTGTGTTTATCGATGATATCCTTATCTACTCCCGATCTAAAGAAGAGCACGCGCAACATCTTCGTTTAATTCTGGAATTGTTGAAGGAGGAACAGTTATACGCTAAGTTCTCTAAGTGTGAATTCTGGCTACGGGAAGTTCAGTTTCTGGGGCATGTAGTTTCCGAGAAAGGTATTCAAGTTGATCTGACGAAGGTAGAAGCAATTGAAAAATGGGAACCGCCGAAGACGCCAACGGAAGTACGAAGTTTTCTGGGTTTAGTCGGTTAATATCGAAATTTTATACAAGATTTCTCTCGTATCACGACGCCTTTGACTAAGCTGACTCGAAAGAATCTAAAGTTTGAATGGAAAGCAGAACAGGATGAAGCATTCAGGATATTGAAAGAGAAACTTTGCAATGCGCCGATTTTGTCACTACCGGAAGGTTCCGATGATTTTGTTGTTTACAGTGATGCTTCCAAATTGGGATTGGGTTGTGTACTAATGCAACGTGGAAAGGTTTTTGCTTATGCTTCTCGTCAGTTAAAAGATCATGAAAGACAGTATCCTACACACGACATGGAACTGGCAGCAGTTGTTTTCGCATTGAAGATTTGGAGACATTACCTTTACGGCTCTAAATGTCAAATCTATACTGATCATAAGAGTCTCCAACATCTTTTCGATCAAAAGGAACTAAATATGAGGCAAAGAAAATGGCTAGAATTGGTGAATGATTACGACTATGAAATCCTTTATCATCCGGGAAAGGCGAATGTGGTAACTGATGCACTAAGTCGTCACGAAAGGAGTGGAACACTAAGAGCTATTTCACTACGAGCTGAACTCCTACCTAACATCTTTGACGAATTGCAGAAGTGTCAAATAGAATCTTTTCTAGAAGAACACTTGAAACCAGAACGATTAGTGGGTATATCAGCATTGCTTGTAAAAGATGATCGTGGGTTGTTGTGTTTGGGAAACAGAATCTGGGTGCCTCGTTTGGGTGGTTTACGTGATCGGGTACTACAAGAAGCTCATCAATCTCGTTTTTCTATTCACCCAGGTACGAATAAGATGTATAAAGACCTGAAACAATTTTATTGGTGGCCTGGAATAAAAAGAAGCATTGCTAAGCATGTGGAAGGTTGTACTACTTGTAAGAAGGTAAAGATTGAACATCAAAAGCCGTTTGGTCAGTTGCAACGGTTAGAAATACCTATGTGGAAATGGGATCGGATTACTACAGATTTTATCATGAACCTACCAAGGACTCCGAAGAGATTTGATGCCATTTGGGTGATCGTTGACAGATTGACGAAGTCTGCTCACTTCCTACCAATAAAAGAAACTGATTCGTTGGAACGATTAGCCAAGTTGTACATCAACGAAATAGTAACTCGACATGGGGTTCCAATCTCGATTATTTCTGATCGTGATAGTCGTTTTACTTCAAGATTCTGGAGGATTTTTAAAAAAGAAATGGGTACACAGATAAAGTTAAGTACAACGTATCATCCTCAAACTGACGGTCAGAGTGAACGCACGATTCAGACTTTGGAAGATATGTTACGGGCTTGCATTGTTGACTTTGGGGGATCTTGGGATAAGCACTTGCCACTGATAGAATTTGCCTACAACAACAGTTACCATTCCAGCATACAAGTGGCACCGTTTGAAGTTCTGTATGGTAGAAAATGTCGAACGCCTCTGTGTTGGAACGAAGAGGGAGAAAAACAGTTAGCAGGGCCAGATATAGTCCGGTTGACCGCGGATAAGATTTCTCAGATTCGGGAACATTTGAAAGTGGCTCAAGACAGATAGAAAAGCTACGCCGACCGACGCCGAAAGCCGTTAGAATTCCAAGTTGGAGATTTTGTAATGTTAAAAGTCTCGCCTTGGAAAGGAGTCATTCGATTTGGCAAGCAAGGTAAGCTCAATCCGAGATACATCGGGCCGTTTGCAATTACAGAACGGATCGATGAAGTAGCCTACAGATTGGATCTTCCGCAAGAGTTAAGCAGGATTCATAACGCGTTTCATGTATCGAATTTACGAAAGTGTTTGGTTACGTCGGATCAGGCAGTTTCTCTACCAGAAATACAGGTTGATGAAAAGTTGAATTACGTGGAGGAGCCTGAAGCTATTTTAGACAGTAAAGTCAAAGTCTTGCGGAATGGAAAGGAGATCAAGAAGGTAAAAGTGCAGTGGAAACATCATAAGGGTCAGGATGCTACTTGGGAATCAGAATCAGAAATGAGAACTAAGTACCCACACCTTTTTGCCTAAACCGAATTCCGGGACGGAATTCTTTTAAGGGGGAGATGATGTAATACCCTGGGTAAGTTCGTTAGTTAAATGTTAGTTCCGTTAAATTTATTTAACTCTTTAATAGAAGTTTAGAGTAAATTTAGAGTAAAGTATAAGTTAAGGGTGTTTTGGTCTTTAGTGAGAAGCTCAAGGGCTAAATGTGTAAAATAGGTTGATATAACCCCTTTGAGAATTCAGATATTCATTCAGCAAAATATCCAGAATTCTGTTGGGTGTGTGTGTGTGTTTGGAGAAGAAAAGAAGAAGAAAGAAAGTTTTGGGGCTAGGAATCCAAATTGGTACACTTGGAAGTGATTTCAGGTATGTTTCCTTTACAATTTATGTGTGTAATTGCTATTAGGTCGTTTCTATTGGAGTAGAATAGTCAAATTCATGTTTGGTAATGAATCAGTCGGTTTCTGGGTTGAATTTGGGTAAACAGTCAGAGGTTCCCGGACAGGATGAAGGTGTCCGGGTAGTCTTGTTAGTGGTGTCCGGATAATGTTCTTAAGGTGTCCCGACGGGTTCTTTTATCCGGGTAAGTTCTAATTTCTTTAGTTTTCCGGATGATAAAGAGTTACCGGATAGTATCCGGATTGATATGATGTCCGGGTAGTTGGGCTGTCCGGAAAGTTATTCTATCCGGATTGTATAAGCTGTCCGGAAAGATGTGATGTCCGGATAGTTTGGGTTGTCCGGAATATTTAGCTGATTTGGTCATTTTTGATAGTTTAGATATTTTTTAGTATCCAGTAACCTGTGTTTTGTTAACTCTTAGATCAAGAATGAATGAGGACTGACTATTTTGTGGACTTGACTTAAGTTCGGGTTTAGGGGTAACATTTGAGGATTAGAGTTATCTAGAGTTCTTAGCTTTAGTAAGACTTGTGTGTTCTATTTGGTAAAGAGATATCTATATTCAATTGTTTCAGATACTGTGAATCAAAGGTGAAAGCTGAGTTCTTTGTGGAAGACTGGAAAGAGTTTTGGATAAGCAAACAAGTGAGTTTTTATTTCAAATGTTTTCAACTGGAATACATATATGTGGAATGAGTGTAATAATGTGCATACTATGTTTATATGCGTATTACACTGCATGGGTGCTAGTTGGTCGGGCTTAGGACCGGTGTATGTTGGCTGTACAGAGGGACAGTGGTGTAAATTAATTAATTGGCTTGCAACCAATTAATATGGCCAAGAGAATGAGATGGAAAGATACATGATGCATGAGTCATAGTTGGTATTCTTATGTGAATTATGTGTATGATGTTTGTATAAATTGTTTTTAACTAACGAGGATTTTCTCACTAGCCTCAAGGTCTAACCCTCATTTTGTTTTAAAACAATGTATTCCAGGTCATGGATCGAGTAAGAGCAAATAAGAAGGTTAAGCCGCGAATAACTTTTGGGAGGACTATGATGTGTTTAGTAGATATAGCATGTTGTTAGTAATGATGTAATTTACTATGTAAACCTTTGTAATGATGTACTGAATGTTTGTAAAAGACTAGGGGACCGTATTTGTTATATAATGTATCTCTTGTTTTAACGACGTTATGCAATGTATGCTATTTGAACTATGTTTGGGAATTCGGGTTGTTACAAAAAAAGGTTTAACTTTTTAATCAGCAAACTTGGTATGTTGAACACTTAGGCATTATTCTGATTTCTTTTAACATATTGAGGGGGAGCATGTGTACTTTTGTTTATTTATATTCTATTTTTGAGGGGGGGGGGGAAGTATGTTTAACTGAGATACATCTAACCAATTCGGACTCATGTTCAATGAGTACCAAGTTTTTATCTGATTTTACAGATTATATCTGATCTTGATTTCAATGCCTATGCATTTTTCAAGGGGGGGGGGGGGGCAAGATGGTATAAGTCTGTAAGTGTGGTCTATCTCAGTATTTTCAATTAAAAAAATTGAGAGTGAGGGAAACAATTTTTTCAAGTTTGATTTTTTCTGATGAGAGATTTCTGAAAGTTTAATTTTTTCTGAAAAAGTTGGATTTTTTTAGAAAAACACTTGGTTCTCGCATCCTCAAGGATACGAAAAGTGTACTTCTCGCATCCTAAAGATACGAAAAGTATACTTCTCGCATCCCTTTGGATACGAGAAGTAGGTGTTCGCGTCCTGTTCAATGCGAAAAGTTTTTCTTGTTCCTCAATGTGATACGAGAAGTTTCTCACTTGGAACTTTTCGCATCCTTCTTCATGCAAAAAGTTCAGATGAACAGTGCCATGTCATTTTTCTGACCTGTATTTTTTGTGGGTTGCGAAAAGTGGGTGTCCTCTATACTCGTGCCAAGTGTCATTTTTTAGAGGTTATAAAAGCAATTTTAAACTTCTCGGTTCCCACTTTCTTTCATTTGCAAACCTCGTACCAAAGTTCGAGATTGCACTGTTCATCATCTTCGACTTCAAATCTTCATAACTCGCTCATCAGGTACTCATTTTTGTTGATTTTGGTTTCATTGTACTTGTTTTTATGTTCTGTTTGTTTCCATCCCTTTATCTTCATAAATTTCAACTTGTTTATATGTCTATTGATTCATTTTGTGTATCGAACAAGTGTTCATCTTCTGTGTTCATATCAATTTGTGAGCCAGTTTCAAAATTCATCGATTTAGGGTTTATTTTTTAGAAATTGATGGTCGATTCTGTTGATCCAAACCCTTAATGATTTGATAATGACTATGAGAAACACTTAGTGAAAATTGTAAGTCGACAATATGTATTAGAGTTTCACTATCGCTGATAAGTACTAAGACTGTTACAGTTCCGTTGATAGGAACTCTCGTTATTTGATTTATACATTCAACGACACTGTTCATCAGTAAGCCCTGAGTCTGTTCAGCCTCACTGATGATCGCTGATAAAATATGTTGTTTACTTATGATCCCTGAAGACAAGTTTCACGTCAACTATGTTCTACGCTGAAGTCGAAGATCTAGCCAAAGAACAAGCGACAAATCTACTAATGAACTGATGCGGATATCAGCAAAGCCAAGACATGTCCACTCAACGTGAAGTTACAAGTAGAAGACTTCAGCGAACGCTGAACTTTATCACTCGCTGTAACAACCCAAATCCCATAACATACATCATAATACATAACATGCATACATATCATTGATTTACAACAAAAGTTACATAGCAAACCAAGTACGGTCTCTTTTAGTCTCGAAACTACAAATTACATAAAATTTTCCTAATCATCATCGGTCCACGAAGGCAGTCTACACCTTATTCTTTCCATTGCCGCTATCAAGTCCTCGACCTGGAAAACATATTTTTGAAAACAAAATGAGGGTTAGACCAAACGGGTCTAGTGAGTTAATCCCTGTCATTCAAAACCCGTTATAAAACCAATTTATATAAAACCATATATCCAAATAGTTTATATACAACCTTTGTCAAAACACACATTTATCACACGTATTTAAATACCAATCAAGACTCGTGCATCGTGTACATCCCTCCCAACTTATTCCTCCACAAATGGCCATATTAGTTGGTTGCAAGCCAACTAATATATTATCAACGCCGTACTGAAATTACGACACATCACCGGTCCGCACACCGGAACCCGGCAATACACCAGTCCGCACACCGAAACCCGGCTAATCTGCACTCGTGTAGTGTAATACACATATAAATACAATATATATGTACCAATATATCATATTGTCATTTATAAAACCTTCCATAACATTTCAACCATATATATACATAAAAATATATATCTCAATATAAACACGTAATCACATCATGTATCATATTCTCAATCCATATATATCCATCTCATATATATATAAGCATGTATATATATATATATATATATATATATATATATATATATATGTATCCCGGTTAAAAACGTTTTAAAGTAAAACTCACCTCGATTGTTTATCAAAACTCCTTTCAAGCTCTTCTCGAGAAATCCAATCCTTCACCCAAATTTATATAATCTTGATTCTTCACATATGATTTCTTACAATCCCAACTGAATTAATCTATTTCTTTCTTCTTCTTTTCTTCTTAGTTTTTCTCTCATTTTCTCCTTCTCTCTTTCTTGCCGTAGCAAACCCACACACACTACATATAATATGTAACTTCCTTTTCTCTCTTTTTCTTATGACATTCAACACACACATATATATACTAAATTAAAAACATGGCACACCTCTCTCTCTCTCTCTCTTTTGACGTGACAAAATCACACACACACACATATACTTACTAAAAATATCTCCCTTTCTCTACAAATATGACACCTCTCCCTTTTAATGACACCTCTCTTTTAATAAAAAGAGACGGTTTGGGAATAAAAATATCTTCACATTTACCAAACAAACCCCAAACTTCCTTTATATGGCACAATCTACCCCCCGACTTCCCAATTAAAATTAAAGTTTACCCTTAAACTTATAACTTCATAAAATAAATCCCAATTTTATCTTAAAATTAAAATAATAAAATTATATAAACCAATAACATACCCGGTTATTACATTATCTCCCCCTTAAAAGAATTCTGTCCCGTAATTCGGTTAGACGAAAAAGATATGGACACTTAGTTTTCACTACTACATCGAATTAAATCAAAACCATATATTCCTTATCTTAAAATAAAATCATCCCTCCATTTTCTTTACCACTTAAAGTCAAAACCAATAACTCTTTGACGAACAAGTATATTATTCTCAATATCACTCAAACATCAATAATTTCAATCTCATATGAAAATACCACATCTTTAATACAACGGTAACCACCAACTCATTAACGCTAACCACTTAATCTGAAATTATTTGAAACTTATATTTATCATCCATAATTTCATTATTCATAAAATCCACCACTCAAAGTTGACTTGGAAAATTAGAACATACACTTTCAATATAAAACTTGTTTAGCAATTACTACCTATTTCTTATACTCTTCTATGGAATAAAATATACTCAACAAGAATCATCTTATATCATGGATAAATTTCTTAGTTTTATCAAACCCGTATACTTCATCCTACCATTTCCATTTCTCATGCTAGCATAGTATAACCACGATAATCCCACATAAATACTTAATTGCACTTGACACCAAATCATTCATCAAATTAAAATAAAGTCTAAATAGCAACTTAATTTCTCGAATATTAATAAAACACAATCTCAAACATTTCAATTATCTCAATAACCTCACCACCATAACTCATACCGACTTCCATCCAATAATATCAATACCAATTCATTTCTTAATAAAATAACAACTCGATCGCTATCACATCAATTTCTTATACATTATTAACATAATATAAATATTCTCTCTTAGCTTAAAGTCTAGGTTATCAACAACCTAGTTTTCTAACCTTGCTACCTGCTATCGCCAACGCTTCCCCTACATCAATCCACCTTCGATCCAATCCGGTGTTTTCTAACGGTACTACCATACTTGCTTCGGCTAAGCCCTTCCGCAGAATCGACACGGGAAACGTCGAATGAACTCTCACTATGCGTAACCCTTCATTACTAAGGCGCATACCAATAATTTAGTACCCTCCTAACTACAACAACTCTTACTTCAAGAAGAAAACCCGTGTGATACAAACAAGGTATAATATCTCAGATCAATCATACCAATATCATTCACACATCTAGACTCCAGGTTTACTAATGGTTTCGCACATAATTTTACTATTCTTGAAAGAACGCATTTCGCCAATGTTAACGTCCCAACAATCCAACACTCCAAAAATAACGACATTCTACTCCCCAATAGATTACAAAATCAACTTGGAGTATCACCTTAACCCGTAGTTGAACTTTTCTCCATAGATCATCCCCAACTCTACCGTCACTTCTCTAATCCAAAATACATCTAAGACAGACAACACTTTCTTGCATTAATTACACCGACCACGAACCTTAGATTACAATTGATTTCTACATTTGCCACAACATCACTCTCGTACTACTACCACGTCCTATCCAATGGTCCTTCACCTCGATCATTACATTCGACTATTTTCTTCCACTCTCTTCTCAACATAAAACACGTTTCCCCAAGGATAGCTCACTAGGAGGTGCTTACTCTAGACCGATCCTATGAGCTAGCTTTCTTTCACCTCCAAACCAATCGCACGCACCCAATTTCAACAATTACTATACTTAACCAATAATTTTACCACACCTCATATCAGGAACTTAACTGAGTTAATCCGAAATCACACTCAATGCTCGAAACAACCACACACTTTTTCATTTTTCAAATATCGTTAACATATTCTTTCAAAACGATAATAAACAAATTGGATCCACACTATACACCCATCCCCAAAAATATAACAACCATAAAAACATCTTATTAACAAAATCGGTACATCTTTATTTCACCTCGTGCCTCGATTAGCACAAAATATATCATCGTGCCTCTTTCAACATACAATATTTCACCGTGCCTCTTTCAGCACAAAATATCTCATCATGCCTCTTTCAGCACCAAAATTATATATATATATATATATATATATATATATATATATATCACAAATCATCTAACACATTTGAAATTTTATTCATAACATAAACTTTAACATTTGGAGGCATAACCTAGCGTTTGAAATACTGAATTATACACAACGCCACATTCTACACTTTCGCATTATCTTTCCAAAATTCTAACATGCACCTTCAATTTGAAAAATTCTAACAATTGCAAGCGTTAGATCATTCATTCCAAATTAAACTACCAACCACTTTCGTTCTCATATAATAAATTTTATTACCACCTTGATAAATCTTTCAAATCCAAACACATATGATAACGGGTTATCACCTTTGATCACTAATAGCTTTTCCTTACTAATCATTCCCAATAACACTCTTCACTTTTTAGTTTCGATTATCCTTGATTTCTCACTTAAATTTATCCCAAGCAATATCATAATGAATAAACATACTAATTTCGATATCATCCAAAATATTTGTTACACTCTTACTAAATTAGAACCAACCTCTTTTCACACCAAATGTTTCCAAACCTACACTCTTACTAAGCCTTATCATAAATAATTCATATATCCCCAATATAAAATTTGTTAACAAACAAAAACTTTAAATCAATCACCCGACAATCTCTTCTTTCATCATAACTACTTATTCCAATATATACCGAATTACCGAGGATCACTTATCATTACCTAATCGAAAGTTTTAACAAAATCAAGTTCCAACAACATCCTATACTTACTACTACCTCAAATTCCAACAAGATTATCAAAAATAACTTAATGGGCACTCCACTCCTATCTATATTATCAACACAATTATCAAATTCTTTTCTAATGCAAATAAGCAAAAAAAGATTGAAAACACAATTAATCGGTTTGCACCGAAGTCAAATAGCACTTTAGTACGTGTAGAGTTTATAGAAATATACCTGTCTTCGTCTTCATCCATACGTCAAGTCCGATTTGCCACTATGTTGATTCAAACAAGGTTAATATACACATAAGCACATACCCCATATAACAAGGTATTCCGGTTCAAACAAGTACTTATAAGTTCACAATTACACTGGCCAAATGTAATTTGAAATTACCTTACATGATGTTCCTTCTTCCTTTTTATACTTAACATCCCAAGGTTCTAAAATAATGGGGACATCCTACTTCACATGCAGTTTAAGTCTAGGTACAGATACAAATACCTAAATCCCTTAAACTAGGGCTCTGATACCATTTGTAACAACCCAAATCCCATAACATACATCATAATACATAACATGCATACATATCATTGATTTACAACAAAAGTTACATAGCAAACCAATTACGGTCTCTTTTAGTCTCGAAACTACAAATTACATAAAAATTTCCTAATCATCATCGGTCCACGAAGGCAGTCTACACCTTATTCTTTCCCTTGCCGCTATCAAGTCCTCGACCTGGAAAACATATTTTTTAAAACAAAATGAGGGTTAGACCAAACGGGTCTAGTGAGTTAATCCCTGTCATTTCAAAACCCGTTATAAAACCAATTTATATAAAACCATATATCCAAATAGTTTATATACAACCTTTGTCAAAACACACATTTATCACACGTATTTAAATACCAATCAAGACTCGTGCATCGTGTACATCCCTCCCAACTTATTCCTCCACAAATGGCCATATTTGTTGGTTGCAAGCCAACTAATAAATTATCAATGTCGTACTGAAATTACAACACATCACCGGTCCGCACACCGGAACCCGGCAATACACCGGTCCGCACACCGGAACCCGGCTAATCTGCACTCTTGTAGTGTAATACACATATAAATACAATATATATATGTACCAATATATCATATTGTCATTTATAAAACCTTCCATCACATTTCAACCATATATATACATAAAAATATATATCTCAATATAAACACGTAATCACATCATGTATCATATTCTCAATCCATATATATCCATCTCATATATATATATATATATATATATATATATATGTATCCCGGTTAAAAACGTTTTAAAGTAAAACTCACCTCGATTGTTTATCAAAACTCCTTTCAAGCTCTTCTCGAGAAATCCAATTCTTCACCCAAATTTATATAATCTTGATTCTTCACATATGATTTCTTACAATCCCAACTGAATTAATCTGTTTCTTTCTTCTTCTTTTCTTTTTAGTTTTTCTCTCCTTTTCTCCTTCTCTCTTTCTTGCCGTAGCAAACCCCCACACACACTACATATAATATGTAACTTCCTTTTCTCTCTTTTTCTTATGAAATTCAACACACACATATATATACTAAATTAAAAACATGGCACACCTCTCTCTCTCTCTCTCTCTTTTGACGTGACAAAATCACACACACACATATACTTACTAAAAATATCTCCCTTTCTCTACAAACATGACACCTCTCCCTTTTAATGACACCTCTCTCTTTCTCTTTTAATAAAAAGAGACGGTTTGGGAATAAAACTATCTTCACATTTACCAAACAAACCCCAAACTTCCTTTATATGGCACAATCTACCTTCCGACTTCCCAATTAAAATTAAAGTTTACCCTTAAACTTATAAATTCATAAAATAAATCCCAAATTTATCTTAAAATTAAAATAATAAAATTATATAAACCAATAACATTACGGTTATTACACTCGCTGATAAAGATTTATTCAGCGAACGCTGATCGTGAAGTCTTCCTCTACAAGTTACTTTTGTCTTATCCCCTTGCACGTCTTTGTACGATCTGTCAGAACGGACATCCCCTTTGTTCAGAATCGTACAACCAACTCTGATTCTACACTATTCATCATGCGGCTACTAGGTTGTCTACCAAGTTTACCCGGTAACTATGGTTACCCGGGAACTTACCGGGTAAGAATCCGGAAAGCCCAAAATTAAAAAATCTGAAAAGTTTCCTACTCCCCTCGACTTTAGCACGGGTATTACCCTGCTCCCCCTCGAAATATGCATGTGAATTACCTTGTTCTCCCTCGGAACAGGAATGTGAGTGAGTTGGGAGACGTCAACACACCAAAAAAACTTTTACACGTTTAAAACACTATGTGATGCTACCCCTCAACAGTAGAAGTAACTTAGAATTTGCTCCCCCATGGAATGTGCACAGAATGTGATGTGAAGTGCACTCGGGAATGTCCACACACACACAAAAACTTTTCTGGCAGTTAAAAAATGTGTGTGACACTCCCCCTCAACAATAGAAGAAACTTACCTGATACATTTGTCCATGTTCCCCCTAAACACATGAACAACTTGTGAAAGCATATTTATCATTATTTTACGTAGACGGCAGTAATTATCAGAAAAGGAAACACACGAGAAAAGAAAGTAAACAAGCGAAATCTACCTAATAAATACAGAGACTCAACCTAACTATATAACTGATACAAGTAGAATACAGATGCGAGAAAGTGTATGCTCAATCATATGGAGTGTGAACAGCAGAAGATGAGTGGACATTTTCTCGTAGATATATGGAACTTGTATCGGGCACACAATCAGATCAAGTCTTTAGATTTAGCATACCTAACCTGGACACTAGATAATTAAAGCGTTTTTCGTCCAGGGGTTTTGTAAACAGGTCTGCTAACTGATGTTCTGTATTTACAAAATAGAGTTCGACTGTACCTCTTTCAATGTGATCCTTGATAAAATGGTACCGAACGTCTATGTGCTTCGTCTTGGTATGTTGGACCGGATTGTTGGATATTGCAATAGCGCTCTTCGAGTCGCAGTAGATAGGCACATGGGTGTATGTGAAGCCGTAGTCCTTGAGTTGTGTGCGCATCCAAATCACTTGTGAATAGCAGCTCGCAGCAGCCACGTATTCCGCCTCGGCATTCGACGTAGAGATGCACTGCTGCTTCTTGGATACCCAACTCACCAAGTTATCGCCCAAGAACTGCACATGGCCCGATGTGCTCTTCCGATCCATCATGCTGCCCACGTGGTCCGTATCAGAGTTTGCAGACAGCTCAAAACCTGTCTCTTTTGGGTACCACAAGCCAAGATCAGCAGTACCGCGTAAATAACGAAAAATTCGTTTAACATCTATTAAATGAGACTCTTTCGGTTTTGACTGAAACCGGGCGCTAAGAAATGTTGAGAACATGATGTCCGGTCTACTAGCAGTTAGGTACATTAAAGAACCAATCATTCTCCGGTATGTTTTAGTGTCCACATCCTTTCCGTTAGGATCGGCGTGTAACTTTGTACCGGGTGCCATGGGAGTTTTCATCGGTGAGGACTGTTCCATCTGGAATTTCTTTAGAATATCCCAGATGTACTTGGCCTGATTTATGAATATCCCGGTCGACAGTTGTTTAACTTGAAGACCGAGAAAGAAATTCATCTCACACAGCATACTCATTTTAAAACATTTTCCCATTAACTTGGCAAAGTTCTTAGCAAACTGAGGATTAGTAGTACCGAAAATTATGTCATCGACATACACCTGAACTAATCCAATATGACCTTTTTCGTTTTTGATAAAGAGAGTTGAATCGATTTTACCTCGTGTAAATTATGATTTTATCAAAAACTTTGTTAACGTATCATACCAGGCCCGTGGAGCTTGCTTCAATCCGTAGAGGGCCTTGTCTAGGATGTAGACATTATCAGGCTTCTACTCGTCCACGAACCCGTCCGGTTGTGATACGTACACTTCTTCCTTGAGTTCGCTGTTAAGGAATGCAGTCTTCACATCCATTTGGAAGACCGTGAAGTTCTTGTACGCAACGTATGCAAGGAACATACATATAGCTTCGATCCTCGCCACCGGAGTGTATGTCTCATCGTAGTCAATCCCTTCTTGTTGACGGTATCCCTTAGCCACGAGACATGCCTTGTTGCGTAATATGATGTCGTCCTCGTCCTTCTTGTTCTTGAAGATCAACTTAGTGCCGATCACCGTCTTGTGAGACGGACGTGGGACAAGTCGCCATACCTTGAGAGCCTCGAATTGGTTGAGCTCCTCTTGCATGGCCATGACCTAGTCCGGATCTTCAAGTGCTTCGCGGACGGTTGTAGGCTCGATCTTACTCAAGAATCCGGAGAAGAGGCAGAAATTGGCGGATGCGCCTCGCGTTTCGACTGGAGTGGAGGGATCACCGATGATTTGGTGCAGGGGATGAGCTCTCGTCCATTTGGTGGTGTGTGGAAGCGGCTGCTGAGTGGAGTGTGAGGCATCCGGATCCACGTAAGCACCAGATGGAAGGTCTTGTACAGCTTCAAGTGTCGCAGGTTGGTTTTTTGGAGGAGGCGGAGGAGGATTCGTCGAAGGTTGAGCAACTTCTGGTTCCGAGGAATTGTAGAGGCTGATCAATGATTGAAGCAGAGGACGAATCTTGAGGAGTGATCTCCAGGTTTATTACTGGTTCCTCCAGGGGGATGGTTGTATCAGATGATGTTGAGGATGATGACTAAGGTGTCTCCACAATTATGGATGTAGTGCTAGTCGAGTGCGGCGGACCGGAGAGATTCGCCGAATCCTCGATTTGAGCAGCTTCAAATCTTGGTTGTGCTGAGACACGAGGAGTAGAAATGTTAAGCATATCATCATAAAAATATTGGAACAATAAATCTAAATCTGAAAGATCAGCATTTGACGTAGATGCATGATTCGTATTTACTGTCGTTTGTGCAGATCCCGAACGTGGAAGTTCGGAAGCTAGCACGCCAGTTAAACTGGGTTCTGAACTGATGTGTTGAGAAGCCAAATCTGCGGCTTCGTCGAATGTCACGTTTACACTCTCAGTGACGGTTTTAGTCCGTTTGTTGTAAACGCGATACGCCTTAGCCTGGATAGAGTATCCTATGAACACTCCCTCATCCGCCTTCGGGCATAATTTACCGATATCATCTTTGTCGTTGAGGACGTAGCACGTGCATCTGAACGCGTGGAAATACTTGATGTTCGGAACGCGGTTGTTCATGATCTCGTACGGCGTCTTGTTAAACCGCTTGTTGATAATGGAGCGGTTTTGCATGTAACATGCAGTAGACACCGCTTCGGCCCAGAGAAATAAAGGTAGTTTGGACTGAGAAAGCATCGTGCGAGTAGCTTCGACGAGGGTACGGTTGCATCTTTCCACCACTCCGTTTTGTTGAGGAGTGCGTGCGGCCGAGAAGGTTTGTGAGATACCGACTGAAGTCAGGTATTCGGTCCTGATAGTCTGAACTTGTCTTTGAAGGTTCAGTTGGATGGTCTTCAAATGGTTTATGATTAGCTCTGGGGTTTCATCCTTCGTGCGTAGAAACTTGACCCATGTGTAGCGTGAGAAATCATCCACCATCACCAGGACATATTTGCGCTTGTTGATGCTATGAACACGCATCGGTCCACATAAATCCATATCGATAAGTTCGAGGGACCATGACGTGCTCGGAGCTGCCTTCGGCTTATGCGTCACTCGCTTCATCTTTCCCATTTCGCATGCCCCACAGAGTCGATCCTTCACGAATTGAAGATCGGGCATGCCTTTCACGATTCCAACCACAACTAGAACAACACAAACAATCATGCGATAATTGAATCAATTGCTGAATGGAATAAAGTTTAATCGGAAATTTAATGTCTTGTTTAACAAAATCATTCCTATGATTCCAAGCACAATCATTTTTGTTCATTCTAGGATAGAAAACAGTATTAAATGACTTTGATGCAGCATCCTCGATAGATTCCTTAGCTAGCCACTTTTGTTTGTCCTGTTTAGCTCGACCGGTTTTATCTGAAACAACATTGACAGCATGGTCAGTGGCTTTTGAGGAAGCAGGATTTTTGGCAGTCGATCGATCAATCTTTTGCCTCGGTTGTGATTGTTTTTGAGAATCAGACTTGGTTTTAGAAATCTTAATCATAGCTGAGGTCTTTGTTTTGGAACATTCACCCTTTTGAAAATTGACCGGTCGATTGACTACTGGTGACAGAAAATCAATATGACTTAGAAGAGGTTTGTCGAAGGGGAACGATTCAAACTCTTCATCAGAATTGCCTTCGGAGTTCATAAATTCTGAAAAATCAACATCCGGAATTACAGGACTTGGATCGATCGAGGAAGGCGAGGAACACTTTGTGCATGGTGCAGAAGCTAGGAAAAAAATCAGAGTTCAAATTCCTTAAAACACTCTCGTCTTGAGATTCTTTACCGTCTTATGTAGAAGAGATTTGGCCAATGAAAGCTTTAAACGAAGACGTGTCCGACGAGTTGGAGGAAGAGTCGGGTGAAATCATCTTTTCAAATTGGAGTAGGTCAATCTGCTCTTTGAGCTGACCATTTCTCGTATGCTCCTTCATCGCTTCTGTTGCCAAGGCAGACAGTTTTGATGTGAGCTTGTTGATTTCACACCGTAGGATTTCCTGTCCTTCATCAGACACAGCTTCGGTTTTTTGGGATTTTAAATTCTCAAGTTCCGCGATTAGCGCTTGCTTTTCCTTTTGAAAATTTGACCTTTCCTTTTCGAGTGACTCCTCTAACTCGACTATCTTTGCTTCCAAGATGAGAGGGGGAACATAGAGTTTGAACTCATCCGTCTCAGTCTTGGGTGCGGTTGCTTGGACCTCATCCTTTTTGGAGGAATCCTTAGGCGTTACAACCTTATAGCAGTCAAAGTAGTCATTCGAAAGGTATTTCTTTTGATTTTTCTCATAATAATAATTCAAAGGCTAATAACAAAAAGGAAGTTGCATTTTTGTCGTGTGCTTTCGCTTATATTCCTCAGTTTCCTCTTCCTTTTCAGGTTTAAGAGGACCAGTCCATTTAATCCCATATTCTGGATACTTTTTATCTATTCCAAAACAGCCAAAATCATACAGTGTAGGTGTTTTGAATATACCCTTTTTCAAGTAGTGTGGGTTATCATATCCGATTCCCCATTTCTTGTTAAAATAAGTGAACTCCTTGGGTTTATTCATGTGGATGGTCTGATCAGTTTGACCTCTTTTGTGGAGTTTGGTTTCAAGATCGAGTATTTTAGCGACAAACTTCTTGTGCTGAATTTGAAGAGCAGAGCATTGATAAATAACTTCTGCTTTCTCATACTCACACTGATCTAGCTGTGATTGTAGTTCAGATATCTTGGCCCTTAAGTCCTTAGGTGCTATTTAAAGATTTTTGCATTTTTCTTTTAAATTAGCATTTTCGGACTTGTGTTTCTCAGTTATTCGCTTTTGAACATCTAGCTTTTCAGATAATGAGTTAATTTCAAGCAGTTGTTCTTTAGAGGTGGCCTTATAGGAATCTATCCATTCAGCAAGAGTTTTCAGTTGATTAAAGAAATCTTGATGGATTGGTTCACATAACTGACATGACTTTGCCTTTTCTTCATCAGCAGGAGAGTGGTAGCCTATGAAGCATCAGCACCATCAAATTCGCTTTCATCATCAGAACGACCCAACCAGTAGTCGTCTTCAACAAATAAAGCTTCTCCAGCATCCTTTTGTTCTACCAATGCGAGCTTCACCTTGTAATAATGAGCATTCTTCACAACAGGCTTCCTACAGTCTTTAGCAAAATGACCGAGCTTCCCGCAGTTATAACATGTCACGGGTTCTTCTTTCTTCCTTGACTTAGACTTGCGGTCATCTTTCTCTGTCTTCTCCTTCTTGTCAGATTGGTTGGACTCATCAGCTTTCTTCTTTCCTTCATATTTGTCCTAATAATCATGGCGCTTGTTGGAGGAGGTGGAGTAGCGCTGATTATTGGACGTCGCCTTCTTGTAGAACTTCTGTTGTTGGAAGGATTTGGAGAGCAGGGCCATTGCTTTCTTAATGGCAGATACTTCAGGATCAGAATCACTATCCTCTTCTTCCTCAGGTTCTGATTCACTTGGCTCTTGGGCACGTTTGGAACGACGGCCAGAAGATTTGCCTCATTTTGAAGACATAAGAGCTAATGGATCAGTATGTGGCTTCGATGCAGACTTCTTCTCGTTCAGAATCTCCATCACTTCATCTTCGTCCTGCAGAAGCATCTCATAGAGCTCGTGGATGCCGACTTTCTCCATCAAGTGGTTGTTCTTGACGTGAGATGCGAATACTTTCCATTCAGGCAAGAGGTTGTTGAGGAACTTGAGTGCGTTCTCTGTGTTAGAACGAGTGATTTTGTTCTTGTGAAGCTCGTTGAGAAGGAGACAGAAGCGTTCATAGGTCTGGGAGAGGGATTCGCCGGTGCCCTGCATAAACCCATCGAACTTGGTTATGGAGCTGTTGATTTTCAGTTGATTCTCGACTTTGCTCCCGCACATCATTTTCTCCACCTGATCCAACATGCCCTTTGCTGTCTTTTTGTAGCTGTCTATGGCATTGTAGATCGTGTTGGGTAGAGCTTGAACAAGGTACCTCTTAGCATGCTTTTCTCCCTCAATCATGCCTCTTTCATCGGCAGTCATATCGGAGAGTGTCTTTTTCTCGACACGAGGTTGACCACCTGCTTCAGTTGGTGGAATAGTCTTCATGGGTTCAGGAATTGACCCGTCTTCTAGAGCTCGCCAGATAAACTCGAAGTTATCCTTTGAGTGAATGAAGATTTGAAATCTGTCCTGCCATTGGCTGTATTCACCTTGGTAGAGACAAGGCGGCTTGGAGTCGGTGCCGATAGCAAGAGCGTCGCGCGAAGACATTTTGTGTTGCACTAACGTGATCGTCAAACGATTGATTCGATTCAAAGTGATAACGTAATGCAAGGCACTGTGAGTGATATCCTAACGCAGATTCTAAGAATGGATTATGCTAAATCAGGTAAGAAATCGACTAAGCAGAACTTATCGGATAGGAATCCGGATGAAAGATATCTGATCTAGAAGTGTCCGGATCAGATTATGTAAAACAGGTAAATTTGCAAAGGTTACCGGATAAGCTTGAGTTACCGGGTGAGACAAGTTACCGCATGAAAAGTAAGCAAAAAAGAAACTTACCTGGTGGAAGAGCTTACCGGAAGAGATGCTTACCGGGTGTAGATGCAGTTACCGGATGTATCAACTAAATCCAAAGGTTACCGATAAGAAAATGAAACAGATGAAGCAACTTACCGGATGAAGCAACTTACTGGATGATGAGAACTTACCGGGTGGAATGACTTGACTAGGTGAGATACCGGATGCTTGTGTGAAGCTTACCGGATGTGATTACCGGTAACGAAATACTAGGACGTGTCCGATATATGCGATTTACCGGGTGAGACTACCGGTATCCGCGAACTGGTTCGGATAGGTTGTCCGGTAACTTAATATTACCGGTAAGGTGCAAAATACCTTGTAAGTTGAGATTACCCGGTAACAAGGAATGAAAATAGAAACATACCCGGTAACTCTGTTATGAACCCGGTAACCACAGCTGTGGTGTTAGGTTACTACGACTGTGGTTTTCAAAAACTCAGGAATTCGACTAAGGTTCTTCAAAATCGTTCCTGAAAGATTAGGAACTCGACCAAACCCAATAATAACAATACCCAAATCGATTTTGAAGCCAAATAACACGTTTTTTATTGAAAAAATTGAAATTTTTCAAGAACAGAGACCAAAAACTTGAAACTTTGATTTTGCTTAAAACCAACTAAGATGATCGAATTAGGCTATGAAAACTTGCAGAATCGTTTATAATGATGATGCTAACGGAATGCAATAAACGAGAATGAGCAATTTTCACAGAATCAAAAAATGGGTTTTAATGCCAAGAACACAGTCGTATGATGAACAGAAAACTTACCAGAATTCAAAAAATCACTTTGAATCGTTTCTTCCGTTTGCTCTGATACTGTTAACACCAGTTTCTATTAGGTAATCATCAAATCATCCATTGATCTTGAACATAATAGAGATTACATATGATTGATGCATTTTCTCTCTAGAATGCTCTCACTTCTCTCTCTAGAATATTACAATTAAGATCATTAACTTTGCTTAACAACTAAGCTAAAACTATTTATACCTATGAATTACAACACATTAAATGCTAATTGTAACACCCCGTTTCCCAATTTACGTGATTTAACTATCTCTTTTGGGGTTGAGTTAATTTTTGGGTCGTTATGTACGTGTTCAGGAATCTAGGGGCCAGTTTATCAATTTTGTAAGATGAGGGTGTGTTTTGGCATGTATGTAAAGGGGATGGAAACCCTAAACACCCTCATTTGCAGCCATTTGTTTCTTTAGCAAAGAAGAGAGAAAAGAGAAAAGGATTTTCGGAGTTCTTGTGAGCTGCTGTGAAAGACCGACCGATTCTCCTTCGTTAACCGTTGGATCGTCGTGAAATTTGGACAGCGACTTCACGACCCTATAATCTACATTCTGACCGGAGGGATTTGGCATCGGAGTTCCCAGTAGAGATAACCAAGTGTCCGAAGTTGCTGTGAAAGGGATTTTCGGAGTTCTTGTGAGCTGCTGTGAAAGATCGACCGATTCTCCTTCGTTAACTGTTGGATCGTCGTGAAATTTGGACAGCGACTTCACGACCCTTTAATATACATTCCGACTGGAGGGATTTGGCATCGGAGTTCCCAGTAGAGAGAACCAAGTGTCCGAAGTTGCTGTATTTTCCAGGCGAAAGATTTGGTGATTTTGGAAGATTCAAGTTGTGAAAGGTTCTAGGAGGATTGTTGTTCGCGGTCTAGAATTTCAAGGTATGTGTATTATGTTTAGAAATCAATAGAAATGGGGTGTATGAAATGGGATGTTTGGCAAAGTTTTATGGTATTTGGACTATCCTAGCTATGTCATTTCGGGATGAGAGTTGGGATAGAATTAGAGTTCCATTTTTGGGCTTGTTATGATATGTGTATGTATGAATGTTATAGGTGGTACGAGGTGATTATTATACACTGTGAAGTACTTGGTAATTGACATCTTGACAGGTGAGTACTCTACCTATATTATGTAAGTTATGTGTATGTAGTTGGATTGCATGTGTGATTATGTGTATGTTGGCTTTGCCAAAGGAAAGAGTACCTATGGTGGTAGTAATACCCCTAGGGAATATGTTATGTATGAAGAGGCCTGGTACCAGTGTCTAGTTATGACCTTCCTTATTGGCTTTGTGCCTTAAGGAATGGAAGGATGTTACATGTATGTGGTTGCTATGTTTATGCGAGTATGTATGCATGATGATATGTGGTATAGGTGCGTGCTCACTAAGCGAAAGCTTACCCCGTTGTTATTCATCTTTTAGTGGCAGGTACATCTTCGAAGAATAAAGGAAAGACTCCAGCTTGAAGCTTTTGGATTTGCGGCAGCTCAGCAGCTTATATTTTCTTTTGATGAATGATAGTTTTGGATTCTCTAAGCTTTTCAGTTGAATATTGTTTGTCTCAAACTTATTGGTTTTAAGTTGCAAACTTGTACTCTTTTCTATAAGATTATAGGATTTTATCTAAATGTTTTAATTACAAATCTTCCGCTGTATTTTAAGGTTACTTTCCGTTAAATGAGTGTTTTAAAGATAAGGGATGTTACAGTTGGTATCAGAGCCTTGGTTTAAGGGATTCGGGCATTCACAAGTGGTGAGTGTTTGAACTTAAACCCAAGTGCTCAAGTTTTCAAATAAGTAACCTTTAAAAAAAAGTTGTTTCGTGTAAGAAAATGGTTTATAAGGAAAGGGTGTTTTAAAAGAAAAAGTTTTCACGGCTGAGCTGCGGTCCAGAGCATCAAGACGGGGGTGAGCACACTATTCCATATTAGGATTTATGATAAAGCATGTTCAGTTTTTGTGAAAGACCAGTTTTATAACTGTATTGGATGAGTAATTATGTTTATGTATGCTAGATATGGTCAATGTGACAAGGTTATGATTTCAAGTATGTTTTGTTGATGCATAATGTGAATTAGAATAGGATTATAATGTTTATATGATAAGTGGTAGATATGGAAAATGTTGTGATATATATGTTAAAGGTACCAACTAAGCTGGGAATTGGAACCTTAGTGACGGTGTTGAGTCTAAACATGGAGGGTGTAATTATAATGGTATAAGGGCCCATACCATTGCAATTACATTGTACATGTCGGGACTTGATATAGTTGCAAAAGAATTCTATGAACCAGACAAGGTTGAGGGTTAGGTAGTAACATGCTAGAAAGGGATTTTGTTAAGAGAGTATAAGCAGAAGGTTTCTAAGGAGCATGTTAGAAAGAAAGACAACTAAGCTAGGACCTCTGGACTATGCTAGGAGTTTGCTCAGGGGGGGGGGATGTAGATGAATTATTCTAAAGTATCATGTTTATGTATCAGAATGGTGAACACTAGAAGGCAAGGCAAGAGACCGATTATTGAAGAGGATCAGGAAATTCCTGATCTGAGAGGTGTGATCGCTGCTGAGGTCGGGGAGGTTCTTCACGAGTTACTCCCAAGTCTCTTTGAGCAGGTAAAGCAGGAACTGGCTAATGAAATTCGTAGTCAGGTAGAGGCAGCTGTGGCCAGCAGGGCCAGTGGATCAGGGGGCTTGTCAGGCGTACAACCACGGGGGACAAGCTACAGAGATTTCTCGGCCTGTCAGCCGCCACAGTTTGAGGGGCAGAAGGACCCCGTAACCAGCACTCGTTGGATAGCTGAGGTGGAGGGTGCTTTCCGCACCATTTTTTGTACCGAGGAAGTCAAGGTTCGCTACGCATCGAACCTTCTGAGGAAGGCAGCGAAAGACTGGTGGAACCTTATTGTTCGTGCTCGGACGCCAGAACAAGTGGATAGCATGACTTGGGAACAGTTCAAGGAACTGTTCATGGAACAGTATGTGCCCCAAATTGAGGTAGAGAGACTCACAAATGAGTTTCTATCTATGGAGCAAACTACGGAGTCGGTGAACGAGATCACTGACAAGTTTTTGGAGCGGTCCCTTTTCTGTCCTGAGTATGTCAGGAATGAAAAGGCCAAAATGTACAGATATGGGAGAGTTTTGAAACAGGAGATTAGAGAATTTGTTGTTATGGCAAGGTGCACTGATTTTCAGCAGATGCACGAGGCGGCTCGGGCTAGAGAGCTCGAATTAGAGAGCGAAAGAAAGACAAGAAGGGCAGAAACGGTTCAGACTCAACCTCAGCAGACTAAGAGGTTCAAAACTAGGAGTCATAAACCGGAGGTAAAGAAAGAGTTCAAGAGAGAGCATCCCCGCTGTGGGAAGTGTGGACGACAGCATCCGGGAGAATGCCGTATGGGCTCCAGAACCTGTTACAAATGCGGGCAACCGGGTCATATCAGTCGAGACTGCAAGGCGACCGCAAAGATATGTTTTAAGTGCTACAAGCCGGGCCACTTTGCTGACGAGTGCCCAATGAATACCGGGTCGGTCCAGAACTCGGGAACCGCACCGGTGAAGATGCTAGAGGGTGGATTGGGAAAGAAGAACGACGCACCCAGGACTCGGGGGCGAGTGTTCCAGATGACCGTAGATGAAGCAAAGGAGGAGCCAGATGTCGTGACAGGTATTTTTTCCTGTTAATGCATCACCTGCCCTTGTCTTATTTGACTCGGGAGCTACTAAATCTTTTGTTTCTTTATCGTTTTGTAAAGACTTTGCTATTGTAAAGGACAAGTTAGAGAGTCCGCTAGAAGTAGAAATAGCGGACGAGGAGTTTCGTTTTGTGAGTGATGTGTATAAAGGTAATGTAATAGAGATAGCCGGAGTGAAGTTTAGTATAGATCTTATTCCTATTGCGATGAGGGAAATAAATGTAGTAGTTGGGATAGATTGGCTTAGGCGGAATGGAGCGCGCATTGATTGTGAAAAACAGCAGGTAGTGATTCGAACCCCAAGTGGGGGAGAATTAACTATCTCGAGTGAAGGAAGAAAAGGGGTACCAAAGGTGTGCACTTTGGCCAAAGCTAGAAGATATGTGCACCATGGTGGTAGCAGTTACTTGGCGTATATTGTTGATGAACGGGAGGAGAAAAAGAAGAGAACAGTGGCAGATGTACCAGTGGTCAGCGAGTTTCCGGATGTTTTCCCGGATGACTTGCCTGACATTCCTCCCGGGAGGCAAGTGGAGTTCCGAATAGACTTGATTCCGGGGGCGGCACCGGTAGCAAAGGCTCCTTACCGTTTGGCACCTCCGGAGATGCATGAACTGTCTAAGCAGCTGGAGGAACTGTTGGATAAGGGTTTCATCCGCCCCAGTAGTTCACCTTGGGGAGCCCCTATCCTTTTCGTGAAAAAGAAGGACGGGTCGATGCGGATGTGCATCGACTATAGAGAGCTTAACAAGCTTACGGTGAAGAACAGATACCCGTTGCCGAGGATCGACGATCTCTTCGATCAACTTCAGGGAGCCGTTTGGTTCTCTAAGATAGATCTTCGCTCAGGGTACCACTAGTTGAAGGTCAGGGAAGAGGATGTTCACAAGACAGCGTTCAGAACCAGGTACGGGCATTTCGAGTTCATCGTGATGCCATTTGGACTGACGAACGCACCGGCGGCATTCATGGATCTTATGAATATAGTTTGCAGACCGATGTTGGATAGGTCAGTCATCGTGTTTATAGACGATATACTGATCTACTCCAAGTCGAAGGAGGATCATATGGAGCATCTACGAGAGGTTTTGGAGATTTTGCGTAAGGAGCAGTTATATGCAAAGTTCTCCAAGTGTGATTTCTGGTTACAAGAGGTTCAATTTCTTGGACATCTTGTGAACCGAGAGGGTATCAAGGTAGACCCAGCGAAGGTGGAGGCAGTGATGAAGTGGGAAACCCCGAAGACTCCCACTGAGATTAGGAGTTTCCTTGGATTAGCCGGGTACTACCGCCGGTTCATCCAGGATTTCTCCAAGATAGCAGTTCCGTTGACGAAGCTGACGAGGAAGAACGAACGTTTCGTTTGGGGAGAGGAACAAAAAACAGCGTTCGAAACCTTAAGGAGAAAGTTATGCGAGGCTCCGGTGTTGACACTACCGGAGGGAGTTGAAGACATGACAGTCTACTGTGATGCGTCTTATCACGGGCTAGGCTGCGTTCTTATGCAGAGGGGAAGGGTGATTGCCTATGCGTCTCGTCAACTGAAGACGCATGAGGTGAATTACCCGACTCACGATTTGGAGCTTGCGGCAGTGGTGTTCGCTCTCAAGTTATGGCGGCACTACCTGTATGGGGTGAAGTGTACTATCTATACGGACCACAAGAGTCTTCGTTATTTCATGGATCAACAGAATTTGAACATGAGACAGCGGAGGTGGTTGGATGTGGTGAAGGATTATGATTGCGAGATTCTTTATCACCCGGGGAAGGCAAATGTCGTAGCGGATGCCTTGAGTAGAAGAGCGAGTAGTGTTCTACTTCGGGTACCGTTGATGAGACTAACAGTATCAACGTCGCTTCACGACTTGGTAAGAAGGTCTCAAGAGGAAGCGATCAAGGGTGAGAACCAGAAGAAGGAACGGATAAAGGGACAGGTGGATCAGTTATTGCCCGACAGTCGAGGTGTATTGACTCGGTACGGTCGGGTATGGGTTCCAGTATCGTGTGAGGCAAGGCAGACACTTCTGGACGAGGCGCATAAGTCAAGGTTCTCTATCCATCCCGGTGCTACTAAGATGTATAGAGATATGAAGACTGACTACTGGTGGCCGGGGATGAAGAGGGACGTGGCTAAGTACGTGGAGAAATGTTTGACTTGTTTAAGGGTCAAAGCAGAGCATCAGAGACCGCACAGGAAGTTACAGCCATTAGAGATACCAGAGTGGAAGTGGGAGCATATAACAATGGATCTGATTACCAAGTTGCCTCGAACACCTAGGAATCATGATGCCATTTGGGTGGTTGTAGATAGGCTGACAAAGAGTGCCCATTTTATCGCGATCCGTGAAAGTTCATCTGCAGAAAAGTTAGCTGACATCTATGTCAGTGAAATTGTAGCAAGGCATGGGGTACCGGTAACAGTGATCTCAGACAGGGATGTTCGGTTTACGTCGCGGTTTTGGGGGAAGTTCCATGAAGATTTGGGTACGAGACTTCAGTTCAGTACAGCCTTTCACCCACAGACGGACGGGCAAAGCGAGAGAACAATTCAGACTCTTGAGGATATGTTGAGAGCCTGTGTTTTGGATTTTGGGGGCAGCTGGGATACGTATTTACCGTTGGCTGAGTTCTCATACAACAACAGTTTCCATGCCAGTATTGGCATGCCTCCGTATGAGATGTTGTACGGGAGAAGATGTAGGACTCCTATCTGTTGGGGAGAGGTAGGCCAGCGGGAGTTAAGCAGCACAGAAGTGGTTCAGAAAACGACGGAAAGTATTGAGATGATTCGGGATAGGCTACGAACCGCACAGAGTCGTCAAAAGAGTTACGCCGACAAGCGAAGGTCGGATTTGGAGTTCAACGTGGGAGATAATGTTTTGTTGAAGGTATCACCTTGGAAAGGGGTGATCCGATTCCGAAAGAGGGGCAAGCTAGGCCCTAGGTTTATCGGACCTTTCAAGGTGATAGCACGGGTTGGGAAGGTTGCGTACCGGCTGGAGCTTCTGCCGGAACTCAGTCTGATACACAACACCTTCCACGTGTCTCAGTTGAGGAAGTGTTTAGCTGACGAGTCAGCGCATGTCCCTATAGATGACATACAGGTCGACGAACGGTTGAATTATATTGAGAGACCGATAGCAATCTTGGAAAGGAAGACCAAATCCTTGCGAAACAAGGAGATCAGCTTAATGAAAGTTCAGTGGGAACACCGAAAAGGATCAGAATGGACATGGGAACCGGAAGCTGAGATGAGATCGAATTATCCGGAACTCTTCCAAGTCTGATCGATTTCGAGGACGAAATCCTGGTAAGTGGGGGAGAGTTGTAACACCCCGTTTCCCAATTTACGTGATTTAACTGTCTCTTTTGGGGTTGAGTTAATTTTTGGGTCGTTATGTACGTGTTCAGGAATCTAGGGGCCAGTTTATCAATTTTGTAAGATGAGGGTGTGTTTTGGCATGTATGTAAAGGGGATGGAAACCCTAAACACCCTCATTTGCAGCCATTTGTTTCTTTAGCAAAGAAGAGAGAAAAGAGAAAAGGATTTTCGGAGTTCTTGTGAGCTGCTGTGAAAGACCGACCGATTCTCCTTCGTTAACCGTTGGATCATCGTGAAATTTGGACAGCGACTTCACGACCCTATAATCTACATTCTGACCGGAGGGATTTGGCATCGGAGTTCCCAGTAGAGATAACCAAGTGTCCGAAGTTGCTGTGAAAGGGATTTTCGGAGTTCTTGTGAGCTGCTGTGAAAGATCGACCGATTCTCCTTCGTTAACTGTTGGATCGTCGTGAAATTTGGACAGCGACTTCACGACCCTTTAATATACATTCCGACCGGAGGGATTTGGCATCGGAGTTCCCAGTAGAGAGAACCAAGTGTCCGAAGTTGCTGTATTTTCCAGGCGAAAGATTTGGTGATTTTGGAAGATTCAAGTTGTGAAAGGTTCTAGGAGGATTGTTGTTCGCGGTCTAGAATTGCAAGGTATGTGTATTATGTTTAGAAATCAATAGAAATGGGGTGTATGAAATGGGATGTTTGGCAAAGTTTTATGGTATTTGGACTATCCTAGCTATGTCATTTCGGGATGAGAGTTGGGATAGAATTAGAGTTCCATTTTTGGGCTTGTTATGATATGTGTATGTATGAATGTTATAGGTGGTACGAGGTGATTATTATACACTGTGAAGTACTTGGTAATTGACATCTTGACAGGTGAGTACTCTACCTATATTATGTAAGTTATGTGTATGTAGTTGGATTGCATGTGTGATTATGTGTATGTTGGCTTTGCCAAAGGAAAGAGTACCTATGGTGGTAGTAATACCCCTAGGGAATATGTTATGTATGAAGAGGCCTGGTACCAGTGTCTAGTTATGACCTTCCTTATTGGCTTTGTGCCTTAAGGAATGGAAGGATGTTACATGTATGTGGTTGCTATGTTTATGCGAGTATGTATGCATGATGATATGTGGTATAGGTGCGTGCTCACTAAGCGGAAGCTTACCCCGTTGTTATTCATCTTTTAGTGGCAGGTACATCTTCGAAGAATATAGGAAAGACTCCAGCTTGAAGCTTTTGGATTTGCGACAGCTCAGCAGCTTATATTTTCTTTTGATGAATGATAGTTTTGGATTCTCTAAGCTTTTCAGTTGAATATTGTTTGTCTCAAACTTATTGGTTTTAAGTTGTAAACTTGTACTCTTTTCTATAAGATTATGGGATTTTATCTAAATGTTTTAATTACAAATCTTCCGCTGTATTTTAAGGTTACTTTCCGTTAAATGAGTGTTTTAAAGATAAGGGATGTTACACTAATTACATTGACTCTCTATTTAACACTACTTTGACTTTGACATCTTTGACTTTGACATCTTTGACTTTGACATCTTTGACTTTGACTTTGACTTTACAATGTTTGACCATTACCAGACTTTACAATAAATCTTGAATACAATAATGCTCTAACATTCTCCCCCTTTGGATTCAAGATTTAAAATATGGCAGCAGTCTTCAGCTCTTGATCTTCAAAACTTTAACTTTGACCGCTTTGAACGTTGAAGCTTTAACACTCTTCAAACAGTTGAATCTACACAAGGATGCGAAGCCTTCACATTTTTGAATATTTAGGTGTAAGCACAATCTGAGTCTCTCAGATCTAAGATAACCATATTCAAAAACACTTCAGACTTCACATGATCCGAAAACTTCAACTTTCAGCAATCCGAATCCATATATGAGTGATTCGAAAACATCTTTGTCTTTCACAATGTAAAGTCAATCTTCTTCAAAACTATCTTCATCTCTTTGACCTTGAATTGTCTTCGACATGAAATTGAATTAAACATTTCTCCCCCTTTTTTGATGAATGTGAGCATCATGATCATCAAAAACCTTTTTCAATTTCAGTCGCGTCTCTGAGTATTACTAACAATCTCCTCCTTAATGAATAACCTTGCTCCCCCTCAAAATAAGAATTTTGGAGCAATTTGTTTTCTCCTACTGAAAGTATGCATATATTTCATTAAAAATATTCATTTCAAATATAGTGCATTAATGAAAACATTTATACAAGGAATATAAAATTCATTGAGCCACATTTTATAACTACTAACATTTGATCATTTGAAACATTACAAAAGAAATCCAACTTAATGAAATTTAACAGATTTTTCAATCAAATGAAATCAAATGCATGTGTTTGGATTCAAGAACAAGACATCATTGCATATCAAGTTAAAAATGTTCAGTTTCAACCCCTTTATTAAATCTATTTGGTGTGCTAGCATGCGAAATATGATTAGCTTCAAGCATATGCCATTCTAAAACATATAAGAATACATTTCAAGAGACGTGTGCTCATTGGCATCTTTTAATTTTGTGCACATTGGCATCTTTTAATTTTGTGCTCATTGGCATCTTTTAATTTTGTGCTCAATGGCATCTTTTAATCAAAAAGTTTAGTAAGAATAAGATACTCCATTAAACATGGCTTTCTATCTGGTTCTATAGCAGGATTTGGGTCAGCGGATCCCAGACCAGTTGGCCTTAGTTGCTAGGTGTCGAGCACCCCTTAGAACTTACTTTCCCAAACCAGAAAGGCCACATTGATATATCTTAAACCCATTTGTACCAGTAGAACATGGCTTTCTATCTGGTTCTATAGCAGGATTTGGGTCAGCCGATCCCAGACCAGTTGATCTTAGGGACTAGGTGTCGAGCACCCCTTAGGACTTACTCTCCCAAAGCAGAAAGGCCACAGGTACAAACTTTCAAACTAAATGATAGTGCAAAATTTTATCTCAAGCACTTGGTTCTAAAACATAGTGCTTCTCCCATATTTTCATTTCCATCCATCATTATGACATTTAGGCTTTTTGAGCATTATATCTTATATAAGTCCAGATTCACATAACTTTGAGCGTTCAGCATAATTTCATTCATGTTTTGCTGACCTTTCGATTAATTTCAGAAGTGAAAGATGAAACAAATATAACTCAGATAAAACAAAAACACTTGTAAAATCACCCTTGACACACATTTCATTCATTGAATGAAAATTGAAAAATTTCATCTCAATGAATTAAATTTGTAAAGATTCAAACATTCAAAGCAGTAGAAATAAAACATAATGCAATGTTACCATTCACCACTTGTTCCTTGAAACAGAAAGATGTGACAGTTAAGGATATCACCTGAGAAGTATGAGTTCTAAACTGATTTGTTTAGAAGTCTTAGTCTTTGAAGTACGGGTTCTGAACTGAATTATTCAGAAGCCATAGTCGTTGATGCACGGGTGTAACAACCCGGTTTCCGAAACATGTTTCAAATAACATATATTGCATCACATCGTTACATTCATAAAAAAAATTACCAAACAAATCACGTACGGTCCCAGCAGTCTCGAAACGATACAACATAACACATATTCAGTTCCTAATCCTTGTCAGCTATTAACCCCGCCTTACACATTAATTCTTCCCTTTGTTAACGAACGATCCTCAACCTGGAATACATATTTTTAAAACAGAAATGATGAGGGTTAGACCTAATGGTCCAGTGAGAAAATCCCTGTCAGTTGAAACTTGCCAAGAATCCAATTAAATAAAACCTTTTTATACAAACACACATATATTACACGTAATTAAATACCAACCAAGACTTGCGTTCCATATCCACCCATTCCCCCTTATTCCTCCACAATTGGCCAAACTAGTGGTTGCAAGCCAACTAGTCAATTTACTCTGTTGTACAACATCTACAGTAAACACGCCTGTCCGCTTACCGGAACCCGGCAACACACCGGTCCGCACCTCGGATCCCGGCCCCGTATTCTCGCAGAATACTCATATAATTACAGTATACCATCATGTATATAAACATTTCAATAAAAACACATAATCACATTATGTATCACATTCTCAATCCATACATATCCATTTCATATAGATATAAATCACATATATATGTATTCCAGTTGAAAAACGTTTTTAAATAAAACTCACCTGAATGCTTTTCCAAAAGTTCTCCAAAAATCTCTTCAACAAGTCCCACTTTTATCTTTGAATTTTACTATCTGAAATAGTTAATTAACAAAAATACACCTCATTAATAAATCTGTATTTTAACACTTTTCGCAACCCACAGCTTGCGAATTCCTCACTTTTCGCAACCCACTGTTGCGAAAACCAAAGAACTCGCAACCCACTGTTGCGAAAACCTGAAAAATTACTGTTCATCCTAAAAACCCAGAAATCGTACTTTTAAGCTATGCATGCTGCTGTAAAGGTGCAGATATGTTTAAGACTATGAACATAACCTAACCTTAAGCTTAGATTTCCCAAAACATCCATTTTTAACAAAACCCACCTAAAAACTTAACTAGCAAACTCAAGAACATTTTTAAGAAATTAAAACACATACAAGGATGGATTTGTTACCTTGCTTACTTCAGTTTGGTCCTTAAATCACAGCAGCAAACTCTGGATTTCCTCCTTCTTCTATCCCTTAATCTCTCTCTCGATTTCCTTCTCTCTCTCTCTCTAAACCGAACACACTACACACACTAACACTTAGGATATTTTCTCTTAATTGAAATATGGACACCTATCCTTACTAAAATAGGAAGTCGGTTTTGGCTAAAGAGGTTTGGATAATAGACCAAACAAACCCTAAACTTATCTCACTTGGCAATAAATACCCCTAAACTTCCAAATAAAATAAAACTTATCCCTTAACTTTTAATTCCAAAAATTATTAAAATTAAAGACTTATAAAATAAATAAATAAAATACCTAGTTATTACAACATCTCCCCCTTAAAAGAATTCCGTCCCGGAATTCACTCAAGCAACGAACTAGGGTAACTACTGTTGAAAAGATATCAAATTCTATGAACACATCAAAGTGTTTACGGAACCCTCAAAGGACTTTTTACTAGACCCACCGCTTTAATGCTTCTAGTTTACCATTTGTTCCCACTTCAATATTTCAACCCAAAACATCAAGAGTTTTAATTCTCACAAGAAATCCGCCCCTCTAAAACAACGATACACACTCAATAATCAAATCCTACGAAGGTTCAAATTAACTCGAAAATTCACTTATCTCTTAGAAAGAAATAACTTATACTCATATGAATCTAATCCAAATAACAGAACATTATATGCTTACTCGGGACATTTACCACGCTAATACTATTTTTAACCTCACCGGCCTTTTACTACAAACGTCGTGTTCTACACTTTTACAATACTAACTCTAAAACGTAAACATATACTTTCAATATAAAATTTGCTTAGTAAATACTACCTATTTCTTATACTCTTTCATGGAATAGAATATACTCAACACGAATCACTTTATATCACGGAAAAATTTCTCAATTTTATCAAACCCGTAAACTTCATCCTACCATTTCCATTTCCCATGAAAGCATAGCATAATTACTATAATCACACAACCATACTTAATTGCACTTGACACCAATTCATCCATCAAATTAAAACAAAGTCTAAATAGCAACTTAATTTCTCGAATATCAGCAAAACACAATTTCAAACATTTCAATTATCTCAATAACCTCACCACCATAACTCATACCGACTTCCATCCAAATATCAATACCAATTCATTCCTTAATAATATAACAAACTCGCTATCACACCAATTCCTTACATTTCCAACTTAGCACAAAAATACTAACACAAATCTTTAGACATTTGTTTCACTTAAACCACTCCGCAATATGAAATTTATCAACACCGGTCTCACCTTACCCAACTAAAATAATTACCAAATCATCATATAATAATTTCACTACAAAACTAAGCCGAAAAGAATTCATCACAACTCCGTTAAAAATTTCATGTCACTAATCATATAACTCATTAACGACTTAACATGCAAAGTCCAGCACCAAGTTTAAGACACCTCTTTATCTTAAACAACTCCATAAAGAGGGTTCATCACACGACCATCAAAATATTTATTGATCATTGCTTTCTTCCCACTAATCATAACACTTAATATAAATCCCTTTTTCAACTTAAATTCTCCAATCCATGGGAAGTATTAGGTAAACATCCAACCCATTGAACCATTTTTCTATATCCAGCAAACTCTCAAGCATCAATTTCTTATACTTTATTATCATAGTATGCATATTCTCTTTCAGTTAAGTCCAGGTTATCAACAACCTAGTTTTCTAACCTTGCGACCCACTATCGCCAACGCTTCCCCCACATCATTCCACCTTTGATCCAATCCGGTGTTTTCTAACGGTACAACCTTACTTGCTTCGGCTAAGCCCTTCTGTAGAATCGACACGGGAAAGGATGAATGAACTATCACTATGCGTAACCCTTCAATACCAAGGCGCATACCAACAATTTAGTACCCTCCTAACTACAACAACTCTTACTCCAAGAGGAAAACCCGCGTGATACAAACAAGGTATAATATCCCAGATCAATCATACCAATATCATTCACAAATCCAGACTCCAGGTTCAACTCATCCTACTACCCTTGCTATGACGGAATCTCCACTAGTCATGACGAGTCGCCTCGCGAATGCACAGTCGCATACAGTGTGAAATCAGATAGACATTCGAAATAAAGATTCTATGCCACAACGGTTAGACTCAAACAAGAGCTGCGCAATAGAACTATATCAAATATTCTAAGGCTATTTAGTTCCTACTGTATACCACTTATAAGGCAGTCACTTAACAACCTATCAGGACTAGCATAAATTCCTACTGGCAAGTAATAGTCATGCAGCAAAGTGTAATAAGCACCAGGCAATCTAGCATACATACTCATATGTTCTAGAAAGCAATAAATTACACTAAGTACTCTACCTTTTCCCTTGGCCTCGGCTGACTGTACACACTGCGCCTTCGATCACCGTCTCTAAAATGTCCCAACAATCCAACACTAAAAAAAATAACGACATTCTACTCCCCAATAGATTACAAAATCAACTTGGAGTATCACCTTAACCCGTAGTTGAACATTTCTCCATAGGTCATCCCCAACTCTACCGTCACTTCTCTAATCCAAAATATATCTAAGACAGACAACACTTTCTTGCATTAATTACACTGACCCGAACCTTAGATTACAATTGATTTCCACACTTGCCACAACATCACTCTCATACTACTACCACGTCCTATCCCATGGTCCTTCACCCCGATCATTACATTCGATTATTTTCTTCTATTCTTTCCTCAACATAAAATACGTTTCCCCAAGGATAGCTCACCAGGAGGTGCTTACTCTAGACCGATCCTATGAGCTAGCTTTCTTTCACCTCCAAACCAATCGCACACACCCAATTCCCACAATTACTATACTTAACCAATAATTTCACCACACCTCATATCAGGAATTTAACCGAGTTAATCCGAAATCACATCCATTGCCCGAAACAACCACACACTTTTTCATTTTTCAAATATCGTTAACATATTCTTTCAAAACGATAATAAACAATTTGGATCTACACTATACACCCATCCCCAAAATATAACAACCATAAAAACATTTTTATAACAAAATCAGTACATCTTTATTTCACCTCGTACCTCTTTCAGCACAAAATATGTCATCGTGCCTCTTTCCACGTACAATATTTCACCGTGCCTCTTTCAGCACAAAGTATATATATATATATACATATATATTTTTATGTATCACAAATCATTTAACACGTTTAAAATTTTATTCATAACATAAACTTTAACATTTGGAGGCATAACCTAGCGTTTGAAATACTGAATTATACATAACGCCACATTCTACACTTTCGCAATAACTTTCCAAAATTCTAACATGCACCTTCAATTTGAAAAAAATTGTAAACAATTGCAAGTGTTAGATCATTCATTCCAATTTAAACTACCATCCACTTTCGTTCTCATACAATAAATTTTACTACCACCTTGATAAATCTTTCAAATCCAAACACATATGATAACGGGTTGTCACCTTGATCACTAATAGCTTTTCCTTACTAATCACTCCCAAAAACAATCTTCACTTTCTAGTTCAATTATCCCTGATTTCTCACTTAAATTTATCCCAAGCAATATCATAATGAATAAGCATACTAAATTCGATATCATCCAAAATATTTGTTACACTCTTACTAAATTAGAACCAACCTCTTTTCACACCAAATGCTTCCAAACCTACACTCTTACTAACCCTTATCGAAATTAATTCATATATCCTTAATATAAAACTTGTTAACAAACGGAAACTTTAAATCAATCACTCGAAAATCTCTTCTTTCATCATAACTACTTATTCCAATATATACCGAATTACCGAGGATCACTTATCATTACCTAATCGACAATTTTAACAAAAATCAAGTTCCAACACCATCCTATACTTACTACTACCTCAAATTCCGACAACATTATCAAAAATAACTTAATAGGCACTCCACTCCTATCTATATTACCAATACAATTATCAAATTCTTTTCTAACGCATATAAGCAACAAAAGATTGAAAACACAATTAATCAGTTTGTACCGAAGTCAAATAGCACTTTAGCACGTGTAGAGTTTATATAAATATACCTGTCTTCGTCTCTATCCATACGTCGAGACCGACTTGCCACTCTGTAGATTTCAACAAGGTTAATATACACATAGGCACATACCCCATATAATAAGGTATTCCAGTCCAATCATGTAACTGTAAGTTCACAATTACACTGGCCAGGTGTAACTCGAATTTACCTTACATGATGTTCCTTCTACCTTGTTATACTTAATATCCCAAGGTTCTAAAATAATAGGGACATCCTACTTCACATGCAGTTTAAGTCTAGGTACATATACTAATACCTAAATCCCTTAAACTAGGGCTCTGATACCATCTGTAACAACCCGGTTTCCCAAACATGTTTCAAATAACATATATTGCATCACATAGTTACATTTATAAAAAAAAATTACCAAACAAATCACGTACGGTCCCAACAGTCTCGAAACGATACAACATAACACATATTCAGTTCCTAATCCTTGTCAGCTATTAACCCCGCCTTACACATTAATTCTTCCCTTTGTTAACGAACGATCCTCAACCTGGAATACATATTTTTAAAACAGAAATGATGAGGGTTAGACCTAATGGTCCAGTGAGAAAATCCCTGTCAGTTGAAACTTGCCAAGAATCCAATTAAATAAAACCTTTTTATACAAACACACATATATTACACGTAATTAAATACCAACCAAGACTTGCGTTCCGTATCCACTCATTCCCCCTTATTCCTCCACAATTGGCCAAACTAGTGGTTGCAAGCCAACTAGTCAATTTACTCTGCTGTACAACATCTAAAGTAAATACGCCTGTCCGCTTACCGGAACCCGGCAACACACCGGTCCGCACCTCGGATCCCGGCCCCGTATTCTCGCAGAATACTCATATAATTACAGTATACCATCATGTATATAAACATTTCAATAAAAGCACATAATCACATTATGTATCACATTCTCAATCCATACATATCCATTTCATATAGATATAAATCACATATATATGTATTCCAGTTGAAAAACGTTTTTAAATAAAACTCACCTGAATGCTTTTCCAAAAGTTCTCCAAAAATCTCTTCAACAAGTCCCACTTTTATCTTTGAATTTTACTATCTGAAATAGTTAATTAACAAGAATACACCTCATTAATAAATCTGTATTTTAACACTTTTCGCAACCCACAGCTTGCGAATTCCTCACTTTTCGCAACCCACTGTTGCGAAAACCAAAGAACTCGCAACCCACTATTGCAAAAACCTCAGAACTCGCAACCCACTGTTGCGAAAACCTCAGAAGTCGCAACCCACTGTTGCGAAAACCTCAGAACTCGCAACCCACTGTTGCGAAAACCTGAAAAATTACTGTTCATCCTAAAAACCCAGAAATCGTACTTTTAAGCTATGCATGCTGCTGTAAAGGTGCAGATATGTTTAAGACTATGAACATAACCTAACCTTAAGCTTAGATTTCCTAAAACATCCATTTTTAACAAAACCCACCTAAAAACTTAACTAGCAAACTCAAGAACACTTTTAAGAAATTAAAACACATACTAGGATGGATTTGTTACCTTGCTTACTTCAGTTTGGTCCTTAAATCACAGCAGCAAACTCTGGATTTCCTCCTTCTTCTTTCCCTTAATCTCTCTCTCGATTTCCTTCTCTCTCTCTCTAAACCGAACACACTACACACACTAACACTTAGGATATTTTCTCTTAATTGAAATATGGACACCTATCCTTACTAAAATAGGAAGTCGGTTTTGGCTAAAGAGGTTTAGATAAAAGACCAAACAAACCCTAAACTTATCTCACTTGGCAATAAATACCCCTAAACTTCCAAATAAAATAAAACTTGTCCCTTAACTTCTAATTCCAAAAATTATTAAAATTAAAGACTTATAAAATAAATAAATAAAATACCTAGTTATTACAACGGGTTCTAAACTGAGATGTTTAGAAGCCATAGATCTTTGCTCCCCCTTAATGGTACATATACTCTTCAAAAAAATTCACCGCTTCTCTTCTGTTTTCAATCATGTGTGTGGTATATATGTAACATTCCGCACAACACATGATGAACCTACAAAACAGATTAAGCAGATTTTGGTACCCAATGGCGCTTGGGTCCTAGTGTATTAGGTGTAGATTTCTTAGAAGGAATACTGTAAGTACCGTACCAATAAGAAGTATAATCTTTATGTACAAAATCATTTGATCCACATTAAGAACAACAGATTTTCTTATGTGCCAACCTAATCAGATGATTTGCGGAATGAATAGGATTAGGTTTAGCAGAAGATTTACCTTTCGGCGCATTGTTCTTTTTGGCCTTTGATGTGGAAGCTGATGATTTTGGTACATCTTTCTTTGGAATCGTTGTGCCTTTGACTCTCCATTCCATATTCACCTTTTTAAAGACTGGAACTTCTTCAGGTTTGGAAGTATTAACTTTAGGCACATTTGGTTTGTTATCTGATTTATCAAGCAGAGGATTATAGAAGAGATTTGTAGAACGAATCTGACCTTTTGAGAAATCAGTTGATCTATTAAATTGTTTAGAAGAAATGTTTTTAAAACTTGAACTTGAAGCAGTTTTAAAAGAGCATTCAGAATCATTTGAATTAACAAATGGAGTCTGAAAGATAGTATCAGGACTAACCTGCTTTGAGACATCAAATTTAAAAATGATGTCTTCAAGTTCTTTAACTTTGTTTATCAAAACATTTTTTTCTTTAGAAATTAGATCAAATTTCTTTTGGAGATCAGATTTGATCAATTGATCCTTCATAATATCATTTGATAAACCAGATAATCTTTTGGTAAGATTAAGAATCGCATCTTCAAAATATTTGTGTTCCGATTCAAAATATTTTTCCAAGATTTTTCTTTTATCAGTTATATCTTTGAAAGTATCCATATTTTTCTTTTTAAGAGTTTTATTTTCCTTTTCAAAGAGATTTTTCTTTTCCGTGAAATCTTTTCTTTCCTTTTCCAAAACATTTTCCAATTCGGAGATTTTCACGGAAAGCTCAGAACTTTTAATCTCAAAAGATTTGCGTTCAGTTTCAAAAACAGTTCTTTCTTTTTCTTGCTTCTCTTTTTCAAGATATAAAACTTTTTCAAAGTCGGAGACTTGCTTCAAAAGTTTTACATATTTAAGCTCAAATTCTTTCTTTTCTTCAAGAGAAAAATTAGACAGTTTTCTCTTTAGCTCAGTGTTTTCACTGTCCAAACTTTTTTCTTTATCTTGAACTTCTTTTAATTGAGCATGTAACTTTAAGTTCCACTTCACTCTCTTTTCTTCCCTAATCTTCATATCAGTATTTTCTTTTTGAAGAGTTGTTACTTTCTCTTGAAGTTTCTCGATTTGATCGTGTAGACTCGAGTTGTCTTTCTTTGCTTCAAGATCTGCAATATAAACGTCAAGATCAGTAACCATTTTAATAAGTCTATCATTTGAAGAAGAAATGTCAAAATTTGTCTTTTCAGATCCGTATTTTCTTTTTCCAATGCTTTTATACTCCCTTAAAGCTCCTTCATGTCATCTTGATGAGTTGAATGATTTGAAGTATTAGTTTTAATAAGAGTTTGCTTCAAACTTTCACTACTGGATTTAACAAAAGTTTGCTTCAAACTTTCATTATTAGATTTAAAAGAAATTTGTGGAGTTGGAGGTATTTCGGTTATAAGATCTTGTTGCAATCTTAAAACCCTATCTTCTGTATAAGTAGACATGTTGAAAAAACCTGAAAAGAAACACAAAAAAAATTAGATGAAAAATATGAAAATAATACTACCTAATAGAGTGATCGTCAAGAGAAACTTCGATTAGAAGTTAGAATTATGTGCACACTCTTAAACTATAGAAAAACACAATTAAAGTCAGAAAGATTTTCAAAAATAAAATTTGAAAAACAAATTTTAAATTTGTCTTCCAAAAATTAAATCCGAAAAATTTACGCGGATATGTTGGACTTTAATCGTCAAACCTGCAAAATACAAGAAAAATTTATCAGTTATGAGTAAAAGCAGGTAAAAAAAATTCGACACCAAAATTGTAAACACAAAACTGACTAAGAATATCAAAAAATACAAAATATAGGGACTAAAGTGAAAAATACTAAGACTCAACAAAAAACAAGGACTAAAATTGACAAAAATTGAAACTTAAGACTCTAAGGACTAAAAGTGTAAAAACTAGAAACTATCAAGTAAAGGGACTAAAAATGTAAAAATTTAAAACTTAAACTAGAAGAACAAAAATGACTAAACTAGAGGACTAAAATTGTAATAAACCTAAAATACAAACTAAAGGGACCGGAAGAGTAAAATTCTCAAACTATAACTACAGGGACCAAATTCAACAAACACTAAACCTACAAGATTCACTGTTCATCATCTTTAACCTCAAACATAAAATCACGATCTGTTGGTTTTTTTTTTAGATTCTATATCTCGCTCAAATCTCGACCAAACTCAGTGATTTTTGTTTCTATGTGTTCCACAATCAAAAACAAATCGAATGGAACGAAAGTTGTACGATCATGCAAGCATAAACCGATGAGATTGAAGCTTAAAGTTTCCTCCGGCGAGAACCGTTTTTCCGATGAGATCTCCGACGAGAGTGAAAGTTGTTGGTTTCTTTGCTGTTTTTGACGAAAATTGTAGCAATGTGATCAAAACCTTAAGACAAACAGATTTATGATGAAAAGAAACCCAAAATCCCTCGCAAATTCCCTTTTCCGGCGAAGCCCGATTTTCCAGCGAGAACTCCGACGTGATGAAATCTGAGGATTTCGTATCCTGTATGATCTGAAACCTGAGGATTTCGTATCCTGTATGATCCGAAACCTTTTGATGATGAAACACGAACCGAAATCTGATAGTTTCGTATGCAGTAGAGACCGAAATCTGGTGGGTTTCGTATGCAACAGAAACCGAAATCTGATGGTTTCGTACGTAGCAGAGACCGAAATCTGGTGGGTTTCATATGAAGCAGGAACCGAAACCTGATGGTTTCGTATCAAGCAGGAACCGAAACCTGAGGGTTTCGTATGCTTGATGATCCGAAATCCTTGTTTTGCAAAGATAAAACACACGCACACCCTATATACACACACACTCGTGATACACACACACAACTAACAATTAAACACAAACACACACTCACACAGCAAAAAATAAAGAAGGATCTGAGGATTTCGTATGCTTGATGATCCAAAACCCTTTTAGATTTAAGCACTCACATTAGCTGCTCAACCAAACACACAGCTAAAAAAATATGGGTTCGTATGCTGTATGATCCGAAACCATCTAATAAGCACACATACACACAACTGAATCACACACACACTCAGCACACATTTACTATGTGTGATCCGAAACCAATCACAAGAAGCATGCGAATTCTTCCTTCACAATATAGCTATGGCATGTGAATTTCTTTCTTTTCTCCACTGTGTGAAACCTGCACATTTACTAACTCACCAAACAATATTAGAATTTGATTTATGGATCAAACTTAACTAAAAACACATTTTTAAAACCAACATTAACAAAAAATTAGATCAAACTTCAAGATCTAAAAAATATTTTCAAGAACACATGAAGATCTTCAAGAACACATTCAACTCAAAAATTTCAAAAATGAGATTTTATGATTAAAACTTGAAATTTAAGATTGAAACATGTTCAAAAACATTTTTTATAAATGATTTCGCACAAAAACAAATCAAAACATCAATATTTTGCATAATCAATCTCCAAAAAATTTCACATACTTCATTTTCTCAAGAACACCAAATTTTACAAAATCTTCAAATTCTTCAAATCTTGTTGTGTTTTTTGTGAAATTGATGAAGCAAAACAGATTTAGAATGATGGAGAAACACTTTGCAATCAAAATCAAATCAAAAAACAAACAAGAAATGCATAACCCATTTGTGTTCTTGAAATCTTCATAAATGGAGATTTTCTTCAAAAATCTTCAAAAAATCTTCAAATCTTCAACAAATTGGACGAATTTTGTACATAATTCGATCTCCCAATGCTCTGATACCAATTGTTAACACCATTTTCTATTAGGTAATCATCAAATCATCCATTGATCTTGAACATAATAGAGATTACATATGATTGATGCATTTTCTCTCTTTAGAATGCTCTCACTTCTCTCCAGAATATTACAATTTAGATCATTAACTTTGCTTAACAACTAAGCTAAAACTATTTATACCTATGAATTACAACACATTAAATGCTAATTACATTGAATCTCTATTTAACACTACTTTGACTTTGACATCTTTGACTTTTACTTTGACTTTACAATGTTTGACCATTACAAGACTTTACAATAAATATTGAATACAATAATGCTCTAACAGATACCAATTGTGAGTTCTAGATCAATGCAACGAATAAAAGAAATCAACAGATATCAAACAAGTGTTATGATTTCAACTGGTCATCCAATTCACTTTCAATAATAGAGAGAGTTTACAATACGTTTCAAGAAAGTGTAAAGACAACTAGCTTAATGAACTTTAAATACTCTGGGCCCATAGCTACAAGCCCATGGCCCGTTTACACAATTAAGGCTCAAATATAGAAAATAATATATTAGACCTTAAACTTCTATTCAACTAAATTTGACCCTAACAGTCCATATGTCCATGTTAGGATTGATCCTGAAGTTCCAGGCACCGCTACAAGAGCTGCCATTCCTGAAAGAATCATTCCAAGGGAAGTTCACACTTGGACTGATAAATACAAGAAGAAGGTGGCTATCGACACTAAAGCCAAATCTATCATCTCTATGGCTCTTCCTGACGAAGTCTACCATTCCGTCATGAACCTGAAAACCTCCAAAGCCATGTCGGACACAATCTGTGTTCAATATGAAGGTACGTCTGAAGTCCAGGACTCAAAAAAGATCAACCTGGTAAGACAGTACAAAAGCTTCATTTGTGGTAAGAATGAATCTCTCTCTGAAGTACATCGGCGGTTTAACTGTTTAATTATTGACCTAAAAACCGTTGGTAAGGAATATTCTAACTTTGAGATCCTGACAAAGTTTCTAGAATGTCTACCTGAAAGCTGGGACAGTTATTCAACATGTCTCAAGCTCTCAAAGGATCTAAAATCTATGACTCTCTCTACCTTATTTGGCACTATGCTCAATCATGAGCAGTCGTGTCATCTTAAGAAGAATCTTGTAAAAGATTCCAAAAGCACACATGTTGCTTTACTCTCAGAGTCACCTTCCACTCAGCGATCAACTATCACTATTACTGAGTTGGAATCTAACTCTGATGACTTATCTGAAGCTGATCCTTCAGAAATGGATGAGTCTTTGGCCCTACTGACTAATTCTTTCAGGAGATTCACCAGAAAGAGTAACTTCAGAAGAAACAAACCTCTCGCACTCACTGATAAGCCAAAATCGTCAACCCCTGTTGATAAGGCTACTGCTACTTGCTATAACTGTGAAAGGATCAATCACTTTGCTAGTGAATGCAGATCCAAGAAGGTCTTCAAACCCTCATCTTCTTCCTACACGAAATCCTATAACCCCAGGCCTAGAGATGACAAATACAAGAAGCTGAAAGAAAAGTATTCAAAGATGAAAAACTTTAAGAAGAAAGGCAAAGGCATGATCGCTGAAGATCATGACTGGGCTCTTTCTGATGAAGAATCATCTGACTCTGAAGATGATGATGAGGCCAATCTCTGCCTCGTGGCAAAAATAGAAGAAGAGGAAGAAAAATCGGAAATTCCCTCTACTTTAACTTCTACCTCTAAACTATCAACTTCCTTCTTTACTAATATTTCATATATTAATGAAGCTGATAGTCTTCGGAAAATCGATCTTCTGACTGAAATTTATATGATGCCATGAATGGCAAGACCATCATTGAAAATCAAAACATTGATCTAGTTGAATAGCTTAGAAATTGTCACCTTCAATTAGAAAAGCTTTCTAAAATTGAAGAAGATTTAAAAGATCAGGTCCATATAAATCATATAGTTAAAATCGAATGTGAATAAGCTATCGCTGCATTAAAAGCTGAAAGGGCTACTGTTGAAGGATGGTGTAAATCCTCAACAACGATCACTGAGATAATAAAGTCTCAGATTCCCCTGAGTGACAAACGTGGTCTTGGTTAGAAAGCTGACGCTGAAGAACCAACCACTGATCGTTCCATGCTTAAGTTTGGAATGTTCATGTCCTCTATCCCTCACACTTCTTCATCTCAGTGTTCCTCTTCTAAAACTCCCACTCCTGAGGAAACCTCTACCTCAAGTTCTAAACATAAAGGTAAAGGTAAAGAAAAAGTTTTTAATCAAAAACCTCAGAAGGGTACTTTTGTATCTAAGCTGAATGTTTCTAAAACATCAGTAATTCATCCCTCTACTTCTAAGAACAAGATCCCTGGATTTATTCAGCGATCTACTCCTATAATCAGAATAGATGTAATTGGTAAGAAATCAGAAGAACTGATTGTTCCTTCAATTTCCAATGCCAAATGTATACTTGGTGTTGGCCCTGCTCTCTTAAAATTTTCGGCTAAGCATGCAAATGGTCCTAAAGCTACTTTTAGCTATAGGAAATGTTATCACTGTGGACTTACCAATCATATTGCTAGTAAGTGCCCCACAACCACCAAAGCTGAAAAGTTAGCTAAGGTGAAGATCAATGCCCCCAAGGCAAAGAAGACCAATCCTGGTGCAAATCAGGTTAAGGTGAAACCATCCACTGAAGTTAAGAAATTAACTAAAGTGAAGACTATTCCTGAAGCTGAATCTTCAAATGCTGCGAAGATTGCTGAACCTTCCACTTCCTCTACCACCACTGAAAAATGTGGGCCCATGGTAAAATGGGTGCCCAAGTCAAACTAATCTTCCTTTGTGTGCAAGTCCTGAAGGGTATCTGGTATCTCGATAGAGGATGCTCTAAACACATGACTGGAAAAAATAACCTGTTCGATGAATATAAGTAAGAGAAGGGTCCCTCAGTGACCTTCGGTGGAAATGGAAAAGGCTATACCCGAAGGTTTGGTGTACTCTCTAATGGTACAACAACCTTCAGAAGAGTCGCTTATGTTGAAGGACTGAATCACAATCTTCTAAGCATCAGTCAGCTGTGTGACAAGGATCACAAAGTGATTTTCACTAAGGAATCCTGCTTTGTCACTGACAAAAAAGGAGAAGATCGCTCTCAACGGATACCATATGGAAAATGTTTACGTTATAAACATGGACTCTACAACCACTGAGAACTCATGTTTCTTCTCAAAAGCCTCATCTGATGTCAATTGGCTATGGCATAAGAGGCTCTCTCATCTCAACTTCAAGACACTGAATACTCTTTCTTCTAAAGAGTTGGTCACTGGTCTACCTCAACACCCATACGCTAAGGAGTCTCTATGTTCAGCGTGTGAAAAAAGGAAACAAACCAAGGCAAGCTTCAAGTCTAAATAGGTTTCCTCAGTGTCATCTCCTCTACAACTTCTCCATATGGATTTGTTTGGCCCTGTTAACAAACAATCCCTCGTTGGAAAGAAATATACATTGGTCATAGTTGATGAATTCTCTCGCTATACCTGGGTAATGTTTCTCCGTTCTAAGAGCGATACCCCTGAAGAACTCATCACCTTTGTCAGGAAAATGGAAGTCCTGAATAACATGACCGTTCGCTCAATAAGGAGTGATCATGGGACTGAATTCAAAAACAGTTCTCTTGATTCCTTCTTTGAAAGCAAGGGTATTTCTCACAACGTTTCCTCAGTAAGAACACCTCAACAAAATGGAGTCGCTGAAAGAAGAAATCGAACTATCATAGAAGATGCACGTTCAATGCTCAGTGATTCTCACCTGCCTACTCAGTTTTGGGCAGAAGCTGTCAACACTGCTTGTTTCACTCTTAGAATTCGAATGAATTTGAAAGAGGGATTCTAAGTTCTATTTAAAATCCGCGAAGCTGAAAGAATTTAAACGGTGAAAAGTTACTTTACGTTAGAGTTATAACGGTTTCAAACACTGTGAAATACCACAAAAGATATTAATTGAAACGTGGTATAATCAAATGAAAAAAATGCTGACACGTGTTATTTCATAGAAATCAACACAAGTTGAAGTTCTGAATAACAAGTTCAGAATTTTGAGAATGCACTCAGAAGTTCTGAGTACACAAATCAGAAGAAATTTCCTTGAAACCAAAATTCATTTAAATTTCAACTTCAGAAGTAGTTTGAACAGATAGAAGATTGTTTTTATCATCATAAGTCTGTCCCTCTTAAGATGATTTGTGATTTCTGAAAAAACATTTAAATTCTAACTTCTGACCTTGAAAACCTTTTTAAGAATTCAGAAGTAGTTTGAACAAGTGAAAATTGTTTATCATTGAAAGCTTGTTCCCCTTAGAATGATAAGAAAATAATACAAACCTTGTAAACATCTTAGAGTGGTTTCTGAAAGATATAAATGCTCCCCCTTGACTTAAGCATATACTCAAACACATATTAGACATAAAGGAATAAAAAAAATAAAAGAAAAAGAACTTAACATTAAATTGAAACACTTGTAAATTCCAGAAATGAGTTTTGAAAGGTACAGTCAGAAGATCTGAGTAACCTATTCAGAAAAAAATTTTAAGTCAGATTTCTGAAGTATGGACTTAGAAGTTCTGAACTCAAGACTCAGAACATCTGAGTAAGAGAGTCATAATTCTGAGTACTCTACTCAGAAAATCTTACTTAGAAAAAAAATCATTTTTGAGAAATACAAAATGTAATAAATTAGTCAGATTAATATCTTACATATGAGAAAAGTGAACCTTTTGTGATCAAGAGGCTTTGTGAACAAGTCAGCCAATTGATACTTTGTGTGCACAAAATGCATTTCTATAGTTCCCCTTTCCACATAATCCTTAATGAAGTGATACCTTACATCAATATGTTTGGTTTTTGAGTGTTGAACAGGATTCTGAGTGATGGCAATGGCACTTTCTAAATCACAATAAATGGGAATCTTGTTGAGTTGATAGCCATAATCCATGAGTTGTGTTTTCATCCACAGAGTTTGAGAACAGCAAGCAGCAGCAGCTACATATTCTGCTTCAGCAGTTGATGTGGACACACAATTTTGCTTCTTTAAAGCCCAACTCGCTATCTTATCTCCCAAAAAGTGACAAGCACCAGAAGTACTTTTCCTGTCCAATCTGCTTCCTGCATGATCAGCATCAGTAAAAGCAGTTAATTTGAAATCAGTTTCTTTTGGATACCAAAGGCCCAAATCAGATGAACGTTTGAGATATCTTAAGATCCTTTTTACAGCCAGCAAATGAGATTCTTTTGGATTTGATTGAAATCTAGCCCAGAAACATGTAGCAAACATGATATTTGGTCTACTTGCAGTCAGATAAAGTAAAGAACCAATCATGCCCCTATAAACCTTGTTATCTACTGAAACTCCAGAGAGATCAGCATCTAACTTGACATTAGTAGCCATAGGTGTTCCCATAGCAGCACAATCAGACATCTTAAACTTTTTCAAAATATCTTTTACATATTTTCCTTGATTTATAAAAATTCCATTTGGTAATTGTTTTACTTGAAGACCAAGGAAAAAGTTTAATTCTCCCATCATGCTCATTTCAAATTTAAATTTCATGATATCTTAGAATTCATCACATAATTCTGCACTTGTAGAACCAAATATTATGTCATCTACATATATCTGAATAAAAATCAAATCATCACCTTCTTTCTTTATAAATAAGGTAGTAACAATTTTACCTTTCTTGAAGCCATTTTCTAATAAGTATTGAGTTAGAGTGTCATACCAGGCTCTTGGTGCTTGTTTCAGACCATACAATGTTTTATCTAAAACATACACATGATCTGGAAACTCAGGATCAATAAACCCTTCTGGTTGATAGACATAAACTTCTTCATTCAGTATACCATTCAAAAATGCTGATTTGACATCCATTTGGTATAGTTTGAAGTTCTTATGTGCAACATATGCCAAAAATATTTTGATTGCTTCAATTATGGCAACTGGTGCAAATGTCTCATCATAATCAATTCCTTCTTGTTGTGAATATCCCTTAGCAACCAATCTAGCCTTATTTCTGACAACAACACCTGACTCATCTTTCTTGTTTCTGAACACCCATTTTGTTCCAATAATTGATTTTCCTTCAGGCTTTGGAATGAGTCTCCAAACTTTATTTCATTCAAATTGTAGCAACTCATCTTGCATTGCTAAAATCCAGTCTGGATCCTCTAAGGCTTCAGTGGCTTTCTTAGGTTCCATCATACTTAGAAATCCTTCAAACATTGCTTCATTTGCTGTTGCTGATCTTGTTTGAACTCCCACTGATGGATCTCCTATTACTTGATGAATAGGATGGTCTTTTGTCCATTTGTTTGAACTTGGAAGCACATCAATCTCATAAAGATTGTTGTTTGTATCTGTTAGAACCAGATCCGTGCAACAAATAAGAAATCAGTAATATGAATCAATAAGAACAATGATTTCCAACTGTCATCCCTTTCATTAACTTTCAGAGAGAATGTTTACAATACGAATAGAAAGCTAAAGAGATGATTAGCTTGTTTTTCCAAGCTAATCTCACATTAAATACTATGGGCCCGTGGTTAACAAGCCCACGGCCCGTTCACTAATCAGGCTCAAATTAAACTATTACAATTCAACCCTTGAACTTTAAATCAACTATAAAACATGCCCTAACAATCTCCCCTTTGATTTGAAGTTCGAGTTCGCGCCAGTTTGAAACATATCTTTTGCGCAGCGCGAAGTGAATCTCGAACAATCTGATGGCGCGGCGATAGTCGATGCGATCTTCAATCATTTCCATGGCATTCCGAGCAATAGTTTCATTCTGATTCGGAACATAAGAGTACATTGGATTCTCAGACTCGTGCTGAATAATCTTTCGAATAGCATCTCTGACCTTTAGAAGCGTGCCGTCACAAAATCTGTCTACCTGACTGAAACGCAGAAACTTCTTTTCGTTCTGTTCGTTGATGTAGACTATCCCAAATTCAGGTTGTAGAAGCAGTGAGTTCTCGGGATACATCTTCAGCTCAGGGGCATCCAGATTCGGCTTGATCAGATTTACCTTTTTCGCCTTGTTCTCGATAGCCATTTGGAAGTCCGTTAGATAAGTCATCATGATGGTGCGGACCAGGTATCGACGAACAGCTTCGAGAGCCTTTGTAATCTCTAGCGGTCTGATGGTTCTTGTACGTAAGTCTTTCAGAATAACCAGAAAGTCGAGCGGTCGAAGGTTCTTGAAGTCAGCTTCTGAAAAATTCCATTCGTTCCCATCTTCACGTCGAACAATGAAAACTGGGTAGACGATCCTCATAATGCGTCTTGAATAGATACTGATTACCTCTGTGATCCGAAGTTTGGTTCTGACTTGGTTGACTGGAAGACATCGCTGAATTGCTAGTATATACCGGCGTTGAAATTTTAGGCTTAAGTTGTAAATACCCAGACAGAAGGTCGGCTCGATCGGGCGAAACTTGTGTATGAGCAGCTTTTTCCGGGATTCCTCCAGATGAGGGATAAGTACAGTGATCTTCTCCCAACGGATTTGTTGCTGTTGAGGAGGAGGAGGAAGATCAGAAGCTGTCGTGGGAGGAGTAGTTGTCGGAAGATCGGAAGTAGTAGACTCGGGTCTTGTTGATGATGTTCCGGCGGGTTGAGCATAGTGAACGGGGGATGTTCCATACAAATTTTGGAGCAGGAACTGATCATAATCAATATTGTCGTCCTCATCAGTGGGGAAGACCAAATTTACCTGGAGATTTACGGCACTGACGGCTTTTTCGTACCATGCATCTTCGGTCTCCGGGTTTGCTTCACAATCTGGATCTATCATGTCCAGAATCGGTATGTCTGATGAGTCAAAATCAATCAGTTCCTGTGTTGAACCCTCGGGCTTTTCAACCGTCGGGTCTTCTTCATCTGAGATCTCCATGTCTATAACCATGTCTGCTAAAGGCAACTCGGCTTCAGGTGCTTCTGTTGTAGCTGCCGTAGTTGGGGGTTCCTGATGAACCACAGTTGTAGCTTCAGTCTGGATCAAGGAGGCGGTCTCGGTCAGACGTTGTCTTTCTCCCCCTCACGGTGATCAGGATCACCCTGGTCATCGTGTTTCCGCTTCAGGCCGCCTGCTTGACTCTTGCAGGTATCTTCGAGTGAGCGGACTCTCTCGGACAGCGTTGTGAGCGCTTGGTTGTACTCCTTGAGAGTAGACTCAATGGCGTCTAAGCGAGTGGTAATAGATGAAGATGGAGCAGTGACCTGTGATCGGAGAACTGATATAAGGTCTGCTTCGGTAGAGGCGGTTGTGTCTGATTCCTGGAGCAGTTGGGCCAATAGCATCGTCTTCAGGGTGTCCACCGAATAGATAGGTTGCGGTTGAATCGGTGGAGGTACATGGGCGGTTTCAATTTCGACGAGGTGGCCTTTACGTTTGATAGCGCGCATCGCTTTGGCAAGTTCAGCGGCTACATGTTGCTACATCTGTTGCTCCATATCCTGACGGACAACCTTAAGGGTGCTGTCCAGGGACCCTGGTGACACAAAGTCTGGGCGAGTAACTCCGGGTTCACTTAGATTACCCGTTGAGGCAACTACCGCGGGGGTAGACCCACCTACGTTCACAGTCCGGACAACAGGTGTCCGGACAGCAACAGTTTCCGGATGGCAAGATAGTTTCCGGATAAAGTTGAGCATTCCGGACAAGTTAGGACTGTCCGGATACTCTGGGATTTTCACAAAAATTGCTCTGGCCTTGTACATTTTGCCAAAATAGGACTGTTTGGAATTAAAAATGAGCCTTCTCTCGCTCCCCCTTGAATTGAGCTTGGGAAGAAACTTGCTCCCCCTTGGATGATGCAGAGTTGTGCAATGGAGAGTCCGACACACAAAAAACTTGTTGACACTTAAAGAGAAAAAGATGTGTCGCTCCCCCTCAAATGATGAACATGACTTAAAAAACACACAGGAGTATCCACACACAAAAAAACTTTTCAGCAGATAAAAAATTGTGTGTGACGCTCCCCCTCAACAGTAGAATGTACTTACCTGATGGCTGATCATGCTCCCCCTAAACACATGAGCAGTTTTGAAAGCACAGGTAGACAAGCCTCACGTCTTCGCAATATTGTTCCTTGTAGATCGTGAGCAGCTCCCTCCTTCCGGTCATGTGTGTGGAGCATCCAGTGTCTAAGAGTCACACATGACCGTCCTGCAAAACAAGATTAGCGGACCTTTGGTAGCCAGATTTGCCTGGCTCCGGGAGGGTTAGGTTTGGCACCGCTTGGGGAGGCTTGCTTTGTCCCAGCTTTCCCTTTAGGTGTAAGATTTACACTGTTAGAGGGAACTGGTTTTGGCACTTGTTTCCTCTTAGGTGCAGAGTTTACACCTTTTGGGGGAACAGGTTTTGTAGCAGCTTTCCACCTGGGTGCCGGTTTAACCCCAGTAGAAGCAGCCCATGTAGGAATGGGGTGAGTCTCCTGCTGTGGTTTAACCGCTTGATTGGAACCCCGTTGTGAATGGTGTTTCTGCTTATTAGTGTGGGGTTTTCGCTTATGAAATAAGTTACCAACAAAATAAGGCGCATACCAATCATTATTGTGAATATCATCAAAATCATTCCAACCACAATTAGAACAACATAAACAATCATGCGATAACTGAATCAATTGATTAAGAGAATTAACTTTAACGGGAAAAAAAACTTCAAAATGGTTCCAATGATTCCAAGCATAATTGTCTTTGTCTATTCTAGAATTAAAAACAGTTGGGAAAGACTTTGACGCATCCTTCTTGACAGATTCCCTCTTTAGCCACTTTGGTGTTTCTTTATTAACTCGACCATTTTTATCTGAAACAGCAGGGACAGTATGATCAGTGACTTTTAGAGGAATAGTATTTTTGGTAGGCAATGGTCCGGTCTCTTGCCTCGGCTGTGATTGCTTTTTGGAAACAGCTTTCGAAGATGGTTTTGATTGAGAAATCTTGATCACAGCTGGGGCCTTTGTTTGAGAACTGCTACCCTTTAGAAAATTAACCGGACGATTGACTACGAGGGATAGAAAATCAGTGTGACTTGGAAGAGGTTTGTCGAAGGGGAACGACTCGAACTCTTCTTCACAGTTACCATCGGAGTTCATGTACTCAGAAAAATTTATCTCGGGAAGTGCTGTACTTGGATCAGGTGGGGAAGGCGAGGAACTCCCTGTGCTTGTGTGCTTTGGGGAATTTGGAGCGGAAGCTAAGAAAAATTCAGAGTTCAAATTCCTTAAAACACTCTCGTCTTGAGAATCTTGACCGTCTTGTGTACTAGAAATCTTGCCTAAGAAGGCTTTGCACGAAGATGTGTCGGATGAATTTGAGGAAGGTTCGGGTGAAATCTTCTTGTCAAATAGCAGTTGGTCAATTTGCTCTTGAAGCTGACCATTTCTCGTGTACTCGTCCATCTTTTCTGTTGCCAAGGCAGACAGTTGTGATGTGAGTCGATTGATTTCACTCCGAAGGATTTCCTGTCCTTCACCAGACACAACTTCGGTTTTGACTTGTTGTAGATTCTCAAGCTTTGTAAGTAAAACTTGCTTTTCCATTTGAAACATTGACCTTTCTTTCTCAATGGACTCCTCCAACTCGACTATCTTTGCTTCCAAGATGAGAGGGGGAACATAGAGTTTAAACTCATCCGTCTCGGTCTTGGTTGCAGGTGCTATGTCCTCATCCTTTTTGGAGGAATCCTTGGGTGTAGCTACCTTGTAGGGGTCGAAGTAGTCATTGGAAAGGTACTTTTTGTCCTTTTGATACGAGTAGTTTAAAGGTTCATAACAAAATGGAAGTTGAATTCCTCGTTTATGTATGCGTTTATGTTCCTCGGTTTCCTCCTCCTTTTCTGGTTCAAGAGGACCAGTCCATTGAATTGCGTACTCTGGATACTTTTTATCTAATCCATAGGAAGCAAAATCATACAGAGTAGGGACTTGATATCTTCCCTTTTTTAAGTAGTGTGGGTTATCATATCCGATTCTCCACTCTTTGTTGAAGTACGTGAACTCTTTGGGTTTGTTTAAAAAAATGGTTTGATCAGTTTGACCCCTTTTGTGGAGTTTGTTTTCAAGATCAAGGATTTTATTCACTAACTCCTTGTGTTGGATTTGAAGAGAAGAACATTGATAAACAATTTCTTCTTTCTCATTCAAGCACTTATCAAACTGAGACTGAAGATCAGATAATTTGGCTCTTAAGTCTTTAGGTGCTAATGACAGATTTTTGCATTTATCAGTTAAATTAGCAAAATCAGACTTATACTTCTCTGTTATTCTCTTTTGAGCATCAAGCTTTTCAGTTAGTGGCCTAATTTCAAGCTTTTGTTGTTTAGAGGTGGCCTGGAAGGAATTTGCCTGATCATTAAATGCTCTGATACCAATTGTGAGTCCCAGATTGATCAGGTAACAACGATTCAAGAAATCGGGTTGGCAAGAATCACATACCTGACTTGTAGGTGCCGTTTCTTCTTCGGTGGAGGAGTGGTATCCCATGAAGGCATCAGCAACATCAAAGTTGCCTCCATCATCAGATCTTTCCAACCAGTAGTCGTTCTCAGCAAACATAGCTTCTCCAGCCTCCTTCTGACGAGACAATGCCATCTTGGCCTCGTAGTAGTGAGAGTTCTTTACTGTTGGTTGGCGACAATCCTTCACAAAATTACCAAGTTTCCCGCAGTTGTAACACTTTACGGGTTCATCTCTCTTTTTCCCTTCTTCTTTCTCTGGCTTTCCCTTCTTCTCAGACTTGTCTTGCTCACTGACCTTCTTCTTTCCTTCGTATCAGTCTTTGTAGTCATGGCGCTTATTGGAGGAAGTGGAGTAGCGCTGACTATTGGATGAAGGCTTCTTGTTGTACCTTTGTTGTTCGAAGGATTTGGTAAGCAAAGCTATGGCCTTTTGGAATTCTGAAACCGTTTCATCATCAGAATCGTTGTTTTGCTTATCTCCAGCTTCTGACTTAGAAGAACTTTGCTTTGGAGCACGTCTGGAGTGACTTCCCGATGATTTTCCTTGCTTGGAGGAAATGAGAGCAATAGGATCGGCAGATGGCTTTGGTTTAGTCTTTTTCTCGCTTAGGAGCTCATTCATTTCATCTTCGTCTTGAAGAAGTGTCTCATACAGTTCGTTGATGCTTATATTCTCTATCAGGTGGTTATGTTTGACATGAGAAGCATACACCTTCCATTCCGGCAGCAAATTGTTGAGAAACTTGAGAGCGTTTTCAGTATTCGAACGAACGATCTTGTTCTTGTTCAGTTCATTGAGGAGCTGGCAAAAACGTTCGTAAGCCTGGGTGAGAGTTTCGCCGTTGCGCTGCTTGAAACCATCAAACTTGGTTATTGCGCTATTTATCTTTAGTTGATTGCCAACCACGCTCCCACGCATCATTCTGGCAACTTGATCCCACATGCCTTTAGCCGTGTCTTTGTAGCTGTCGATGGAAGTGGAGGTGGGAAGGGCTTGAACCATATATCTCTTAGCATGCTTTTCGCCTTCAATCATGCCTCTTTCATCTTCAGTCATTTCAGCAAGAGTCTTGGCCTCACGTCGAGCTACTGCAGTTGAAGTTGCAGCTATGTCCTTCATTGGTTTGGGAATTGGGCCATTATCCAGAGCTCTCTTGATGTACTCATAGTTGTCCTTAGACTCTATGAAGATCATGAACCTATCTCGCCATTGGCTGTACTCGTTCGGATAGAGACACGGTGGCTTGGTGTCAGTGCCAATTGCGAGAGCATCACGAGAAGTAGACATCTTTGGTTGCAACAGAGTGATTGTCAGACGGGTTGATCGATTCAGAGTGTAAACCTAACGCAAGGTACTAAGAGTGATGTCCTAACGCAGGTTCTACGAGTGATTGGACTAAACTGAACTTACTGGATAGGAATCCAAATAATTGATCTGATCTGGAAGTGTCCGGATCAGATTTGATGCAAGTAGATCAATAAACAAAACAGAAGTGTCTGGATAAGAGGAAGAGTCCGGATAACTTGAGTTGTCCGGATAACCAAGGTTACCGGATGGCTTAAGTTACCGAATAGAAAACTGAAACAAGAAGTTTCCAGATACACTGAAGTTTCCGGGTACAATGGATTGTCCGAATAAGAAATGTCCGGAAACTCTGGGTTTCCGGATACAAATGTTATCCTGATTGTATAAGGAAAAATGACTTACCCGGATTGCAGAACTTACCCGGAAAGATGAGGAGTCCGGATGGAATTGGAGGTACCCGGATGGAAATCACACAAACGTCCGGGAACTATCAACTTGTCCGGAAACCACAGCTGGGTTATCCGGAAAACTCGGCTGACTTTTTCAATACGATCGATTTTCGATTAGGGTTGCACAAGAAGGTTCCTGAAAGGTTAGAAACACTACCAGACACAAAACTAACACTAACCCAATCGATTTTGAAGCAAAAAAGAGCACTTTTTAATGGTAAAAATTCGATCTTTCTTGATGAACACAACCAAATAACTTTAAACTTAATTTGCTAAATTGACCACTCAAACGATCGAATTGGAATGTGAAAAGTTGTAGAAATACTAACAAGTATAATGCTAACACAACCCAATAAACATAATTGAACAATTTAGCCAGAATCAAAGATTTGAAAAATTCAAGAATGGTCAGACGTGAAAAAGTTAAACTAACCAGAAATCAGTGAATGAATCTGTGAATCGAATCCGTCCGTCTGCTCTGATACCAATTGTTAGACCTAGATTGACCAGGTAACAACGATTCAATGAGAAATAACAAGAACGATTGATGATTTCAACTTGTCATCTCCCTCGTATTCATTCAAAGTATTAATCGTTCAACAAGATTACAATGGAAGTAAAGGAGCGACTTTTTCTCTCTAAGCCTAATGAATGATAATGAATCGTCTCTCAATTGCTTAACAAAAGGCTAACCTAATTCTAAGGTTAACATAACCTTATATACCAAGGCTAAAAACACAAAGGCCCAAGGCCCATTAACCTAATCTAAGTCCTTTTATGATTAAAGGCTATTACAAAAGATTAATTAAACTCTATAATTAAACTCTATAATTATTTATATATCTTTCTAATATGTAGGACATTTATGGTCCTAACAATCTCCCCCTAAAGATATATAAATAAAAATCGGTCTAGAAATCTTCAGGTCTTGATCTTCTCTTCTTCTTGAATCTTTGAAGCACTTCGGCGTTGCTTGTCTTCATGTCTTTTTCCGCTCCCCCTTGAATAAAGCTCTTGATTAAAGCTCTTGAATTAGCTTTCAGCTTTAAAAGAACGTGTAGAACCAATATGCTCGAAGGAGGAAATGATTTGAAGCGAACACCACTTGATAAATGATGAGAAGAATTGATTTCTTGTAAGCACTTTGAAGTCTTTTCGGAATTTGGAACTTGACCGTTACTCCCCCTTGGCTTATGCATGGGGACTTCTTTACTCCCCCACGGCTTTTGCTAACTCCCCCTCAAGTTGATATGCGGTGTCTTTGAATCTGTACCCTTTCTCCCCCTCATGATGAGTAGGAGCATCCGGAGCATCATGCACGTTCAAAGACAAAAGTAACAAGTAGCAAAAAAATCCAGATAAAACATTTTAGTAACCAGAAGAGGGTAATCAACTAACACAGAAACACGTTAGTAACTGTTATCACAACAATTTAAAAAAATTGTGTGGCCTATGTTCAGAGTTGGCAATGGGGTATCTCTGATAGGACTTCCAGTTATCACTGAAGTAAAATTTAAAAAATTACTTCTCAAACTGTTCAGGCAATATCACGAAGATATGCAATGGGAATCACAAAGACTCGTGCATGTGTGAAAGAAATAAGTTATATCAATTAGGCTCAAAAATTGATTTAACCTAGGACACAAGTTAATAATCAATCGACACAACGAATAGAATATGAAGTTCGGAGACCGGAGCTGATGTCTTCCTTTTTCAATATCTAAGACCTCCGATTGAGGAATAGATAGATTATGTGCTAATTCTCCGTGAATATATGAAACAAGTATCTGTTGGGAGATACTTGAGTGGTTGGGTGGGGTGACACGAGTTATCGACATTGGGTCCATGTCTGTTTCAATATTCATCTCCAAAGAACGAGAATGAATAGATTGTGTGGTTACCCGGATAACTGACTCGGTTTGGTAAGGACCAATTAATTCTTTTAAGTCCTGTCACAGCCTCACCATATTCTTTTCTCTCCAAACTCATCTATCAATCTAGACCCCTCACTGATGTCTAAAAGTGGATGTGTTTCATGGGTAGGTCCTTCCGGTTCTGGCTTGACCATAGAAACAATGTAAGACCTAACACTCCTTTCATGCAACGAGTAGAGCAGTTTAGTAAAACAGTTGAAATACGAGTTCTAAACTGAAATGTTTAAAAGTCAAAACATTTAAGTACGAGTCCTGATCTGAGGTGATCAGAAGTCATCAAAAATTAAGTCCGAGTTCTGATCTGAAGTAATCAGAAGTCATTGTTGAATTACCAGAATTTCAAGGAACAGATTCAAGCGCAAAACAGAATGACTCAGTAAGCATAGCATGTTCAAAAATCAATCAATGATTAGAAAGTTTAATTGTGAAGAACAAGTCACAATTATTATATCAGACAAGAGTTGAATCATTAATATGAAATGATGAACGGTGAACACAAAGTGGAATTCAAAACGAGTGTATTTCCATCAAAATTTCGGCAAACATTTGAGACATGGAAATAACTAAGTCAAGAAAGCTTTGATCATGGCAATCATGGAAGTTAAACTTAGATAATAACAAACGCAAGTAAGTTAATCAGAATGAATTGCCATGGTTTTTGAATTCAGTTAGAGTTCACATACCTTGCATACGATAGTACTCCCCCTCAAAATTGGCCTAACCATTGAATGCTCGTCATGTGAAAAGAATCTTCTAATTTAAATGCACATGACGTTCCTGCAAAACAGATTAGAGGGATTTTGGTATCCATCTTGGGATGGATCCTTGTCGGTTAGATGCCCTATGACTGTGAGGACCGGGGATACTATAAGTACCATACCAATACATAGCATGGTCTTTCTTCACAAAGTCATTTGTTCCACAATAAGAACAACACAGCTTCTGTGCAGATAAGCTGATCAGTTTATTAACAGAATAAACACGATCAGTTTTCACAAAAGATTTAGCATGGAAAGCTGTGTTATTCATGGAATTCTTTACAGGGACGGATGACTTTGGAGCAGGAGTGGTTCCTTTAACTCTCCACTCCATTTTTACTTTCTTGAAAGATTGATTATCTGTATTATCAACACGAGAATTATAGAAAAGTTTGGAAGGTCGAATCTGATCTTTTGAAAAATCATTTGATTTGACAAAATTCTTTGAATCAGATTTAATCATTTGTTTCTTCAATGTCTCGGTTGCTAATCCAGATAATCTCTGTGTAAGTTTAGAAATATCAGACTGAAACATCTTTCTCTCTCTTGAAAAATCATCTTTTAAACATTTTGATCTAAAACCTTCAATTTTCCCTTTCTCAGACTCTTTGATTAGAACGTCTAATTCTTTCTCCAAATCGGATATGTTGGTGCAAGTGTACCCAGCTTTAAATATTGTGATATATTTTTGGTACACATAAAATCACATCTCCATATTTATTTTGATGATTACAAAACACACCGCATTATTTTGTTATCTAATATTTTATCCGAGTGTGCAGATATTTAAATGATCTCGATAAATTTTTTATCTGAAGTATCCAAGTCTGAAGAGTTTCGTCATTTTATTTTAAAATGATAAACACCCTAAAATATTTTATCACTTGGATATTTCGTATCTATATAAATATATTTGAATCAAATATATATATACAATATTTTTTTATATATATTAAATCACTTGATATATATATATATATATGCTGTTTGCTACTGTTCATCATCTGTTGCAAGAAGTGTGATCAGCCGAACCACCCTGCGTTGCCTTGCTCTCATTGGACAAAACTTCAGGCGGTATACCGCCAAGGTCTTCGCGGTATACCGCGGGTACTGTTCACCATCAGCATCATCTGCATATGAAGCTTCTTTTGTCAGACAACTTTTTCAGGCGGTATACCGCCATGTGCAACGCGGTATACCGCGGGTACTTGTAGCCGTTGATCTTTTGCAGGTTGACCTTCTCCTTGCAGTACACTTTTTCTGACGCAGGTATACCGCGATGGTCTGGCGGTATACCGCGAAATCCCCAAGACTGATGATCATCCAGTATAAATACAAGCATCCAGCAGCCTTCAATGCTACACCAAACTTCAGCAATAAATTCTCCCTCAGCATTTGATTATTATTCTGCTGCTTTCTTACTCACACTAAATCACTTAAACTGATAAAATTAATTTTTTTTGAGCAAGAAATCTTGAGTTGATAGCAGATTAAAATCTCTCGATTAGTTGAATCAGCAACACAACTCAAGTGATCAAACTCTCTAAAAATATCCAAGTGATAAACCTTATTCAAGAGTGATTATTCATATTAAAATTTATACCCTCTTGTAAGTGTTTGAATTAGAGTGAGTGATCCACATTAATCTCTCAAAGAAGAGTGTTTCGCGTTTGTTGTATTAAGGTTTGTGTTTCTACCGTAAAGAACACGTTTCGTATTGGATCTCCGAGAAGTGTTATTTTCTCGAGGTGGACTAGCCAACTTTGTGTTTGGTGAACCACTTTAAAAATACCGTTGTCAAGTATTCTCTTTCCCTTATCTATTTACATTTCCGCTGTGCATTTAAATTATATCTGTTTATATAATTGTTGTATACTTATTTATTTATCTCTGCTTTATTTATTCTGTATTTATTTGTTCAAAGAATTTTTTGAAAGAAAAAGATTTTAAATACAACCTTACCCCCCCCTTAGGTTGTCCAACATTTGGTATCAGAGCAGGTCTTTCAAAAATATTCTGCATATTTTTTTTCTTATTCTTCTAAATGGCTCAACAAACTAATATCGTGTTTTCAAAACCTCCTTTGATAGATACTGAAAAGTTTGGCATTTGGGCCGAGCTATTTGAATGTCACGTGCGTGGCAAAAATCAAAAGATTTGGAATATTATAGAAAAAGGAAATTTTAAACCCACCATTGTGAAAGATGATGTTTATATTGATAAACCTATAGATGACTGGACTACTTCTGATGAAGCTCATTTTTGTTTAAACTTTGAAGCTAAGAATATATTATATGCTGCTTTAACAACTGACGAAATTGAAAGAGTATATACATATAAAACTGCAAATCAAATATGGGAAAGTTTAAATAATACTCATCGTGGAAACACGGAGGTTAAATCTAGTAAAGTGAATATTTTAGTTCACGATTATGAACTATTCGAAATGAAACAAGATGAGTCAATTGACTCAATGTTTAAAAGATTTAACCTTATTGTGACTACTTTGAAAGGTTTGGATCGCACTTATCCTAACGAGGACTATATAAGGAAAATCCTACGAGCCCTTCCTTCGGAGTGGATGCAAAAGATAACATCCTTAGAAGACTCCCGTGACCTTTCCATAATGAAGATAGATGACTTGATCGGTAATCTTAAAGTGCATGAAATTGCACTTAAAAGAAACAAAGATCGGGAGCAAGTTAAAAAGAAATCAATCGCTCTCAATGTCTCAACTCCAAAAGATGAGAAGAAAAAGGAGAAAGCTAGCTCCTCGAAAGATCCATCCGAAACTCTCGATGAAGTCGCCATGTTGGTAAGAAACTTTTCCAAATTTCTTAATAATAATAATAAATTTTCTAACAATGGCAGATTTCAAAGAAACGGTAACTACCGTCGTGGTGGTGAAAATCGAAGTCGTAAGTTCCATAAACGAGACGAAAAAGTTAAGAAAAATGGCGACTCGAGTGAAGACGATAAAGCTAAGCCAAAGAGAGGCTTTTGCTACTCATGTGGTGACAAAGACCACTACGCCAATGAATGTCCGAAAAAGAACAAATTCCAAAAGAAGAAGGAGAAAGCCTTCATTGGAGGCGCGTGGAGCGAGAGTGAAGAAGAAGATGACTATCAAGCCATTTGTCTTATGGCCGATAGCGACGACGAGGTAAAATCTTCTTACTCGGATTACGATAGTGATTATGAAAGTGATAATGAAAATAATCTTGAAGAATTATATGAATCTTTTCATAAAATGGCCGCTCTTGCAAATCGTTACCAAGATGAGAATGCTATGTTAAAAGAAACTGTAAATGCATGTAAAAAGGAAATAAAAAATGTTAAACAAAAATCTGAAAATGATATGGATATAATTGCTAAATTAGAAACTAAATTAGGAGAAAAAGATTTTTGTAAATCTTGTGATGCTTTAAATAAAGAAATTGCATGCTTAAATAAAAAATCACATGAAAATATTATTTGTACAAAATGTGATATTCTTAAGAATGAGATTACATGCTTAAAGGCTAAATGTGCTTCATATGAAAAAGATAACATGCTAGCTAAAGCCTTTGAAAGTAGTAATAAAAAGGTTCTTAACATGCTTAATATGCCTAACCGTATAAAATGTAGAAAAGGCATTGGTTCCAATACTTGTGTTGATAAATGTTCTTGTATACCCATCAAAAGGTTTTATGAATCACCTAAAGTAAATACAAGAAATCAATATGTGCAAAAACCTCCGTATGTGCGTAAAATAAATAATGTAAATTATAATACGAGAAAACCGTATGCTCGCATGTATCATGATAAATATTCTAAACCTAATAATAATGCGAATGTAAATGCTTGTTTTTATGTGTATGACAAATATAATCGCAAAATTAAAATGGTAAATAAATGGATTCCAAAAGGAATGTTTAGTAATGATAATCCCGGTGGTATGCGTTTATGGTTTTAAATGTGTTATGTATATGTGTTATATATTATATATAAGTAAAATATTGTTATTTGTACTTTTTATACTATTCATATATATATATACATACGTACTGCACATATATATATACATTTTATTTAATTCTTTTAATTCTTATATATATATACTTTGTTTGTTTAATGTGTTATATATATATATTAATATGGTTTGATGTATTATATATTGTGTAATATATTATATATATATATTCTGTTTGACTTAATATATATGCATATTGGTTGACTTTTGAAACTAATTGTCAAGGACCCACGAGAAATGGGGACCATAAAAGTTACATCTTCATTATTGTAGATTGACCTTGATATGGACTGGATACTCGATAGTGGTTGCACACGTCACATGACCGGAAACAATAATCTCTTTTCATCATATAAGTCATGTGATGGTGGACAGGTAATTTTTGGAGGAAACTCCAAAGGAAATATAATTGGTAGAGGTACAGTCTCTTGCAATAATGTTCAATTTCTTAATGTTAATCATGTTGATAATTTACATTTTAATTTGTTGAGTGTTCGCCAATTGTGTAAAAATAATACAACTGTTGTCTTCGAAGAAGATTCTTGTAAAATCATAAAAAATGGCAAAGTTCTTTTAAATGGCTTTGTAAAAGGAAATTTATATATTTGTAAAACTGTTGTATCTGATAATGTATGCTTATCTTCTATTAATGATGTTTCTACTTTATGGCATAGGCGTTTAGGTCACGCTAATCTGAGATTAATGCAAAACATAAAAAATAAGGAGCTTGTGAGTGACCTGCCAAAATTAAAGTTTGATAATCATTTTTGTGATGCTTGTCGTGTCGGCAAACAACATCACGTTTCTCATAAATCAAAAAATGTTATTTCTACTCAAAGAGTTTTAGAACTTTTACATATGGATCTTTTTGGCCCGATGGCTATTCAAAGTTTTGGAGGAAATTTTTATACTTTGGTTATTGTGGATGATTATTCCCGTTATACTTGGACTTTATTTTTGAGACATAAAAATGAGGCTTTTGAAAAGTTTAAAATTTTGGGAAAACGAATTCAAAACCAACAAGGTTGTACGATTGTTTCCATACGTACGGACCATGGACGAGAATTCGATAATGATGTACAATTTGGTGCCTTTTGTGATAAACATGGTATAACTCATAACTTTTCGGCTCCTCGAACTCCTCAATCTAACGGGGTTGTTGAAAGGAAAAATCGAACGTTGCAAGAAATGAGTAGAACTATGCTAAACGAACATCAAGTTCCCCAAAAGTTTTGGTGTGATGCCGTTGCTACCGCGACCTATGTGCTTAACCGTGTCCTAATTAGAGGTATCCTAAATAAGACACCCTATGAACTTTACCGAGGTAGAAAACCTTCCCTAGCTCACCTAAAAGTTTTTGGTTGTAAATGTTTCATTTTAAACACCAAATCTTACCTAACCAAATTTGACCCCAAAGCCTATGAAGGAGTTTTCCTAGGTTATTCTTGGAATAGCAAAGCCTATAGAATCCTAAATAAGGAGACCATGGTAGTGGAAGAATCCCTTAATGTTAGCTTTGACGAAAGTCCTCCCAAACCGAGTGCACCCTTAGCAAATGATAATATCCGTGAAGGAGACGTCTTAGCCCAACAACTTAGTACCTTGGATTTATGTACCCAACCTTCCACAAATAATATTGAATCTAGTGATGCCCCTCCATGCTTTATTCCACAAGGTATAGATGATCCTAACCTTAGAACCGCTCGAGGCCATCCCGTAGATCAAATTATAGGTGACCTAAACCAAAGGACAACTAGATCACAAATCCTTACCCATTGTGCTTTCCATGCCTTTATCTCAACCATAGAACCTAAAACCATAGATGAAGCTTTAGGTGATGAGGATTGGATTATGGCCATGCAAGAAGAGTTAAACCAATTTTCTAGGAATGATGTGTGGGACTTAGTGCCTAGCCCTAGTAGTCAAACCATTATTGGCACAAGATGGGTCTTCCGAAACAAGGTAGACGAGAACGGTGGAGTCACACGAAACAAGGCACGTTTAGTTGCCAAGGGGTACAGTCAACAAGAAGGTATAGATTATGACGAAACCTTTGCACCGGTTGCAAGGTTGGAGTCTATTCGAATGCTTCTCGCTTTTGCAAATGCTAAAGATTTTAAATTATTTCAAATGGATGTTAAAAGTGCTTTCTTAAATGGTATTATAAATGAGGAGGTATACGTTTCTCAACCTCCCGGTTTTGAAAGTTTTGAAAACCCGACACATGTTTATAAATTAAAAAAGGCGCTTTATGGTTTAAAGCAGGCTCCGCGTGCGTGGTATGATAGATTAAAAACCTTTTTAATTGTTAGTGGTTATATTATGGGTAAAATTGATAATACTTTATTTGTGAAATATGTTCAAAATGATATTGTGGTTGTGCAAGTATATGTTGATGATATTATTTTTGGTTCCACTAATGAAAAATTGTGTAATGAATTTTCTGCGAAAATGACTAGCGAGTTTGAAATGAGCATGATGGGAGAATTAAAATACTTCTTAGGATTGCAAATAAAACAATGTGAAACTGGTATTTTTATTAGTCAATCTAAATATTGTAAAGATATGTTGAAAAAGTTTAACTTTGAAAATGTGAAACCCGTTGAAACTCCAATGACCACAAATTTGCAATTATCTCGTGACGAGGAGGGAAACGATTTTAATGAAAAGATTTATCGTGGTATGATTGGTAGTTTATTATATTTAACTGCTAGTAGACCTGACATTATGTTTAGTGTATGTTTATGTGCTCGTTTTCAATCTTCACCTAAACAATCTCACTATGAAGCTGTCAAGCGTATTTTTCGATATTTACGAGGTACTACTAATCTTGGCTTATGGTACGCAAAGCAACCCGAGTTAGAAGTAACGTGTTTTGCCGATTCCGATCTTGGTGGATCTATTGTTGACCGAAAAAGTACTAGTGGGGTATGTGCCTTTATAGGTCTCTCACTTGTATCTTGGTTCTCTAAGAAACAACAATCCGTAGCTTTGTCTACCACCGAAGCGGAATATGTAGCCGCCGCAAGAGCATGTGCTCAAGTCCTATGGATGAAACACACACTTACCGATTTTGAGGTACACCTAACCAAAATTCCAATTATGTGTGATAACTCAAGTGCCATAAACTTAAGTAAAAATCCCGTTTTGCATTCTCGTACCAAACATATTGAATTGAGACATCACTTTTTACGAGATAATGTTCAAAAAGGCAAAATCGTGCTTGAAAAGGTTGATTCGGAAGATAATTTGGCCGATATTTTCACAAAAGCTCTTAACAAAAAAGCCTTCTTTAAATTAAGACTTGGTTTAGGCATGCTTGAGTATAACCCTTGATAAATACTAACTCTCAAATATTTCATATTTTGAGGGGGAGCATCTTTCGAGGGGGAGCATAAGCGATTTTCTTAAACCCTTTTTGCTTCGACAAAAGGGGGAGAGAAACCGAGTATGCTCTCGTGTTTAGCGTTGTGTTTGTCATCATCAAAAAGGGGGAGATTGTTGGTGCAAGTGTACCCAGCTTTAAATATTGTGATATATTTTTGGTACACATAAAATCACATCTCCATATTTATTTTGATGATTACAAAACACACCGCATTATTTTGTTATCTAATATTTTATCCGAGTGTGCAGATATTTAAATGATCTCGATAAATTTTTTATCTGAAGTATCCAAGTCTGAAGAGTTTCGTCATTTTATTTTAAAATGATAAACACCCTAAAATATTTTATCACTTGGATATTTCGTATCTATATAAATATATTTGAATCAAATATATATATACAATATTTTTTTATATATATTAAATCACTTGATATATATATATATATGCTGTTTGCTACTGTTCATCATCTGTTGCAAGAAGTGTGATCAGCCGAACCACCCTGCGTTGCCTTGCTCTCATTGGACAAAACTTCAGGCGGTATACCGCCAAGGTCTTCGCGGTATACCGCGGGTACTGTTCACCATCAGCATCATCTGCATATGAAGCTTCTTTTGTCAGACAACTTTTTCAGGCGGTATACCGCCATGTGCAACGCGGTATACCGCGGGTACTTGTAGCCGTTGATCTTTTGCAGGTTGACCTTCTCCTTGCAGTACACTTTTTCTGACGCAGGTATACCGCGATGGTCTGGCGGTATACCGCGAAATCCCCAAGACTGATGATCATCCAGTATAAATACAAGCATCCAGCAGCCTTCAATGCTACACCAAACTTCAGCAATAAATTCTCCCTCAGCATTTGATTATTATTCTGCTGCTTTCTTACTCACACTAAATCACTTAAACTGATAAAATTAATTTTTTTTGAGCAAGAAATCTTGAGTTGATAGCAGATTAAAATCTCTCGATTAGTTGAATCAGCAACACAACTCAAGTGATCAAACTCTCTAAAAATATCCAAGTGATAAACCTTATTCAAGAGTGATTATTCATATTAAAATTTATACCCTCTTGTAAGTGTTTGAATTAGAGTGAGTGATCCACATTAATCTCTCAAAGAAGAGTGTTTCGCGTTTGTTGTATTAAGGTTTGTGTTTCTACCGTAAAGAACACGTTTCGTATTGGATCTCCGAGAAGTGTTATTTTCTCGAGGTGGACTAGCCAACTTTGTGTTTGGTGAACCACTTTAAAAATACCGTTGTCAAGTATTCTCTTTCCCTTATCTATTTACATTTCCGCTGTGCATTTAAATTATATCTGTTTATATAATTGTTGTATACTTATTTATTTATCTCTGCTTTATTTATTCTGTATTTATTTGTGCAAAGAATTTTTTGAAAGAAAAAGATTTTAAATACAACCTTACCCCCCCCCCCCCCCCTTAGGTTGTCCAACAGGATATTTTCAAAGAGAGTTCTCCATTCTTTTTAGAGAAAGATTTGCGTTCTAATTCTGTTAGGACACTGAAGTTGTCCTTTATATTAGAAAGTTTTGTAAAGCAATAGCTGTGTTAAAGGGCTTGTGCTTAAGCAGTATAACAAGACATGTAGACTATAAATAGGATATGTTATGTAGTTTGTAATAACAACTTTCATAATTCAAGATGTAGCTCTCTAATCACTTTGTGTTCTCTCTAGTTTAGATTTACTTTTCTAATAAATCTTCTACATCTTCTTGTTACTAGTTCTTGGATTGTATGAAGATCGTGACCTAACAAATTCAAACTTCTCTCTTTCTGAAATCAAAACTTTTTCAAAGTCGGAGATCTGTTTTGAAAGTTTTAAACACATCAGCTCAAGTCTCTTCTTCTCTTCAAGAGATTTGGTTGAAAGCCCAGATTGCTTTTGTGTGAGCAATTGTCTTTCCTTTTCAAAGCTTTCTTTCTCCTTTTCAAAAACCTTTTCAAGAGTATTTAGTTTACTTTTAAGCTCAAGGTTTTCACAGTTCAGGAGCTTACCTTTCTCTTCAAGTGCCTTTATCTCTTCATGTGATGGCAAATCAGAAATCTTTGTTTTCAGCTTAGTGTTCTCAGTTTCTAAGATCGCTGCCTTTTCTTCAGATTTAGCCAGCTTCTCAGAACTATTCCGGATTTGAGATTTCAGTTCCTTCAGTTCATTGACGTACTTGCTGATCAAATCGTCTTTCTGCTTGATTTTCTTTTAATATAGTATTGTTTGCTCTTCTTCAGTCTTCTCCTTTTTATCAGGCTGCTTGTGCTCATCTACCTTCTTCTGGAAATGCTGCTGGAAGGATCTGGAGAGCTGAGCCACTGATTTCTTAAAGGCTGCGATTTCAGGATCAGAATCACTACCATCTTCTTCCTCCGATTCTGGCTTAGATTCACTTGGCTCGTGTGAACGTTTGGAACTACGGCTGGAGGATTTGCCTTATTTTGAAAAAGTAAGAACTAGTGGATCAGCAGGTGACTTGGACGCATACTTCTTTTCGCTCAGAATCTCCATCACCTCATCTTCGTCTTGACAAGTTGCTTCATACTGAGATGAATAAGACATTGTTACCTGAAATTTTTTATCGTTAATCGGTGTTATTTTGAAGAAAAATTTGCGGAAGAAAAATCAAAAAAATTAAATCAGAAAAAACAAATTTAAAATAAATTCGTTTTCAAAATTTAAAATATGATTATTATCGAATTCGAACAAACGAAATTACTCTTCGAGAGTGAAATCTGCAAGATAAACAAACCAAGTTAGATCAAGAACGACAACTAAAATCACAAATAAATTGCAAATAGATCGTTAAGAAAAATTGCAACTTTCGTTAAAAACTTTTAATCACGAGACGTTCGGTAACTCGGGTACCGATGAGAACTTACCGGGTGATGTGAACTTTCCGGGTGAATATGGTTTACCGGATAACGCACAAAACACAACTTACCGGATAACTGGATGTTACCGGATGAAAGTTATATGCGACTTACCGGGGAATCAAGAACTTACCGGATGAGATTGTTTGTCCGAATGGGGAGCTTACCGGATGAACCTTGTTTACCGGATGAAAATCAAACCAAGCAAAAGAAATTAAAACAAACAAAACAAAAAACAAATTCACCTAAATATATATGTAAGTATGTGAGGCGTGTTTGTGTGTGCATCCGTCAACTAATGACACATGAAGGTCAACAATATCATGCTGAAATTGAAGTGCAAAAAAAAAAGGTTACCGGGTGCAAATAAGTATCCGGATGAGAAATGTTCTTCCGGTAACTTTGAACAAAAAAAAATCAATTCGGTAACTTTTTAAAAATCAATCCGGTAACTTGGGGATACCAGGTAACCTTGAGTTACCAGGTAACCTTGAGTTACCCGGAATGAGACAAAAAATTAACTTACCGGGAGAATTTGGTTTCCGGATGAAAGTATTACCCGGACAAGATGGATTTGGAATTCCTAGTAATAGCACCAGCCACCAGCCGCAACCTTTGACTGTAATCTTGTTGACCACTTTGATTCTGCACTTAATTGAGATTCACGACCCAAGATGTAAATTCATGGCATGATATATTAAAACTAAAATTGCTTTTACATTCCAACTTTGAATTTACATCCACATGGACCAAATAAATTCCTTACGAGGCGAAATCTGCAAAAACAAACTCACAAATAATTGTTAAGATTTGTTTTTGAAAATCAAATATCACTAAACACGTTTTACTACAGATTTCAACAAAATTTGGATCAAGATATTAGATCTAAACTTTTTTGCTCAAGAACACTTATGAAGATTATCAACATCACCAAAACTCAAGAACTAATTTTTAAAGAGAAAATTAATTCCTTTGAGAATCGATGTAAGCGCAGAAAAACAGCAGAAAAACGCTAGTAAACAATCGAGATCAAACAAACGAATAATTAAATCAACGAAAAGCTTTGCAAACCCGATTGATGAACGAGTTTTCCACAGAAAAACTGCACTATTACGAAAATAATATGGGTGCCTTCTGGACATCAAACGATTAATCCAACTGTTCAGAATGTAAAACGAAATGTCGTGGAGCTACTGTCCAAAAATCGTGACGATCCGACGGTTCAATGTCCGGTAATAGGCAAAACGGCTCGCTGTGATTTCCAGAAAAATTCAATACGAAAATTCTTGCCTTTTCTCGCTTTAGTTCGATTTCTTTCGTATCTTCAAATCACCGATTCTGCTCTGATACCAATTGTTAGAACCAGATCCGTGCAACAAATAAGAAATCAGTAATATGAATCAATAAGAACAATGATTTCCAACTGTCATCCCTTTCATTAACTTTCAGAGAGAATGTTTACAATACGAATAGAAAGCTAAAGAGATGATTAGCTTGTTTTTCCAAGCTAATCTCACATTAAATACTATGGGCCTGTGGTTAACAAGCCCACGGCCCGTTCACTAATCAGGCTCAAGTTAAACTATTACAATTCAACCCTTGAACTTTAAATCAACTATAAAACCTGCCCTAACAGTATCATTCTCATCTGTAACAGCACGTAATTCTGAACAACCTCCTTGATTTAAACATTGTTGAGGTGTTACATCTAAGTCCTCATTCTGAGTAGTAGAGTCGGAGTTCTGAATAACTTGTTCAGAATTCAGAGTGCCTTGTGCAGAATTTTGAGTACTATGATCAGAATTCTGAGTACCTTGTTCAGAATTCTGAGTACCCGACTCAGATAAATCACTTGTATTTACCAAAATTGGACATTCCTCAGATGGACCAGAATGAAATTACTATTGTTTGAACCTCTGAACTTCCCTTTTTCATTTCTTGAACCATTTTAGGATCTTCAAAATCTGCATAAGATTCAGAAGTTAGTTCCAGAAATGCATCCTTAAACAATAAATTGAGTTCTGAACAATTAGGATTAGAATTTGATTCAGAAGTCATTGTTTTTGTCTTATCCTGTTTGAGTTCTGAACTGCTTTGTTCAGAAGTCTTTAATCTTGAATCATCAAATGTAGCATTTATGCTTTCTATGATCCTCTTGGTTCTTCTGTTGTAGATTCGGAATGCTTTGGAAGTTAGTGAATGACCAACAAAATATCCTTCATCTGCTTTCTTGTCAAATTTTCCAAGATTTTCTCTATCTTTGAGAACATAGCATCTGCAGCCAACAATATGAAAGAATTTAATCAGTGGTTTTCTTTTATTTATCAGTTCATAAGAAGTTTTATGAAGTCTTTTATTTATCAAAGTTCTATTTTGTGTGAAACAAACAGTGGCAATTGCTTCAGCCCATAGGAAGGTTGGAAGATTTGAAAAAGCCAACATGGTTCTTGCAGCTTCAACTAGAGTTCTATTCTTTCTTTTAACAACACCATTTTGTTGAGGAGTTTTGACAGCAGGAAAATTATGAGAAATCCCAGTGCTTTGTAGAAAGCTCTGAAGAGTCTCATTTCTGAACTCAGTTCCATTGTCACTCCTGATTTTCTGAACTGGAAGTTGTAAGAGACTAAGAGAGAGAACATACCTTGATATCAGTTAATCAATTTTGTTCAGCGATTAGGTGAGTAATGAAGATGTAAAAGTTTATATTATCACAGATCAAATGCTTAACCGCTGAAGATTTTACTCTTCTAGGTTCAACATTCCAAGCTCGTTGATAAGAAAGTTAAATCTTGTCTTATCAAGAGGTTTGGTGAAAAGATCAGCTAACTGAAAGTCAGTGGAAATAAAGTGAAGTTCTATATGACCATTCAGTACATGATCTCTGATAAAATGATACCTGATCTCGATGTGTTTGGTCTTTGAGTGTAGCACTGGATTGTTTGCTATGACGATAGCACTAGTACTATCGGAATAGATTGGAACTTTGGAGAGCTGAAAGTCATAGTCCAATAGTTGATTTATCATCCATAGGACCTGAGAACAACAGCTTCCAGCAGCTACGTACTCAGCTTCAGCGGTTGAGGTGGACACTGAGTTTTGCTTTTTACTTATCCAACTCACCAGCTTTCCACCCAGGAGCCGACAGCGTCCTGTGGTGCTTTTCCTATCTAATTTGCATCTTGCAAAATCACTGTCTGAATAGGCGATTAGATCAAAACCTGAGTCTTTGGGATACCAAAGACCTAGGTTAGGAGTACCCTTAAGGTATCGAAAAATACGCTTTACAGTGATCAAATTAGATTCCTTAGGTTCATATTGATATCGTGCACATAAACAAGTTGCATACATAATATCAGGACGACTAGCTATAAGGTACAGAAGAGAGCCGATCATCCCACGGTACGCTGTGACATTAACAGTTTCCCTGAAGGATCCTTGTTAAGTGTCTGCGGCGGTGCCATTGGGATTTAACAGAAACTTGTGGAGTTGGAGGTATTTCTGTAATAATAGTTTGCTTCAAAGCCATTTCTCTCTTTGGAATTGCTAGTTATTGATCTTTCAGAAAATCAAGCAGAAAGTGTATAAAATACACTATTGAAAAAATTTTATATAAAAACTTTTTTTGAAAAGCTCTTAGAGTCTATGAAAAACACTATAGAAAAAATTTCGGAATAATTTTTTTTCTTCAAAATACTCAATATGGAGATAAGTAGAGGGAGTGCCTTATCCAGTTTATATACATAACCTGGATGCCTAGGATCAGTGAATCCTAGAGGTTGTTCAACATAGACTATTTCATTCAGCCTTCCATTGAGGAATGCTGATTTTTTTTTTAAACAACAGGGATTCGAATCAATAAGGGTGCGAAACCAAGGGATTCGGACCAAGAAGGGTTCGAAACCAATGGATTCCGGACCAAGAAGGGTTCGAAACCAACAGATTTCAGACCAAGAAGGGTTCAAAACCAATGGATTCGGACCAAGAAGGGTTCGAAACCAATGGATTCGGACCAAGAAGGGTTCGAAACCAAAGGATTTCGTATGCTGAAGGATCCGAAACCCCGGATTTCGTACTTAACTAGATCCGAAACCAACAGATTTCGTATTGTTCTTGAGGCGAAACCAATGGTTTCGAATGCAACTTGATGCGAAACCACTTGATTTCGGACTTAACAGGATGCGAAACCAACGATTTCGTATCCTTAAGGATCCGAAACCAAAACTTATGATTTTATCTATGTGATTCGAAATCAAGCTACAGTAACTGAAGAAGGATCCGAAACCATCAAGAACAATCCGAAACCTTCACTTCGAACTCGAAAATCTCAGATTCAGCCATAACCTTTTCAATTCTTGATTAATTGTTATGAAATTTGCACAGATTTGTTCGAAATTTGATTCCACACACTTTCTCAGTTGATTTCAAATCCTAAATCGATCAAATTAATCGACTTTTGATCCAAAAACAGTAAGAACAAGTTTTCGAACAAAAGTTTATAAAATGGTCAATTCGTGAATTTTGTGCAGAATTTGGTAGAAACTCCTGTATTAAAGTTGATCAGGGATGAAAAACGAGTTCAATGATGTCAAGAATCAATCCAAAAGATCAAAAAAGAAAGAAAAGATGAATCTGGATGAATAGTAATCGAAGAAGGGTCAGAAATCTCGATGAATAGTTATGAATGAAGGATCCGAAATCTTCAGCTTCAGTGTAAAAAATCTTCAATTTGGTCTTTCATCTGCTTGAATTTTCTGTTTAGCTCTGATACCAATTGATAAACCCATAATCTAGCAAAGAAATATAGAAAGAGAATCTAGAGAGCAAAAGTCATCCATATATTGATCAATGAGTACAAATGACAAATGCTACAACTGTTCAAGATTGTTACTTACAAATGAACTAGACATGCCTATTTATACTCATAACATACAAGGTATAAAGGCATTATGAACTAATACAGTACATTGACTTTACAGTAAATCTTGAATACAAGAATGCTCTAACAGTTTTCATAGCTGAGCTTTGAGTTAAATAAAACTTTTTCAGCATATCTTTAACATACTTACCTTGGTGAATGAAAGTACCTTTTTCATTCTGTTTGATTTAAAGACCAATGAAATATGTCAGTTCACCCATCATACTCATTTTATATTCAACTTTCATTCTTTCAGCGAAACGAGTACATAAGTCAGGGTTAGTAGAACCAAATATAATATCGACATATATTTGAACAAGAATGATATGACCTTTTACTTTCCTGAAAAATAGAGTTTTATCGATTTTACCACGCTCAATATGGAGATAAGTAGAGAGAGTGCCTTATCCAGTTTATATACATAACCTGGATGCTTAGGATCAGTGAATCCTAGAGGTTGTTCAACATAGACTATTTCATTCAGCCTTTCGTTGAGGAATGCTGATTTTTTTTAAACAACAGGGATTCGGATCAATAAGGGTGCGAAACCAAGGGATTCGGACCAAGAAAGGTTCAAAACCAACATATTTCGGACCAAGAAGGGTTCGAAACCAATGGATTCGGACCAAGAAGGGTTTGAAACCAAAGGATTTCGTACTTAACTAGATCCGAAACCAACAGATTTCGTATTGGTCTTGAGGCGAAACCAATGGTTTCGAATGCAACTTGATGCGAAACCACTTGATTTCGGACTTAACAGGATGCGAAACCAATGATTTCGTATCCTTAAGGATCCGAAACCAAAACTTATGATTTTATCTATGTGATTCGAAATCAAGCTACAGTAAATGAAGAAGGATCCGAAACCATCAAGAACAATCCAAAACCTTCACTTCGAACTCGAAAATCCCAGATTCAGCCATAACTTTTTCAATTCTTGATCAATTGTTATGAAATTTGCACAGATTTGTTCGAAATTTGATTCCACACACTTTCTTAGTTGATTTCAAATCCTAAATCGATCAAATTAATCGACTTTTGATCCAAAAACAGTAAGAACAAGTTTTCGAACAAAAGTTTATAAAATGGTCAATTCGATGAATTTTGTGCAGAATTTGGTAGAAACTCATGTATTAAAGTTGATTAGGGATGAAAAACGAGTTCAATGATGTCAAGAATCAATCCAAAAGATCAAAAAAATGAAAGAAAAGATGAATCTAGATGAATAGTAATCGAAGAAGGGTCAGAAATCTCGATGAATAGTGATAATGAAGGACCCGAAATCTTCAGCTTCAGTGTAAAAAATCTTCAATTTGGTCTCTAATCTGCTTGAATTTTCTGTTTAGCTCTGATACCAATTGATAAACCCAGAATCTAGCAATGAAATATGGAGAGAGAATCTAGAGAGCAAAAGTCGTCCATATATTGATCAATGAGTACAAATGACAAATGCTACAAGTGTTCTAGATTGTTACTTACAAATGAACTAGACATGTGTAATACCCCGCTTTAAAAAAAACGTGTACTTTAACGGCTCCAAAATGTACCGTACTTAAAATGTCAATCAAATATAGTTAAGGGGTTAAAACTGTTAATTAACCAAACTTTTAATAAAAAAATCAAAAATCAATAAATATATATGTGTGTCATGTTGCAAAGTTAAGAGAATAATACAACTTCATCGTCACTTTCATCTGCTCATCACCGCCATCACCTTTTTCTTCTCCTCTCTCAAAATCTCTCAAATACTCTTCCTTCCTTCTAAGTTAATTCTCAAATTATTGAAGGAATCAAGGTTTCAACTGTATATTCGGAATCCTCTCGTCAAATCCTTCGTAGAGGTATAATTTTCTCTCAATGTTATTAAGTTTTTGTTTAAGTTCTTGAGATTAGTTCCAATTGGGTTTAAGTTTAGATTATGATGTATTATTGCAAAGTTATGTTGTTATATATGTTTAGAAATGTGTGATTTTGTCAAAAATGAAGTAGGACTAAAAAGGGTAAAGTTTAGAATCAAAATGGTGAGTTTTGTGGTTAAACGGTTAGTTGCTCACCAAGTGTTTGGTTTAATGTCTAAAAGAGTAAAGTTTTGTGATTAAGCTTAAGAGATTAATCATTAAACTCCATTTTGACGTTTAGTATGTTAATTTGTATTTGGAACATGTTTAATTGAGAAAAAGCTGAAGTTTGGTTCGTAAAAGTGAATGACGAAAAGTTTAGAAATCGGACGTTACGGTATGTGCAGGTCCGTACTTTGACAGTGCATAACTCACAAACCGTAAGTCCAATTAAGCTTAAATTTTGCAGGTAAAAGGTACTCAATGTGTTCTACAATTCTTATGAAGGGCCTTAAACCCAGTTTTGAATCTAAATAGCTCAAAATATCGTGTTTTCTGGACTGATCATAGCATACTCGGATCAGTTTCTGTGTTTTTATAAATTCCGTATAAAATCAACCGATGATTCAATTGAGGTGATTCCAATTCGAGTAGAACCCTAGGAGGTCAGAGAACAGCTTTCATTTAGATCTTATATTCTGGGTTGGTCTCTAAGTATGAGAAAAACGGTCGAATAGAAGGGGCTTAGGAGCTGTCACGTACGGTTTTGCATGGTGTTGAGTTTAGTTTTCGAAATGCGTATCGGGTTGTCCGTTTTGAAATTTAAGTTGCTTAGATACCTTTAGAGCCAAAATTCAGTATTAGAATGATTATGATGAGAGTTTTATGTTGTTCAAGTAATAACAATTTATAGTTTAACTTAGGTACTCGAGCTCGTTCAACTCCGTCGTGAACCTCGTTTGATCGTGCTTTACATCCCAATTTCGTTTATGATTCTGTGGATTTTGGGAGAAAGATTGAATCTTTTGGAAAAGGCTTGGAAGTGTTTCTGGATAAGCGATCAAGGTGAGTTTTATTTCAAAATATTTTTAACTGGAATACATATATGTGTGGAATGGATATATGATTAAGGTGTGAATATTATGTGTTTATAATATAGTAAGATATTATATTCATATGTGCATTACACTACACAAATGTACATTAGTCGGGTTCCGATGTGCGGACCGATGGGTAGCCGGGTTCCGATGTGCGGACCGGTGAGTAGCCGGGTTCCGGTGTGCGGACCGGTAACGTTGATTATTTATCAGTTGGCTTGCTACCAATTAAAATGGCCAGTTGTGGAGGAATAAGGTGGGATGAGATGCACGAGTCTTGATGTGGTGTTTATACGTGTGGTATATGTGGTATTTATATACTTACGGTATATGTGTGATTTGATACGAAGGTTGTATATAAACTATTTTGAAACATGGTTTTATATAAATTGGTTTTATAACGAATTTGAAATGACAGGGATTATCTCACTAGGCCGTTTGGTCTAACCCTCATTTTGTTTTAAAAAATATGTATTCCAGGTCAAGGAAATTATAGCGGCAAAGGAAAGGATAAAGAGTATGACGCTTTTTGATGACTGATGTTGATTAGGAAACTTTTATGTATTTTGTAGTTTCGAGACTATGGGACTGTATGTGAATTATTATGTAATTTTTTTTATGAATGTAACGATGTTATGCAATATATGTTATTTGTTGTATGTTTGGGAAACCGGGTTGTTACAGATGGTATCAGAGCCCTAGTTTAAGGGATTTAGGTATTTGGATTTATACCTAGACTTAAACTGCATGTGAAGTAGGATGTCCCCATTATTTTAGAACATTGGGATGTTAAGTATAAAAAGGTAGAAGGAACATCATGTAAGGTGATTTCAAATTACATTTGGCCAGTGTAATCGTGAACTTACAAGTACATGTTTGAACCGGAATACCTTGTTATATGGGGTATGTGCTTATGTGTATATTAACCTTGTTTGAATCAACAGAGTGACAAGTCGGACTTGACGTATGGATAGAGACGAAGACAGGTATATTTCTATAAACTATACACGTGCTAAAGTGCTATTTGACTTCGGTGTAAACCAATCAATTGTGTCTCCATCCTTTTGTTGCTTATCTGCATTAGAAAAGTATTTGATAATTATGTTAGAGATAAAAATGGGTGTGCTAAATTACTGTTGTTCTGATTTTGCTAATGTGTAGAGTGTGATGGCTTGAGTGTAAAGAATAATAGTAGTGTGTGGAACGTGATGATTATGTGTGGAGAGTAATGGTAGTGTGTGAAGTTTTGACATTGTCATGAAGGCGACGATTTAGTGTGTTGTGTAGATTATACAAAGTGTGATTGTTGATGCTATTTAGAAGAGTATTGGTTAAATGTGTGGGGTGATGTGGATAAGATAGTGACATTTTATAATTAGCAAGCGTGCGAGGTGTGGTTGTTTCGAACATTGAGTGTGATTTCGAATTAACTTGGTTAAATTCCTGGTATAAGGTGTGGTGAAATTGTCGGTTAAATATGGAAATCAATTGTTATATATGTTTCGTGGTCGGTGTAAATAATGCAAGAAAGTGTTGTCTGCATTAGCTTATGAGAACTAGGTTGTTAATAGCCTAGACTTAAGTTGAGGGGTATTATTTGATGATTATTGTGGTGTGTTTATTAGTTGGTTGAGAAGTTGGTATTGTATGCCAATATAGATGTGTAAGTCTTTGATTGGTCATCGACTTTTACGTTTATGATAAGTTATAACATTAGATTGTTATTGCTAAAAGTGTTATGATCTGATTTTTCCAATGAAATGTTTTGATTGGGAATTTAGACTGAAAAGAAAAATGATCAAGGGACTAGGATTTATATCTAAAATAATATGTTTATGCTGGAGTGAGAAGTGAAGGTTCTACGATATTGTGATATTTATTGATCTTCTTAAGTGAAGGATTCCTGTTCTCCGTTCTCATTAATAGTGATGCATTTATTAACAAGATTATTTTGTTTGGATTAGACATTGATGAAAATGTCAGATTTGGTTTTTGGTATTAAGTTCAGGATTTTGAATTAAGTAGTGAGTGTATAGAAATGGAAATGGTTTGATTAAAACCATTTGGGAATTGAGAAATGTATGACATTTAGTGTTATTTGTGATGAACGGACATGACACAACCGTTGAATTTTTTGATGATGGATTTTGATTGAACCATTTGGTTAGAATTCATATTGCAAGTAGAGATGTGGATTTGGTGTTAGGTTTGTTTAAGAAATGAAAGGTGATCATGGGTATGTGATGTTAATGTGAAGAAGTGAAAGTGATATATTGGAATAAGTGGTTTAGATTTAATAAGAAAGTGATGGATGATATAGAAATTGTAGAACTATATTTAAAATGGTCTTTATGTTGGGTATATTTATTCCTTAAGAGTATAAAAGAAAAGTATAATTACTAGTTAAGGTATTTTACAAATTTTGTGGGTGTTTGATCTAAAGGTTGTGATTGTTAGCAAATCATATATGGAAAGTGTATGTTTTAAGTTTCCAAGACAACTTTGAGTAGTAGATTTTATGAATAATGAAAATTTGGATGATGAATATAAATTTCTAATGATTTCAAATTGAGTGGTTAGCGTTAATGAGTTGGTGGTTACCGTTATATTAAAGATGTGGTATTTTCATATGAGATTGAAATTATTGATGTGTGGGTGCTATTGAGAATAGCATACTTGTTCGCCAAAAGGTTATTAGTTGACTTTAAGTGGAAAAGAAAATGGAAGGATGATCTTATTATAAGATAACGGAATATATGGTTGATATGTGTAATCATTGGATTTATATTATTAGTGTTATGATTAGCAGAAAGAGAGCAATGTTCAATAAACGTTTTGATGGTCGTATGACGAACTTTGGGTGTAAATTGTAGTAGAATTATTATATGAATAGTTGATGATTTTTATTTATTTATTTACGGTTAAGTAAAGTGAGGCTAATGTTGAAGAACTTTCTTTATGGAGTTGTTTAAGTTAAAGAGTTGTTTTAGACCCTATGCTTGACTTGGCATGATTAAGTCTCATGTGTAAGTCAATAAGATGATGACGGGTTTGCCGTTGCGTTTAAGAATTTGATTTAGTGATAATATTATAGTTGGAAATTTGGTTATGTTTAGAGAATGTCATGATAAATGTTTAAGCCTTGGATAGGTTGATTAAAATTTTATAGATTTGTTAAGTAACGACATTTATTGTTATTATAAGGCGTGTTACGATTCTACTGAGATGTTGATGCTAAGTTATTATGTATGGTAGTTCATGGTTAATAGAAAGAAATGAACTACATCTCAATTGGAGTTTATCTTGTGAAATAAATTGATATTATGATTTATAAAATGGATTACAAGAATTCTTGGGAAAGTGTTTTCGAGATTAAAACACTGATCATTAAGGAATTGTTTGAGGTAAATCTAAGTAAGAAAGCCGGGATGACTTAATGTATATATAGTTATCTGATTTTATGGTCGTTATGGTTAATTAAAAGAATTTTGAAATCCGAGACCCTTGAATAAATAGACTTGAGTGGAAGATAAAATTTAAGATGATTGGGTTTTCCTGCTTTAAACAGAGATTATGGGTTAATCAGAGTTACGTAGCGAAAGCGTGATAACCTGTTATTAATTGTGTTTGGATTTGAAAGATGGTTCAAAGTGGTAACCAAAGGTTATATTATGAGAACAAAAGTGGTTGGTAGTTTAATTTGGAATGATTGATTTAACATTTGCAATCGTTAGCAAGTTTCATATTGAAGGTGTATGTTAGAATTTCGGAAAGGTATAGTGAAAGTGTAAAATGTAGCATTGTGCATAATTTCAAGATATCGATGCTAGATTATGTAACACCCCAAAATAGGGGTTAACAAAAACTTCCATGAAACGGAAGAGTGGTACACCTTTCCAAAGTGAAAGTATACCTAATCATCATTACATAACCATTAATACAAAGATTTAGTTAATTTTAACTACTAATGGACTACTAGCTTATTTGATCACTACTATCGCAATCAAATATAAAAAGGATGTCGGAAAGTTCTTTCATCAATCTTCCAATCTTTAACTCTCCAACAATGATCCCATGCTCACAACCCCGTTCTAGACCTTCTTGTGTCCGGAACCACTAAAATCTGTAACACATAAAACACATAACAAGTGTTAGGCTTTTAAAGCCTAAGTGAGGTTTACACAAAGCACATAGGGCATAATCATAGCATGTAGGAATAACAATTCGATACATTCACAAATTGGATTCCATGGAGAAGGTCCATATCGCTACCAGTTACATCATAATTGAAGATATACCTTGATCGATACCCCACGGTATTGTCACAAGGCATAACACAACGGAAAACCCCACGGTATCCGAAGGTATGAATCAATTACACTTACCCCACGGTGTGTAAGAATATATCCTCCAATGCCTACTAGGTGCTCCTCCAATTATGTGAATACCAAATATGTTAATCCAAATAATATTCAAGTACATTCAACACATAACAATGGTCCAACCATTTAACATGATCAATACTACTTCCATGTAGTTCATATACATCCATATGTAATAAATCATATTCTAAATAATATCAAGCATATTTAGTACTTTAACAATGGTCCAACCATTTATCATAAACAATACTACTTCCATGTAGTTCACATACATCCACATGTATTAATTCACTTTCTATATGATTTCAATAATAAACCACCATGTTTACTATTCAAGAATAAGTCCATTTTGACTATTAAGCCATCAATTCTTCATTAAGACATCTATTAAGCCATCATCTCAATATTACATACCATTGATATATAATCATAATCAAACCTTTAACACCAACATTTAACATGGTATACTAAGTAATAAACACAAATTATCCACATAACTTACTTGAACTCTTCTTGTTTCCTTCTCAACCATTAAGAGCTTATTCATCAAGATTTCTCATTAACCATACCAAAATCAAGATAAAGAATGGTAGATAAGTATAATACAATCAATTATATACAAGTTACTCACCTCAACTCTTCAATTGGTGTAACCCTAACTTGAAGACTTGAACTTAATTTCTCCAACAAGAAGATGAATAATGCAAGCCCTAATTGAAGTTTAGTTGATAAGATTCATATAACACTTACTTGAATTAGACTAGGATTAAGAGATGAAATTACCTTAGATTAGATGAAGGAAATTCGTCTGAGAAATATGGAGCAGAAGTGAAATTCGGTTTTGAGAGTTCTAATAAGAAAAGATAGATGACTAAGGGTAAAGAGGTGGGTTTAACCCTTTTTCAACACGTCAGGTGCTCGGCGCCGATCACCCGCGCCGATGCATCGGCGCCAACCATCGGCGCCAGCTTCTGTTTGCTAGCCTTCTCAATTTCTACTGATTTAGCCGTAACTTCTTCGTTAAAACTCCGATTTTATCCCGGAAAGTACCGTTGGACTCGTATTCAAATTACCCATCCAACTAATCCATAAAATCTAATATTTAACTTTATCATCTATTTTTCATTAATTTCCTTAAGGAATAAATTTACTGATTTCTATCGGAAGTTCTCAATTAACAAGTAACAATCATGGAAATTTCTTAGGAATTCAATCATAATCTAAGAAGTCAAAATATAAAAAAATATTAGGACTAATATTACTTACAAGGATTTTCCGGGTGTTACAATTCTCCCCAACTTAAAAATGATTTCGTCCTCGAAATCAAGGTCAGGTAAACAAATGAGGATATCTATCCCTCATACTCTCTTTCGACTCTAAAGTTACATTACTACCTCGGTGGTGTTTCCACTGAACTTTCAACATAGCTACTTCTTTACCATTACGTAGCTTCCTAACTTGTCTCTCCAAAATTTCATCTGGTTCTTCCACACCGCAACTCTCTTTATCTACTCTCACCTCAATTACATCACATCTTTCTCTTCGGCCAAATATTTCCGAAGATAATACACTTGGAAGGTATTATGTACCCCTCCCAACTCTGGTGGAAGATCCAAATGATATACTTGCAAACCAATCCTCTTAGAATAATTGTTATCATCAAATCCATGTTTGACTACTTCTTATTCTAGCATACTGCTATCATTTCTCTCTTGTTTACACGGAATATCCACCACACAACTACAGTCCAAGAGGATAGTTTCTCTAAAAACGTTAGTTAAGATCTCTAGCCAAATCCTCGTAACACCGAGAACTGCATTCGAGGTATTTCTTTTACATCTATTAATTACTCCAACACTATAGCTTAACGATCACAGTATTCTCTTCACCTAAAACCAATGGGATTAAGAAGAACAAGAGTCTTCCTTTCACCCCATCATCATCCCAACTCACTCTCCAAATCTCGAAATAACATTATCATGTACTACCTGAAATTTCCACGTACACTGTAAATTAAGCATACTCGTTACTATTAGATTATTTCAACAACCACGTCAGTCCATTATTACATCCATGACTTATGCGTTTCTTCGGTATAGAATGCTATCACTTTCTCACATCAATATCGTACTATGCGACCACATTGCAACCAAACACTAAAATATTATATATCAAAGGTGATAATTCCATTTAACCCGTGGTATAACTACATTCTTAGGTCCGACCTTTCTATCATTACCTCCTATGTTAACATGAAGTATTACCCTCCAATCATTATTTGTCTCTTTCTCCCCACTTTTCCACATACCGATAACGCTTTCTCATCTTTATTAAACTTCCTATGATTCAAAATCATAAACTTATTTAACGACTCACACAACCAAAATCACCTTGGATGAACTCACACTACCGCTCGACACTCTATTCCAATTATAGCCAAATCACTACACCATCTTACAACCACATAATCCAACAGCTTCATTGACAACTAGTACTATTTATCTGGTATCCCCGAAAAGACTTCCATCAAATACTTCCTAGTTCTAACTTCATAATACATACTAGTTGACACATTTATCTTTGCAGTTAATACCAATACTCACTCGTACATTCTTCACGTATAGCCTTTCACCACAAACCAGGTTTCTCACAATCATTCATACACATTTTAACCGAGTTTATTTCACTAAATATCTCCTCCCCAACTTTAGTTGAACTACCACTTTCGATTTGCTAAATAACTTGAACTTATTCGTTCATACTAGCTCCTTGTAATTCCATACCAATACTAAAACACAGTACGATCCTTCCCAGATCAACATTTTCCATACCTGACTTCATTTGTGCTTAATACTTTCTCCTTTGTAAACCATCTACATCGCAAGTAAAACACTTCTATAACACAACCGTCTTTCATAATCTTAACACTCTTACCAAGTGGTCCTTCAGCTTTTATTCTTCTGATTTAAGACTTAACAATAATTAAATCCAAAAGAATACCCAAAACATTCACATCATGCAAACTTCTATTTTAATACAATCCATGTAATCCCAATCCAAGCCTACAACGAGCTTATTAAATCGGGTCAATGGTCTTAAAACTCAACTAAGTTCAAAACCTAGCCATCTACTCCAAGGATCAATGATCATTATGCAACATACGTTCCAAGGCATAATAAATCTATGACTCCTTCATTGCTACTCTCCCAACGAAGTCAATTTATATTAGTATGCTATACTTCACAATGTATATACCTCGCCAAGGTTCGTTAGTTCCTAAGGTATTAAAACGCGAAAGTTATCAAACAGTCTTTACACTTAAGACCAACACTTATTCAATTAAAATGCAGTTAAGCATATAATACAACCAAGACTCCATCTCGAGTCATTTAAAACTGACAAACATTCGAAAGACTCATTTGAATATCAATCAAGCCTTTAAGGCTAAAATAAACGTTTGGTTAAACATGTGCCACGCACACGAATACATAAACCAAAATACATTGTTACATATCTCAATTCACACATTTTCTCATTTTATAAAACAACTTTTGGAACAACTTGGGCACACATGACCCCTACATTCACACGACTCTAAAGTACTGCACAACGATCTCGAGAATTGTTTGCATATTAAATTTCCGTAAACCCAATCTTTCTCAACCAAAACAAAGTTGTTACAACGGTAAATAAATAAAAATCTTTTCATACGACAATAGTTCGAAAAAGTTTTACCGACTCGAATTTAAACTAGTCGGTTCTCCTACTTATTTATGTGACGTTATTAGATTAATACTCCTGTTGGTTATTAAATAGTTTGCTGGCCAACGTTTTCTTGATACAAATCAACTTTTCATGTAAAGTAAGAAATATTTTGTAACAACTCCAAAATTTCGTTGTGCAATATAAATGGGATTGCCTTTTCTTTAAATACTCACTTGCACATGCTAATTCAACTTTGACTAAAACTATTATTTATGCAATTGGTTTGAAATCATGAAAATTCATGTAACATACTCTAGAACACCATGCATAAAAACTTTACTCGCAAATGAAGGCTAATTACTCAACGAGGTCAATCGTCTTACTTACGTAACTTATCATTGACATTCTACCTCCGACCGGTGGTCGCCCTCTCGGCCTTTTGACGTTTGCTATACATGCATTCCACGATTCACATATCAACCCTGTCATACTATTTTTGTCTTGGTCAAACATTTCATATCCTATTTCTACACGCATTAACCACCTATTAAAGGTTACCTTGGCGGACGTTCATGAGTCCCGCCAATTTCCAGGTTGTCCTTCCAACCCTCAATCATTTACCGATCTGTCCTCCAAAGGATTTTGGTGGCATATTCACCATCGTTCTACTATAACCTAAAGGGATAATCATAAGAAAATGGTTATGCACATACCCTAAAACATACTTTACTGATCGTTAGTCACTGTAACAATTTAGAAATAAGCATGCTCGCGTAATAATATATTCATAATAACAATAGCTAATTGAAATTGTGAACATATCATACATGAAAATCCTTGTTACCATTATCACAGTACTAATTTCACGTATTTCCGTTGACTCTAAGACTATCCCGTCCTAGTATTTCTACCCAAATCTCACAAGTCATAACTTAATTCATCTCAGCTTAAGTCTAAGTATCTCATTAGCATACTTAGTTCGCTTAAACTATTGCTCTGATACCATTTATCATAAACAATACTACTTCCATGTAGTTCACATACATCCACATGTATTAATTCACTTTCTATATGATTTCAATAATAAACCACCATGTTTACTATTCAAGAATAAGTCCATTTTGACTATTAAGCCATCAATTCTTCATTAAGACATCTATTAAGCCATCATCTCAATATTACATACCATTGATATATAATCATAATCAAACCTTTAACACCAACATTTAACATGGTATACTAAGTAATAAACACAAATTATCCACATAACTTACTTGAACTCTTCTTGTTTCCTTCTCAACCATTAAGAGCTTATTCATCAAGATTTCTCATTAACCATACCAAAATCAAGATAAAGAATGGTAGATAAGTATAATACAATCAATTATATACAAGTTACTCACCTCAACTCTTCAATTGGTGTAACCCTAACTTGAAGACTTGAACTTAATTTCTCCAACAAGAAGATGAATAATGCAAGCCCTAATTGAAGTTTAGTTGATAAGATTCATATAACACTTACTTGAATTAGACTAGGATTAAGAGATGAAATTACCTTAGATTAGATGAAGGAAATTCGTCTGAGAAATATGGAGCAGAAGTGAAATTCGGTTTTGAGAGTTCTAATAAGAAAAGATAGATGACTAAGGGTAAAGAGGTGGGTTTAACCCTTTTTCAACACGTCAGGTGCTCGGCGCCGATCACCCGCGCCGATGCATCGGCGCCAACCATCGGCGCCAGCTTCTGTTTGCTAGCCTTCTCAATTTCTACTGATTTAGCCGTAACTTCTTCGTTAAAACTCCGATTTTATCCCGGAAAGTACCGTTGGACTCGTATTCAAATTACCCATCCAACTAATCCATAAAATCTAATATTTAACTTTATCATCTATTTTTCATTAATTTCCTTAAGGAATAAATTTACTGATTTCTATCGGAAGTTCTCAATTAACAAGTAACAATCATGGAAATTTCTTAGGAATTCAATCATAATCTAAGAAGTCAAAATATAAAAAAATATTAGGACTAATATTACTTACAAGGATTTTCCGGGTGTTACAGATTATGTCTGAAGTTGATGATTATTAGTAAAATTTTCCATATATCGAAATGAATTTTGATATAGATATTTTATGCTGAATTAGGCACGATGAGATTTTTCTTGGTGTTGAAAGAGGCACAAAGTGAAATAAAGGCATATTGATATTAATTTTGTTAAAAATATATTTTTGGATGGTTATTATATAGATGGGTATGGAGTGCTTATTAATTTAATTTCGATAGTCTCGATTGGAATTCGATCTAGTAGTGAGCATAAAGCAACCGTACATTTTTGCTTAACCGAATTCCGGGACGGAATTCTTTTAAGGGGGAAATGTTGTAATACCCCGCTTTAAAAAAAACGTGTACTTTAACGGCTCCAAAATGTATCGTACTTAAAATGTCAATCAAATATAGTTAAGGGGTTAAAACTGTTAATTAACCAAACTTTTAATAAAAAAATCAAAAATCAATAAATATATATGTGTGTCATGTTGCAAAGTTATGAGAAAAATACAACTTCATCGTCACTTTCATCTGCTCATCATCGCCATCACCTTTTTCTTCTCCTCTCTCAAAATCTCTCAAATACTCTTCCTTCCTTCTAAATTAATTCTCAAATTATTGAAGGAATCAAGGTTTCAACTGTATATTCGGAATCCTCTCGTCAAATCCTTCGTAGAGGTATAATTTTATCTCAATGTTATTAAGTTTTTGTTTAAGTTCTTGAGATTAGTTCCAATTGGGTTTAAGTTTAGATTATGATGTATTATTGCAAAGTTATGTTGTTATATACGTTTAGAAATGTGTGATTTTGTCAAAAATGAAGTAGGACTAAAAAGGGTAAAGTTTAGAATCAAAATGGTGAGTTTTGTGGTTAAACGGTTAGTTGCTCACCAAGTGTTTGGTTTAATGTCTAAAAGAGTAAAGTTTTGTGATTAATCTTAAGAGATTAATCATTAAACTCCATTTTGACGTTTAGTATGTTAATTTGTATTTGGAACATGTTTAATTGAGAAAAAGCTGAAGTTTGGTTCGTAAAAGTGAATGACGAAAAGTTTAGAAATCGGACGTTACGGTATGTGCAGGTCCGTACTTTGACAACGCATAACTCACAAACCGTAAGTCCGATTAAGATCAAATTTTACAGGTAAAAGGTAATCAATGTGTTCTACAATTCTTATGAAGGGCCTTAAACCCAGTTTTGACTCTAAATAGCTCAAAATATCGTGTTTTCTGGACTGATCGTAGCATACTCGGATCAGTTTCTGTGTTTTTATAAATTCCGTATAAAATCAACCGATGATTCAAATGAGGTGATTCCAATTCGAGTAGAACCGTAGGAGGTCAGAGAACAGCTTTCATTTAGATCTTATATTCTGGTTTGGTCTCTAAGTATGAGAAAAAAGGTCGAATAGAAGGGGCTTAGGAGCTGTCACGTACGGTTCTGCATGGTGTTGAGTTTAGTTTTCGAAATGCGTATCGGGTTGTCCGTTTTGAAATTTAAGTTGCTTAGATACCTTTAGAGCCAAAATTTAGTATTAGAATGATTATGATGAGAGTTTTATGTTGTTCAAGTAATAACAATTTATAGTTTAACTTAGGTACTCGAGCTCGTTCAACTCCGTCGTGATCCTCGTTTTATCGTGCTTTACATCCCAATTTCGTTTATGATTCTGTGGATTTTGGGAGAAAGATTGAATCTTTTGGAAAAGGCTTAGAAGTGTTTCTGGATAAGCGATCAAGGTGAGTTTTATTTCAAAATATTTTTAACTGGAATACATATATGTGTGGAATGGATATATGATTAAGGTGTGAATATTATGTGTTTATAATATAGTAAGATATTATATTCATATGTGCATTACACTACACAAATGTACATTAGTCGGGTTCCGATGTGCGGACCGATGGGTAGCCGGGTTCCGGTGTGCGGACCGGTGAGTAGCCGGGTTCCGGTGTGCGGACCGGTAACGTTGATTATTTATTAGTTGGCTTGCTAGCAATTAAAATGGCCAGTTGTGGAGGAATAAGGTGGGATGAGATGCACGAGTCTTGATGTGGTGTTTATACGTGTGGTATATGTGGTATTTATATACTTACGGTATATGTGTGATTTGATACGAAGGTTGTATATAAACTATTTTGAAACATGGTTTTATATAAATTGGTTTTATAACGAATTTGAAATGACAGGGATTATCTCACTAGGCCGTTTGGTCTAACCCTCATTTTGTTTTCAAAAATATGTATTCCAGGTCAAGGAAATTATAGCGGCAAAGGAAAGGATAAAGAGTAGGACGCTTTTTGATGACTGATGTTGATTAGGAAACTTTTATGTATTTTGTAGTTTCGAGACTATGGGACTGTATGTGAATTATTATGTAATTTTTTTTATGAATGTAACGATGTTATGTAATATATGTTATTTGTTGTATGTTTGGGAAACCGGGTCGTTACAACATGCCTATTTATACCCATAACATACAAGGTATAAAGGCATTATGAACTAATACAGTACATTGACTATACAATAAATCTTGAATACAATAATGCTCTAACAGTTTTCATAGATGAGCTTTGAGTTAAATCAAACTTTTTCAGCATATCTTTAACATACTTACCTTGGTGAATGAAAGTACCTTTTTCATTCTGTTTGATTTAAAGACCAAGGAAATATGTCAGTTCACCCATCATACTCATTTAATATTCAGCTTTCATTCTTTCAGCGAAACGAGTACATAAGTCATGGTTAGTAGAACCAAATATAATATCGACATATATTTGAACAAGAATGATATGACCTTTTACTTTCCTGAAAAATAGAGTTTTATCGATTTTACCATGCTCAATATGGAGATAAGTAGAGAGAGTGCCTTATCCAGATTATATACATAACCTGGATGCCTAGGATCAGTGAGAGGTTGTTCAACATAGACTATTTCATTCAGTCTTCCGTTGAGGAATGCTGAATTTTTTTTATTTATAAACAACAGGGATTCGGATTAATAAGGGTGCGAAACCAAGGGATTCGGACCAAGAAGGGTTCGAAACCAATGGATTCCGGACCAAGAAGGGTTCGAAACCAACAGATTTCGGACCAAGAAGGGTTCGAAACCAATGGATTCAGACCAAGAAGGGTTCGAAACCAAAGGATTTCGTATGCTGAAGGATCCGAAACCCCGGATTTCGTACTTAACTAGATCCGAAACCAACAGATTTCGTATTGGTCTTGAGGCGAAACCAATGGTTTCGAATGCAACTTGATGCGAAACCACTTGATTTCGGACTTAACAGGATGCGAAACCAACGATTTCGTATCCTTAAGGATCCGGAACCAAAACTTATGATTTTATCTATGTGATTCGAAATCAAGCTACCATCTATGAATGATCTGAAACCATCAAGAACAATCCGAAACCTTCACTTCAAACTCGAAAATCCCAGATTCAGCCATAACTTTTTCAATTCCTGATCAATTGTTATGAAATTTGCACAGATTTGTTCGAAATTTGATTCCACACACTTTCTTAGTTGATTTCAAATCCTAAATCGATCAAATTAATCGACTTTTGATCCAAAAACAGTAAGAACAAGTTTTCAAACAAAAGTTTATAAAATGGTCAATTTGATGAATTTTGTGCAGAATTTGGTAGAAACTCCTGTATTAAAGTTGATCAGGGATGAAAAACGAGTTCAATGATGTCAAGAATCAATCCAAAAGATCAAAAAAATGAAAGAAAAGATGAATCTGGATGACTAGTAATCGAAGAAGGGTCAGAAATCTTGATGAACAGTGATGAATGAAGGATCCGAAATCTTCAGCTTCAGTGTAAAAAATCTTCAATTTGGTCTTTGATCTGCTTGAATTTTCTGTTTAGCTCTGATACCAATTGATAAACCCATAATCTAGCAATGAAATATAGAGAGAGAATCTAGAGAGCAAAAGTCATCCATATATTGATCAATGAGTACAAATGACAAATGCTACAAGTGTTCTAGATTGTTACTTACAAATGAACTAGACATGCCTATTTATACCCATAACATACAAGGTATAAAGGCATTATGAACTAATACAGTACATTGACTTTACAATAAATCTTGAATACAATAATGCTCTAACAGTTTTCATAGCTGAGCTTTGAGCTAAATCAAACTTTTTCAGCATATCTTTAACATACTTACCTTGGTGAATGAAAGTACCTTTTTCATTCTGTTTGATTTAAAGACCAAGGAAATATGTCAGTTCTGTAACAACCCAATTCCCATATACACAACAAATCACATAATGTAACATAACATTGATATAACAAAAGAGACATCATGTTACAAGTACGGTCATGAAGTCTTTTACAATTAGCAGAAGCCATTCTACTACAAACTTTGTACTAAATACATACATAACATTTAGTAATGTAATACAACTGCTAAACATGCCAAAATCTTCATCATACAATCCTTCACAAAAGCCATCCCTCGATTCCTCTAATTACTTGTTCTTACCCGATCCACCACCTGGAATACATATTTTTAAAACAAAATGAGGGTTAGACCTGATAGTCTAAGGGCGCGTTTGGTTTACGGGAATGGATTGGAATTGAAAGGATTTGGATTTCAAATCCAATTCAAGCTTATGTTTGTTTTGAAGGAACGAAATGTATTGACTTTTCTAAAATCCTTTGACTTATTTAAAATCCCTCACCTAGTGGATTTGGAAATCCTTTGAGAAAAGTTGGGATTTGAAATCCAAGTTTGTGGGATTTGAAATCCAATCCATTCCAATCCATTCCCGCAAACCAAACGTGCCCTAAGTGAGAAAATCCCTGTTAGTTTGAAATCATTTATATAAACCTTAATTATATAAATCACACAGCACAATCAAATATATCAATTTGAACTCACACGTTATATACCTTCCCTTCTCATTCCTCCTGGCCATATTAGTTGGTTGCAAGCCAACTAATAAATTTACAACGTTGTACAACATCTACAGCCAAACAACGCTATACAGATTCTATAGCCAAACACACCGGTCCTAAGCCCGACCAACGTATTATAACACATTATAATACTCATGTAAATATAATACCTCAATATATTATAATTCACATATATCGCACATATAAACACATAATCACCAATTATCACATTCCCAAACCATACGTATATGTATTCCAGTAAAAATATTTTTAAAGTAAAACTCACTTGATTTGCTTATCAAACACGCTCGCAAGCTTCTTTCAGTTTGATTCTATCTTTCACCTCGACTCCACAGTATCTGAAACAATTTAAGATACATATACCGCTTTATAAGCCAAACACATGAAGCCTAACAAGTTCCTATCCTCAGCTGTCCCATTACACACTGCACTTAACCCACTACCGGGACTACACAGTACCGGGACTTCTCAGTACCTGGACTCCTTGGTACTGGGAGTCTCGATCACCGGGAGTTCACAATACCGGGAGTTCACGTTACCGAGAGTTGACTATACCGGGACTCTACACTACAGGGAGTCGATAATACCGGGACTCTACACTACCGGAGTCGATATTACCGGGACTCCACCGGGAGTCTTCAAGAACACAGTCGGTTTCCACTTACCCAGAAATCGATTGAAATCTAATCAAGACGCGAAATTAGAAATTCTAAACCGATAGATATCTTCTATACATGATTACCAACACAATATGTAAGGGACTTATCTCAAAATCGCTTCCAACAAAATCAATCGAAGCCCTAACCGTAGGTTTCGTCCACTGCTTCTTTTCGCCTCCAGAACTCCCGCACACACACACACTCTCTTTCTATTTTAGGTATCTGATGAGTGTAGAGGCTTAAGAGACAATATAGGTCCAACTTACCTTCTTGGCTCAAACTATTCCAAAATGACCCAAAACACCCTTAACCTTATAACTTATCTCAAATTAACCAAATCATTATATCTTATGGTTAAATTAATTTAACGGATAGGTAAAATATCTAACGGACTTACTCGGGGTATTACATCATCTCCCCCTTAAAAGAATTCCGTCCCGGAATTCAGTTAAGTAAAAAGATGAGGGTATTTGGCTCTCATTTCCGATTCCGATTCCCACGTAGCATCCTGACCTCTATGATGCCTCCACTGAACTTTCACTTGCCTGACCTCTTTATTCTGCAGCACTTTGACTTTATGATCAACTATAGCTTCCGGTTCTTCCACATAATTCAGTCTTTCATCGACTTGTATCTCTGGTAGGGTGACTGACTGATCTGGAGTAACCAAACACTTTCGGAAGTTCGATACGTGAAATGCATTATGGATCCTGCTTAATTCTGGTGGAAGATCTAATCGGTAAGCTACTTCATCGATCCTTTCTGTAATCGCAAACGGTCCGATATACCTTGGGCTAAGTTTACCTTGTCTCCCAAATCGGATGACTCCCTTCCATGGCGAAACTTTTAACATTACGAAATCCCCGACTTGAAATTCCAAAGGCTTTCGACGTCGGTCAGCGTAGCTCTTCTGTCTATCTTGAGCCACTTTCAATCTTTCTCAAATCTGAGTAACCTTATCGGCAATTAATTGAACTATTTCCGGCCCTGCTAACTGTTTCTCTCCCACTTCGTTCCAACATAGAGGCGTTCGGCATTTCCTACCATACAGTACTTCAGACGGTGCCGCTTGTATGCTGGAATGATAACTGTTGTTATATGCAAACTCGATCAACGGTAAGTGCTTATCCCATGATCCCCTAAAATTAACAATGCAAGCCCGGAGCATATCTTCTAAGGTCTGAATCGTTCATTCACTCTGACCAACTGTTTGGGGATGATACGTCGTACTTAACTTTATCTGTGTCCCCATTTCCCTTTGAAAACTTCTCCAAAATCTAGAAGTAAAACGACTATCACGATCAGAAATGATCGAGATTGGAACTCCATGTCGAGTTACTATTTCGTCAATGTACAACTTAGCTAATCGCTCCATCGAATCGGTTTCCTTTATCGGTAGAAAGTGTGCAGACTTTGTCAATCTGTCGACGATCACCCAAATAGAATCAAATCCCTTCGGAGTCCTTGGTAGCTTCGTGATGAAGTCTGTGGTAATCTGCTCCCACTTCCACATAGGTATTTCTAGCCGCTGTAGTTGACCAAACGGATTTTGGTGTTCGATCTTCACTTTCTTACAAGTATCACATCCTTCCACATACTGAGCAATTCCTCTTTTTATCCCTGGCCACCAATAGAATTGCTTTAGGTCTTTATACATCTTGTTTGTACCTGGGTGAATAGAGAAACGTGATTGATGAGCTTCTTGTAAAACACGATCACGTAACCCACCCAAACGGGGTACCCACACTCTGTTTCCCAGACACAATAACCCACGATCATCTTTTACTAGCAATGCTGACGTCCCCGCTAACCGTTCTGATTTCAGATGTTCATCCTGATAAGCCTCCACTTGACACTTCTGCAATTCGTCAAATATGTTGGGTAGGAGTTCAGTTCGTAGCGAAATAACTTTTATTGTTCCACCCCTTTCTTGACGACTCAATGCATCAGCTACCACATTTGCCTTTCCCGGATGATAAAGGATTTCACAGTCGTAATCATTCAGCAATTCTAGCCATCTTCTTTGTCTCATATTTAGTTCCTTCTGGTCAAAGAGATGTTGTAGACTCTTATGATCGGTATAAATCTGACATTTGGAACCATACAGATAATGTCTCCAAATCTTTAACGCGAAGACGGCTGCTGCAAGCTCCATGTCGTGCGTAGGATACTGTCTTTCATGATCCATTAATTGACGAGAAGCATAAGCAATAACCTTTCCACGCTGCATAAGTACACATCCTAATCCCAATTTTGATGCATCACTATAAACAACAAAGTCTTCCGAACCTTCAGGTAGTGATAGAATCGGCGCGCTGCACAGTTTCTCTTTCAATATCCGGAGGTCATCAATTCGGGGTAACGGATACTTGTTCTTTATCGTGCGCTTATTCAGTTCTCGGTAGTCAATACACATTCTCATCGAACCATCCTTCTTTTTCACAAATAACACTGTGCTCCCCACGGCAAAGAACTAGGTCTGATGAAGCCTTTATTGGATAAGTCTTGTAGTTGTGCCATCATCTCTTTCATCTCTGGAGGTGCCAGACGATAAGGTGCACGGGCTACAGGAGTGGCTCCAGGAATCAGGTCTATACCGAACTCTACTTGTCTAACGGGCGGAAGACTATTCAAGTCTTCGGGGAATACTTCAGGGAATTCACTAACAATAGGAATATCTTCCATTCTATTCTTTTCTGGCTTAATATCTACCACGTAAGCCAAGTAACTCTGACAACCCTTATTCACACACTTACGGGCTTTTATCATAGATATAAGGCTAGACTGATGATTCCTACGATCACCATAAATCACTACTGGTCCCTTCTCAGGTAATATCACATTTATTAACTTCTTATCATACATTATGTTAGGCTGATTCTCGGCTAACCAGTCCATTCCCACTACGACGTCAAACTCTATCAAAGTTATAGGAAACAATTGTATCGGCACTCCACACCCCCCTATATTTATCACACAACCATCAAATACTTCTTTAACTGACACTTGATTATCATTTGCCGTATCTACTGATAGAGCATGTTCTAGCATTTTAGGTTTCAAACACAGGCAAACAACAAATGCAGGAGACACAAACGATCGGTTTGCACCGGAATCAAATAACACCTTAGCACGTGTAGAGTTTATTAAAAATGTACCTGTGACCACATCCGGAGTTTCCTCCTCTTCTTTCTCGGTCATTTGAAATGCGCGACCCCTGGTTACTGGTGGGTCCAGTCTTGGTATTATTGGTTTAACAATCGCTGGCCTACCCGATGACCCACCTTGCTATATCCTCCCCCGCGGACAGTCCGACTGAAGGTGATCCGGAGAATTGCATAAGAAACATAACCGCGTTACCTTACAATCTTTAATGACATGCCCGGTCTTCCCGCACTTATAACACGCTCGTAAATCACCTTGGCAATTTCCTTGGTGGACACGGTTGCACTTCTGACATGGTCTTTCTGCTGGTCGAAACGACGGACGGTTATCATACCTCTAAAATCGGGACTTCTTCGGATCGTGTTGTGGTCCTTCCCACTTTCTCTTCCCAATACTTTTATCGCAATAATCCCTTCTAATATCTCGTTCAACATTCTCCGCGGCATCAACTGCAGCTGAGAAGGTATCGGGTCCTTTTGCAATCACTAGCCTTCTGACTTCTGAGTTCAGTACAAAGATAAGTCTTTCCGTCTTCATCGTCTCCGTAGCAACGTAGTATTCTGCGAACCGAGACTTTTCCAGAAAGCTAGCGGTGTAGTCTCGAACGGATAAGTTTCCTTGTTGCAAGTTCATAAATTCCCCTTCCAGTTGTTTGACGGCTGCTTGGGGACAAAATTGTTCCCTGTAGGCTATCACAAATTCTTCCCAAGAGAGGGTAGAATAAACATCAGATCCTTTAGAATGAATAAAAGATTCCCACCAATACAAAGCATCCCCTTTTAACATTGTTGCCCCGTACAATACCCTATCTTTATCTGCACACTTGCTTGTCTTGAAAATAGCTTCTATTTCCTTCATCCATCTCATTGCTTTCACGGGATCCTCGTCTCCTGAGTAGGTCGGAGGTCTACAGCTTAAAAACATTTTGTAGTAGCACCTCCTTTGTACTGGTACAACAGTCGGTGTGATAGGCATTTCATCTTCCGGTCCGGGATCCGGTATTTCAGTTTCATTATGACGGTTTCGATCAAACATTGTTTGTATGCTAGCCTGCAGTCTTCCCATTTCTGCCATTAGATCATCCCTGGGAACGAACTCTGTACCATGTGGCTGGACTCTGCCTCCGGCTCGACCTCCAGCTCTACCCCAGTTCTACCCCCGACTCTGCCCCCAGTTCTGCCTCCCCTGTCTCCTGTTCCTATTGGTGGATTAGTACTATTCGGATTTCCTCCTCATTGGTTCTTTCGTCTAGTACCACTTGCCATTCTGTAGATTCAAACAAAATTAATACACACATAAGCACATACCCTATATAACAAGGTATTCTGGTTCAAACATGTACCTGTAAGATCATGATTACACTGGCCAGGCGTAATTTGAAATTACCTTACATGATGTTCCTTCTTCCCTTTTATACTTCATCATCCCAAGGTTCTATAATGATAGGGACATCCTACTTCACATGCAGTTTAAATCTAGGTACAGATACAAATACCTAGATCCCTTAAACTAGGGCTCTGATACCATTTGTAACAACCCAAATCCCATATACACAACAAATCGCATAATGTAACATAACATTGATATAACAAAAGAGACATCATATTACAAGTACGGTCCCGTAGTCTTTTACAATTAGCAGAAGCCATTCTACAACAAACTTTGTACTAAATACATACATAACATTTAGTATTGTAATACAACTGCTAAACATGCCAACATCTTCATCATACAATCCTTCACAAAAGCCATCCCTCGATTCCTCTAATTACTTGTTCTTACCCGATCCACCACCTGGAATACATATTTTTAAAACAAAATGAGGGTTAGACCTGATAGTCTAAGTGAGAAAATACCTGTTAGTTTGAAATCATTTATATAAACCTTAATTATATAAATCACACAGCACAATCAAATATATCAATTTGAACTCACACGTTATATACCTTCCCTTCTCATTCCTCCTGGCCATATTAGTTGGTTGCAAGCCAACTAATAAATTTACAACGCTGTACAACATCTACAGCCAAACAACGCTATACAGATTCTATAGCCAAACACACCGGTCCTAAGCCCGGCCAACGTATTATAACACATTATAATACTCATGTAAATATAATACCTCAATATATTATAATTCACATATATCGCACATATAAACACATAATCACCAATTATCACATTCCCAAACCATACGTATATGTATTCCAGTAAAAATATTTTTAAAGTAAAACTCACTTGATTTGCTTATCAAACACGCTCGCAAGCTTCTTTCAGTTTGATTCTATCTTTCACCTCGACTCCACAGTATCTGAAACAATATAAGATACATATACCGCTTTACTAGCCAAACACATGAAGCCAAACAAGTTCCTATCCTCAGTTGTTTCGATACACACTGCACTTAACCCACTACCGGGACTACACGGTATCGGGACTTCTCAGTACCGGGACTCCTTGGTACCGGGAGTCTCGATCACCGGGAGTTCACAATACCGGGAGTTGACTATACCGGGACTCTACACTACTGGAAGTCGATAATACCGGGACTCTACACTACCGAAGTCGATAATACCGGGACTCCACCGGGAGTCTTCAAGAACACAGTCGGTTTCCACTTACCCAGAAATCGATTGAAATCTAATCAAGACGAGAAATTAGAAATTCTAAACCGATAGATATCTTCTATACATGATTACCAACACAATATGTAAGGGACTTACCCCAAAATCGCTTCCAACGAAATCAATCGAAGCCCTAACCGTAGGTTTCGTCCACTGCTTCTTTTCGCCTCCAGAACTCCCGCACACACACACTCTCTTTCTATTTTATGTATCTGATGAGTGTAGAGGCTTAAGAGATAATATAGGTCCAACTTACCTTCTTGGCTCAAACTATTCCAAAATGACCCAAAACACCCTTAACCTTATAACTTATCTCAAATTAACCAAATCATTATATCTTATGGTTAAATTAATTTAACGGATAGGTAAAATATCTAACGGACTTACTCGGGGTATTACATCATCTCCCCCTTAAAATAATTTCGTCCCGGAATTCAGTTAAGTAAAAAGATGAGGGTATTTTGCTCTCATTTCCGATTCCGATTCCCATGTAGCATCCTGACCTCTATGATGCCTCCATTGAACTTTCACTTGTCTGACCTCTTTATTCCGCAACACTTTCACTTTATGATCAACTATAGCTTCCGGTTCTTCCACATAATTTTGTCTTTCATCGACTTGTATCTCTGGTAGGGAGACTGACTGATCTGGAGTAACCAAACACTTTCGGAAGTTCGATACGTGAAATGCATTATGGATCCTGCTTAATTCTGGTGGAAGATCTAATCGGTAAGCTACTTCACCGATCCTTTCTGTAATCGCAAACGGTCCGATATACCTTGGGTTAAGTTTACCTTGTCTCCCAAATCGGATGACTCCCTTCCATGGCGAAACTTTTAACATTACGAAATCCCCGACTTGAAATTCCAAAGGCTTTCGACGTCGGTCAGCGTAGCTCTTCTGTCTATCTTGAGACACTTTCAATCTTTCTCGAATCTGAGTAACCTTATCGGCAGTTAATTGAACTATTTCCGGCCCTGCTAACTGTTTCTCTCCCACTTCGTTCCAACATAGAGGCGTTCGGCATTTCCTACCATACAGTACTTCAAACGGTGCCGCTTGTATGCTGGAATGATAACTGTTGTTATATGCAAACTCGATCAACGGTAAGTGCTTATCCCATGATCCCCCAAAATTAACAATGCAAGCCCGGAGCATATCTTCTAAGGTCTGAATCGTTCATTCACTCTGACCATCTGTTTAGGGATGATACGCCGTACTTAACTTTATCTGTGTCCCCATTTCCCTTTGAAAACTTCTCCAAAATGTGGAAGTAAAACGACTATCACAATCAGAAATGATCGAGATTGGAACTCCATGTCGAGTTACTATTTCGTCAATGTACAACTTAGCTAATCGCTCCATCGAATCGGTTTCCTTTATCGGTAGAAAGTGTGCAGACTTTGTCAATCTGTCGACGATCACCCAAATAGAATCAAATCCCTTCGGAGTCCTTGGTAGCTTCGTGATGAAGTCTGTGGTAATCTGCTCCCACTTCCACATAGGTATTTCTAGCCGCTGTAGTTGACCAAACGACTTTTGGTGTTCGATCTTCACTTTCTTACAAGTATCACATCCTTCCACATACTGAGCAATTCCTCTTTTTATCCCTGGCCACCAATAGAATTGCTTTAGGTCTTTATACATCTTGTTTGTACCTGGGTGAATAGAGAAACGGGATTGATGAGCTTCTTGTAAAACACGATCACGTAACCCACCCAAACGAGGTACCCACACTCTGTTTCCCAGACACAATAACCCACGATCATCTTTTACTAGCAATGCTGACATCCCCGCTAACCGTTCTGATTTCAGAAGTTCATCCTGATAAGACTCCACTTGACACTTCTGCAATTCGTCAAATATGTTGGGTAGGAGTTCAGTTCGTAGCGAAATAACTTTTATTGTTCCACCCCTTTCTTGACGACTCAATGCATCACCTACCACATTTGCCTTTCCCGGATGATAAAGGATTTCACAGTCGTAATCATTCAGCAATTCTAGCCATCTTCTTTGTCTCATATTTAGTTCCTTCTGGTCAAAGAGATGTTGGAGACTCTTATGATTTCTGACATTTGGAACCATACAGATAATGTCTCCAAATCTTTAACGCGAAGACGGCTGCAGCAAGCTCCATGTCGTGCGTAGGATACTGTCTTTCATGATCCTTTAATTGACGAGAAGCATAAGCAATAACCTTTCCACGCTGCATAAGTACACATCCCAATCCCAGTTTTGATGAATCACTATAAACAACAAAGTCTTCCGAACTTTCAGGTAGTGATAGAATCGGCGCGCTGCACAGTTTCTCTTTCAATATCCGGAATGCCTCGTCTTGCTCCGCTTTCCATTCAAACTTCAGGTTCTTTCGGGTCAGCTTAGTCAAAGGCGTTACGATACGAGAGAAGTCTTTTATAAATTTCCGATAGTAGCCGGCTAAACCCAGAAAACTACGTACTTCGGTTGGCGTCCTCGGAGGTTCCCACTTTTCAATCGCTTCTACTTTCATTAGATCAACTTGAATGCCTTCTTCGGAAACTACATGCCCCAGAAACTGAACTTCTCGTAGCCAGAATTCACATTTCGAAAATTTAGCGTACAACTTTTCCTTCTTTAATAACTCCAAGATCAAACGAAGGTGTTGCGCATGCTCTTCTTTGGATAGGGAGTAGATAAGTATATCATCGATAAATACAATAACAAATTTGTCGAGATACGGCTTACATACCCGATTCATTAAATCCATAAAGGCAGCTGGAGCGTTTTTCAGTCCGAACGGCATCACTAAGAATTCGTGATGTCCATACCTTGTTCGAAAAGCAGTCTTTAGAACGTCTTCTTCTTTAACTTTCAACTGGTGATAACCGGATCTTAGATCAATCTTGGAGAAATAGCAAGCTCCAACTAACTGGTCGAAGAGGTCATCAATTCGGGGTAACGGATACTTGTTCTTTATCGTGCGCTTATTCAGTTCTCGGTAGTCGATACACATTCTCATCGAACCATCCTTCTTTTTCACAAATAACACTGTGCTCCCCATGGCGAAGAACTAGGTCTGATGAAGCCTTTATCGGATAAGTCTTGTAGTTGTGCCATCATCTCTTTCATCTCTGGAGGTGCCAGACGATAAGGTGCACGGGCTATAGGAGTGGCTCCAGGAATCAGGTCTATACCGAACTCTACTTGTCTAACGGGCGGAAGACTATTCAAGTCTTCGGGGAATACTTCAGGGAATTCACTAACAATAGGAATATCTTCCATTCTATTCTTTTCTGGCTTAATATCTATCACGTAAGCCAAGTAACTCTGATAACCCTTATTCACACACTTACGGGCTTTTATCATAGATATAAGGCTAGACTGATGATTCCTACGATCACCATAAATCACTACTGGTCCCTTCTCAGGTAATATCACATTTATTAACTTCTTATCACACATTATGTTAGCCTGATTCTCAGCTAACCAGTCCATTCCCACTACGACGTCAAACTCTATCAAAGTTATAGGAAACAATTGTATCGGCACTCCACACCCCTCTATATTTATCACACAGCCATCAAATACTTCTTTAACTGACACTTGATTATCATTTGCCGTATCTACTGATAGAGCATGTTCTAGCATTTTAGGTTTCAAACACAGGCAAGCAGCAAATGCAGGAGACACAAACGATCGGTTTGCACCGGAATCAAATAACACCTTAGCACGTGTAGAGTTTATTAAAAATGTACCTGTGACCACATCCAGAGTTTCCTCCGCTTCTTTCTCGGTCATTTGAAATGCGTGACCCCTGGTTACTGGTGGGTCCAGTCTTGGTATTACTGGTTTAACAATCGCTGTCCTGCCCGATGACCCACCTTGCTGTATTCTCCCCCGCGGACAGTCCGAATGAAGGTGATCCGGATAATTGCAATCTTTAATGACATGCCCGGTCTTCCCACACTTATAACACGCTCGTAAATCACCTGCCCGATGACCCACCGCGTTACCTTACAATCTTTAATGACATGCCCGGTCTTCCCACACTTATAACACGCTCGTAAATCACCTTGGCAATTTCCTTGGTGGACACGGTTGCACTTCTGACATGGTCTTTCCGCTGGTCGAAACAGCGGACGGTTATCATACCTCTGAAATCGGGACTTCTTCGGATCGTGTTGTGGTCCTTCCCAATACTTTTATCGCCAGAATCCCTTCTAATACCTCGTTCAACATTCTCCGCGACATCAACTGCGGCTGAGAAGGTATCGGGTCCTTTTGCAGTCACTAGCCTTCTGACTTCTGAGTTCAGTCCAAAGATAAATCTTTCCGTCTTCATCGTCTCCGTAGCAACGTAGTATTCTGCGAACCGAGACTTTTCCAGAAAGCTAGCGGTGTAGTCTCGAACGGATAAGTTTCCTTGTTGCAAGTTCATAAATTCCCCTTCCAGTTGTTTGACGGCTGCTTGGGGACAAAATTGTTCCCTGTAGGCTACCACAAATTCTTCCCAAGAGAGGGTAGAATAAACATCAGATCCTTTAGAATGAATAAAAGATTCCCACCAATACAAAGCATCCCCTTTTAACATTGTTGCCCCGTACAATACCCTATCTTTATCTGCACACTTGCTTGTCTTGAAAATAGCTTCTATTTCCTTCATCCATCTCATTGCTTTCACGGGATCCCTATCTCCTAAGTAGGTCGGAGGTCTACAGCTTAAAAACATTTTGTAGTAGCACCTCCTTTGTACTGGTACAACAGTCGGTGTGATAGGCATTTCATCTTCCGGTCCGGGATCCGGTATTTCAGTTTCATTATGACGGTTTCGATCAAACATTGTTTGTATGCTAGCCTGCAGTCTTCCCATTTCTGCCATTAGATCATCCCTGTAACGAACTCTGTACCATGTGGCTGGACTCTGCCTCCGGCTCGACCTCCAGCTCTACCCCCAGTTCTACCCCCGACTCTGCCCCCAGTTCTGCCTCCCCTGTCTCCTGTTCCTATTGGCGGATTAGTACTATTCAGATTTCCTCCTCCTTGGTTCTTTCGTCTAGTACCACTTGTCATTCTGTATATTCAAACAAAATTAATACACACATAAGCACATACCCTATATAACAAGGTATTCTGGTTCAAACATGTACCTGTAAGATCATGATTACACTGGCCAGGCGTAATTTGAAATTACCTTACATGATGTTCCTTCTTCCCTTTTATACTTCATCATCCCAAGGTTCTATAATGATAGGGACATCCTACTTCACATGCAGTTTAAGTCTAGGTACAGATACAAATACCTAAATCCCTTAAACTAGGGCTCTGATACCATTTGTAACAACCCAAATCCCATATACACAACAAATCACATAATGTAACATAACATTGATATAACAAAAGAGACATCATATTACAAGTACGGTCCTGTAGTCTTTTACAATTAGCAGAAGCCATTCTACTACAAACTTTGTACTAAATACATACATAACATTTAGTATTGTAATACAACTGCTAAACATGCCAAAATTTTCATCATACAATCCTTCACAAAAGCCATCCCTCGATTCCTCTAATTACTTGTTCTTACCCGATCCACCACCTGGAATACATATTTTTAAAACAAAATGAGGGTTAGACCTGATAGTCTAAGTGAGAATATCCCTGTTAGTTTGAAATCATTTATATAAACCTTAACTATATAAATCACACAGCACAATCAAATATATCAATTTGAACTCACACGTTATATACCTTCCCTTCTCATTCCTCCTGGCCATATTAGTTGGTTGCAAGCCAACTAATAAATTTACAACGCTGTACAACATCTACAGCCAAACAACGCTATACAGATTCTATAGCCAAACACACCGGTCCTAATCCCGGCCAACGTATTATAACACATTATAATACTCATGTAAATATAATACCTCAATATATTATAATTCACATATATCGCACATATAAACACATAATCACCAATTATCACATTCCCAAACAATACGTATATGTATTCCAGTAAAATTATTCTTAAAGTAAAACTCACTTGATTTGCTTATCAAACACTCTCGCAAGCTTCTTTCAGTTTGATTCTATCTTTCACCTCGACTCCACAGTATCTGAAACAATTTAAGATACATATACCGCTTTACTAGCCAAACACATGAAGCCTAACAAGTTCCTATCCTCAGCTGTCCCATTACACACTGCACTTAACCCACTACCGGGACTACACAGTACCGGGACTTCTCAGTACCGGGACTCCTTGGTACCGGGAGTCTCGATCACCGGGAGTTCACAATACCGGGAGTTCACGTTATCGGGAGTTGACTATACCGGGACTCTACACTACCGGGAGTCGATAATACCGGGACTCTACACTACCGGAGTCAATAATACCGGGACTCCACCGGGAGTCTTCAAGAACACAGTCGGTTTCCACTTACCCAGAAATCGATTGAAATCTAATCAAGACGCGAAATTAGAAATTCTAAACCGATAGCTATCTTCTATACATGATTACCAACACAATATGTAAGGGACTTACCTCAAAATCGCTTCCAACGAAATCAATCGAAGCCCTAACCGTAGGTTTCGTCCACTGCTTCTTTTCGCCTCCAGAACTCCCGCACACACACACACTCTTTCTATTTTAGGTTTCTGATGAGTGTAGAGGCTTAAGAGATAATATAGGTCCAACTTACCTTCTTGGCTCAAACTATTCCAAAATGACCCAAAACACCCTTAACCTTATAACTTATCTCAAATTAAACAAATCATTATATCTTATGGTTAAATTAATTTAACAGATAGGTAAAATATCTAACGGACTTACTCGGGGTATTACAAGTTCACCCATCATACTCATTTTATATTCAGTTTTCATTATTTCAGCGAAACGAGTACATTAGTCAGGGTTAGTAGAACCAAATATAATATCGACATATATTTGAACAAGAATGATATGACCATTTATTTTCCTGAAAAATAGAGTTTTATCGATTTTACCACGCTCATTATGGAGATAAGTAGAGAGAGTGCCTTATCCAGTTTATATACATAATCTGGATGCCTAGGATCAGTGAATCCTAGAGGTTGTTCAACATAGACTATTTCATTCAGCCTTCCGTTGAGGAATGCTGATTTTTTTTTAAACAACAGGGATTCAGATCAATAAGGGTGCGAAACCATGGGATTCGGACCAAGAAGGGTTCGAAACCAATGGATTCCGGACCAAGAAGGGTTCGAAACCAATGGATTCCGGACCAAGAAGGGTTCGAAACCAACAGATTTCTTTCCAAGAAGGGTTCGATACCAATGGATTCGGACCAAGAAGGGTTCGAAACCAATGGATTCGGACCAAGAAGGGTTCGAAACCAAAGGATTTCGTATGCTGAAGGATCCGAAACCCCAGATTTCGTACTTAACTAGATCCGAAACCAACAGATTTCGTATTGGTCTTGAGGCGAAACCAATGGTTTCGAATGCAACTTGATGCGAAACCACTTGATTTCGGACTTAACAGGATGCGAAACCAACGATTTCGTATCCTTAAGGATCCGAAACCAAAACTTATGATTTTATCTATGTGATTTGAAATCAAGCTACAGTAAATGAAGAAGGATCCGAAACCATCTATGAATTATCCGAAACCATCAAGAACAATCTGAAACCTTCACTTCGAACTCGAAAATCCCAGATTCAGCCATAACTTTTTCAATTCTTGATCAATTGTTATGAAATTTGCACAGATTTGTTCGAAATTTGATTCCACACTTTATTAGTTGATTTCAAATCCTAAATCGATCAAATTAATCGACTTTTGATCCAAAAACAGTAAGAACGAGTTTTCGAACAAAAGTTTATAAAATGGTCAATTCGATGAATTTTGTGCAGAATTTGGTAGAAACTCCTGTATTAAAGTTGATCAGGGATGAAAAACGAGTTCAATGATGTCAAGAATCAATCCAAAAGATCAAAAAAATGAAAGAAAAGATGAATCTGGATGAATAGTAATCGAAGAAGGGTCAGAAATCTCGATGAACAGTGATGAATGAAGGATCCGAAATCTTCAGCTTCAGTGTAAAAAATCTTCAATTTGGTCTTTGATCTGCTTGAACTTTCTGTTTAGCTCTGATACCAATTGATAAACCCAGAATGTAGCAATGAAATATAGAGAGAGAATCTAGAGAGCAAAAGTCATCCATATATTGATCAATGAGTACAAATGACAAATGCTACAAGTGTTCTAGATTGTTACATACAAATGAACTAGACATGCCTATTTATACCCATAACATACAAGGTATAAAGGCATTATGAACTAATACAGTACATTGACTTTACAATAAATCTTGAATACAATAATGCTCTAACAGTTTTCATAGCTGAGCTTTGAGTTAAATTAAACTTTTTCAGCATATCTTTAACATACTTACCTTGGTGAATGAAAGTACCTTTTTCATTCTGTTTGATTTAAAGACCAAGGAAATATGTCAGTTCACCCATCATACTCATTTTATATTCAGCTTTCATTCTTTCAGCGAAATGAGTACATAAGTCAGGGTTACTAGAACCAAATATAATATCGACATATATTTGAACAAGAATGATATGACCTTTTACTTTCCTGAAAAATAGAGTTTTATCGATTTTACTACCCTCAATATGGAGATAAGTAGATAGAGTGCCTTATCCAGTTTATATACATAACCTGGATACCTAGGATCAGTGAATCCTAGAGGTTGTTCAACATAGACTATTTCATTCAGCCTTCCGTTGAGGAATGCTGATTTCACATCCATTTGATATACTTTGAAGTCTTTGTGAACAGCATAAGCTAAGAATAGACAAATAGCTTCGAGTCTTGCTACTGGGGAAAAGGTTTCGTCGTAATCTATGCCTTCCTCTTGTCTGTATCCCTGAGCAACATGACGAGCCTTGTTGCGGGTTACAGTTCCATGTTCATCCAACTTGTTTCGATAGACCCATTTAGTGCCTATCACCGACTTGTCAGATGGTCTTGGAACGAGATTTCAAACTTTGTTTCTTTCAAATTCTGTCAGCTCTTCTTGCACAGGGCTGACCCAGTTTGGATCTCTAAGGGCATCCTGTGTTTTCTTTGGTTTAATCAGAGAAATAAAGTTAACAAATAAACAAATGTTACCTGCACTTCGTCGAGTCTGAACACCGGCGTTTGGATCACCAAGAATTTGATCAATGGGGTGATTGATAGTCCATCACTGAGCCGGAGCATGATTAGCTGACTCGATTTGAACTTTTGGAGGAGTCAAAGAAGAGGCTTCAGCAACTTCAGGTATTTCAGGTAGAAGAGCAAGAGGTTCAAAAGTCATTTCATTCACTGATTGCTGAGAAGTAGATGGTGTGTCTGAGGTAGATAGTTCAGAAGCAGGCATAGTGGTGGGAGGAACAGGTGAAACCCATGAAGATTCAACTTCACTTGTCTGCATGCTTGGGATGATTGTAGTGTCATCAGCGGTAGGAGTATTAACTTGAGGGATAGGAGCAGCTTCTGAATCACCAAGATGAGAAAACATCAATTGATTCAGTTCTTCAGTATCAGCAGAGGGTCTTGAGTTCGATGAACGAGATTCGTCAAAAGTGACGTGGATTGTTTCTTCTACAGTTTGTCTTCTACGATTGAAGACTCTGAAGTCTTTGGAGACTGAAGAGTATCCAAGAAATATTCCATCATCCTTGGGATCAAACTTTCCTAGGGCATCCCTGTTGTTCAGTATGATACACTGACATCCAAAGATGTGAAGAAAGCTAATTGAAGGCTTTCTCCCATGGAAAAGTTTGTAGGTTGTTTTCTTGAATCTTTTGACAATCAGCGACCTATTTTGAGTAAAACAAGCAAAGTTGACAGCTTCTGTCCAGAACTGAGTAGGTAGATGAGAATCGTTGAGCATTGATCGTGCAGCTTCGATGATAGTTCGACTTCTTCTTTTAGTGACTCCATTTTGCTGTGGTGTTCTTACGGAAGAAAAGTTGTGAGAAATACCCTTGCTTTCAAAGAAGTTTTCAAGAGAAATGTTTTTGAATTCAGTCCCATGATCATTCCTTATAGAGCGAACAGTCATATTATTCATGGCTTCCATTTTCCTGAGGAAAGTGATGAGTTCTTCAGGGGTGTCACTCTTAGAACGGAGAAACGTAACCCAGGTGGAGCGAGAGAATTCATCAACTATGACCAGTGTATATTTCTTTCCAATGATGGATTGTTTGTTAACAGGGCCAAACAAATCCATGTGAAGAAGTTGAAGAGGAGATGACACTAAGGAAACTTGCTTAGACTTGAAGCTTGCTTTAGTTTATTTCACTTTCTCGCACGCTGAACATAGAGATTCTTTAGCGTATGAGTGTTGAGGTAGACCAGTGACCAACTCTTTTGAAGAAAGAGTATTCAGTGTCTTGAAGTTGAGATGAGAGAGCCTCTTTTGCCATAGCCAGTTGACATCAGATGAGGGTTTTGAGAAGAAATAGGAATTTTCAGTGGTTGTCGAGGCCATGTTTATAACATAAACATTTTCCAAGCGATATCTGCTGAGAGCTTCTCCTTTTTGTCAGTGACAAAGCAGGATTCCTTAGTGAAACACACCTTGTAATCCTTGTCACATAGCTGACTGATGCTCAGAAGATTGTGCTTCAGTCCTTCAACATATGCGACTCTTCTGAAGGTAGTTGTACCATTAGAGAGTACACCAAACCCTCGGGTATAGCCTTTTCCATTTCCACCAAAGGTCACTAAGGGACCTTTCTCTTCCGTATATTCAGCGAGCAGGTTCTTTTTACCAGTCATATGTCTAGAGCATCCGCTATCGAGTTACCAGATACCCTTCAGGACCTGCAAACAAAGGAAGATTAGTTTGATTTATGCACCCATTTTACTATGGGTCCACATTTGTCAGTAGTGGTAGAGGAAGTGGAAGGTTCAACAATCTTCGCAGCATTTGAAGATTCAGCTTCAGGACTAGTCTTCACTTTGGTTAATTTCTTAACCTCAGTGGTTGGTTTCACCTTAACCTGATTTGCCCCAGGATTGGTCTTCTTTGCCTTGGGGGCAGTGATCTTCACCTTAGCTAACTTTTCAGCTTTGGTGGTTGTAGGGCACTTATTGGTAATATGATCGGTAAGTCCACAGTGATAACATTTTCTATAGCTAAAAGTAGCTTTAGGACCATAGGCATTTTTATTTGAAATTTTCAAATGGGCAGGACCTGTACCAAGAATACCTTTAGCATCAGATCTTGGAGGAACCTTAGGTTCATCAAGATTCTTAGCTAAGAAATTAATCCTAATCCTAGGAGTTGATCGCTGAGCATGCTCATTAATCTTATCCTTAGAGGTTGAGGATTGATTAGCTGAAGATTTAACATTCTTCATCTTAGGTACTTTGGTACCCTTCTGAGGTTTTTGGAAAATCATTTTCTCTTTACCTTTCTGTTTAGAACTTGAGGTAGAGGTTTCCTCAGGAATGGGATTTTTAGAAGAGGAACACTGAGACGAGGAGGTGTCAGGGATAGATGACACGAACATTCCAAACTTTAGCATGGAACGATCAGTGGTTGGTTCTATAGCATCAACTTTATAACCAACACGACTTTTATCACTCAGGGGAATCTGTGCACCTAATATCTCAGTGATCGTTGTTGAGGATTTACACCATCCTTCAACGGTAGCCTTTTCAGCATTTAATGCAGCAATAGCATCTTCTCGCTCAATACGAATGATTTGATTTATACAGACCTGATCTTTCAAATTTTCTTCTATTTTAGAAAGCTTTTGAACTTCTAAATGACAATTCTTAAGTTGTTCAGCTAGATCAATATTTAATTTTTCAGCTTTGGTCTTGCCATTCATGGCATCATATAAATCAATAGTCAAAAGATCAACGGTCCGACGTATTTCGATGTCACTAGGGACTGAAGTATGATTATCAGTGAGAGAGTTTGATACCTGAGAGGTGGAGGTAGAAGTAGAGGGAATTTCAGTTTGTTCTTTCTCTTCTTCTATTTTAACCATGAGGCAGAGATTGGCCTCATCATCAACTTCAGAGTCAGATGATTCTTCATCAGAAAGAGCCCAGTCATGATCTTCAACGATCATGCCTTTGCCTTTCTTCTTAAAGCTTTTCAGCTTTGCATATTTTTCTTTCAGCTTCTTGTACTTGTCATCTCTAGCCTTGGGGTTAGAGGATTTCTTGTAGGAAGAAGATGAGGGTTTGAAGACTTTCTTTGACCTGCACTCACTAGCAAAGTGACCTATCTTTTCACAGTTATAGCAAGTGGCAGTTGCCTTATCTACAGGGGTTGAAGATTTTGGCTAATCAATGAGGGAAAGAGTTTTATTTCTTCTGAAGTTACTCTTTCTGGCGAATCTCCGGAAAGAATTAGTCAGGAAGGCCAGTGACTCATCAATTTCTGAAGGATCAGCTTCTGATGATTCATCAGAGTTAGACTCCAGCTCAGTGATAGTGACAGTAGATCGCTGAGTAGGCACCAACTATGAAGAGAGTAAAGCAACATGTGTGCTTTTGGAATCTTTTACAAGATTCCTCTTAAGATGACACGACTGCTCATGATTGAGTATAGTGCCAAATAAAGTAGAAAGGGTCATAGATTTTAGATCCTTTGAGAGCTTAAGACACATTGAATAACTGTCCTAGCTTTCAGGAAGACTTTCTAGAAACTTTGTCAGGATCTCAAAGTTAGAATATCCCTTACCAATAGTTTTTAAGTCAATGATTAAACAGTTAAACTGTTGATGAACTTCAGAGAGGGTTTCATTCTTACCACAGATGAAACTTTTGTATTGTCTTACCAAGTTGATCTTTCTTGAATCCTGGACTTCAAATGTACCTTCACATTGAACACATATTGTGTCCTACATGGCTTTAGAACTCTTCAGGTTCATGACGGAGTGATAGACTTCCTCAAGAAGAGCCATAGAGATGATAGATCTGGCCTTAGTATCAATGGCCACCTTCTTCTTGTCTTCATCAGTCCACATACTAACTTCCCTGGGAATGATTCTTTTAGGAATGGCAGCTCTAGTAGCAGTGCCTGGAACAGCAGGGTCTATCATGAAAGGGGTATATGGTCCATTTTCAATGTAGTAAGGTATAGTAGGATCTACACCTTGTAGGAAGAGCATCATCCTATTTTTCCAGAGAATGAAGTTATCTTTGGAAAATCTAGGGGGTTTAGCAAGAGAACCATTATCAATAAAGTTTGTGTTTGTAGGGTTAGCCATTTTGAAAAATAGCAAGAAGGAGAAAAGAGATTAGTATAAGCAAGATCATGTTTATTAGATTAAACAAACTGCTCTGATACCACTTGTTGGTCCCAAAGGGGTTATACAAGTTTGTAGGGGGGGGGGGGGGGGGGGGGTTGAATACAAACACATGATTTTTATCTTTCTAAATTGTTTATTGATATGTATCAAACAATTTACAGTTTGTTGCGGAACAAGATTAAGGAATAAACCTAATCTAAACAAACTATGAGAATCGCTATGAGTTCTTGCACTAGAAATAGAGATTAAGAAAATCTAGAATACTAAGGAGAGTATTCTATCACACAGCAGTTCAGCGTGGAGAGGAATGGCCGAGTACTTCACAAATGAAGTAGGGTTTCCTTTATATACTACATGCATTTAATGCAAGTCAGTATACCTTTACACGTGGCAGCCTCTAGTTGGTTTCATGTTTTGACTTCAGTAGACAACCTAGTGGCCGCATGATGAATAGTGTAAGATCAGAGTTGGTTGTACGATTCTGGACAAAAGGGATGTCCATTCTGACAGATCGTACAAAAGGCGTGCAAGGGGATAAGACAAAAGTTACTTGTAGAGGAGGCTTCATGATCAGTGTTCGCTGAATGATTCTTTATCAGCAAATGATAAAGTTCAACGTTCGCTGAAGTCTTCTACTTGAAACTTCATGTTGAGTGGACAAGTCTTGGCTTCGCTGATATCCGCATCAGTTCATTAGTAGACTTAGTCGCTGGTTCTTTGGCTTGATCTTCGACTTCAGCGTAGAACATGGTTGACGTGAATCTTGTTTTCAGGGATCATAAGTAAACAATAAAAACTATCAGCGATCATCAGTGAGGCTGAAAAGGCTCAGGGCTCACTGATGAACAGTGTTCGCTGAATGTACAATTTAAAGAGTATGTTTTCATCAGCGATATTAAACAGACTTAGTATATTTTCTTTGATTACAAAACATTAATACATATTGTCTACTTATAATTTTCACTAAGCGTTTCTCAGGGTCATTATCAAATCACTGAGGGTTTGGATCAACATGGACAGCAAGCAATCAAAAAAAGGGATTTATGGCGGTCACTGCTCACGTTATTGATCAAAATTGGAATATGCAAAAGTCGGATTATGAGATATATCTTTACTCTTTACATTCTTTAATGTTAATTTGTTTACATTATTTTCTGTTTTATTAACATATCAAATGTTGAACCAGATTTATGTATGTGCCTTGTCCACATACATCTGAAGTTCTTGCGGATGTACTTTATGATTGTTTATGTGACTGGAATTTTGATAGGAAATTGTCCACACTAACTGTTGATAATTGCAACACAAATGATGCAATTATCAACATATTGTTGGACAAGCTTCCTTTGAGTTCACTTATGGTGGGTGGGAAGTTGTTTCACATGTGATGTTGCGCGCACATTCTCAATTTGATAGTTCAAGATGGATTGATTGTTATTGGGGAAGGGATTGAAAGGATTAGAGATAGTGTTGCTTATTGGACTGCAACACCAAAAAGGACTGAAAGATTTGAAGAAGCTTTCCGATAATTGGAAATACCATCCACCAAGAAATTGGCACTTGATGGTAAGACTCGGTGGAACTCTACTTTCTTGATGATCAATGTGGCTATTGATTACAAGGATGTCTTTCGACGCTTAAAGCAACGCGATCCTCAATATAAAAGTTTGCCAACTGAGCTGGATTGGGAGTTCGCTAAAGAGATTTGTGATAGATTGCACTTATTTTATAAGGTAACTCTAATTTTCATTAAACTTTACTTTTGTGTTGTTGATATGAGGTAACTTTGTTTTCGTTTTTTCGTTTTTGGCAATCCTTAGGTAACGGTAATGTTTTTCGGTTCAAAGTATCCTACGGCAAATGTCTTTTTTCAATCAATATGTGAAATTAGATATTATTTGGTTGATTGGGCATGTTCTCCTAATGAAGTTATTAAGAACATGGCTTCCAAAATGCTTGTGAAGTTTGACAAGTATTGGTCTATTATACATGGGATTATGGGAATGGCAGCGATTTTGGATCCTTGGTATAAATTGAAATTTGTGGAGTTACTTTTTTCTGTGTTGTACGGACAAGATAGATCGGTGATTGAAATTGAAAAGATCAAGGATCTAGTCTACACTTTGTTTCAAGAATATGAATCTACTTATCCGGGTGTAAGAAACAACAATGAAAGTGTTAGTGGTTCTTCTTCTTTAAGTTCAAGGTCTTCAGCAAGTCATCGTGTTGAATTTAAAAAGCTATTATCAAACATTGCTTCAATTGCCAACCAACATGATGACTTAGGTGTTACAACTAAGTTGGACAATTACTTGAAAGATAAACTTTTGCCTAAGGACATAGAGGTTGATTTGCTACTTTGGTGGAAGACAAATGGGTTTAAATACCCGACACTTCAAAGGATAGCTAGAGACATTTTAGTCATTCCCATTTCTACCGTTGCCTCAGAATCTGCATTCAGTACCGGTGGAAGATTGGTAACTCCACATCGTAGTCGACTTCATCCAAAAACGTTGGAGGCTCTAATGTGTGCTCAAAGTTGGCTATTGAATGAAATACGAGGTAACCGTATAAATTTTTATTTTCGTTATATATTTCAATCATTTTATTTTTATTGATAAATATATTGTGTTGTTTATATAGAAACTTGTTCTGATGAGACCGAAGCATATTGTCGGACTATTGAGTATGATTATGATGTGGAAGAGGTAACTAACTAACTATACTACTATTGACAATGGTTATGATATATTTATCTATTTAGTTCTTTACATTGAATATTTTATTTTGTAGGAAGCTAAAGAAAATTCAAGCTTGGGTTGACGAGTTTGTCCGTTTGGAATATTTCGACTTTTGAGTCGATACTCTACTTTATTTGTCTATCTTGAATCGTGATGTTATGGATTATGTCTAAACTTTTGTTATCTTTTACATTGCAATTAGGATATTTTGTCCGTGATATTTCTTGGATTATATGTATTTGGTCGAATGAACTATTTTAGCCTCTTTTTCATGATTTATTCCGATGTAGCTACTTCTTTAATTCTTTAATTTATGTCTAAACTTGTGTTTTTTGTTTCGGTTCGGGTTCGGAGAAAACCAACGGTTGACGGCGAGTGTTTTCCTTAATGGGTTCCCCAACGGGGATCAGGAAACAACGGGGACCCGACGGGGATCCCCCGATAAGATACCCGACGAGGTTCGGTACGATTTTGGGGATGGGGATGCTTATCGATTTCGGGGACGGGGACCCTAAAAACCGTCCCGAACCCAGTCTGTTGCCATTGCACCACATATTTCACAATCAATTATCTCGACCCCATCCAGACCCCAAGAGCCCCAAGGCCCAGGTCTCAATCTTTGACATTTAATATATATATTAATGTCAAAGAGATCCCACAAAGAACACCACACTCCAAGGCCCAAACAATTAAATGATTCATTTAATACTCATTGGATGAAGTTTATTAAGTGTTCTAGACTTGGTCATGGCTCCTATGTGGGACGATGTTGCTCTCTTCTTAACTAAGTTAGTTGATGAAGAAGTCACGTTTGGCAAAAACTAGCTTATAAACATGTAAAATGACCAAAAATGACATCTTTAAAAAATTATCAATGACAATATTTAATTACATAATTAAAACAAATTTATAGCGATATAATATGTTAATTAATATAACAAATGTAGTAAAGAAAATTAAATAATATAACATGTTAATTAGAGAATTTAAAATTTATTATTACATATATACTATAAATTTTGAATTTGTTAAAACAAGTTTTATAAAAAAATATTAACTTATGCTTTTAAATAACCGTTACATATAATATGAAAAAAATAATCAAATAATAATTAAAAGAGATATTAGTAATTGATAATTAAAATATATTGATTAATACTAAAAAATATATAAAAATAATTTATACGATCAACAATATCTCTAAATAATTTAATATAATTTCCAGTTAATATTAATTAATATTTATTAATTAATAATAATTAAATTTAAAAAATTAATATTTATTTATAATAATAGTTAATTAATAATAATGAGGGCAATATTGCAATATTCACAAAATGCTACTCCAAGTAGCGTTTCTGATACATGGAGAATTCGAAGGATTCGAGAGATAAATAAGGGTTTTATAAATAATAATAAACGAACTCGAAATGGTAAACGAGCCTAAAAGAGACTCGGAATTTGGCGTCGGAAAAAGAGCAAACATAAAGCACCAAATATAGAGGAAGTAGCGACAAAAGATCGAGAGTCAGATCGAGCGACGAAGAGGAAAGCATAAACGCAAGGCAGCCGCCGGCGCCAGCGATGGCGCCAGCTGAATCGCGCCACAAGTAGCGCCACCTTCTGTTAGGTGAATGGCGCTCATGTCCCCGCTAGTTGGCTAGCGCCAAACTAACGTCATGCACACTCCAGCCAATTCAAGCACCCACGTGACTATCCATCCATTGTTTAACGATTCCCTCTCACGCACCTCTTTTCCTATTTCTTTAATCTTTAGTTTCCTAATAATAGTTTATTAATAAGTTTAGATTAGGATTTAATTTCTTAATTATCCATTAATTAATACTTATCGTTTTTCTTAGTCTAGATTATAAATAGAGTATTAGGGTTCATTTGTTAAACAGTTAATTATTCAATAAAGTTTGTTTCTTTTAGAGTGGATTCTCTAGTTCTTCGTGTTTTACAATTCGTAATCACGTTTATCAAAGGGTTTAGACGCTTGTCGATCCTTCCGCAAACCTACGCTGCGTCAAGTGGTATCAGAGCAGGATTCACCTGTCTTTTCACCAGTAATGGCAGATCAACGACTCGCTACTAAAGCAGACTTTGTTGAGTCGGATGTGGCCGTATCCACAACGCTCGCGAATCTGACAGCGGTTGTTAATAGGCTTCAATCCAAGATCGTCAACGACAATTTTTGGAGAAGAGACAGGTTTGAAGGACCGGTTAAGATTCCATGCAACGGCAACCTTAACCGGGACGATCCATCGAGTTCCGAATCCGAAGAGGAGGAGGAAGATTCCCATGAAAAGATCGATATTGCACTTCAACGAATAGTCCTTTCGTCAAAGGAGGATAGCAAACACGAAGATCTTTTCCGATCGCATTGTTCGATACACAAGAAGGTATGTAATTTAGTTATCGACAGTGGAAGTTGTGTGAACCTCGTGTCCCAGAAATTGGTCGACTACCTGAATCTACCCACTCAACCCCATGAAGCTCCATATTCTCTTGGGTGGATCAAGAATGGCTTTCAAGTTAAAGTCACACAAACTTGTCGGGTACCCATCTCAATCGGAAAACACTATCGAGAAGAGGTCCTTGACATCGACGCTTGCCACATTCTATTGGGCCAGCCGTGGCAATTCGATAATCGTGCAACATACAAGAGCCAAGCCGATATCGTACTATTCCATTAGGGCGACCAAAAGATTGCCATGAGACCAGTTGATAGCTTCGACGAAAGCACCAACTAGAAGAGCAACGATAAGAATCGTATTATGAGTCCAACTTCTTCCCTAGCCAATCAACCGCCGATTCCGGAAAACCCACCGGAAAAAAGAAGAAGTCTTGCCGGACAAGGTTGAAGAGAAAGTCGCCACCCTCAAAACAGAGTCACACCATGAAGCCTGTACCGATCCGAAAGAGTCGGCGACAGATTTCGGATCCCTGGCCAAAGAAACCGAAATCGAGATACCGAAAGACATTCTCGAGCCGAAGAAACCGTTGCCACAAGATGTCAAGAACAATGATCCCAAGGATGATGTTTTCGTTATTCAAACGCCCAAGGCTTCGGTTCAAACCAATACAGTTTCCGGTCAAGTTATTCACCTTTCTTACCCTTTCGAGTTTAATAAATTATTACTCGTATGGAAGGGATTGTAACAACCTCCGTTGGATTTTAAGGACCGGTCGAAAATTTTAAATTTTGAAGATCGAGTTGTGCATTCAAGCGGTTTGGCGAAACGCATGTTCTACGAGCCGAGTAGAGTTGTTTTTCAAGTGAACTCGAGGACGAGTTCTTTTCAAGTGAGGGTGACTGATACAGGGAGAATTCGAAGGATTCGAGATATAAATAAGGGTTTTATAAATAATAATAAACGAACTCGAAAAGTTAAACGAGCCCAAAAGAGACTCGGAATTTGGCGTCGGAAAAATAGCAAACATAAAGCACCAAATATAGAGGAAGTAGCGACAAAAGATCGAGAATCAGATCGAGCGACGAAGAGGAAAGCAGAAACGCAAGGCAGCCGACGGCGCCAGCTGAGTCGCGCCACAAGTAGCGCCACCTTCTGTTTGGTGAATGGCGCTCATGTCCCCGCTAGTTGGCTAGCGCCAAACTAGCGCCATGCACACTCCAGTCAATTCATGCACCCACGTGACTATCCATTGTTTAACGATTCCCTCTCACGTGCCTCTTTTCCTATTTCTTTAATCTTTAGTTTTCCTAATAATAGTTTATTAATAAGTTTAGATTAGGATTTAATTTCTTAATTATCCATTAATTAATACTTATCGTTTTTCTTAGTCTAGATTATAAATAGAGTATTAGGGTTCCTTTGTTAAGCAGTTAATTATTCAATAAAGTTTGTTTCTTTTAGAGTGGATTCTTTAGTTCTTCGTGTTTTACGATTCGTAATCACGTTTATCAAAGGGTTTAGACGCTTGTCGATCCTTCCGCAAACCTACGCTGCGTCAAGTGGTATCAGAGCAGGATTCGCCTGTCTTTTCACCAGCAATGGCAGATCAACAACTAGCTACCAAAGCAGACTTTGTTGAGTCGGATGTGGCCGTATCCACAACGCTCGCGAATCTGACAGCGGTTGTTAATAGGCTTCAATCCAAGATCGTCAACGACAATTGTCGGAGAAGAGACAGGTTTGAAGGACCGGTAAAGATTCCATGCAACGGCAACCTTAACCGGGTCGATCCATCGAGTTCTGAATTAGAAGAAGAAAAGGAAGATTCCCATGAAAAGATCGATATTGCACTTCAACGAATAGTCCTTTCATCAAAGGAGGATAGCAAACACGAAGATCTTTTCCGAACGCATTGTTCGATACACAAAAATGTATGTAATTTAGTTATCGACAGTGGAAGTTGTGTGAACCTCGTGTCCCAGAAATTGGTCGACTACCTGAATCTACCCACTCAACCCCATGAAGCTCCATATTCTCTTGGGTGGATCAAGAAGGGCTTTCAAGTTAAAGTCACACAAACTTGTCGGGTACCCATCTCAATCGGCAAACACTAAGAACAGGTCTTATGTGATGTCCTTGACATGGACGCTTGCCACATTCTATTGGGCCAGCCGTGGCAATTCGATAATCGTGCAACCTACAAGAGCCAAGCCGATATCGTACTATTCCATTAGGGCGACCAAAAGATTGCCATGAGACCAGTTGATAGCTTCGACGAAAGCACCAACCAGAAGAGCAACGATAAGAATCGTATTATGAGTCCAACTTCTTCCCTAGCCAATCAACCGCCGATTTCGGAAAACCCACCGAAAAAAGAAGAAGTCTTGTCGGACAAGGTTGAAGAGAAAGTCGCCACCCTAAAAACAGAGTCACACCATGAAGCCTGTACCGATCCGAAAGAGTCGGCGACAGATTTCAGATCCCCGGCCAAAGAAACCGAAATCGAGATACCGAAAGACATTCTCGAGCCGACGAAACCGTTGCCACAAGATGTCAAGAACAATGATCCCAAGGATGATGTTTTCGTTATTCAAACGCCCAAGGCTTCGTTTCAAACCAATACAGTTTCCGGTAAAGTTATTCACCTTTCTTACCCTTTCGAGTTTAATAAATTATTACTCGTATGGAAGGGATTGTAACAACCTCCGTTGGATTTTAAGGACCGGTCGAAAATTTTAAATTTTGAAGATCGATTTGTGCATCCAAGCGGTTTGGCGAAACGCATGTTCTACGAACCGAGTAGAGTTGTTTTTCAAGTGAACTCGAGGACGAGTTCTTTTCAAGTGAGGGTGACTGATACAGGGAGAATTCGAAGGATTCGAGATATAAATAAGGGTTTTATAAATAATAATAAACGAACTCGAAAAGGTAAACGAGCCCAAAAGAGACTCGGAATTTGGCGTCGGAAAAAGAGCAAACATAAAGCACCAAATATAGAGGAAGTAGCGACAAAAGATCGAGAGTCAGATCGAGCGACGAAGAGGAAAGCAGAAACGCAAGGCAGCCGACGGCGCCAGCTGAGTCGCGCCACAAGTAGCGCCACCTTCTGTTTGGTGAATGGCGCTCATGTCCCCGCTAGTTAGCTAGCGCCAAACTAGCGCCATGCACACTCCAGTCAATTCATGCACCCACGTGACTATCCATTGTTTAACGATTCCCTCTCACGTGCCTCTTTTCCTATTTCTTTAATCTTTAGTTTTCCTAATAATAGTTTATTAATAAGTTTAGATTATGATTTAATTTCTTAATTATCCATTAATTAATACTTATCGTTTTTCTTAGTCTACATTATGAATAGAGTATCAGGGTTCCTTTGTTAAGCAGTTAATTATTCAATAAAGTTTGTTTCTTTTAGAGTGGATTCTCTAGTTCTTCGTGTTTTACATTTCGTAATCACGTTTATCAAAGGGTTTAGACGTTTGTCGATCCTTCCGTAAACGTACGCTGCGTCAAGTGGTATCAGAGCAGGATTCTCCTGTCTTTTCACCAGCAATGGCAGATCAACAACTCGCTACCAAAGCAAACTTTGTTGAGTCGGATGTGGCCGTATCCACAACGCTCGCGAATCTGACAGCGGTTGTTAATAGGCTTCAATCCAAGATCGTCAACGACAATTGTCGGAGAAGAGACAGGTTTGAAGGACCGGTTAAGATTCCATGCAACGGCAACCTTAACCGGGTCGATCCATCGAGTTCTGAATTAGAAGAGGAGAATGAAGATTCCCATGAAAAGATCGATATTGCACCTCAACGAATAGTCCTTTCGTCAAAGGAGGATAGCAAACACGAAGATTTTTTCCGAACGCATTGTTCGATACACAAAAAGGTATGTAATTTAGTTATCGACAGTGGAAGTTGTGTGAACCTCGTGTCCCAGAAATTGGTCGACTACCAGAATCTACCCACTCAACCCCATGAAGCTCAATATTCTCTTGGGTGGATCAAGAATGGCTTTCAAGTTAAAGTCACACAAACTTGTCGGGTACCCATCTCAATCGGCAAACACTATCGAGAATAGGTCTTATGTGATGTCCTTGACATGGACGCTTTCCAGATTCTATTGGGCCAGCCGTGGCAATTCGATAATCGTGCAACCTACAAGAGCCAAGCCGATATCGTACTATTCCATTAGGGCAACCAAAAGATTGCCATGAGACCAGTTGATAGCTTCGACGAAAGCACCAACCAGAAGAGCAACGATAAGAATCGTATTATGAGTCCAACTTCTTCCCTAGCCAATCAACCGCCGATTCCGGAAAACCCACCGGAAAAAGAAGAAGTCTTGCCGGACAAGGTTGAAGAGAAAGTCGCCACCCTCAAAACAGAGTCACACCATGAAGCCTGTACCGATCCGAAAGAGTCGGCGACAGATTTCGGATCCCGGCCAAAGAAACCGAAATCGAGATACCGAAAGACATTCTCGAGCCGACGAAACCGTTGCCACAAGATGTCAAGAACAATGATCCCAAGGATGATGTTTTCGTTATTCAAACGCCCAAGGCTTCGGTTCAAACCAATACAGTTTCCAGTAAAGTTATTCACGTTTATTACCCTTTCGAGTTTAATAAATTATTACTTGTATGGAAGGGATTGTAACAACCTCCGTTGGATTTTAAGGACCGATCGAAAATTTTAAATTTTGAAGATCGAGTTGTGCATCCAAGCGGTTTGGCGAAACGCATGTTCTACGAGCCGAGTAGAGTTGTTTTTCAAGTGAACACGAGGACGAGTTCTTTTCAAGTGGGGGTGACGGATACAGGGAGAATTCGAAGGATTCGAGATATAAATAAGTGTTTTATAAATAATAATAAACGAACTCGAAAAGGTAAACGAGCCCAAAAGAGACTCGGAATTTGGCGTCGGAAAAAGAGTAAACATAAAGCACCAAATATAGAGGAAGTAGCGACAAAAAATCGAGAGTCAGATCGAGCGACGAAGAGGAAAGTAGAAACGCAAGGCAGCCGACGGCGCCAGCGACGGCGCCAGCGACGGCGCCAGCTGAGTCGCGCCACAAGTAGCGCCACCTTGTGTTTGGTGATTGGCGCTCATGTCCCCGCTAGTTGGCTAGCGCCAAACTAGCGCCATGCACACTCCAGCCAATTCAAGCACCCACGTGACTATCCATTGTTTAACGATTCCCTCTCAGGTGCCTCTTTTCCTATCTCTTTAATCTTTAGTGTTCCTAATAATAGTTTATTAATAAGTTTAGATTAGGATTTAATTTCTTAATTATCCATTAATTAATACTTATCGCTTTTCTTAGTCTAGATTATAAATAGAGTATTAGGGTTCCTTTGTTAAGCAGTTAATTATTCAATAAAGTTTGTTTCTTTTAAAGTGGATTCTCTAGTTCTTCGTGTTTTACAATTCGTAATCACGTTTATCAAAGGGTTTAGACGTTTGTCGATCCTTCCGCAAACCTACGTTGCGTCAGTATCAAAATGCTAGCTTCTAAGCTAGTTTATGGTCATCCAAACATGTATCCAGAAAAAAAGCTAGCTAGCTTAAGCTAGCTTTTTTTTGCCAAATGATGCCTAACATTATGTTTCACAACTATAAACTAGCTTATATTATTTGATAAGAAAACATTGTTTGTAACCTTTAAACTAGCTTTTTTGAAAAACTACGTCAGATAATTTTTTATCATTTTTAATTGTAAACATAAATATATAGGACCCTTTCCAAAGCATATCCCTAGATTTTCGTTTTGCCTATGGCTTGCTTTTCCCAAAAAATTGCCCATGCAGGACAAAATGGCGTGGAGAGATGATGTTGCTTCTTTACGGTGTGCCTTGTGTGACATTGTTGGGGATTCGCATGATCATTTGTTTTTTGATTGTCGGTACATTGTTTGCACTTTCACACAAAAGAATAATAACAAAGTTAATAACTTACAATATATTTTAATTAAAATCATTAAAATAGATCGGTGATAATAGCACTTAAAGCCTCGTTCGCAATGATCATGTACATTCTATTCGTTGGATGAACCGCATCCCAAAATAAATATTTCTCCCGATCGACACATGTATCCAAGCCTTTACAAGTAACACCATATTCAAATGTTCCTGTTCCACAACACCCCTTTGAAGTCTCAACAAACCCTGTATATCATTATTCCATTCAAATTTTGAACAATGAAAGATGTTTTTAGAGTGCAAAGTTGTTGAAATATAATGATGATTAAAACTGACCGTATTTTTTAGGGTTTTGGATTGCTCTTTGGATGACACTATAAGCATCAACATAGACAGTTTTCATTCTTAACGATATTTTCATCGTAGCCAATGCTTTTTTGATCTTGTGGTTGAATGAAAGAGCCACGTTGTTGTAACTATCATCACATTTGGTTGTACCCTTCAATGTTTTGACCAAAGGCATGCATCCAAAAGGCACAACCCCGACAACCACCAATCTTCTTGCTCCGAGAGAATGCATTTTCTAGAGAGATGAAGATGCAACGTTTGAATCTTATAAGAAGCTAAAAGATACAATTCAACAAAATTGGTCTTTAATTTAGGACATACAATTTTCGTTGGGTGTCATAATAGAGTGCTTATTTGGACTTTAAACTTATAGAACCAATATGTGTCTATCTAAAGGGGTTATAATAAACTTGGGCAACCTAACAAATTTTATCAACGAAGTTGAACAATCTAAATATAAAAAGTAAATCGTCTTATTTCATAAGAACAATTCTGAAAAGCGTTCTATTAATTAGCCCAAGTTGTAGATAGAACTTGTTAGGTCGTCCATATTTCATCCTAGCACCTTATAGTAAAGTCTTTTGCTAGGATGTCAATTTTTTGTCCTATTAAGTTAAAGTCTCATTAAGTACTTTATTGATTAGTGCGTATGTACGTCTTAAGCAGCCCATTTTATTGTAGTGATATGCAATGTTTTTCACCAATAGAAGTTAAAGAGAGGAACCTTGACGTAGCCAAAAAGGAGAGAGATCAAGTAATCTTCGTATTGTTCAACGGTGTATTGGGCACTTCGAGTAGGATCAACGTAGTAGTTTTGGAGAAAATCGTTCGTACCCATGCTCAGTACAAACACTGCATTGCGGATGGATTCATCAGCCTTTTTCACTCCTATTTTTTGTCCAAGGTGCAGCTTGTAATGCGCAAAATACTTCAATTGGTGTGACAACGACAAAACATTCTTCAAATCATTAAAAGAAAAATCAAATCAGTATATATCTTGTAGATTATATATAGTTATAGTTCATTGCCTCCTTTGTCTAAAAATAAGTTTCCAAATTTATATATATATATATATTCATGAAGCCAAAATATATATTCATGAAGCCAAAAAAAAAAATATATATATATATATATATATATATTCATGAAGCCAAATTTACAAAATCATGAAGCTAGGTATGGTTTGTACGAGTTTGTACAAACTAACTAGTTTGTATTTGATACCCAGCCTATATATATATATATATATATATATATATATATATATATATAGAGAGAGAGAGAGAGAGAGAGAGAGAGATGTTCTGGGGAAAACCTCACAAAAATAGAAAATGAATGAACACCCTGGTGACCCTTCATCTGAACGGTGTGCACTTGTGCATACAGGTAAAAGTAAGTTGTTTTTAGCTTTTATGCACTTGTGCATTATGCGTTTGTGCATATGTACGTGTGCATGTTATAAATTGCTTGTATACACAAGTACATACTGTCTAGATGAATGGCTACTAGGGTGTTTCGCAGTTTTCCTTTTTTGAAGGTTTTCACCATATATATATTTGTCCAAACAAGTGTCGTGTTCTAAGATTAGATAACTAATTTCTAAATCAACACTTAATTAATGCACAACAAATAGATGTTATAAGATAGATAAATGAATTAAGAGTAAATATGTAATTTGGATAACTAAAAGTTCTAATCATTATACATGTTTAAAATTGTGTCGTTTTTATAGACATTTCTTTTGTTACATAAGTATTATAAATGCATACAATGCAACAATGAGATGAGTGGACTAATTAGTGTTCATGGGACAAATCAAGAAACGACACCCAATATATATATATATAGGCTCCGTAAAATACAAATCTTGTATTTGTTACACCCATTACAAACCACAGTCTGCATATGTGCAGACTGGTTCTGCATATATGCATATGAATACGTGCAATAATATATACATATAATGGACATACATTCATATGGGACAATTCATATATGCAGAACCAGTCTGCACATATGCAGACTGTGGTTTGTATTTGATTTGTACCCTATATATATATATATATATATATATATAGGGTCTGGTTCAAGGGAAAACCTCAAAAAACGGAAAACTAAATAACACCCTAGGAGCCTTTCATCTGGGCGGTATGCACTTGTGCATACAGGTTATTTGTAACATGCATTTGTGCATATATGCACAAATACATAATGCACTTGTGCATAAAACCAAAAAGTCAACTATTTACCTGTATGCACAAGTGCATACCGCCCAGATGAAGGGCTTCTATGGTGTTCTTCAATTTTCCGTTTTTTGAGGTTTTCCCTTGAACCTCCCTCTCTTTCTCTCTCTCTATATATATATAGGTAGAGGTTCAAGCGAGAACACCTCCATTTTACAAAAAACGCGAGAACACTCTTATTACATGTGACAATCCCTGTGAGGGTACATGGTTGTTGCGGACGACTCGACCTATGACATAACGTTTCACCAAAGGTCGTTAAGTTTTCATCATTAATTTAGTATCACATGTGTATCATGTGTGATGAATTACAGTATCACATCAAGGATACCTTATCACAAGTGATAAAACAAGTGAGATGGTCTAGTGCTATGCGGGCGACCTGGCCCCAACTCAGGTCACGTCGAACGTCGCTCACGTCTCCAATTTAGTTTCACATTTTTTTCATAGGTGATGACCTATAATATCACATGTGATTAACTATAGTAAATTAGTGTTCTCTCATTCTCGTAATTAAAATGAAGGTGTTCTTGTTTGAACCATTTCCAATATATATATTTATATATATATATATATATATAGAGAGAGAGAGAGAGAGGTTCATGTGAAAACCTAAAAAAACGAAAAACTGAAGAACACCCTGGTGGCCTTTCATTATTTTTTTTGTTTTTATGCACAAGTGCATAATGCACTTGTCCATATGTACGTGTGCATGTTACAAATTACTTGTATGCACAAATGAATGTCATCCAGATAAACAGCTATCAGGGTGTTCTTCAGTTTTCCGTTTTTTTTTTTGAAGTTTTCCCCTAAACGTGATCCTATATATAGTAAACTTTTGACATTCACCTTTAAACACACTCATGGTCATGGTGTTCCTTTTGGTGTTATTTTGCGTGGAATACAAATCACCCATCCTCATACTTCATGTTCTATCCTTGTTCGTCGATCAACACTTGACACATCATCATTTTGTTAAAAGATTAATAAGATGCATCAAATATGGTAATGTTGTGTTGAGTTTTATTGGTGAAACACGAAGGTGATCGACTTGGTGATTTTTATTCCTTTTGAGTGTCACATTAATCTATAACTTCTATTGTATCCACTGCAAGTCCATTATCCTTATAGTTTGGTCTCCTTTACTAAACATCATTATAATTGATAGAATTTAAAGGCATACCGAAACTTGAGCAGTGAAATTATCGTAGCCAGAACCAGCAGAAGCAAAGCTAACGCCATGGGAAAGATTTATGGCCCTTGGCATTCCTGATTCTAGATAAGGCTGAATTGCTTTCACATAACCCAACGCCTCAGCTATTCAAAATACGACGAAAATATAATATGATCAATTAGAAATTAAATTATAATACAATAAGCAGATCGACATTCAACATAACTATTGACCAAAAATCATACTCACTCTTCAAAACAAAATATAACATTTGTTTTCACTTTTCAAGTTCAGCATTTTTCTATATATAAAATAAATAGATATGTGCGTGATCTACCTCAGTATAGACAAATTACATGGAAACAAGTACTTAAAAGTAGCTAGTTACCTATGAAATCAGTGGCAAGTCTTCCATTACTAAACCTCCCGGTGGCGTGGCCGTCGAAGAAGTCCATTCCATAGGGTGGGAAGTTACTCTTATCGGTTGTAGCAAGATGATTGTTATTCCCTGGATCCACACTTGAATCGCCAAACACAAACACGCCACTAACGTTATTCTTACTTGCGATCTGTCGTATTTCCACGATTTCAATGGCGGTGGCTGGCCGGAATCCAGTTATAGTAAGAAACATCAGTACCACCACCATGGTCAACCTCATTGTCAGCATATGCAGGTTGCCCATTTTCTTGTATTTATCACCAAAATTACTAAGCCTTCAATCCAATATATAGGCCCTGAATTAATGGAGGTCATTAATTGATGTTTGGTTTGAATAATTAAAAAAAAATTGTTGCATTTTTCTTTTGTGCATTGAACAATTAATAGCTTGTTGCTATTTTTTTATTTTCATTTACTTAACTATTCGTAGATATATATATATATATAATCGGGTTCAAACGAGAACGGTACATATTTAAAAGAACACGAGAACAAACAAAATCATTATTGATTTTACATTAACGCACGAAAAAAGGACTTTGGCCTCGGCTTCAGGTTTGCGTGGCGCCTTTGCAAGTTAATGTAAAATCACTAATTATTTTGTTTGTTCTCATGTTCTTTTAAATAGTTAATGTTCTCGTTTGATCCTCTCTCTGTATATATAATCATTTATTACCCATGTAAATAATATTAATTTTGTTAGTTGGTCTAATTAAGCTATTTATATTTTCATCAACAATTATGGTTAAATTAAAGGTTATATACTAAATGTTATTAAATGAAAAATATTGTTGGAACAAACTGTTTTTTTAGAAAATATAAATATTTTATTTTTAGAATATCAATAATAATATTTAAGTGATTTTTTATTTTTGAATATAATAATATTTTATTTTTGTAAGATAATAAATAAAAATACTTAAATGATTTTTGTTGAAAGGTAAAAGTAGAAAATTTATCGGTGTAGGTGAAACAATAATTTTTGTTTAAAGTTTATAGGAAAAACTAGATAATCATAGTTCAATAATGAAACTGGAAAGTAAAACAATAATTTTTATTTAAGGTTTATAGGTGGAAAACAAAGATTTTTGTTTAAAATTCATAATACTATTTCGTGTATTAACTTTTTTCCAAAAACGTTGCCAAAGTTCATTTGTGAAACAAGAAAATAATAAGATAATTAAGTAAGTTTAAACAAGTTTGTAGATGATACCGAAATTATCATAGGGGGGGGGGGTTTGTTGGCGGGGACCTCATGGCCCCGTGGTCCACTTTTGTGGGCCCTACAAGCTCTACCTCTATGAGCCTGCACCGGAAAAGACATCCTGTCTTCCCCCGGATTCGAACCCTAGGCCTCAACCTACAGGCCCCCCAGGTGGAAGCGTTTACGGAAGAGAGGTGGCCACTAGACCAAAGACCTAGTGGTTTACCGAAAATATCATAGGTGAAACACTTAAGAGCATCTACAACAGTTTCTCCAAAATGAAGAAAATTAAAGATTTTATATAATTTTAGCTTCAACAGATAAACTTTATTCAAAATGGAGAAAGTCTGAGAGCTAATGTAAAATTTTCAAATTTGGATAATCTCAAAAATGATTGCTATAAAAGAGAAATGTTTTTTTAGAGAAATTGACTCAAATAGCCATTTAACCAACTAAAATTGGTTATTTGAGTCTCCATTTTTTAAAACTTTTAGAGAATTTGTTGGAGATGCTCTACGTGAATAAAATAATTAAGAAACGTTATAATTAAAAAATAATAATTAAGTGAATAAGATATTTAAAGAATGTGGTATCAATATTTAAGATTAAAAGTGACCAACGGTTCAGATCCACTTCTCATGTTAACTCAACTTGTCACACGATCTTTCGCTTACGTGTGAGAAGGTGAGTTAACGTGAGAAACGTGAGAAGTAGATCACAATCATTGATCACTTTTAATAAAATGTCCTCCCATTAACTGCAGCTTAGAAGGAAAATGATTTGGTGCATAGCTCCAGGTGCATCTTTTTTATATGTATCTCATTCTAATGTGTGTCTATTTCTTATCGAACAGTTTATAACCAATTCTTATGTTAACATCAATTTCTCACCGGAACCCAACCTTATATACACTACAAAACAAATTACTTTTACCCATACAAATCAGCCAGGGGAATTTCCGTCTATGACTACCGACTTATTACCCATAAAATACCAATGGTTCAGTAGAATCCAATGTTTTTCGAGAAAATATCAAGGGATCACCCAGAAAATCCCTAGATAATCTGTCACTACCAACTTTTGTAACAGTTGTGTGCCCAAATCACCTTTTATTTAATAGTGATATATATATATATATATATATATGTAGAGAGAGAGAGAGAGAGAGAATTGGAATCACATATGATCATGCTTGATAATATAGATAACAAGTCATCTCATCTCTTTTATCAAAAGACTAAGGCTATGTTTGGCAAACTACCTAATAAGCTAACGGTTGACTCATAAGCTACCTGATAGCTGATAAGCTAGCTGATGAAGAATTCACGTTTGACAAACACTAGCTTATAAACATGTAAAATAACCAAAAATGACATCTTCAAAAAGTTATCAATGACAATACTTAATTATATAATTAAAACAAATTTATAGCAATATAATATGTTAATTAGTATAACAAATGTAGTAAAGAAAATTAAATAATATAACATGTTAATTAAAAAAATTAAAATTTATTATTACATATATACTATAATTTTTGAATTTGTTAAAACAAGTTTTAGAAAAAAAAATATATTAACTTATGCTTTTAAATAACCGTTACATATAATATGAAAAAATAATCAAATAATAATTAAAAAATATAATAGTAATTGATAATTAAAATATATTGATTAATATTAAAAAATATATAAAAATAATTTATATAATCAACAATATCTCTAAATAATTAAAAGTTAATAATTTAATATAATTTCCAGTTAATATTAATTAATAATAATTAAATTTTAAAAATTAATATTTTCTTATAATAATAGTTAATTAATAATAATGAGGGCAATATTGAAACAAAAAGCTACTCCCAGTAGAGGTGGCCAAAAAATCGGGTCAGGCCGGGCTAGACCGGGCCTTTGGAAGGACCGGACCAAAACACTATTTCAAAGCTCGGGCTTTGGTCGGGCCCGGGCCGGGCTTGAACACAAATATTCGAGACCGCTTACGCTTTTATAAGGCCGGGCTTTCGGGCCGGGCCCTAAACCGGGCCTTAACCAGGCCTTCACAAAAAAATATTTTTTTTAATTTTTAAATGTTATTCTAATTATCTAATTAATTGGGTATTTGGGTCGCTTAAATATGTAAAAAATACGTTTTATTGTAATTTCGATTAAAAATACATTGAATTATAAAGAAACATATTTTAAAAAAATACATTGATTTATAAAGAACATTTAAAAAAAATACATTCAATTATAAAGAACATACTTTAAAAAAATACATTGAATTATAAAGAACATACATTAAAAACTACATTGAAATATTGAATTTTAAAGAAAAATACACTTAATCCTCATCCTCCCATGGTTCATTGTATTAAAGTGTTCCGGTCGATTGAAGTCTGTTAAGAGTCGTTCCTTCTTTGAGGTAATATTTGTAAGTTGGTATGTAACACCATACACCAACTATGTTATTTATAGTGTGAGGAGTGCTTAAAATTGTGAAAAATCGGCTATAAAATTGTGAAAACGGTCATATGATCGTTACCCAACGGTTGAAAATTTTGAATTGAAGGCAAAAGTGTTATTAGATAAAATAAAGCAGCAAAAATATTCAAAACTGGCGCATTGGATTGGTGGTAAACGCATGGAGGCTATGGGGAGAAGGTCAAGTGATCAAAACTGAGGGGAGGCAATATATCTCGTGCTTTTTTAATGAAGTGGCCTAGGGTTGAAAATTTTGAATTGAATGCAAAAGTGTTAATAAATAAATTAAAGCAACAACAATATTCAAAGCTGACGCATTGGCATGGATACGAGACAGGACAGAACAATTGTTCAGCATTTGGTAAGACGGAACTGGACAGAACAGAGCAAATAACATGACCAGTTTACCTCTAATAATTTTATTATATATTTTGATTAACTATGTAATTTATTAAATTGTAATGAAATAAATATTTGTTTATAATGAAAATATATTATTAGAAAGTAATTTTCAAGATGATTAAAGTGACCCAAAATAAAAAGTGAATGGTGTTTTCAATTTTTATTTTCTAACATTTTCTATATTATTTTTAATATTAATATTTGATAATTTACATAAATTAATCAAAACATATAAACCATATAAAAATAATATTTTGAGAACGTTAGGGTGAAATTTAAAAAAAATACAATAAATAAAACTTAAATAATGAATAAAATATAAAAAGAAGGCGTATTTGATGTTTTAGAAAAGAATTGGATTTTATTTTAAGGTTATATTGGTAAAACAAAAGTCTGTTCCACCTTGTTCCAGCTTATTCCATGGGTAGGGGTGGAACAGGCTTGTTCCACTTTTGTTCCACTCAGTTCTTGTCTGTTCCACATAAAAGTCCTGCTAAACATGGAACAGTGATCTCTGTTCTGTCTTGTTCTGTTCTGTCCAGTGTACCAAGCGCACCCTAAATATACAGGACCCTTACCAAAGCATATCCCTAAATTTTCGTTTTGCCTATGACTTGTTTTTCGCAAAACATTGCCTACACATGACAAAATGGTGTGGAGAGATGATGTTGCTTCTTTACGGTGTGCCTTGTGTGACATTGTTGGGGATTTGCATGATCATTTATTTTTTTGATTGTCGGTTCTCGGCCCGTATATGGGATGATGTTTTATCTGATATGCAGGTCTTAAATGTCCCATCCAAATGGAAGGATATTCTTGCGGATGTTGATAGGCATAGGTGGCAGCTTGGTGATACTCGGAAAAAGTTGCTTTTTTCAGCAAGTGTTTATTTTATTTGGGAGGAGCGGAATACGAAGATTTTCATAAATAAATAAAAACTCCGGATCAGATTGTTCAAGAGATTAAGAAAGTGGTCTCGATGAGATTGTGTGGGTGTGAGTTGGGGTTGAGGGGACGGACGCGGAGCACGTGATTGTTTTATGGCGCTTTCAAAGGCTTGGTTTGCTTCTTGGGTCGATTGCAGCTTGGTGGACGACTTAGAGAATTTTATTATTATGTATTTTGTTTCTTTATCGCTTAGTACGTTTTGCTTGTTATTCTTTGGTACGTTGTGTATGCTAGTACATTCCTTTTGTTTTTTAGTTTGGTTTTTCTCCCCGTTTAGGGCATGTCCTTTATGGTAGGAGAAGTTCCTGTTTGGGAGGGAGTCCCTCACTTTTTAGGTATATCTTTTGTTTTCGTATTTATATATTGTCAGGAGTGTTGCCTCCTTTCCAAACAAAAAAAATATACAAGACCCACTTGTATTCTGCACTTTGACTAATTCATGGAACCTAAAGATAACAACCAAGTTTTTTTCTAATGACACTTTATGTATCTTTCCGGTAAGTTTCAAAAGTTTTTCACATGTTTTTTTAATTACACCCCTTATATGTTAGAATAGTATAATTCCGCATAATTTTATTGTTAACACCCTAAATTTTACACATCAATTATAGGGAAAAATTCCGGAAAAATGGGTAAAATTTGAACTTCAAAATAATAAGCCAACTAAAACCCGTAATGCAATGGGGTAGTTTGGACAATGTACAAAAAGAATGTTGAGACATAACATACAACAACCTATTAATCTAGACTATAATTAATTAGATTAATCTAGGTGTCACTAAAATTGGTTATTTGAGTCAATTTCTCTTTTTTTTAAATATATTCCATCAATAAGAAATTTTGAAGTGAAATGTTTAGGAGATTGAAAACTATTTTATTAGATTCACATAACATATTTATAATATTAGTAATAATGTAATCTTTAAAATGAAGAATCTGTTGAAGTTGAATGCAATTTTCTTAAAGATTCTAGACTTTGGTTCTCCATTTTTTAAAACTTTTGGAGAATTTGTTGGAGATGCTCTACGTGAATAAAATAATTAAGAAACGTTATAATTAAAAAATAATAATTAAGTGAATGAGATATTTAAAGAATGTGGTATCAATATTTAAGATTAAAAGTGACCAACGGTTCAGATCCACTTCTCATGTTAACTCAACTTGTCACACGATCTTTCGCTTACGTGTGAGAAGGTGAGTTAACGTGAGAAGCGTGAGAAGTAGATCACAATCATTGATCACTTTTAATAAAATGTCCTCCCATTAACTGCAGCTTAGAAGGAAAATGATTTGGTGCATAGCTCTGGGTGCATCTTTTTTATATGTATCTCATTCTAATGTGTGTCTATTTCTTATCGAACAGTTGATAACCACTTCTTATGTTAACCTCAATTTCTCACCGAAACCCAACCTTATATACACTACAAAACAAATTACTTTTACCCATACAAATCAGCCAGGGGAATTTCCGTCTATGATTACCGACTTATTACCCATAAAATACCAATGGTTCAGTAAAATCCAATGTTTTTCGAGAAAATATCAACGGATCACCCAGAAAATCCCTAGATAATCTGTCACTACCAACTTTTGTAACAGTTTTGTGCCCAAATCACCTTTTATTTAACAGTTTGCAATTGAGACTTCCCCTATATCTATACTACATATATAAGCATATACAACAAATGTCTTAAAGACAAGTTTTGATGCATGTAGTACTGCTGTTTTATGCATAAAACTTAAAAACTCTTAAAGACAAGTATTAATGCATAATGTACAACTCTTTTAAGCAAGGGGTTTTAAAGCTATACCAACAAACCTTACCTTACCTTACCTTACCTTACCTTACCTTACCTTACCTTCTCACACTTTACCTTCTCATAGTACAACCATACCACAACCATACCAGCTCTTTCACACGCCAGGTTTGGGAAGTTTCACACGCCAAAAATCAAGATCCATACCTCTCCATCTACAGACATACTTCTTCTACCATACCTTCAGTACTTCTTCTTCTTGCACACCTGCATATAAATCAAGAGCATGAAACTCACTTCTCCATCTCCGGTCCAGCTTTGATCGTGTACGATTTCAAAATTGAGGCACTCTTTTCTTGTTTCGTTGCTATCCAGGATACAATCAGGTACTCCCTCCTGATACTTCAAGGAACACTCCAATTAGGGCTTGTAACAACTTTTTCAATTTGGCCTTCTATGTACAAAGTCTTTGATGATATATTTCAATAGGATTCTGTGTTTTTGTCTTAAGAAATTGTGTTTGTTTAGTTGTTGCATACTGCTAGAGTTATCTCTAATACATACTTTCTATATTTATTTGCAGAAGTAGTGTAATTTATGATTTGCATATGAAGTATTATAATTTGATTAAAATTCCTTGGTTTTTTGGGATTTGGTTTGTTTAGAAGATTTATCTCTGGAGCAGCTGGATTGGAAAAACTTGGATTTTTTTGAAGCTTGTTGAAATTAATCAGGTTATGGACATACACAATATGGTTTTATTGTTCCCTATGACTCTATGCAGATGCAATTTTGGCTTTTAAATCAGTTGTGGAACATGTGGATGAGTTTGCTCTTGATTATGTTTTGGTGGCTGTGTTTTGCTAGGATCCATGGCCATATCAATTATGTGTCTTCTATTCTTCAGTTGTTATATCTGCTTTATTCCCCTGAAAACTATCGCTATGGTTGTTGTTCTATGCTCAGATGAATTGTTGGAGCAGTTAAAAGTGTAACTGGTGGTGATCTAATTCTGGACTTAAAGATTTCATTCACATATTCCAATCCATTATTTTAAAAAATATGGGAGTTTCTATCTGACTGTCATGTTTGAAATGGTTTTTATGGATCTAGCTATCGTGTTGAAACGAGCAAGGATGATCAAGAAGGGAAGTTGTGATTCGAATGTGGCCAATGAGGGGGTGATAGGAACACTTGTGTCAGGATTGAATCTTAACAAGACAACAAACACTTAGAATTCAGAATTAAAGAATCTGCGGAAAAGAACTTTAATTCTCACAATCAAGAACAATGTAACAGAAAATTCTCCACTTTGTATATTCACTAAATCGACTCACAATATTAACAACCAAACCTCAATCTTGTTGAACAGGCTCAACAAGACGACTTCTACTTCTCTAGAAATAGGGTTCTAAAACCTTGAGGTTAATTCTCTCTGAAAAAACAATATCGAATTCTATTTCACACGTATATTAACTTGTCTATCATGTATGTTCTAATAGCTATCTATCAATACTATTTATACAAGAATAATTACAAGATAACTATCAAAAAGTAACTTGATCTTCTAAATCTTCGTTAAACATATCTTGATCAATTCCTTCTTTGTCTCCAAAAGTATCGCATACCAATCTTAACAAACTCAGCAGTATTAATCTTCATTCTTCATGAGCAGTACTAACAATCTCCAGCAGTATTAAGTCACGAGCAGTACTAACAGATATTCGATATGCACCAGCAGTACTAACCTTGACTTGCAGTAGTAACTTTGACAAGCAGTACTAACCTCACATAAGCAGCATTAATAATGTTCCAGCAGTAGTAATATACCAGCAGTATTAACTTTGTTCTGGCAGCATTAACCATGTACCAGCAGTAGTAACTTTGTTCTGGCAGCACTAACATTGAACTAGCAGTACTAACCTTGAACTGGCAGTAGTAATGTTGTTCTGGCAGTACTAACCATACTTAGCATATCTTCAGTTCCCAACAATCTCCCCCTAACTTGACTTTTCAGGATGAGAAGTTAAGTTCTTCAGATGATGCTTCCAAAACCTAGTCATCTACGCATAAATTTGGATCCAATCCCAGACTTTGATTGAGGATCCTTTTTACAAGGTATCTTGCCATTTTAGAGTCTTTATCACTCACCAACTTAGCATGCAGCATTCCATTCAACTTTTTCATGCTGTGCTTGTATACAACATCCACCAAATAATATTCATGAAATGTATTGTCAAGAGAGATGACATACACTCCACAATTCTCAATGAGCATCCAGTTGGTGATGATTTGAAAGTTCCTTGCCATCAAATGCTGAACTGCTTCTGGTTTGAACATTAAGCACAAGTATTCAAGAACCATCTTTGTGATAGACATACCTTGCTCCGTCAGCATGTTTCCATATAGCCTCATTCCCACCTTGAACATCTCTTCCAGGTCAGATCTAGAGCATGTTCTGATAAGTTTTCCCCAAGTAGGACAAACTTCAAACTTTCCATCTGCCCTTTTGATTCTGATGAACTCCTTTCTTCCATCTTTCAATGTGTCCCAGAAGATGATCTTAGGAGGCATGGAAGACAATGGTGTAGTCTTGATTGGATTAGTATCAACCACAGTAATATACAAATCACATTGAGCATTTGATTGTGATTGTACATTGCTTGGTTGACCTGATGAAGTTGCCACTTCTTCTTCAGCAACTTTTGGATTAGATTTCTCTTTAACTGCTTCCTCCTGTGCTACTTCTACAGTTGGATCCACCCTTGGCTTCTTTATATCTTTCTTCTTTGAGGCTATTGACTTTGTTCTTGGCCTCTTTGTTCTTTTGAAAGATTTAACAGCTTCAGGAGTGGTTTCAGCTGTTTCTTCTTTGTGGCTCTTAGCAGCACTAACAGTTTCTGCTGCCTTTTGTTTTTCAGCAGCAGTAACCATTTCTACTGCTATAGCTGTTACTGCTTCTTTTATGACCTTTAATACTGCTGCTTCGACACTGTCCTTCACAATCCCATATATCTCTTCATCAATCTCTGCTTTAGTTACTGTAGGAACAGATTCTGCTTTCTTCTCACTTTCAGCTTCTTTTGCAACTTCAGCAGCAGTAACCGTTTCTGCTGCTGGTTCTGTTTCTGCCTCTTTTGTAAGATCAGCAGCAGTAACGGTTTCTGCTGCTGTGTCTGTTTCTGCTTCCTTTGTAAGATCAGCAGCAGTAACGGTTTCTGCTGCTGTTTCTGTTTCTGCTTCCTTTGTACTATCTGCAGCCTCCTCAGTCTCCCCCTCAACCTTATACTCCCCCTCAATGTTTGCATCCTCCATGTTTAGATCTGAGTCTGACTCCCCCTTTTTGGAAGCATCATTGGTAGGGTTTCTTCTCCTAAGGACAAATTGAGCTATCTTCTTTCTGTGCATCAACTTAGTGATCATCTTCCTTTGCTTCTCAAGCTGTGAGTTTTGAAAGAGGACCACTTTCTTGAGTTCATCAATCTCCTTTTTCTGATCCATGACCTCAATGTTGATATTTGCAATAGTTTCCATCAATTCCTCGAACGTATATCTATCCTCACCCTGTTTAGGAGTTTTTACCTCCCTTAAAGGATCATTGGAAGTTTTAGCAGATGTCTCTTGCCTAGCAAAAGCACTATCTACCCCCTTGGTTTCTTGGCACCTGGGACCTCTGGATGATTTCTAACCCTGAGTTGCCGTGAGGAAGGGCTTAGTTATTTTACCACTGGCCTTCTCTTTGCTAGCAGAAGTAGTGGCAGCCTTGCGACTCACATGCTCAACCTTCTCCTTAGTGAGCACCTTCTTGGGGTTGGGAGACACCCCTGTGGTTTCCCTTTCGATATTCTCCATTGGAGAATGCTCCAACAGAGGGCTTAAAGGCTTCGGGCTCTTAGGAGATACATCAAGGGAAGGAACCTTGTGTACCTTTCTTCTTTCAAACCTTTTGGTTATTGTGGGAGTGGGTCTTTCAAGAATGGACTGAGGGATGTCTTTTGTGATGGAAGGTTGGGATTGGTCATCAGTGGGTGTGTCTAATGAGGGCCTTGACCCTGATGCCATACCTTCAAATGTGTGGGACACAACCATCATTGTAGAGAACAATGGTGTGTCAACTCCTTCCGAGTCCCTAGGAAGTCTCCTCATATTTGAGAAAACCTTCCCTTTAGGGGATTTTGGCACATATACCTCATCAAATTGAGGCATATCCGTCAATTCCTTGGTAATTACTTCCTGAACAAACCTTGGATACATATAGAAACGCTTTTTGGATTCCAGGTTTGCTACAAGATCATTGAAAAGCATTTGAGAAAAATTAAACTTCCTGTTAGTGGCTAAGCAGACTAGAGCATAAGCAATAGTACTGCTGAACTCACTCCATCCAGTAGTTTTCTTTGAAATACAATGCATTAGGGTATGAACAAAGAATCTCCATTGAGTAAAAAACTTTGACTTGTAGAATTTAAAAACTCCAATGGGACCTTCATACCCCATTCTTTGTAAAGTAGAGAAGAGTTCTTCATTGGGAATAGAAGATATACCTGAGGCATCATCTAGTCGAAGAGTGATGCGAAGAAGTTCTTCTGAAACTTTCAAGGGTTTGTCACATACCCTTGTTTGGATGACTTTCTGCCCATCTTCGGATTCCACGGTGGCATTGGCCCAGAATTGCGTCTGATGCTCGATGTATATTGTTGGATTCACCGTTAGGGCATATGAAATATGAGTGGACTTGAGAAAATCCACAATTTCATGAAATCCGTCAGCCTGCTTCGGCTTCTGAAGCATTGCAATCTCATTATGCTCGTCGACAAACTCCATAATCGTTGTGCTTCCCGAGGATTTGTAAAGAAAACACAGAGATTCTAGGGAGACTAGGTTAGAACGAGAGAGAAGAAGTTAATGCGAAGAGTCGTTATGAACTTTGGCGGGCAAACAGGGGTATTTATAGCAGTATTTGCCCTAGATTATCAAAAGCAGTATTAACGACATAAGCAGTATTAACGACTGAGCAGTATTAACTACACAAGCAGTATTAACTGCTGAGCAGTATTAACTACACAAGCAGTATTAACTGCACAAGCAGTATTAACTGCTGAGCAGTATTAACTACACAAGCAGTATTAACTGTGCATTAGCAGTATTAACTACTGAGCAGTATTAACTGCAAAGTAGTATTAACTACAAAGCAGTATTAACCACACCTGCAGTATTAACTACAAAGCAGTATTAACTGCAAGGGCAGTATTAACTACTTGAACACTGGCAGTAGTAACTCTGCACTAGCAGTAGTAACTCTGCACTGGCAGTAGTAACTCTGCACTAGCAGTAGTAACGCTGCACAGGCAGTAGTAACTACACTTACACTTTTCTGCACTTGGTAATCTGAGGGAAACAGAGGATCCTGAGAAAGAGAGTTAGTAGCACCAAATATATGAAGAAATACAGGTATAAAAACAGAAAGTCATGAATTTATTCTAGGTTGATCATGCCCACACTTGTTACCAAAAAGGTGAATCTACCCACATCAAAAGCTTTTGTGAATAGATCAGCAAACTGGTCATTTGTATGAACTTTAGCAACCTGAATTAATTTCTTTTCATTGCAATCTCTTATAAAGTGATACCTTATCTCTATATGCTTTGTTTTTGAGTGTTTGACTGGATTATTAACAATGCTAATAGCACTGTTGTTATCAATGAAGATTGGAGTGTGAAGAAATGTTACCCCATAGTCCAACATCTGATTCTGAATCCATAGAACCTGAGAGCAGCAGCTTGCAGCAGCTATGTACTCAGCCTCTGTGGTAGATAAGGACACTGTGGTTTGTTTCTTACACTGCCAAGATACTAGTCTTGTACCCAAAAACTGACATCCACCTGAAGTAGACTTCCTATCCATGTTAGCTCCACCCAAGTCACTATCTGAGTATGCAAGCAAGTCAAAAGATGATTCATAAGGATACCAGAGACCTAGTCTAGGTTGCCCTCTTAGGTATCTGAAAATTCTCTTGACTGCATGTAGATGAGATTGCTTTGGTGTAACTTGAAATCTGGCACAAACACAGACTGAAAACATAATATCTGGTCTAGAGGCTGTGAGATACATGAGAGATCCAATCATTGATCTGTAATGATGGACATCCACATCCTCCCCCTCAAGATCAGCAGTGAGCTGTTTGTGTGTCTCCATAGGTGTGCTTGCTGGCTTTGAGTCTGATAAACCAAACTTGTCCAGGATGTCTTTCACATACTTGGATTGGCTAATAAAAATCCCATCTTTCCTTTGTTTTACCTGAAGCCCAAGAAAGAAAGTAAGTTCTCCCATGGAACTCATCTTGAAGCTTTTGTGCATTAACTCCTCAAACTCTTTACACATTTGATCATTGGTGGATCCAAAGATGATGTCATCCACATAGATCTGAACAAGTAATGTGTCTTTCTTTCTCCTCTTGATAAACAGGGTTTTGTCAATTACTCCTCTTTCAAAGTCATTTTTCAAGAGATAGGTAGACAGGGTGTCATACCATGCTCTTGGGGCTTGATGCAAACCATAAAGAGCCTTCTTCAATTTGTATACTCTGTCAGGGTGCAATGGATTCTCAAATCCAGGGGGTTGACAGACATATACTTCTTCCTCAATACTTCCATACAGAAATGCACTTTTGACATCCATTTGGTACACTTTGAACTTCATGTATGAGGCATAGGCTAGAAATAACCTGATTGCTTCAATCCTTGCCACAGGAGCAAAGACTTCCTCATAATCTATTCCTTCTTCCTGAGTGTACCCTTGTGCAACCAGTCTAGCTTTGTTTCTGATCACAATCCCTCTGTCATCCTTCTTGTTCCTGAAAATCCACTTGGTGCCAATTGCTCTATGACCTTTTGGAAGGTCTACCAAGTCCCAAACATCCTGTAATTTGAACTGTAGCAGCTCCTCTTGCATTGCCTCTATCCAGCTTGGGTCTTTCATAGCATCATAAGCCTTTTTGGGCTCAATCTGGGATAGAAAGCAAGTAAGAACAGTATTAACTGTATTTTGCTGCTCTTGCAACTCTTGGAGTCTGCTTTGCTTTCTAGTCATCATGGGAGATGCAATATCTCCAATCACCAACTCAGGAGGATGATTTTTCTGAGTTCTTGTTGGATGACCAGCTTCCTCTTGTATGTTCTCATCCAGATTTGACTCATTTAATTCTGGATTTGTTTCTGCTTCTTCAGTCACCTCAGATTCTCTGGAATTTGGACCTGAAGACTGATTTTCCTCTGCTCTCCTCTCTTCTTCATTCTGAATAGGTTCAGTCTCCTCTTGGTGTTCACAGAATTCAACAGGATCAATGGAAGGGAGTGGAAATATCACAGATTGAATTCTGTGTTCTGATGTTGGTGTATCCCTTTGTCCTGCATATACATCACTACTGAAACCCAAAGAATTAGTGAGTGAATCAATGTCAAATAGCCAATTAGGACCTGAACCAATAGGATTTGGTGTGTTCTCATTGCATTTGACATTGTCACTTTCTTCAATTATTCTAGAAGAGGTATTAAAAACTCTGTAGGCCTTACTTTGAGATGAATACCCAACAAGAAAACCATCATCTGCTTTGCTATCAAACTTACCTAAGTGAGATTTGGTATTGAGAATAGTACAAGGACATCCAAATGGTTTGAAAAATCCAATATATGGTTTCTTTTTATGGAAAAGCTCATAAGGTGTCTTGTTTTTAGGCTTTACAACTAAAACTCTGTTTTGAACATAGCAGGCAGTATTAACTGCTTCTGCCCAAAAAGTAATTGGTAACTTTGAATCAGCTAACAGAGATCTAGCAGCCTCAATCAGTGTCCTATTCCTTCTCTCAGCAACACCATTTTGTTGTGGAGTCCTAGGAGCACTGTATTGTCTCTCAATTCCTTTTTCTTCACAAAAGGTGTTTAGATCAAAATTTTTAAACTCAGTTCCATTATCTGATCTAATGACTTTCACTCTTTGATTTGATTGGTTTTCAATTTTGAGAATAAAAGATTTGATCAGTCCACTTGTTTCATCTTTAGTTCTCAGAAAGTATACCCAAGTAAATCTAGAATAATCATCAACAATAACTAAGCAGTATGATTTCTTGCCAATACTCATCACATTAGTAGGACCAAACAGATCCATATGTAACAGTTGAAGAGGATTTGAGATAGTGTTTATCTCTTTGGTCTTATGAGAAGTTTTGTGTTGTTTGCCTTTGAGACAAGCAACACAATGATCATCACATGAATAGACTTTGGATGGCAAACCCCTTACAAGGTTATTCTTAACAAGTTTATTCATTGTTTTAAAGTTCATGTGACACATCCTTCTATGCCAATATGATGATTCATCCAAAGAAGCTTTTGAAACTAAACAATTTAGGGATGAATCAGATGACACACTTTCCAAATCTAAACAATATACATTATCCTTCCTATGAGTTCTCAGAAGTATCATGTTTTCATCAACCACTTTGTATCCAGGAGCAAGGATAATACATTCAGAATCAGTAAACAATATGCTATGCTTCTTGTCACAAACCTGTGATACACTTAACAGGTTGTATCTCAATTGCTCAACATAGTACACATCTTCAAAGGTCATCTTACCTTTTGAAACATCACCCTTACCACTTATCTTTCCACCAGCAGGATTATTCCCAAATGCAACATGTCCTCCATCAATCTTTTTGAAATTTTTGAGGCAGGCCATGTTACCTGTCATGTGCCTGGAGCAACCACTATCAACATGCCAAATGCTCTTCCCCTTGAGCTGTTGGTTGCCCTGCACATTAAGATAAATCAGTTAGTTTTATTGGGAACCCAAGCCGAAGTGGTCTTGGGTCTCCCTTGCTCATCAAAGTACTTGCACTTGGTTTTGATGAGATTTTCAACCTTAGGTACTGCAGTACTGGAGTACTTTGTCAATATGATTGGTTTAGCAGCACTAGAAGCAGTATTAACCTCAGAAGTACTAACAGTGCTAGCAGTACTAACACTGGGAGCAGCAGTATCGTTAGCAGCACTATCAGTACTAGCAGCAATATCAGCAGTACTAACAGAGTTAGCAGTATTAACAGAGTTAACACTGCTAGAAGCAGTATTAACAGAGTTAACACTGCTAGCAGCAGTATTATCTGAATAGGAAGTACTAACAGTGTTAGCAGCACTAATACTGCTAACAGCACTAACTTTTGAAGAATTACTAGCAGTATTAACACTGCTAGCAGCACTAACTCTTGAAGAAGTACTAACAGTGTTAGCAGTACTAACACTGCTAGCAGCAGTATTATTTTTAGTGCCTTTTGTAACCCACATTGTAACACATTCCTTTTCAGGCTTTTTCTTCATGTGTCTTTTTGGTTCAGCTTGTTTCTTAGCCACATTTGTTCTTGTAGGCTTCCTATAGCCAGAAGGTTTTTGATAACTTCTTTGAAAACTTCTCTTTTGGTTAATAGGATTGAAGAAACAGTATTTGGCAAGATGATTCAGTTTGCCACAAATAAAGCAAGGTTTTGGTCTGTTAATCTTTTGCAGATCAACTCCTTGCCTTAGTGCCCACTGGTTATTCCAGTTCCTTTGATTTCCCCTCTTATTATCATGATTTTGGGGCTTATACTCTTGAGATTTCCTGCAAGAACACTGTTTACAAGTATTAGAGTTCACAACTTTGGTCTGTGTGTAATGAACTTTCTTTCCTTTTACAGTCCTTTTTATCTCCTTACTCCTTCCACCTTCCTCATTAGTCTTGTTGTGATTTTCTAATGGGATTTCATCACTGTCCTTCTTAGAATCTTCCCCATCAGATCCATCTTCAACAACAACTGCATCTAATGGGTCTACACTAGTGGCTCCTTCAGATAAGTCCTTACTATCCAAGGTTTCTAAAAGGTCTGACCTAGGAGGGATGTAGTTGTTGTTGTAGGGTGGGGGAGTGGCATTATACCCTAGGCCTGTTTTCATCTTACCATGGACTTGAGCATTTATTATTGTGTCCATGGCTTTAGAAGCTTTTGAAAACTTTTCAACATCAGCTGTAACTTTCTTAAGTTCTTCTTTTAATTTTTCACACTCTTCCCTAGACTCTTTCAGTTGGAACTCCAGACCACCTTTTTCCCACTTCCAGTAGTTAGTATCATATGAGTGTTGAAGTTCATTGGCTTGAAAGACCCTAATCTGTTCTTCAAACCTCTCAACAATCAACACATAGTCTCTTCTATCCTTTTCTAACCTTTTAAGATCATCACACATACCCTGGTTGTGATCTCTATACCTTTTAACAGTATCTATACAAGCTTGAGTACAGAGATTAGATTTTACCTCAGTGGGAAGATCTGAAACTTCAGCCATAAGTGCTTGATTTTGGATGGCTTCTTCTGCTTGGTCACTCCAGTCAAATCCCATTCCTTGTTGAGAAACAAGAGCTTGAATGGAGCTTCTGTTTTGATTGGAACTTCCAGCCTGAGTTTGTTGATGGCTGTTGTAAGATGTTCCTCCTCTGCATTCCCTGGCAAAGTGTCCCATCTTGTGACACTTGTAGCATTCAACTTTGGATTTGTCAAATCCAGCACCATCCTCTCTTCTTTGAGAAACATTGTTTCTCCCTGTCCTCTTAATGAATCTCTTCACTCTCATAGACAGCATAGCCATCTGCCACTTTATATCCATCTCTTCAAGATCATCAGCATTAACCTGTTCTAAATCATCATTAATCAAAGAGGAATTTATATGACTAGAAAAGAAAGCTTCTAGTACTGTATCTTTGGACTTTTCCTGATTGACTGAACCAGCAGCACTAACTGAACCAGTAGTACTAACTGATTCATGGTTAGCAGTAGAATCAGGTGATGCTGAAAGAAGTGCAGCATTGTGAACATATCCAGAGGGCTTCTTTTTGGCTTCAACCTCTGATTCAAATACTCTAAGATCATTATACAGATCATCAAGTTCCTTATCTTCCAGTTGGTCATTCTGTCTGAAGGACACAGTGTACATTGTCCATTCTTCACCCAATGATCTTAAGAACTTCCTGTTGACATCATCAGCCTCCATCTTGACTCCTACAGTGGCTAATTCTCCAATCAGCTTATTAAATCTATCAAACGTTTGAGTCATGGACTCATTCTTGGTAGAAGTAAAGTTTTCATACTGCTGCTTGAGAATTGCCTTTTGATTTCTCTTTGTGCTTTTGGTGCCAGTAAATCTTTTCTCCAAAGCATTCCATAGAATCTGAGCATCAGTGCAGTGATGGAATTGATGCTGATACTCATTGGGAATAGCCAAAAGCAGGGTGCTTAAGGCCTTCATCTCTGTCTGTCTGACTTTCCTCTCTGCATCAGTCTTAGGAGGAGGTCTTTTGCCATCTGGTCCAGTTCTTCCTTCAGCACATGGACCATTCTCAATGATATCCCAGATGGAATAATCAGTAAGCAGAATGTACTGCTTGATTCTAATTTTCCACATGTCAAATTCATTGGGTCTGAGCATGGGAACTTTAGATACAAGAGTACTGTTTGATTCAAAAGAATTTTCCATAATGACTGTAGAATTCTAAGAAACACTTGCTCTGATACCACTTGTCAGGATCGAATCTTAACAAGACAACAAACACTTAGAATTCAGAATTAAAGAATCTGCGGAAAAAAACTTTAATTCTCACAATCAAGAACAATGTAACAGAAAATTCTCCACTTTGTATATTCACTAAATCGACTCACAATATTAACAACCAAACCTCAATCTTGTTGAACAGGCTCAACAAGACGACTTCTACTTCTCTAGAAATAGGGTTCTAAAACCTTGAGGTTAATTCTCTCTGAAAAAACAATATCGAATTCTATTTCACACGTATATTAACTTGTCTATCATGTATGTTCTAATAGCTATCTATCAATACTATTTATACAAGAATAATTACAAGATAACTATCAAAAAGTAACTTGATCTTCTAAATCTTCGTTAAACATATCTTGATCAATTCCTTCTTTGTCTCCAAAAGTATCGCATACCAATCTTAACAAACTCAGCAGTATTAATCTTCATTCTTCATGAGCAGTACTAACAATCTCCAGCAGTATTAAGTCACGAGCAGTACTAACAGATATTCGATATGCACCAGCAGTACTAACCTTGACTTGCAGTAGTAACTTTGACAAGCAGTACTAACCTCACATAAGCAGCATTAATAATGTTCCAGCAGTAGTAATATACCAGCAGTATTAACTTTGTTCTGGCAGCATTAACCATGTACCAGCAGTAGTAACTTTGTTCTGGCAGCACTAACATTGAACTAGCAGTACTAACCTTGAACTGGCAGTAGTAATGTTGTTCTGGCAGTACTAACCATACTTAGCATATCTTCAGTTCCCAACAACTTGTAATCCACTCGGAGGATCTTGTCCAAGTGGTTGCGAAGGTTTCCATTTTGGCCTCTTTCCTTTTTTTTAATAAACGAGTGTGGTTTTCACAGAGAGTACTGCTTCCGGCGGATGGTTTTGCTGGACATGAAACCGGGGATGATACAGAGGTTGTGGCATGCGCTTTTCCTTCTAACGGCACTCCATTAACAGAAGCAAATAAAACGATCTCTAGCAAGTCAAATGTTGATCGGCCACATGCTAATCGAACAAGGTAGGGCTCTCGTAAAGCTTTTTTTCCCTCTGAAATTTTGTTCATAGTTTCATGGAAACCGTAATCTATCACAAGATTAACACAAAGTTTGATGTGTGTATTGGGAGTTTTGTTATTCAAAACAATTCGATATATTGATTCGAATCATTATGTTGGCATGATAGAATTACACTACTTTGCTCTATACATATTTTTTCCTTATTCAGCACTTCTTTAATCGTGTTCCCGAAATTCAGTAATTAATAGATCAACATATTGTGTTTGCTGGCCACTTTCAAGTTTTGTATGGCATGGTGTGCATAATTAGCCTTAGGGGGTGTATGTATAAAGCTATCTGTGTGGATTAAGATTGGGAAGGCTTTTGTTTTGGAGGTTTTTTTTTTCATAAATGGAAAGAGCGTGTTTCTTAATTGGGATGGGTAGGTTTGGAAAAATACTTGACTTTCTGCATAAAGCTCCCTTCTAAAGCTTACTGAATAAGCCACTTTCCGTATCATTAAGCCACTAGCCCACTACCAAACATTCATGTATAGCTGACCAAATAAACTGTGAGTCCCATTAAGCTCATTAAGCTGTCAACAATCGGGCCCTTGGACCATCTTGACAAGTTGCCACGCGACAAGATTTTGGTGCCATAAGTTCTGTTATAAATTATTAAATTCAAATAGCATGATAAACTTAGTATTCTTTCGATGTTTAATGAATCTTTATTCAAATTAAATGCATCGTTACTCATATTCATCAATGCAGATGCTCGTCGGGAACTGAGAACGAGCTTGCTAATGGGTTTAGGCCCGAGCTTCCTATTCACTCGAGCAATGCTCTTGAAGTCAATAGAAAAGAAGATGTCAGAGGTTCAACAAAGGTGACGTTTTTGGACAAATGTGATAAATTAACGTACACGGGAACTGAACTTTATCGTACTCCCTACTTTTACGCGCTCTAATCTAGAATCTTCAATACAGAAAGAAGAATCTTTGAACGATCAAGATGATAACAATCAAGTTCAAGCAAAACCACCGAAAGTCCCTGCTAAAGGAGTACGCCCTGATGGTGCTGGTGCTGCTTCTTCTACTTCCAAGAAACAATAAACCATTGATGCTGTTCCTTCTGCTACAATATCTTCAGAACCATCATCGAATCCAAACGAAACCGTTACTTCGAAAATCTCGAATCCTAATCGAGCCACTAAGGTATAATGGAAACTGGGTACTGTTTAAGGAAAATAAGACATTAGTTCTGTTTTTTTTTTTAATGTACGCTTTGTGTCTAGGAATTTAAACTAAACCCTGGTGCAAATATTTTTTCACCATCGTTTCCAAATAAGAGATCGGCTACTCCTCCATCCATGCCAGCGGGTGCGAATCTTGCATATGTTCCGGACAGTTATCCTGCTGTACCGGTTGTATTTCATGGATTTTGTATGTCTGAGTTTAATTTTCTTTGTAATTTTATACAAGGTCCACAGGAGAGAGCGTCATTAGCCTCAGTGGTTGCCCCTTGTGATATAATCCTTGTGATTCTTGAAGTTTTTATAATGATTAACATGTAAAATAGAAAAATGGGGGTTTTACTTATAGTGATAAGGGTGAAATTTGTGCTCAAATTTGGTTTTTATTGTGCTCAAATGTTTGATGCTTCCTCTTTCTTTTCTGAGTTGGATACTGTAATGGTATCCTAACATTTGCTTCAAGACGATTCACAATACTTTACATTTTCTCAACAGAGGTAACATTTTCCTACTTACCTTTTTTGTTGCTTCTTGTACTTTTATCAATTTAGTCATTTTCTGGTTCTGTTTGCTTAAGGTGGGATCTAGATTGTTTGTCTTGGATAAAGATATGTTAAGGATCTTAATTTTGGGTGTTAGGATTATGAGGACGCCAGTTGTAGTTGTTATCTTTTCTGGTGGCTACACTGTTCAAATTATGAGGCGCACTAATGTTGATAGCTTCAGCTTCCAGATGATGATGTCCAGGTGTTGAATTAAAGTTAATTTTGTTGGTGATTTGTATGTTGATTTGTTTGATTCTTTGATAGTTTCAATTTTTGGCTGCTTGATTGCAGAAGAAGTCCAAGGAATGTGCAGAATTTGTGAAGAGTTTAGGTTGCGAGGTATTTTGGACCAAACATCAGCAACTTAATTGTTGAGGTGCATAATGGTGTTTAATCCTAATTCATTAGACTTTTTAGCAAATTGTGATCATCATTTGATTTAATATTGTAGCTTGGTATTTAGATAAAAAATGGTTAAATTTGTTATCAAGTTTATACCATGTTTGAAAAATAGCTAATTCTTGAAAGTTAAATGGTGGAGATTCTTGATGATTGTTGGCTTGACATGAAATTAATGTTTGTTGTTCTTTTGTTTACCTGCAGTTTAAGAAGGTTGTTGCTCAACTGTTCTAATCTCGAGATAGTAAGTCGTCTAATTTGGTTTGGCAAGGTTGCTGCTCAATTTCCTAATTAGCAACTTGTATGTAAATGAGTGGCAAGGTGAGGTGGAATTTTAGAGGTGTTGATTCAGTGTGATGACAAATGGAGTTGTTCTCATGTATGCTTTTCTAAGTCAATTGAAGGGTTATACTTAGTTTTGTAGCTTCGTTATCACCATTTCTGTATCTATTATGAATATCAATGATACGCTCGGAGGTTTTTTTCAGCACAACTTCAATGCCCTCTCAAAAGATTCAAACTTTTGAACTTGCTGTGTATTTAGGCAAAGTAGCTACACCCCTTTGCCAACTAAGTTACACGCCTAAGGACTTTTTATTATCCATTTACAATAACTTCTATACATTTCTCACCCGGTGCATTGCACGGGTACACTGCTAGTATATATATATATATATATATATATATATATATATATATATATGTATATGTAGAGAGAGAGAGAGAGAGAGAATTGGAATCACATATGATCATGCTTGAGAATATAGATAACAAAGTCATCTCATCTCTTTTATCCAAAGACTAAGGCTATGTTTGGCAAACTACCTGATAAGCTAACTGTTGACTCATAAGCTAGCTGATGAAGAAGTCACGTTTGGCAAACACTAGCTTATAAACATGTAAAATAACCAAAAATGACATATTCAAAAAGTTATCAATGACAATACTTAATTATATAATTAAAACAAATTTATAGCAATATAATATGTTAATTAATATAACAAATGTAGTAAAGAAAATTAAATAATATAACATGTTAATTAAAAAAATTAAAATTTATTATTACATATATACTATATTTTTTGAATTTGTTAAAACAAGTTTTAGAAAAAAATAATATATTAACTTATGCTTTTAAATAATCGTTACATATAATATAAAAAAATAATCAAATAATAATTAAAAAAGATAATAGTAATTGATAATTAAAATATATTGATTAATATTAAAAAATATATAAAAATAATTTATATAATCAACAATATCTCTAAATAATTAAAAGTTAATACTTTAATACAATTTCCAGTTAATATTAATTAATAATAATTAAATTTTAAAAATTAATATTTTCTTATAATAATAGTTAATTAATAATAATGAGGGCAATATTGAAATATTTACAAAAAGCTACTCCCAGTAGAGGTGGCCAAAAAATCGGGTCAGGCCGGGCTAGACCGAGCCTTTGGAAGGACCGGGCCGAAACACTATTTCAAAACTCGGGCTTTGGTCGGGCCCGGGCCGGGCTTGAGCACAAATATTCGAGCCCGCTTACGCTTTTTATAAGCCCGGGCTTTCGGGCCGGGCCCTAAACCGGGCCTTAACCAGGCCTTCACAATTGTTTTTTAATTTTTAAATGTTATTCTAATTATCTAATTAATTGGGTATTTGGGTCGCTTAAATATATTTAAAAAATACGTTTTATTGTAATTACGATTAAAAAATACATTTAAAAAAATATATTGAATTATAAAGAACATATTTTAAAAAAAATACATTGATTTATAAAGAACATTTAAAAAAAATACATTCAATTATAAAGAACATACTTTAAAAAAAATACATTGAATTATAAAGAACATACATTAAAAACTACATTGAAATATTGAATTTTAAAGAAAAATATACTTAATCCTCATCCTCCCATGGTTCATTGTATTGAAGTGTTACGGTCGATTGATGTCTGTTAAGAGTCGTTCCTTCTTCGAGGTAATATTTGTAAGTTGTTCCGGTTGTTCAACATAGACTATTTCATTCAGCCTTCCGTTGAGGAATGCTGATTTCACATCCATTTGATATACTTTGAAGTCTTTGTGAACAGCGTAACCTAAGAATAGACGAATAGCTTCGAGTCTTGCTACTGGGGCAAATGTTTCGTCGTAATTTATGCCTTCCTCTTGTCTGTATCTGTTGGTCCCAGCTATGGATTAGCAATGGTAAACAAGTATTGTAGAAGGGGGGGTTGAATACAATACACAAAATTTTTCACTTAATTAATTCTTTATTGATTTAAAATCAAGAATTACACATAGAAAACTTAAAGATTGTTGCGGAACAAAACAGATAAAATCTGCTTAAACAATCTAACACAAAGTCACACAGAGAATAAGAACAGTTGTAAAACACTTAGAAAACAAATGAACTTCTGAGAGAGAGTAATGCGCCAGCACTTGAAAGCTTGAGAGAGTTTGTAAACTGGTGAGTTGCAAGGATGAAGATGATCTCCTTTTATAGTGCCTCATGCAATAAATGCAATGGACACTTGTCAAGGAGGGCTTGGAAGGCAGAACAGAAGCAGTCTTCTGAAAAGTGATTTTGTCTTTTCACTTTTGTCTTCAAGCGTTGACCTGCTTGTTGAAGCTGATGTTTCTTGAAGAAGATAAGAAGTCCAAAGAACCTTTTTCTGATCTTAGGATGATGTCTCTGTCAATGCAAGATATCCTGAATATATTCTGCAGATAAAGTTAATATACCTGCTAAAATTTCTTTGCCGAAGACTTCTTTGCCGAAGATGTTCCTAACATGTATTTTGCCTAACATGTTATCCTCTTCAAAGATCTTGCCGAAGATATTGTCTTCAAGATTTTGATCTTCTTCAAAGTTTTGCTTCTTCAAAATCTTGCCTAACATTTCATCTTCTTCAAAATTTTGCTTCTTCAAAATCTTCAAGTGACCTGGCTAAGACTTTAGGAAAAGTCTTCAAGTAGCAGCTTAATCTTTGGTTGAGAATTCTATCTTCAATCCGCTTTGAAGATATACTTCTACTTTGTTTCTTCGGTTGATCTTCGACTTCACCGAACATTTTTATACAATTAAACTGCTTGTAAAGAACCTAAAAATTATTCTAAGTATGAACTGTGAAATTGAGAGACTGAGGTCATCTTCAAATCTAAGTGACCCAACAATCTCCCCCTATTTGAGGATGACATCCATACTTAGAATCTGAGAAGTAAACACTGAATAATTCATTTTTGACCCTTGTTTACTCTTTTGGGTTCTTTTCACATAGTCCATTCTTTTTGGATTTTTTTTTTGTTTTTTTTTTATTTATTTATTGTATCCGACATTTACAAGTAAAAAAAATGGTAAAGTATACTGTACAAACTATTAACAAAAATGTACTTGTATTGAAAACTTGAAAGAGCAATAATCATAAGTTTACAAGTACATATCAAAAGCATATAAAGATGATCAATTCATCCTTTTCTGTAGTTCAGCTAGGATGGCATGTTGTAGTGGAGGGATTGCAGTTGTGTCAGGGGTAATGATAAGGATGGCTTCAAGGAAGATAGAGTCAGCCATAGATATCTCCTCATATCGGAAGAATTGTTGTGTGCCTTGGGCATTGTTGAAGAAAATGCCCCGATACGGTCTGTATAACACAGAAGGAGATTTTCTGGTGGGAACTGAAGGAGGCGTTAGGTTCAGGTTCTTGATATCAGGAAGAATTCCTATAGCAGCAAGATCTTGAAAGATGGTTTGGTGGAATTCTTTCCTTATCTTCTTTAGATTGTCAAGAAGTCCGCTGATATATATCTTTGCATCAACTAGGTTCGGACTTTTTGAATCTTTAAGACATTCAACAATTTCGTACCATTCTAACATACAATAAGAATCAAGGTCATGAAATCTTACCGGTGTGATGGAGTTGTCAGCCCGAGTAAGTATCACATAGACATCATGTGATTCTTTGTGAGTAGCTAGTTTGGCTTTGACAATTTTAGAGATATTGGTCCTTCCAAGTAACCTTTTCTTGCACCATGCAAACTTTTTGGAGAACTCAGATTGCTCCCCCTCAACTAGTGTACCTGCATTTTCAATGGTTTGCTCCCCCTGAGTTGGTGGATCTGGTTGTGCCGATTTGGATGGGTCAGAAGGATCAGGTGTTACAGAGGAACCCGGTCGGTCGCTGGTAAATTTGTCTGAGCTTTTCTCCCCCTCAGCGACAGACATGTAATAACGTTTCACCCATCCAGCAAAGGTGGTGAGTGTGCGAGCCTGATCTTCAGGAAGAGCATCCATCTTGTGATGAAGAGATGTAAGAGAACAGAGAAGCTGAGAGTTGATGTCCTTTTGGCTTTGAAGTTCAGATTGGAGCCTATGAACATCTTGGTCACGAGTATCTGAGGCAGCTTGCATGGCAGTCATGGATAGAGTGAGACTGGCATTTGAGGCTAGGAGAGACTGAACCTGAGATTGTAAGCTTGAGATGGAATCCTGGATGGAGTCAAGTTTGCGTGCTACATATCTGGTGGTTGAGGCTCCAATAAGTGGAGGACGACGAGGAGACGAAGACCTTGAAGATGAAGGAGAGGATGACACCACCAGCATATTAAGGATAGGATCGTCTGCAGGATCCCCAGAAAGTGGTAGAGTGGTGGATGAACCAGCAACATTAGAGCTTGAATGCTCAATTGAGTTGTCATTGGAAGAAGACAACTTAACTTCTTCGGTGGCAGTTGCTGAGTGAGAAGGAGGATCACCTGGAGAATCTTCAACAACAAAGTCAAGTAAACATGTAGGACCCGTAGGGGGTCGTGCAGAAACATCGATCGCAGAGTGATCGGGTGATAGGCCGTGCAGTGAGAAAGCAGTACCTTGGGCTGGAGAGACACCCAAGTCATCTTCAACCACCAATAAGTTGGTAGAAGAAGGAGCAGTGTGGGTCCCCAAATTTTCAACCGCAACCTGTTGGGAGGAGACGGAGGAGCTAGCTAAGAGGTTAGCAGGTTCCCTGGGCCCGGTAGGGACAATTTCAACAGTTCCCGATTTTCGAGAATCGGTAGCTGGACGGTGTGGTTTGGCCCTTAAGGATGTCCTAAGTCTTTTCAGGGAAGACTCAGGAGGGGATTTGGAGTGCCTCCGCTTTGAAGAGGGTTTTATGACTGGGGAAGCCGCCGAAGGTTTGGTCGGCGACAAAGTCATGGAAGAGAGTGCGGAGGTACCGGAAGCCTTAGATTTTTTTGAAGTGCTCGCCGGTATCACTCGGGAAGAGGGAGGAGGGTCCACTACATTGGAGGGATTTGCGGACAGTTGAGAAGGAGGAGTGTCCGGATTATCCCCCCATTGTAGATTGGGAGAGTTAAGGATAGAAATCATACCTGGAAGAAGACCATTGTCAGTTGCCTTTGGTGGACGTTGAAGAATTGCCTTCGTGATGGTAGGTGCAAGAAAATCATAGGTGAACTTTGGGTTTGCCGACTTGCGATCAAGATCAAGTAATTTACCCAATTTATGTTCAATGATGATGGAGAGGAACCTGGGGTAGGCAACATGTGGCCTTTTTGGAGGAGTCACAACTTCAACAATTTCATCAAAAAAATAGCGTGCAAAATCTATTTTTCTTTGAAACATAATGGCATGAGCAAAATTGGTGATATAGGAGGGGGATTGATCATGACCTCCAGTTTTGCGACTTAAGCAGAAAATAATATGAGTGAAGAAGAAATGCCATACCCCACCCATGTATTTGCGCAGGAAAGTGCTAGGGCTTTTGTACTTTGCATCGACGGTGTAGTTCATGGCTTGTACCACATCTTCATGTTCGTTGTTAAGCGGAAAAGGTGCATACGAATCGTAAGTGTCAAGATGAAGAGCGGCACGGACATCTTCCACATCAAAGGTAAGATCATGATCACCGGTGTCCGAAAGAATGCACGCGGAAATGGTTTTGGGTTCACCATCATGCACAGAGCAAGTTAACCAAAAGTTGCCAAGTAGCTTTTTGCTCATTTTGAGAGATTTGGAGAAGGCATAAAGTAGAGGGGTTTGTTGTAGAAAGTGAGAAATAGGTAAGTGATCGGGATAGTCTGGATCATTTTCAAATCTCGCAATATGATTGCAAGTCTTGAAGACAAGATCTTCATAGCATGTGGGAATGATGAATTTTGAAGATTTGGGGTTAGGATTGGGAGAAGAAGTGGACATGGGAGAAAATTGAAGAGAAGAGATTGGAAGAAATGAGAAGGAAAGTGGTGTTTTTATAGTGGTAAATAGATGAAGAAGGAAGAAAAATGTATGATGGGTAAAAGGAAGTGAAGGGATTGAGTGTATGGGGAAGAGAGAATTATGGGGAGTTGGAAAAGTAGGAGAGAGGGTGTAAGAGAAATTTGAAACAAATGGGTGTTAAGGGTATAGGGAAGTTCGGCAAAAAAGGGGGGGGGGGGGGGGCGTTTCGGGAGAGAGGTAGAGGGAAGGGGGGGGGGGGGTTCGGGAAGGGGGTAGCGGGAAGGGGGGGGGTTCGGGAAGGGGGTAGCGGGAAGGGGGGGGGGTCGGGAAGGGGGGGTGTCGGGAGGGGGGGTAGCGGGAAGGGGGGGGGGGGTTTGGGAAGGGGTAGCGGGAAGGGGGGGGGGGTTTCGGGAAGGGGGTGGGCGGCAAGGGGTTTTGGCAACAATGGGGAGTGAGAGAGTGCCGAGAGGTCTTGTGTGTTTGGTAAAATGGCTTGATGGTAGTGTGGGATTTTTGTGAGATGTGGTTAGAAAGGTTGTGTGGCTAGAAGTATATAGGAGAAAGGATAAGTAGGGTAAGGATTTAGGGAGAATAGGCTGTGTTTGTGTGAAGGTAAAAGGTGTTTGATGGATTGAGAAAGAAGGGTTAGGATGGAAAGTAAATGTAGATTGGTAAGAAAATGGATGGTGAGGATTGAGTTGACATGGATTGAGAAGGGTAAAAAAATAGGGGGAGCCGAAGAATTGTTGGGTGAGAGAAAGTTGGTAAAAAAATAGAAAATGAGAGTTAGAGGAGAAAGGAGGTTGACTTTTCTTGTAACTGATAGAATATCAGTACTTGAGAAGTCAAGCTGAAAAAAAATTTATTTTATATATATATATATATATATATATATATATATTTTTTTGATTTTTTTTGATTTTTTTTTTGATTTTTTTTGATTTTTTTTTTTGATTTTTAACCAAACTATATATCTAAGTTTAACATACCAAGTTCTCCTAAGAGAAACTTGAACCGAGGTTCTTCAAGAGGCTTTGTGAAGAGATCCGCCAGTTGAAGATCGGTGGGGATGAAATGCAGTTCAATATCACCTTTGGAGATGTGATCTCTTATGAAGTGATACCGAATATCAATGTGCTTGGATCTGGAGTGAAGCACAGGATTGTTTGCAATGGCAATTGCACTGGAGTTGTCACACAGTATTGGGACTTGAGAATAGATCTGATTGTAGTCCCTCAGTTGATTCTTCATCCACAGTATTTGAGCACAACAGCTACCAGCCGCAACATATTCAGCTTCAGCCGTGGAGGTGGAGACTGAGTGCTGCTTCTTGCTAGACCAACTAACAAGTTTACCACCAAGGAGTTGGCAGCTTCCAGTAGTGCTCTTTCTATCCATTTTTGATCCTGCAAAGTCAGAATCTGAATAACCCATTAGATCAAAACCTGAGTCTTTGGGATACCAAAGACCCAGATTCATGGTACCTTTCAGATACCGAAAGATGCGTTTAACCGCATCCATATGAGATTTCTTAGGATTGGCTTGGTAACGCGCACACAGACAAGTAGCAAACATAATATCAGGTCTACTAGCAGTAAGATAAAGAAGTCACCCAATCATACCTCTAAACTTGGTTATATCAACAGATTCTCCATTTGTATCAGCATCAAGTTTTAGAGGTGGTGCCATAGGAGTTTTCATGGGAGAGCAGGTATCAAATTGAAACTTTTTCAAAAGATCACGAATGTATTTGCTTTGTTTTATAAAGATACCTTCAGAAGATTGTTTTACTTGGAGACCCAAGAAAAATGTTAGCTCCCCCATCATGCTCATCTCATATTGGCTCATCATGAGAGAGGCAAACTCATCACACAGTGATTCATTGGTGGCACCAAAAATGATGTCATCCACATAAACTTGAACAAGAATAAGATTACCTGATTTTTGCTTGATGAAAAGAGTGTTGTCAACCTTACCTCGAGTATAGTTGTTCTTCAGAAGAAAGTCAGCTAGAGTGTCATACCAGGCACGAGGGGCTTGTTTAAGGCCATAGAGAGCCTTATCCAATCTGTACACATAGTCAGGATGAGAGGGATCTTCAAATCCAGGAGGTTGTTTCACATAGACTTCTTCAGCAAGCTCTCCATTTAGGAAGGCACTCTTGACATCCATCTGGAAGACTCTAAAGTTCTTGTATGCAACATGAGCAAGGAATATTCTGATTGCTTCAAGTCTAGCAACTGGAGCAAATGTTTCATCATAGTCAATTCCTTCTTCTTGCCTGTACCCTTGAGCAACCAGTTTGGCTTTATTTCTGATGACAGTGCCTTCTTCATCCATCTTGTTTCTGAAGATCCACTTGGTTCTGATAATTGTTTTTCTGGAAGGACGAGGAACCAATCTCCAGACCTTGTTCCTTTCAAACTGAGAGAGTTCTTCTTGCATGGCAGTGATCCAACATGGATCAGCTAGAGCTTCTTCAACCTTCTTTGGCTCTATAAGAGACAAAAAGTTTACATAGAGACAGATATTGCCTACTCCTCTTCTGGTTTGGACACCAGCCTGTTGATCACCAATTATTTGATCGATTGGATGATCCTTGGTCCATTTTATAGCAGGAGGCAAGGCTGGGGGATAGGAAGGTTGTGGATGAGAGGTGGAGGGTAGATCTTCAGGGGGATTGAATGAAGAAGTATGGGGTGGATTTGATGAAGAAGGAATATTTGAGGGACGAGAGAGAGTGGTGTTTTGAAGAGAATTTTGGTTTTGGGACGTTTGGATCGGCAGAGGATTTTCTTCTTGGTTTGAAGAAGGGTGTGAGGATGAGGAAGGATTATTATCTTGAGAGGTAGGATTTTGAGGAGAAGGTATGGGAATAGTTGGGTTAGGTGGAGAAGGAGAAGCATCACCAATGCAAGAGGTGATCCAACTATTTAATTCATCATCATCTGAGGAGAGAGATGATACCTTGAGGTCATCAAACTTGACATGTATTGATTCATCAATACATTTTCTCCGAATGTTGTAGACACTGTATGCTTTGGAGGTGAGAGAATAACCCATGAAGATGCCTTCATCTGCTTTAGGATCAAACTTCCCCAAGTTTTCTCTGTCATTCAAAATGTAGCAGACACACCCAAAGACATGAAGAAAACTGATGTTTGGTTTTCTACCATAAAAGACTTCATAGGGAGTCTTATTATGCCTTTTTACAATGATGGACCTATTCTGGGTAAAGCATGCAGTATTAATTGCTTCAGCCCAAAAGTAGGTCGGTAGGTGAGATTCACTCAGCATGGATCTGGCAGCTTCACACAGCGTCCTGTTCTTTCTCTCTACCACACCATTTTGTTGTGGAGTCCGAACAGCCGAAAAGTTCTGAGATATGCCCTTTTCATTGAAGAAGTCATCCAACACACTGTTTTTGAATTCAGTGCCGTTGTCACTTCTCACAGATCTCACCAGCTGCCCATTCATCACTTCAGATCTTTTGATGAACTTTATGATTTCTTCAGAAGCATCACTTTTGCACCTGAGAAAAAAAACCCAAGTATAGCGTGTAAATTCATCAATAATAACAAGAATGTACCTTCTTCCACCAAGGCTTGGAGTGCTGACTGGTCCACACAGATCCATGTGCAGCATCTGAAGAGGTTGAGAAATGGAGAAGCATTGCTTGGACTTGAATGATGATTTTGTGAGCTTTCCCTTCTCACAAGCAGCACACAACTTTTCTTTCACAAAGGTCAGTTTTGGCATTCCAGATACGAGCTCTTTAGAGGAGAGAGAGTTCAAGGTTTTGAAGTTGAGGTGAGAGAGACGCTTGTGCCAGAGCCAACTGATTTTAGCAGAGTTTTCAGAGACAAAGCAGATGTTTGTTTCAGAAGATGAACTCTGTCCCATGTCTATAACATAGACATTTTCTTTTCGGTACCCGGAAAGTACAGCTTTCATGTCTTTGTCAACCACCGTGCAAATGGATAGTTCAAAGATTACTTTATAGCCGAGATCACACAGCTGGCTTATGCTCAAGAGGTTGTGCATCAAGCCTTCAACGTACGCTACTTTATTAAAGGTGACAGAACCATTGGAGAGAGTTCCGTAGCCTTTAGTGCTGCCACGAGAATTATCGCCAAAGATAACAGATGGACCTTTAGCTGACACGAAGTTAACAAGAAGAGATATGTTTCCAGTCATATGACGTGAACATCCACTATCCAGATACCAGATCTGTTGATGTCCATAAACCTGCAGTCACAGAAGAATTAGTTCTTTGGTACCCATTTGGATATGGGTCCTTTTGGGTGAGAAGAAGAAACAGAGAGATCTTTAGATGAGTTCCTGTCCATTCTCTCAAGAGGACAATCTTTAGCCATATGAAAAGTGTCACCACAGTTATAGCATTTTCTATAGATAAAAACCTTTTTAACATTATTACCACTGTCCTTGTTTTGACCTTTCGCATTGATTTTTATGATCTTGGCCGAAGAGGATGAGCCAAGAGGTGTGGTTCCTAGGATTCCTTTGTAAGGTATGAGGGTTGGTGAGTGACAGGATTCTTTGGAATCTGACTTTTTCAAAAGCACGGATCGAGGAATGGGAAAGATGGAAGAGTTACCAGAATATTTCTTTGGAGTTTTTCTTTTGGGATGGAACTCGACGACTGATTTTCCTTTGTCAGAAGTGGAAAATCTGTTTTGAAGAGGTTGAGGTTCTCTCTTTAGGATCTTTGAAGGCTTAGGTTCAGAGGAAGAGGCTTCATCTATGTGTAGGGATTTCATCAGCTCATGAACAGGTTGAGGAGGGTCATTAGAGCCTTGGGCTTCTTCAACTTTAGAAGTTGAGGCATCACCTTTAGCTTTTATGAACATCCCAAGTTTTAAGGCTTCAGAAGGATCAACAGAGTTCATTGAATGAGTATCACTTGAGTGGAGTTCAGAGGACTCATTGAGTGGAGGAGGCACAAGGGAAGTAGAAGCATGAACAGTTGAGGAAGAGTCAATGTCCATTTTGCCAAAGCCAAGACCAGATTTGTCACCACAGTTCATTTGGTCTTTAAAAATTTTTCTAAATTTTTAGAAGAGTTAGTCTACTTTTTCACAGTTTCTTGTTCCTCTTTAAGTCTTTTGAACAACTTATTTTTCTCTTTAGCAAGTGTGAAGTTTATGGTTTTCAGATCTTCAAGCTCAGCTTTGATTTTGTCAAAATGTTTTAGTTGAGAAAGACAGATTTGAAGTTGAGAGGAAAGAGATTTTATCTGAGCATTTGCCTTTTTCTTCGCATCTTTAGCATCATGGAAGTCAACAGTTAAAGAGTCAAATGCTTCAATATTTTCAGCATCAGTAAGAGAGTGAAAGGGATGTACCTGAGTGGATGAGGAAGAGCATCCTGTCGAGACTAGAGCAAGAGTGGAAGGAGTTTCCTCACAGTCATTGATGTCATCAATCTTTGCCATGAAACAAATATTGGCCATGTCCTTATCACTGTCAGATGTGGGTTCATCTACCAAGTCATGATACTCAGCCAGCAGACCCGTTCCCTTTTTGGAAAGAAGTTCATTTCTCTCCTTTTCTCTTTTGTATTTAGCCTTGTACTTTTCAGCACGGTCAGAGTTCACAGAGGAACCAGGTTGGCCAGATCTTTGAGAAGAGGAGTGATTTGAATCGAGTCTGGATCTGTTAGATTTTGAAAAGGGACGACTGGATAAAGAGTTCTTTGATTTTTCAGAAAGCTTGCTTCTGCATTCAGAGGCAAAGTGACCCTTCTTCCCACATTTAAAGCATTCCTCATTTGATTTATCAGTTGAAGAGTGCTTGGGGAAATTTTGAGAAGATTTTCTAGAAAATTTAGATTTACTAGAAGAGAAACGGGATCTAGGTTTAGAGTAACCTGCCAGCATGGCTATGCCATCTATCAGTTGGTCAACGGGGGTTTCCTCACCTTCATCATCAGCATCACTAAGATATGCCTCCGAATGATCATTGGTATCTTCCTGACTATCATGGTCAGAATCAGAAGGATATGTAATTCTAGGAATGCACACAGATCTTTTGGAAGAGTCACTCACAAGAGCTAGGGAAGAGCTTTTGATATCTTTAATGACAGACTTCCTTTGGAGCTTGGTTTGCTCAAAGTTAAAGAGAGTACCATAAAGAGCTGTGAGAGGCATATGATCAAGATCCTTGGTTGTCTTAATGCATGTACAGATGTTTTCCCAGAACTCAGGAAGACAATCCATAAATTTGCATAAGACTTCCTCATTGTCATAAATGCGACCCAACAGCTTAAGATCATTAAGCAGGCTGTTAAAACGGTTATAGTAGTCAGAAAGCGATTCTCCTTTTTCATGAGCAAACAGTTCATATTTTCTAACAAGAGCGATTTTTCTGCTCTTTTTCACTTCAGAAGTTCCTTCATAAAGAACACACAGAGTAGACCACATTTCTTTAGCAGTAGAAATGTTTACAAGAGAGTGATAAACTTCATCGGGTAAAGAGAGGGCAATGATGGCTCTGACTTTAGTGTCAAGAGCTACAAGACGCTTGTCTTCATCAGTGTACTTACTGGGGTCCTTTACAATGTATCTCCCAGTAGCTGGTGTTCGTTCTTCCTCATCAGAAGAAGAATCGTCACCATCCTCATCTTTATTTTTGGCATTATAACGATCCCAAACTCTTGGGACAATAGGTCCTTCATGGAGTATAGTAGGATATCTGCTGTCAACTCCTTCTAGAAAGAGCATCATACGACTTTTCCACAAAGAGAAGTTATTGGGGTTAAACTTTGGTGGTTTGGCTATGGAGCCATTGTCGTATGATCCAGCATTAGCAGTAGAGTTTTGAGAAGAAACATTGTTCAAGGTAGAAGATGAAGCCATTGCAGATCATATCAAGTTTATTAGATTAAACTGGCCTGCTCTGATACCACTTGTTGGTCCCAGCTATGGATTAGCAATGGTAAACAAGTATTGTAGAAGGGGGGGTTGAATACAATACACAAAATTTTTCACTTAATTAATTCTTTATTGATTTAAAATCAAGAATTACACATAGAAAACTTAAAGATTGTTGCGGAACAAAACAGATAAAATCTGCTTAAACAATCTAACACAAAGTCACACAGAGAATAAGAACAGTTGTAAAACACTTAGAAAACAAATGAACTTATGAGAGAGAGTAATGCGCCAGCACTTGAAAGCTTGAGAGAGTTTGTAAACTGGTGAGTTGCAAGGATGAAGATGATCTCCTTTTATAGTGCCTCATGCAATAAATGCAATGGACACTTGTCAAGGAGGGCTTGGAAGGCAGAACGGAAGCAGTCTTCTGAAAAGTGATTTTGTCTTTTCACTTTTGTCTTCAAGCGTTGACCTGCTTGTTGAAGCTGATGTTTCTTGAAGAAGATAAGAAGTCCAAAGAACCTTTTTCTGATCTTAGGATGATGTCTCTGTCAATGCAAGATATCCTGAATATATTCTGCAGATAAAGTTAATATACCTGCTAAAATTTCTTTGCCGAAGATGTTCCTAACATGTATTTTGCCTAACATGTTATCCTCTTCAAAGATCTTGCCGAAGATATTGTCTTCAAGATTTTGATCTTCTTCAAAGTTTTGCTTCTTCAAAATCTTGCCTAACATTTCATCTTCTTCAAAATTTTGCTTCTTCAAAATCTTCAAGTGACCTGGCTAAGACTTTAGGAAAAGTCTTCAAGTAGCAGCTTAATCTTTGGTTGAGAATTCTATCTTCAATCCGCTTTGAAGATATACTTCTACTTTGTTTCTTCGGTTGATCTTCGACTTCACCGAACATTTTTATACAATTAAACTGCTTGTAAAGAACCTAAAAATTATTCTAAGTATGAACTGTGAAATTGAGAGACTGGGGTCATCTTCAAATCTAAGTGACCCAACAGTATCCCTGAGCAACAAGACGAGCCTTGTTGCGAGTTACAGTTCCATGTTCATCCAACTTGTTTCGATAGACCCATTTAGTGCCTATCACTGACTTGTTAGATGGTCTTGGAACGAGATTTCAAACTTTGTTTCTTTCAAATTTTGTCAGCTCTTCTTGCATAGGGCTGACCCAGTTTGGATCTCTGAGGGCATCCTCTGTTTTCTTTGGTTCAATCAGAGAAATAAAGTTAACAAATAAACAAATGTTACCTGCACTTCGTCGAGTCTGAACACCGGCGTTTGGATCACCAAGAATTTAATCAATGGAGTGATTGATAGTCCATCACTGAGCCGGAGCATGATTAGCTGACTCGATTTAAACTTTTGGAGGAGTCGAAGAAGAGGCTTCAGCAACTTCAGGTATTTCAGGTAGAAGAGCAAGAGGTTCAGAAGTCATTTCGTTCACTGATTGCTGAGAAGTAGATGGTATGTCTGAGGTAGATAGTTCAGAAGCAGGCATAGTGGTGAGAGGAACAGGTGAAACCCATGAAGATTCAGCTTCACTTGTCTGCATGCTTGGGATGATTGTAGTGTCATCATCAGCGGTAGGAGTATTAACTTGAGGGATAGGAGCAGCTTCTGAATCACCAAGATGAGAAAACATCAATTGATTCAGTTCTTCAGTATCAGCAGAGGGTCTTGAGTTCCATAAACGAGATTCGTCAAAAGTGACCTGGATTGTTTCTTCTACAGTTTGTCTTCTACGATTGAAGACTCTGAAGTCTTTGGAGACTGAAGAGTATCCAAGAAATATTCCATCATCATCCTTGGGATCAAACTTTCCTAGGGCATCCCTGTTGTTCAGTATGAAACACTGACATCCAAAAATGTGAAGAAAGCTAATTGAAGGCTTTCTCCCATGGAAACGTTTGTAGGCTGTTTTCTTGAATCTTTTGACAATTAGCGACCTGTTTTGAGTAAAACAAGCAGTGTTGACAGCTTCTGCCCAGAACTGAGTAGGTAGATGAGAATCGCTGGGCATTGATCGTGCAACTTCGATGATAGTTCGATTTCTTCTTTCAGTGACTCCATTTTGTTGTGGTGTTCTTACGGAAGAAAAGTTGTGAGAAATACCCTTGATTTCAAAGAAGTTTTCAAGAGAATTGTTTTTGAATTCAGTCCCATAATCACTCCTTATAGAGCGAACAGTCGTATTATTCATGGCTTCCATTTTCCTAACAAAAGTGATGAGTTCTTTAGGGGTGTCACTCTTAGAACGGAGAAACATAACCCAGGTGGAGCGAGAGAATTCATCAACTATGACCAGTGTATATTTCTTTCCAGCGATGGATTGTTTGTTAATAGGGCCAAACAAATCCATGTGAAGAAGTTGAAGAGGAGATGACACTAAGGAAACTTGCTTATACTTGAAGCTTGCTTTAGTTTGTTTCCCTTTCTCGCCCGCTGAACATAGAGATTCTTTAGCGTATGAGTGTTGAGGTAGACCAGTGACCAACCTTTTGAAGAAAGAGTATTCAGTGTCTTGAAGTTGAGACGAGAGAGCCTCTTATGCCATAGCTAGTTGACATCAGATGAGGGTTTTGAGAAGAAACAGGAATTTTCAGTGGTTGTCGAGTCCATGTTTATAACATAAACATTTTCTAAGCGATATCTGCTGAGAGCAATCTTCTCCTTTTTGTCAGTGACAAAGCAGGATTCCTTAGTGAAACACACCCAGTAATCCTTGTCACATAGCTGACTGATGCTCAGAAGATTGTGCTTCAGTCCTTCAACATATGCGACTCTTCTGAAGGTAGTTGTACGATTAGAGAGTACACCAAACCCTCGGGTATTGCCTTTTTCATTTCCACCAAAGGTCACTAAGGGACCTTTCTCTTCCGTATATTTAGCGAGCAGGTTCTTTTTACCAGTCATATGTCTAGAGCATCCGCTATCGAGATACCAGATACCCTTCAGAACCTGCAAACAAAGGAAGATTAGTTTGATTTATGTACCCATTTTACTATGGGTCCACATTTGTCAGTGGTGGTAGAGGAAGTGAAAGGTTCAGCAATCTTCGCAGCATTTGAAGATTCAGCTTCAGGCCTAGTCTTCACTTTGGTTAATTTCTTAACCTCAGTGGTTGGTTTCACCTTAACCTGATTTGCACCAGGATTGGTCTTCTTTGCCTTGGGGGCAGTGATCTTCACCTTAGCTAACTTTTCAGCTTTGGTGGTTGTAGGGCACTTATTGGCAATATGATCGGTAAGTCCACAGTGATAACATTTTCTATAGCTAAAAGTAGCTTTAGGACCATAGGCATTTTTATTTGAAATTTTCAAATGGGCAGGACATGTACCAAGAATACCTTTAGCATCAGATCTTGGAGGAACCTTAGGTTCATCAAGATTCTTAGCTAAGAAATTAATCTTAATCCTAGGAGTTGATCGCTGAGCATGCTCATTAATCTTATCCTTAGAGGTTGAGGATTAATTAGCTGAAGATTTAACATTCTTCATCTTAGGTACGTTGGTACCCTTCTGAGGTTTTTGGAAAATCATTTTCTCTTTACCTTTCAGTTTAGACCTTGAGGTAATGTTTTTCGGTTCAAAGTATCCTACGGCAAATGTCTTTTTTCAATCAATATGTGAAATTAGATATTATTTGGTTGATTGGGCATGTTCTCCTAATGAAGTTATTAAGAACATGGCTTCCAAAATGCTTGTGAAGTTTGACAAGTATTGGTCTATTATACATGGGATTATGGGAATGGCAGCGATTTTGGATCCTTGATATAAGTTGAAGTTTATGGAGTTACTTTTTTCTATGTTGTACGGACAAGATAGATCGGTGATTGAAGTTGAAAAGATCAAGGATCTAGTCTACACTTTGTTTCAAGAATATGAATCTACTTATCCGGGTGTAAGAAACAACAATGAAAGTGTTAGTGGTTCTTCTTCTTTAAGTTCAAGGTCTTCAGCAAGTCATCGTGTTGAATTTAAAAAGCTATTATCAAACATTGTTTCAATTGCCAACCAACATGATGACTTAGGTGTTACAACTTAGTTGGACAATTACTTGAAAGATAAACTTTTGCCTAAGGACATAGAGGTTGATTTGCTACTTTGGTGGAAGACAAATGGGTTTAAATACCCGACACTTCAAAGGATAGCTAGAGACATTTTAGTCGTTCCCATTTCTACCGTTGCCTCGGAATCTGCATTCAGTACCGGTGGAAGATTGGTAACTCCTGTAATAACCGGGTACATTGTCGGTTTATATGATTTTTATTATTTTCGTGGAGTTATAAGTTAAGGGGTAAGTTTTAATTTTAATAAAGAAATTATAGGGTAAGTTGTGCCATTTATTAGAAGTATGGGGTTTGTTTGGTAAATGTGAGTAAACACATCACCACAAACCGCCACCTTTCTCAAAAAAAATGGGGAGGTGTCTCCATATTAGAGATTTTGTTAATATTAGTGTGTGTGTGGGAGTTTTGTTCACGGCAAAGAGAGAAAGAGAGAGACCAAGAGAGTTAGATATTTTCATTTAATGTATGTGTGTGTGTGTTCTTCACGTCAAGAGAGAGAGAGAATTAAGAGAGAAAAATTAAGAGGAAGAAGAAGGAAGGTGAGTGTTCTCAGCTGAATATCTTGAAACAACTAAAGAAAACAAAAGGTAACAATCCTACATAAACCCCTTCTTTTATGATTATAAGTTTACTAGATGAGTTTATAAATGGGTCTTGGTAATTTTAGAAGGATATGAGAAATCTAAGTTTATGGATAGTTGTTATTTATGGTCTTAAACATATCTGCAAAATATCAGAAACATTCACGGTCTAAAACTGCAAATTTCTGGGTAAAAGATGAACTTAGTTGACTGAGATAGTTATGAACATCGCAATAGTGGGTTGCGACACTTATGGTGTTTTGTGATAGTCATAAGTATCGTAACCTTGCGTTACGATAAACTCATAAGTATCGCAATGGTGTGTTGCGATGAGAGGTATATCGCAACAGTTGGTTGCGATAAGGGGGAATATCGCAATAGTTGGTTGCGATAAAGGGGAATATCGCAGCTGTTGGTTGCGATAAGCACTGTAGGTTGCGATGAGGGTTGTAACAACTAGTTGGTTGCGATAACAGTCGAGGATTTTGGGATTTTTGAGATTTATTAGTCTTTAAGGGTCCTGTACAGTAGATTAATACCCGTATATGATGTATATGAGTTTTTCAGATTTCTGTGAAGTTGGTGACGAAGATTCTTACGACTTTAATTACAGTGACGTGACTACAAGCAGGTGAGTTTTACTTTAAAAACGTTTTCAAACTGGAATATATATATATATATATATATATATGAGATGGATATGTGGTAGGAACGTGATGACGTGTTTATAAATGACAATATGATATATTGAGATATATATTGTGTTTATATAAATATTATACTACACGAGTGCACTTTGGCCGAACTATGCCGACGGAGTATTAGCTGTACGAAGGGACAGCGGTGTTGGCTGTATATAAGTGCAGCGGAGTAAATTGATTAGTTGGATTGCAACCAACTAATTTGGCCATGTGAAGGAAGAGTTGTACACGATGCACGAGTCTTGCTTGGTATTTAAATACTTGTTGTATATGTGTCTTTTTACAAAAAGGATTACTAAACTGACGAGGATTATCTCACTAAACCGTTTGGTCTAACCCTCATTTTGTTTTCAAAAATATGTATTCCGGGCCGAGGAACTTTTAATAGCAAAGGGAAGGATAAAGTGTAGGATGCGGTTGATAGCTGACGAAGATTAGGAAATGCTTATGTTTTGTATTGTATAATTTTGAGACTATGGTACCGTATGTTATTTATTATGTATCTTTTGTTATGAATGTAACGGTGTTATACAATATATGTTATTTGTTGTATGTTTGGAAAACCGGGTCGTTACAGATGGTATCAGAGCCCTAGTTTAAGTGAGTTAGGTATTCAGATCCATACCTAGAACCCTAATAAAATTAGAACCCTTGGGATGTCCCTAATAATATTAGAACCCTTAGGATGTTAAATATAAAAAGGTAGAAGGAACATCATGTAAGGTAATTTCAAATTACATTTGGCCCGTGTAATTGTGAACTTACAAGTACATGTTTGAACTGGAATACCTTATTATATGGGGTATGTGCTTATGTGTATATTAACTCTATAAAAATCAACAGAATGGCAAGTCGGACTCGACGTATGGATAGAGATGAAGACAGGTATGTTACTATAAACTCTACACGTGCTAAAATGTTATCTGACCTCGGTGCAAACCGATAATTTGTATTTCCATTTCTTTGTTGCTTATCTGCATTAGAAAAGTATTTGATAATTGTGTTAGAGATATAGATGGGTGTGGGGTGTCTATTCAGTTAGTTCCTATGGCTTTGATTGAGTTCGATGTAGTAGTGAAAACTAATTGTGGTAAGTCTATTTGAACGTAATGTCGATGTATTATTTGGCGTGCGAAATCATCATCTATTAGATGTTTAAAGGATGTTATAAGGACTTGGCAATATGATTGTGTGGTACAGATTTCAAAAAAGGTGTAGTATGCCATGATATATGTATAAGTCTTTGATTGGTTGACTAAAATTTTATGGATTTGTTAAGTAATGACATTTATTTGTTATTACAGGACGTGTTATGATTATATCGAGATTCTTACTAAGTATTGATAAGGGAGACTCGTTATGTTAAAATGAGAAGTTGATAGTAGTATGATGGAATAAGTAATTTTTAGGTCTAAAATATGTCTTCAAGATTTAATATGTTGATAGAAAGTCAAAGTCAATGTATTAGGAAAGTCAAAGTTGTCTTAATACCTTTATTAGTCATAGGTATATAAGGCCTTGTTAAGCTTGTAGCTTAACTAACCTTGATTGTAATCATTCATCTTGTAACAGTGTGCATATTGAATACACTTTCACTTTCTCTCTCTACACTCTCTCTCTAGATTTCTTGTGCAAATTCATATTGTTTGATCATATTGGGACACACAATTGGTATCAGAGCAAGTTAATGAAGATCTGCTGAAGAATTTGCACGATTTGAGATCAAAATTGTTAGGTTTTTGAGGAAAATCGATTGATTTTCTGGATTTTTTCAAGAAAATCTTTTTTTCTTAAATTCTTGCAATTTTCAGTTTAATTCGACTGGATATTGAGTTCATGGTGATAGAAATCTGATTTGCAACAATTCTTATTCAAGAATCGAGGGCTAATTTCAAGTGTTTAGAGGTCAATTTGAAGAAATTGGAAGTTTCTGTTCGGTTCGATCGTATCGTCTGGTTGATCATTCGGATTTTAAATCAGTGGTTTTCAGCGAATTTATTTTACATAATCTTGTGAGAAACTGCATTTCTAACATATTTGTAAAATTTGGATGCTTAATTCGTTGTTTTGATAGGGATTTGAAGAAATTTGTGTGTTTGCGCCAGATTTGTGGTTTGCGCCAGATGCAAGGAATAATTTCTCAGTTTGCGCCACCCACAATTTGCGCCACTCACAGTTAGCGCAAACCAAATCTGATCATCTAAACATTGAACTTTGCACCACTCTCACCTCAAGAAAACCTCACTTTGCGCCATACACTGTTTGCGCAAACTTGAATCTTGCGCCACCTTTGTTGAAGTAAAATTCAATTTCTTATGCTTCACTTTAAATATAGAGTAAACATTCATTTTGTGCCAACCAATCAATTTGCGCCAACCAATATGGATTATCTTCTAATATGGAGTAATAATCAAGGTGCTTAAGTAAACTTTCTACTTTGCGCCACCAACATCAGCTCAAGGATTCATTTGTTTTGCGCCACCCACTTTCAGCTCAAGAATTTTTCAGTTTTGCGCCATCAACTGCAGAATAATTCTTCATTATAAAGATCTTTTATTGTCAAGCAATCATGAACCAACTTCCAGTGCTGATCAAAGAATCTGATTTTGAACGATGGAGAGTTTCGTTCATCGACTTTATTGCGAGTAGAGAAAATGGAGAGAATATGATAAAATCATTCTCCGAAGGTCCAATGAGCAGAATGAACGATAAAATGGGGAAAGATTTTACAGAAGAAGAGATGAAAAGATTGAAAGTTGATAAGGAAGCTTCGCCCAACTTGATCCTTGCACTTCCAAAACACGTTTACAAAAGTATTGACTATTTCAAACACAATCCAATGCTTATGTGGAACGAGTTATCTAAGCGAATACATGGATCTGAAGTTGCATTTAAAAAGGGAAAGGAAGAAGGAAAGAAAGTTGAGAAAGAGGATAAGGAACAGAACATGTCTGAAGCTAAAACTGAAAATCCTAAGGAAAAGGTTATTGAGCTCACAAAGAAGCTGCCAGACATGGAAACGTTGCTAAAAGTGGAAAGAGAAAAGTTCAGAAAAGAAAAAGCTGATCGTTTGAATGACAAAAAGTGTTATGCGAAGCAAATTCTTTCTCTTTCTCATAAAGTTTCTGAACTAGAAAAGACTTCGAACTCTGAGAAGAAAGAAAATGAAGAGAAGAAAGCTCTTGAACTCAGATGCATAAAACTTTCCAAACAAAATTCAGATTTTGAGAAGGTTTTATTTCTTGAAAAAGAAAAATTGGATAAGGAAAGGGTTGAGTATGAAAATACAAGGAAAGTCTTTGAAGCGAAGAATGCGAAATTGTCAAAGAAAATATCTGAGCTTCAAAAGGACTTAGATAAAGAAAGACAAGAGCTAGAAAAGAGAAGTGAATAGCTAGAAAAGAGGAAGAAAGCTGACTTTCAGGCCAGGAGCGTTAAAGACGAATTTTCTATTGAAAGGAATATATTTCAGCAAGAAATACGTAAGCTGACACGGAATTTGGCTGTGTTATCAACTGATATCATGATAGAGAAGAGGATTAAGTCTGATATTCAGAAGAAGATTGATTTTGTGACCAAGGAATGGAATGCCTTAGCTTACAAAGTGAAGTCACTTAACAAATCCAAAAGCTATGCAAAATGTTCGATTCTTCCGTCTAATCTCTTCTATGATCATTCAGTGGATAATTCTTCCAAGTTTCAATATGCTGATCTTCCTCCATATAAGAAAGTCAACATGCAATGGAGAGCAAAAGGTACGACTCCTGAAAAAGATGTACCAAAATCATCTGTTCCCAACAAGAACACAAACCTGAAAGGTAAATCTTTTGCTAAACCTCGTTCACTATATTCCGCAAATAATTTAATCAGGTTAGCACAAAAGAAAATTTGTTGTTCTTATTGAGGAACTAATGATTTTGTTAAAAATGATAATGTTAAATATTGGTATGGTACTTATCACATTCCTTCTTATAGAGCTCCTCTTAACGAGTCAGAACCCAAGACTCGTTGGGTACCAAAATCTACTTAATCTGTTTTTTGCAGATTTAGAAGCAAAGCGTTGAACTCTCGGAAGATGAAGTACCTATGCATTCAACGTTTATACTGAACATCACATATTTTCAGGGAGATTTCTATTTCTATTTTTTTAACATACATGTGATAATTGATAAATCTTTCGGTATGTTGTAGAGAGAGTGAGATACAAGATTGTTTGGTTTCTGAATACATCAGTTCAGGACCCGTGCTTCAACGACTAAGGCTTCTGAACAATTCAGTTCAGGACCCGTACTTCAAAGACTAAGACTTCTAAACAAATCAGTTTAGAACTCATACTTATCAGGTGATATCCTTAACTGTCACATCTTTCTGTTTCAAGGAACAAGTGGTGAAAGGTAACATTGCATTATGTTTTATTTCTACTGCTTTGAATGTTTAAACCTTCACAAATTTAATTCAATGAGATGAAATTTTTAAATTTTCATTCAATGAATAAAATGTGTGTCAAGGGTGATTTTACAAGTATTTTTGTTATATCTGAGTTATATTTGTTTCAATTTTCACTTCTGAAATAAATCGAAAGGTCAGCAAAACATGAATGAAATTATGCTGAATGCTCAAAATTATGTAAATCTAGACTTATATAGAATATAATGCTCAAAAAGCCTAAATGTCAGAATGATGGATGGAAACGAAAATGTGGGGGAAGCACTATGTTTTAGAACCAAGTGATTGAGATGCAATAATAAAAAATATATATATACATATATAATAAAATCATTTAGTTTGAAAGTTTGTACCCGTGGCCTTTCTGATTTGGGAGATTAAGTCCCAAGGGGTGCTTGACACCTAGCCCCTAAGACCAACTGGTCTGGGATCGGCTGACCCAAATCCTGCTATAGAATCAGATAGAAAGCCATGTTCTACTGGTACAAATGGGTTTATGGTATATCGATGTGGCCTTTCTGGTTTGGGAAAGTAAGTTCCAGGGGGTGCTCGACACCTAGCCCCTAAGGCCAACTGGTCTGGGATTGGTTGACCCAAATCCTGCTATAGAACCAGATAGAAAACCATGTTTAACGGTGTATCTTATTCTTACTAAACTTTTTGATTAAAAGATGCCAATGAGCACAAAATAAAAGATGCCTATGAGCACACATCTCTTGAAACTTGGGGAAAATACAAAGTCGCGATAAACCTGTAATTTTGTGAAAATTCTGATTTTGGACAAATAGAGTGAGTAGAGCAGAGTATTCTTATATGTTTTAGAATTGCATATGCTTGATGCTAATCATATTTCGCATGCTAGCACACCAAATAGATTTAATAAAGGGGTTGAAACTGAACATTTGTAACTTGATATGCAATGATGGCTTGTTTTTGAATCCAAACACATGCATTTGATTTCATTTGATTGAAAAATCTGTTATATTTCATTAAGTTGAATTTCTTTTGTAAAGTTTTCAAATTATCAAATGTTAGTAGTTATAAAATGAAGTTCAATGAATTTCATTTTCCTTGAATAAATGTTTTCATTAAAACACTGTATTTGAAATGAATATTTTTAATGAAATATATGCATACTTTCAAGGGAGAAAACAAATTGCTCCAGAATTCTTATTTTGAGGGGGAGCAAGGTTATTCATTAAGGAGGAGATTGTTAGTGATACTCAAAGACGCGACTGAAATTGAAGAAGATTTTCGATGATCATGATGCTCACTATCATCGAAAAAGGGGGAGAAATGTTTAATTCAATTTCATGTCAAAGAGCTTTTAAGTCAAAGATTCGATTTCATGACAGGGGGAGAAATGTTTAAAGACGATTCCGTCTCAAGAAAGGAAAGGGGGAGTTTTATTCTTCAAGAGTTTAGGAAAAATCGATTGATTATCTTGGTTTTTCAAGAAGATCTATTTTTCTTAAATTTGTGCTAATTTGTACCAAAATGTCTTGTGTTAAGAATCAAACTCTCCAAATCAAAGAAAGAAAATCTCCGCAAGATCCCCGTCTGAAGATTTTGTGACAAATTGACTTTGACAAGCCATGATAATGACCGAAGATTCTTCTGAACTATTTTTCATCAATTGATCTTTTGACAGCTTAAAGAGGAAGTCTGTTCAAAGTGCTGTAAAGTGAAGAGCTGAAATGTTAAATTTTTGAAGATCAAAGAAAGCCAAAGACTGTTGTTCTCAAATGTTTAAATCTTGAATCCAAGGGGGAGATTGTTAGGTCTAAAATATGTCTTCAAGATTTAATATGTTGATAGAAAGTCAAAGTCAATGTATTAGGAAAGTCAAAGTTGTCTTAATACCTTTATTAGTCATAGATATATAAGGCCTTGTTAAGCTTGTAGCTTAACTAACCTTGATTGTAATCATTCATCTTGTAACAGTGTGCATATTGAATACACTTTCACTTTCTCTCTCTACACTCTCTCTCTAGATTTCTTGTGCAAATTCATATTGTTTGATCATATTGGGACACACAGTAATCTTTAAATTATTTTAAAAATGGTGGATTGTTGGGTTACTCGGTGGAAGTTGTTAATTAAGGAATCAGTTTTGACTGATGGATTTTGTGAGTTTAGTCAGAGTTGCGCAGCGAAAGTGTGGAATTATGTTGTTATTGTTTTGTTATTAGAAAGATTTATTTCGAGAGTTGAAATGTAATTAATTAACCGATTATTATTAGAGTGAATTCCGGGACAAAATTCTTTTAAGGGGGAGATGTTGTAATAACCGGGTACATTGTTGGTTTATATGATTTTTATTATTTTGGTGGAGTTATAAGTTAAGGGGTAAGTTTTAATTTTAATAAAGAAATTAGAGGGTAAGTTGTGCCATTTATTAGAAGTATGGGGTTTGTTTGGTAAATGTGAGTAAACACATCACCACAAACCGCCACCTTTCTCAAAAAAAATGGGGAGGTGTCTCTGTTAGCTCCAATCTTTCAGTGTATGAAAGTAGTGAAAAATAGGCTAAGTATAGAAGTGTTCGACAGAGGCTCTGCCGAATAGTCGAGTAACCGAGAAGACAGAAGTCTTCGACAGAGGCTATGCCGGGTTAACCAAGAAGACCGAAGTAAAGAAGCAATAAAAGACACTTCTAAGCGGACAAGGCCACAGAGCTTCTGTGGGAAAAAGAAGATCTACGCAAAAGATCTTAACAAGGACGAACATGCTTCTTACAATATCTTCCATTCGAAGGTTCTAAAGATCAATCGTACAAAGGCGTGACCTGACAACTCCACGTGTCAAACTCTGATAGGATTCCGCGTAAAGCTGAATACGGAGCATTTAATGAACGTTGTATCTGCAACAGTTCTAGAATAATGTTTTGTACCTTCCAGCTACTATTCCTCAACAGTGTCTTTGTACCTTCAGTCCTTATTGTCCCCTTTAGAAGTAGTATAAATAGAAGGCTCATGTGAGCTCTTCTATTAAGCTTAAAACCACGAAAATACACATATATCATTAAGCTTTGCTCTTCACACACACACCATTAAACTGCAAATTTCTTGTTAATCCTTTGAAGTTCTTGGTGTTCTTTATATATATCAAATACAGTAATCTTGGAGATACTCATCTGTTCTTACATACTGTTTATTTGATATTGTGTGTTCTTCTACCTTACATTATCTTTCAGTTCTTAAATACGCTTCTGCACCATATCTAAATCTGAACTAACTGAAAGTTAAGATCATTATTTAAGCAAAACAGGAACCAACAATTAGTATCAGAGCAAACCTTGATTTTTAATATCAAGGGATCCACTCTAAACTATGATCCTTGGTAGAAACTTGGATTTTTAACCTATTCTTCATATTAATCAAACAGTTTCTGTTTTTCTGCCATTTTTTGATTCATTCGAACTTTGGTAAACTTATAGAATCTGTTATTCTGGTTAAAAACACCATTTTAGTGCTCAACTTAAAGCTTTTAAACTTAAAAACTTCATACGAAGCATCCACTTCATACTCTGAAAAGTTTGCTGTTCAAACCCTTTTCTGGATAATTTTATCTCTCTTAAAATGACTAATACAAACAACTTCTTCTCTTCGGGTTCCTTAAACAAACCTCCCACTCTTCTTAGAGAAGAATACCCTCAATGGAAGATTCGAATGATTCACTTCTTTGAGGGTACTGACAAAGAACTGGTTTATTATATCCGTAACCCTCCTTTAGTTCCCATGATAACTGTACCTCGTGTTTCTGGCACAGACGACACACCAGAAATCCCAGAACACACAAAACCAAAGACCCAGGATAATTGGTCTGATCCTGATTGGGCTAAATACGAAGTTGCTCAGAAAACTAAGAGAATTCTGATTATGGCCATTCCAAATGACCTTTTCCAGTCCATGGATGCATGTGAATCTTCATATGATCTATGGAATGAACTGGAAAAACAACTAGAAGGAGGAGCCAAAACCCAGAAGAACCGCAAAGCTCAATACATAAATGAATACTATGCCTTTAAAGCTCTGCCAACCGAATCTCTGCAAACTACGTATGATAGGTTTGTTTAGCTCAAATCTCTGTTTGTGAAAGTAGTGAAAATAGTCTAAGTACAAAAGTAACCCACAGAGGCTCTGCAGAAGAACCCAAAGATACCGAAGGCAAGAATCAACAGAAGACTACTCGCAGAGGACCAAGCCGCAGAACCTCTGTCACCCTTGACAGAGCCTCTGCGGTTTATACTGAAGACTTGGAAGATTTACAAATATCTTTCTACTGTTCCAGGATCCGTTCATCCACTTGTTCCAGGCGTGCCCTGACATCAACTACACGTGTCAAACTCTGATAGGGCTCTGTCAGAATTGGAACATGCGCATTAAATGAACATCGTATTTGCTATTATTCATACGATCATGTCTACTGTAGATCAGTCTCTATTGTCTAAAGTATGTCTCCTTTAGAAGTAGTATAAATAGAAGACTCATGTTGAGTTCTTCTATTAAGCTTAATACCACGAAAATACACATATATCATTAAGCTTTGCACTTCTCACACACATCATTAACTGCAGATTTCTTGTTAATCCGTTGAAGTTCTTGGTGTTCTTAATATATATCAAATACAGTAATCTTGGAGATACTCATCTGTTCTTACATACTGTTTATTTATATTGTGTGTTCTTCTACCTTACATTACCTTTCAGTTCTTAAATACGCTTCCGCACCATATCTAAATCTGAATTAACTGAAAGTTAAGATCATTGTTTAAGCAAAACAGGAACCAACAATTGGTATTAGAGCAAACCTTGATTTTTAATATCAAGGGATCCACTCTAAATATATGATCTTTGGTAGAAACTTGGATTTTTAACCTAATCTTCATATTAAACAAACAGTTTCTATTTTTCTACCATTTTTCTATTCATTCGAACTCTGGTAAAACTTATAGAATCTGTTATTCTGGTTAAAAACACCATTTTAGTGCCCAGCTTAAAGCTTTTAAGCTTAAAAATTCATACGAAGCATCCACTTCATACTCTGAAAAGTTTGTTGTTCAAACCCTTTTCTGGATAAATTTATCTCTCTTAAAATGACTAATACAAACAACTTCTTCTCTTCGGGTTCCTTAAACAAACCTCCCACTCTTCTTAGAGAAGAATACCCTCAATGGAAGATTCGAATGATTCATTTCTTTGAGGGTACTGACAAAGAACTGGTTTATTATATCCGTAACCCTCCTTTAGTTCCCATGATAACTGTACCTCGTGTTCCTGGCACAGACGACACACCAGAAATCCCAGAACACACAAAACCAAAGACCCAGGATAATTGGTATGGTCCTGATTGGGCTAAATACGAAGTTGCTCAGAAAACTAAGAGAATTCTGATTATGGCCATTCCAAATGACCTTTTCCAGTCCATGGATGCATGTGAATCTGCATATGATCTATGGAAAGAACTAGAAAAACAACTAGAAGGAGGAGCCAAAACCCAGAAGAACCGCAGAGCTCAATACATAAATGAATACTATGCCTTTAAAGCTCTGCCAACCGAATCTCTGCAAACTACGTATGATAGGTTGTTAGCTCAAATCTCTGTTTGTGAAAGTAGTGAAAATAGTATAAGTATAGAAGTAACCCACAGCGGCTCTGCAGAAGAACCCAAAGATACCGAAGGCAAGAATCAGCAGAAGACTGCTCGCAGAGGACCAAGCCGCAGAACCTCTGTCACCCTTGACAGAGACTCGGCGGTTTATACTGAAGACTTGGAAGATTTACAAATATCTTTCTACTGTTCCAGGATCCGTTCATCCACTTGTTCCAGGCGTGCCCTGACATCAACTACACGTGTCAAACTCTGATAGGGGTCTGTCAGAATTGGAACATGCGCATTAAATGAACATCGTACCTGCTACTATTCATACGATCATGTCTACTGTAGATCAGTCCTTATTGTCTAAAGTATGTCTCCTTTAGAAGTAGTATAAATAGAAGACTCATGTTGAGTTCTTCTATTAAGCTTAATACCACGAGAATACACATATATCATTAAGCTTTGCACTTCTCACACACATCATTAACTGCAAATTTCTTGTTAATACGTTGAAGTTATTGGTGTTCTTAATATATATCAAATACAGTAATCTTGGAGATACTCATCTGTTCTTACATACTGTTTATTTGATATTGTGTGTTCTTCTACCTTACATTACCTTTCAGTTCTTAAATACGCTTCCGCACCATATCTAAATCTGAACTAACTGAAAGTTAAGATCATTGTTTAAGCAAAACACGAACCAACAATTGGTATCAGAGCAAACCTTGATTTTTAATATCCAGGGATCCACTCTAAAACTATGATCTTTGGTAGAAACTTGGAATTTTAACCTAATCTTCATATTAAACAAACAGTTTCTGTTTTTCTACCATTTTTCGATTCATTCGAACTCTGGTAAAACTTATAGAATCTGTTATTCTGGTTAAAAACACCATTTTAGTGCTCAGCTTAAAGCTTTTAAGCTTAAAAATTCATACGAAGCATCCACTTCATACTCTGAAAAGTTTGTTGTTCAAACCCTTTTCTGGATAATTTTATCTCTCTTAAAATGACTAATACAAACAACTTCTTCTCTTCTGGTTCCTTAACCAAACCTCCCACTCTTCTTAGAGAAGAATACCCTCAATAGAAGATTCGAATGATTCACTTCTTTGAGGGTACTGACAAAGAACTGGTTTATTATATCCGTAACCCTCCTTTCGTTCCCAAGATAACTGTACCTCGTGTTCCTGGCACAGACGACACACCAAAAATCCCAGAACACACAAAACCAAAGACCCAGGATAATTGGTCTGATCCTGATTGGGCTAAATACGAAGTTGCTCAGAAAACCAAGAGAATTCTGATTATGGCCATTCCAAATGACCTTTTCCAGTCCATGGATGCATGTGAATCTGCATATGATCTATGGAAAGAACTGGAAAAACAACTAGATGGACGAGCCAAAACCTAGAAGAACCGCAGAGCTCAATTCATAAATGAATAATATGCCTTTAAAGCTCTGCCAACCGAATCTCTGCAAACTACGTATGATAGGTTCAACTCTCTAATAAACAAGTGCAAGAAGTTCGGCATCCACATAACCTCTGAAGAAAACAACGTTATGTTCCTGGAGTCTCTGAATGAAGAATGGCTTCAGTTATCTATGTCTCTGCAAACAAATCAAGACTTAGATTCCTGGACCCTATCAGACCTCTATGGAACATTAGCAGCACAAGAGCCTCAGGTAGCACAAGCAAAAGCCCAGATCATTGCTCCTTTTGCATTGGTTGGTAAGACTACAGAGGCTAGAGAGAAACCAAAGAAAAAAAAGCAATAGAGGAAAGAAAGGAGAAGAAAAAGAAAAACATGATGGTGGAAAGTGAAGAAGAATAAGAAGTAGCAGAAGAAGAAGAAACGACCCTGGCCTCGATAGCTAAATCTTTAGCTCTATTGACTAGGGAATTCAGCAGAGGATACCAGAAGAAATCTGGTAATGAACGATATGAAAGAGATAATCGAGAAAGAGAAGGGTCAAACGACAGAAATGATGACCGATAGAGGTCAAGTGATAGAAATGACAGAGGAAATGACCGACAGAGGTCGGAAGACAAAGCTGGCAACACTCCACAAATTCAAGAGTGTTACAAATGTGGTAAGCCAGGCCACTATGCAAATGAGTGCCGAACCGAAAGAAGTGGTGACCGACAGAGGTCAGACGACAGAGCTGGAAACTCCACACAGAACCAAGGATGCTACAACTGTGGAAAGCCAGGTCACTTTGCCAACGAATGTAGGAGCAAGTCAAATCGCCCTTAGAGGGATGCAACTTTCTACAAAAAGAAAGCTGAATACTATGCTCAGAAGTCACTAATGGTAAACAAAGAAATATGGGAATCAGACACATCCTCCGATGAAGGCGAAACAAAGAATGCTCTATTCTGTGGCATGGCAGAAGTCAGCTCCGACTCCGACAGTGAGGTATCTACTTCTACCTCTAACTCTAATACTACAGAAGATGACTTGATTAAACTTAACATTGAATACACTGAAATGAAAAAGACATGTGAAGATATTCAGAAAAAACTCACCTTTTATGAGAGAGAAGCTAGACTTCTCACTCAAGAAAAGGCTAAAATCTTTAAAGAAAAAGAAGAAATTGAAATGGGCTGGAACAAAAAGTTAAATCCTTTAAAAGAAAAGATTTCTGAACTTAATTCTTCCTTGAAAACAAAGTCTAAAGAACTAATGGACGTTGAGTGCGACAGAATGAACATCTTAGCTCTTAAAAATTATTTTCAAAAGGAAATAGAAGTCCTCTATCAAGATTTACTCAGAAGAGATCTTCAAATTAAAAAAATTCAAGATGCTCAGAAGGTGTACGAAAAAATAAACACACAAATAGGGAGACGGGGAATTGGCTTCTGTGATATAGATCCTTATACTGGAACCAAAAGAAACAAGTCTCTGTCTACTTTATTTCACATTGGAGATACAAGAAAACCTGGATTTCCAAATCTTCTCTCTATAAGTAAAAGGCAAAAAGACTCTAGGGAACCTCTGAAGATGACAAATGTGTGGTTTGAAAACACAGATTTGTCACCTTCAATCTCTGTCAAAAGAGAATCCAAACCTAAGAAGTATCTGAAAACTCAAAATCAGATAGGAATCTTCAAGTTTGGTGACCCCAAGACTCAAACTCAAGTTGCATTTGTCTGTATGATGAATTCTAAAAAGACCTAGTGACACAGAGGTTTTTAAACAAACCTCTGAAGTTTTTAACAGAACTATTCCTCCCAAGGAGAAACTCACTAGAATTCCTATTTGTCCAGACTTTTTGGATATGTGCATACAAGCCAAAACCTCTCTTGAGCTTAAAAATTTCAAACAACAAAAGTTAATGTCCACTCAAATTCCAACGAGTTTAAAGATTTTGAAACCTTTAAAACCTGTTAAAGAAAAACTAACATGGCAACAGAAGGGTAAATGGACTAAAATTAACAAAGCTTTTTCTTCTGTGACAGTGAAACCAGCAGAAGGGGTACACAGAAGGCCGCAGTCAACAAAGGATTTTGCAAACAACAATCTAGCCTACATAAACCTTCTTGTAATAGAAAGTCTAATATTAGGATAGACTGTAATGCCTCTGTGCCCCCAATTAATGTATTTAATGAAAAGTTCAAGCAAATCTCTTCGCACATTCAATACTGTCATTGCTTTGATCTTATGTTTAAATTAAACCAACACTTCAAAAGTCCACACTGTCATCTCTCTGTACCCAAAGCAAAAGATAAATCCAAGGATAAGAAGAAACAAAATGTGTTAGCCCCAAGTATATGTTATGTAAAAGTATTGAAAATAGTTCAAGTCAGAAGACCAACAGAGATCAGACAGAAGACTTAGAAGAAGTTCATCAAGAAGACCAACAGAGCTCAACAGAGCTCTGTCGGATCCAACAGAGCTCATCAGAGCTCTGTCGAAGAATTCATACAAGAGAACAAGTATTCAACAGAAGACCAACAGATCTCTTGCGACAGAGCTCTGTGAAGTAAAAGACCTCTGTCAGCCTAAGTCTCGTAGGAAACCTTAAGTGTAAGACACGTGTCCATACTTTCCACGTATGCCCTAAAGATTGGAGACACACTTTCCACGTGTCATTCAAGGGTACGATAGTACACTGTCTACACTTTATCAGGTCTATAAATAGCGAGGTAGTGGAACAACAATTGTAGGCTTTGGGAAGAGTAGTTTTTCCACAATTGTTTAAGCACACACTGCAGCAATCCCGAGCACTACCTCCGTACGATATTGTTGTCTTATGAGATTTCCGAACACACTTTAACTTGTTCTTGGTGTGATTCATTATCAATATATGAGCAGCTTTTATATCTGATCTTGTTATCATTTTACTGTTCAATATTTGATTCTCATAGTTCACTTATCATTTACACAATCACTCATTTTAATGGCTTTATTTAATATGCTTCCGCTGTCTATTTTACTACCATTAATATGATACAACGTGAATCTGGGAACCTACAATTGGTATCAGAGCTTCTTTGGTTTTCTTAAGCCAAACGATCCAATCTACCAAGGTTGATTCACTGTTGTTGATTGTGTCTGTGCGACTTTAAAAGCTTCATAATATACTCTGTTTTACTGCTTTCTAGTCTAACCAAGCCTTCAGAGCTCATATAACTGTGCTTAAAATCTTCTCAAAAAGTTACTGTTTCATTGGTTACTGTTTGAAACTCTGTTTCTAGCCAAAAATCGTTTTGCAACAAACTGTACTCTGTTTTTCTTCCAAATGGCTAACAACGGTATAAATGCTATCTATACTGCTGGCTCTTTAACAAAACCTCCTACTCTTCTGAGAGATGAATATCCTCAATGGAAAATCAGGATGGTTAATTTTTTCGATGGTATGGATAAAGACCTCATGCGATCTGTCAGGGATGGACCATTCCAACCCATGGTTTTTGTTCCCCGTGTACCCGCAACAGGAACTACTGCTGAGATTCCAGCTCATTATGAAGTTAAAACCACAGGTTTTACTGATGAGGAAAATCTAAAAATGGAAAATGATCTTAAAGCAGTTAGACTACTGATTATGGCCATTCCAAACGAAATATTTCAAGAACTAGATTCATGTGTTACTGCTAAGGAAATCTGGGATCAACTTCTTAATCAACTTGAGGGTGGTATCAAGACCCAAAAGAACAGAAGGACCCAATGTATAAATGAATACAACGATTTCAAGGCACTTCCTGAGGAAACCTTACAGCAAACCTACAACAGGTTTAATGTGTTAATCAATAAATGCAAAAAATGTGGGGTTGTTAGGTCGAAGGAAGATAACAATGTTCTGTTTTTGAAAAGTTTGAATGATGAATGGTTAAATCTGTCCATGTCTTTACAAGCTAATCAGGACTTAGACGTATGGTCTTTAACGGATGTGTATGGCACTTTGGCCGCACAAGAAAAGGAGGTTGTCAAGCAAAAAGGCAAATCCATCAGTGTTGGTCCAATCGCCTTAGTTTCTGATTCTAAGAAAACCACATCTGAAAGGTCCAACAGAGAGAGTTCAAACAAAGAAAAAAGGAAAGAAAAGTCTGATAAAAAGAAAGGAAAGAAAAGTTTGATTGCAGAAAGTGAAATAGATGAGAGCTCATCAGAGGATGATGACATTCAAGCCTTTGCCCAATCTCTTGCTTTAATAACTCAGCAATTTAACAAGAGATTTGGCAATAAGTTCGACAGAAGAGGCAGATATGAGAGAGAAGGAAGGGAAGACAGAAGAGGATATACAACACCAGAGCAAAGTTCCAACAGAGTTGCCACAGAAATAGGGAAACCTCCACAAAGAAGAGAAAATCCACCAGCACAACAGAAGGCCGATGCTGCCCAACCCATCAATCAAAATGATGGATGCTGCTTCAGATGCGGCAAACCTGGACACTTCTCTGTTAATTGTAGAGGCAAACTGGTAAAAGACCAGGACTACTACAAAAACAAATACAAGTACAATTACAGAGAAAGAAGTTATGTTGCTGAAATGGAAAATTGGGTCTCTGACTCATCTTCTGATGATGAACCAGAACAAGCCAACTTCTGTGGAGTTGCTGTGGATGATGAAAGTTTAGAAGCAGCTGTTGACTGGATGACTGGAGAACCAGAAATAACGAAGGGAACAACAGAAGAAGAAGATTTGGCTCATGCATTTTCTCTTACCACGACAGAATCTGACGACAGAGCGTTGGATACCACCAGACCCAGTGCCAAGGTATGCTCATCTGAATCTAAATCTGACTCGGAATTAGAAATGCATGTTTCCATGTTGAATGAGGAATTTCAGCTTCTAAAACAAAAACTTTCTGAAGAAAAGGAGCTAAGAAAACTAGCTCAGAAGGACCTATCTTTTTACAAGAGAGAAAATACTCTCTTGGAACAAGAAAAGGAAGAAATCTTTAAAGAAAAATCTGAGTTAGAAGTCTTACAAAAGAAGAAGGAAAGTCTGTTTTCTGAAAAGATCAAAGTTTATGAAAATGATTTGAAACAGAAGTCTGAAAAGTTGAAACAGTCTGAAACAGAGAGACTTAACTCTGTTGCTCTAACTGATTATTTTCAAAGAGAAAGGGAAGTTCTACATCAATCCATACAGAGAAAAGAAATTCAAATCAAAAAGTACCAAGATGCACAAGATGTGCATATCAAGATAAATTCACAGATGGATACGCAAGGTCTTGGTTTCTCTGACCTTGATCCCTACAACGAAAGGAAGAAGACATCTCTGTCCTCCGCCTTCTGTATTGGGAAAATCCAAGAGGACGTGATATCTGGTAATGCCGTTTTCAAAAGAACCAAAATCTCAGATGCTTTCTCAAAACCAAAACATCTTAACTATAGGAACGTCAGCTATGACTCCTCCAATCAAAAGAAGGTTTTAAAACCATCCTCAGAGTTTATTCTTGATCAAGGAAGAACTAGAATCATACTTCCTAACTCTGTTAAGAACTTGGGCACTAAAGAGATTTTCAACTTCAATTCTTTCAAAGGACAGAAGTCTGCTTCTTCTGAGACAAAGTCCTCTGTTGAAATACCACAGAGCAAACTTAATCCAGAAGCACCAGTTTTCTCTCCTACCTCTGAATCTATAAGAACATCTTTTGAAGAAGATTTGTTGAAAGTTATTGAAGAAAATGCTATCTCTGATTCTTTAAAGCCAAAGTTGAGAAAGTTCAGATCTGTTAAAACAAATATCCCTGTAATACCCATTGAATCAAATTCCTCCAACAGAGCCACTAGAGACGTTCTAGCCTCTAATTGTGACTCTGACTCCGAGGTATATGAACAGATATTTTGTGGTCAAAAGAACATCTTACACAAGTTAAAGCAACTACCGGTAGGATCTCCGGATCTAAAAGAGGATGTTTCTTTCTTTAAGAAACAGTCAAGATTTATACCAGTAACAAGCTTTAACAACAAAGATTTCAAGATTCTTGCTTCTAATGCAGTAGAAGTAGAGAAGAAAGAGAAAAACAAAAGTGTCTTTGTAAACTCAAATGTTCCTCTTGCTTTCAAACCTGTAAGATTCACACCAGAACAGAAGGGAAAGTGGATAGCTAAGTCTGTTCCGAATTCCAGTGTAAATCAAGGAAGAAATTCTTTTCGTTCAAATGAGTCCATTTCCAAGAATTTCATGTCAAAAGAGTCTATTCCTAAGAGTAACAATTTTAAGAAACAAAGTCAGGACATATTGTATGCAAAGACATCTGGTCCTAAAATCTTTCAGAATCAAGCTTCATCCAAACAGTTTTTGAATAAAAACAATGTGCATCAGTCATGCTCCATCAACTGCAATTGTATTCAACTGTTATTGAAATTACAGAATCATCTGAATGGTCCTCACTGTGTTCTGAGTCGTTCTGTTCAAAAGAAAAACTCCACGACCACTCCGAACACACAAAGAAAAACCTCGGACGCACCACCAAAACCTAACAAGAAAGGACCCATTATGAGATGGGTACCTAAAAAGAACTAACATGTCTTGCAGAAACCTCATGTGCAGATCTGGTACTTGGATTCTGGATGCTCCAGGCACATGACGGGGAATAAGGAGCTGTTAACTTCTTTCAAAAACAAGATGGGAAGTGCAGTAACCTTCGGAGGAGACAATGGCGGACAGATTAAAGGTTATGGTACATTAGTAAATGGTGGTGTTTCAGTCTCTGAAGTTGCTTATGTTGAAGGATTAAATCATAATCTTCTCAGTATAAGTCAACTCTGTGATCACGGTTTCGATGTCAATTTTAGGAAGAAGTATTGTTCCTTGTTACTTTCCGAGACTGGTCAAGAACTCTTAAGAGCTGATAAAAAAGGCAATGTTTACAAAATGAATTTCAAACCAAACCAAAACACTACAACAGAGAGACTCTGTTTAGTGTCTTTGAATAATGAAGATGCCTGGCTCTGGCACAAAAGATTTGCTCATTTAAACTTTTGAAATCTTGACAAACTCGTGAAACTGAAGTTAGTAAAAGGACTTCCCTCTCTGAAATTTGACAAAGACCATCTCTGTTCTGCTTGTGAACTTGGAAAGATGAAAAGATCTTCACACAGAACAAAGAGTGATCATAGTTGTCCCAGACCTTTGCATATGCTTCATGTGGATCTTTGCGGTCCAATCTCTGTGCAAAGTCTGTCGGGCAAGAAGTATATCCTTGTTTTAATTGATGAATACTCTAGATATACTTGGATTGAGTTCATCAGAGTAAAATCTGATGTCCCAGAAATTCTGATAAGTTTGTTGAAAAGGATACAGGTTCTGTTAGATCTAAAGGTACAGAAGTTGAGAAGTGATAACGGGACAGAATTCAAGAATGACAGAATCAATGCATACCTAACAGAGGAAGGCATCTCCCAAAACCTCTCAGCTGCCAGAACTCCACAACAGAATGGAGTTGTGGAAAGAAAGAACAGAACTCTGGTAGAAGTCGCCAGAACCATGTTGGCTGGCTCTGTCCTTCCAATGAACTTCTGGGCAGAAGCAGTCTCAACAGCATGTTTTACCCAAAACAAAGTTGTAATTGTAAAAAGATTCAAGAAGACTCCTTATGAACTCATTAACAACAGAAGACCAAATGTGAAATTCTTTCATGTCTTCGGTAGCAAGTGCTTCATACTGAATGACAGAGAACATCTGGGAAAGTTTGACAAGAAAGCAGACGAAGGAATCTTTATTGGTTATTCCTTAACCTCTAAAGCCTACAGAGTCTACAACACCAGATGCCGGGTCATTCAAGAGAGTGTAAATGTGTCCTTTGATGAAAGCATATCAAGCTCCTCTGATCGAAAATCAACAGAGGGGACACAGACAGAACAAGAGAAGATAAGTTCCTCTAGATCAAGGGAAGAAGACATCAATCTCATGTTCAATGATTTCTTCGATGATGATTCCTATGATAACGTCAACAGAGGAGATCAAGCTCAGAACTCAACAGATCAAAATCTGACAGGTACATCTCTCACTGGTCCCTCTAATACTTCACCATCTACTTCTCTGTCTACAGGAGTAATTCAGAGAAATGAGGAACCACACCAGAATGAAAGAGAACCTGAACAAGAGCCTTCATCACCTCTGATGACAAATGTCGGAAGAAATTCCTTGTTTGAAAGTTCACTATCACAGAGCCCTGTTAATGACTCTCAGAGCAATGAGGCCACTCTCCAAAGTTGTGTGCCACAGAGCCCTGGTCCAAACCTACAGAACTCTGATGCTGAAGTTCGTCTTTTCCCATCAGAAGCACAGACGCCACCCGTTGTCCATGCTCCCATGACACGATGGACAAAGGATCATCCTCATCATCTTATAATTGGTGATGCTGAAGATGGTGTAAAGACAAGATCGGCCACAATCAATGAAGCTTTCTTTGTAAATTTTCTAAGCATGATTGAGCCAAAGAAGATTTCTGAAGCCCTAGAGGACCCAAATTGGATCGAAGCTATGCAAGAAGAGCTTCTGGAATTTGAGAGAAATAAAGTCTGGTCCTTGGTTCCACTCCCAAAAGGAAAAACAGCCTTTGGAACCAAATGGATGTTTAGAAACAAGAAGGATGAAGATGGGATTATCATCAGAAACAAAGCCCGTCTGGTTGCAAAGGGATATAGACAGGAAGAAGGGATTGACTATGACGAAACCTTTGCTCCTGTGGCTAGGCTAGAAGCAATAAGAATCTTCCTAGCCTATGCTGCTCAAAAAGGTTTTAAGGTCTATCAAATGGACGTCAAGTCTGCCTTTCTAAACGGCAAGCTGCAAGAAGAAGTTTATGTCCAGCAACCTCCTGGTTTTGAATGCTCAGAGTTTCCAGACCACGTTTACAAACTAGACAAAGCGCTCTACGGTCTTAAGCAAGCTCCCAGAGCCTGGTATGAAACTCTGTCCAAATTTCTGTTGATCAATCACTTCGAGAAAGGTACCGTCGATAAAACTCTATTCTTCAGGAGATATAAAAATGATATACTTCTGGTACAAATATATGTTGATGATATTATCTTTGGGTCTACACGGAAATAGTACTGTGATAAGTTTGAATCCTTAATGAAAAGTGAATTCAAAATAAGCATGATGGGAGAACTCTCTTTCTTCCTGGGTTTACAAGTCAACCAATCTGACAGAGGGACTTTCATAAGTCAGTCCAAATACATCTCTGACATGTTGAAAAAACATAAGCTCAATAATTCAAAACCAATGAAAACTCCTATTGCCACTGGAGTTAAACTTGACTCTGATCCTAATGGTGAACCAACAGATGTCAAGCACTACAGAGGCATGATAGGGTCACTTTTGTACTTAACCGCCAGTAGACCTGATATAATGTATGCAACCTGTCTCTGTGCCAGATTTCAGGCAAATCCTACCGAAACTCATTTAACAGCTGTCAAACGTATCTTTAAATATCTGAAAGGGACTCAATTTTTGGGTCTCTGGTATCCTCTTAACTCTGGTTTCGAGCTTGTAGCATACACAGACTCAGACTATGGAGGATGCAAGAACGACAGAAAGAGTACCTCTGGTAGCTGCCAAATGCTTGGAGAAAAGTTGGTGAGTTGGACATCCAAGAAACAGAACTGTGTTTCAACCTCTACAGCAGAAGCGGAATATGTTGCTGCTGCTAGTTGTTGCTCCCAAGTAATATGGATGAAGACACAACTCAGAGATTATGGTCTGGAGTATGGTAAGATTCCAATTCTATGTGCTCCAAGAGTGCCATTGCCATAACTGCGAATCCAGTTCAGCACTCAAAGACCAAGCACATCGACATAAGGTATCACTTCATAAAGGATCATGTTGAAAAAGGGACTATTGAAATGTACTTTGTTTCAACAGACCTCCAGCTTGCTGATTTGTTTACAAAAGCCCTTAATGAAAGGAGATTTAACTTCCTAATCAGCAAACTGGGTCTGCTGAACTTGTCCTCCTAACTCTGTTTAAAATCAACAGAGGCTCTGATGTTCCTACCAGAGCTCTGTTCAAAAAAAAAAAAAAACAAAAAAATTTGGGAGCTTAAAGGAAAATTGCATGGTTTTAGGGGGAGCAAGTCAATAATCAAATTTCCAAAACCAAATTGACTTTGCTTTTTGAGCTTAAAGCTAAATCTTTTGGAGAACCAGTCAGAACTCTGACATCTCATCAGAGCCTCTGTTGCTTCTCATCAGAACTCTGTTTGATCATGTAAAGTTCTGACCATCTCACATCAGAACAAGTTCTGGTAAAGGTAACGGTAAGAAATGGAGGCCACGCAACAGAAGCAACTTAACACAGCTACATCAGAGCTCTGTTAGTCTATTCTGCCACGTCATCAGAACACGTCATCAGAGTGCGGGTCATTTCTAAACGTCAACCACTTGTAACCCACACATCTCTAACCGCGACGGTTTACTTGCACAAAAGTGGTCATAACAAATCCACGTGGCAATCTCCAATTGAAAGCTAAACCACTAGCTGTCCCCACGATACACATTTCAGGCCACTCCACCTTCTGACACTCGAGTGCCTACAGTATCTGCGGCGATTACTCAGCCACAAGCTCGGACTATAAATATCCAAAACCTTGACCCTCTTTTATTTAAACCCTGTTCATCTTTCCACTTCATTCAAACCTTCAAAACTCAAACCTGCAAAAATGGCAAACCCCCAACACTCAGCAGATTCAAGCCGTATTGGTCCCGTCGACCAAATTGTTATTCTCCCATACGAGTTCGCTGAAAGCAACCATCGATTAGATCCAAACCCTGCTCTCTATCTACCCACATACCACATATTTCTGGAGTTCTTCAGAAACTCAGAAATCTTCAAAGCCCTAACAGACTTCGACGACAACATTCCTGAGCTCTACATCAAGCAATGGTGGACTACATGCCAACACGTAGAAGAGCTCAACGGAATAATCGGCAATGTGGATTCTGGTCGAGATGGAGGTTCTGGAACGATCAGAATCAGAGCAACTACCCTGCGGAGAATCCTTGGAATGAAGAGCAAGCGACAACTCAACATAGAAGCTTTCGAGAAGCCACTCAATACTGCTGTCCTTCTGGAGTTTGTACGATTTCTAGGCTACAAAAAGATATCACCCGAATCGGAGCATTCAAAAGACAGAATCTACCACCAGTGTCGAATTTCATGTTCTCTGCACTGAACCGAACCCTCACAGGAAAATCTGGTAGTCAAGATCAAGCCAGCATAGAAATCCTACAGATAATGTATGGATTGTTCTTTCAAAGAAATCTTGACTATGCCAGCATTCTCTACACCGATCTTCTCACTGCTGTCAATCTCAAGGCCTCTGCCATTGCCAAAGGAGGAGAAGTTGGGCAACATAAATTCCTGAAGAACATCAAGTTTCCAAGGTTTATCGGGTTGGTAATCAGAAGAGCATTTCAGAGTCTGGAATTGACTCAACAAGGCAACATGTTCAGGAACTGTGTCATGACCAGATTCAATCCCACCACTTCAGGAGAATATCCCCTCATACGACGCGTTCCAGGTACAATGCTCGCTCTGATAAGCCCAGACCACATTTCTATCCAAAACTATAGACATGCTGCTCAACCTCAAGAACCTGAGGTGAGAACCCCAGCATACTTAGGCTCTGAGCCATCTGAGGAGAGTACGAGTGAGGAAATAGGAGTGGAAGAAGGAAACGGAACAGAGGCAAGAGTACCCAAAGTGGGGTCTTCCTCTAGAGTGGAATTAGAGGACAGAGCATCTCCTAGAGAGGTTGTTCATGAGGGAGTACAGGAGTCACCAGAGGTAGAAGTTCTTTCCTCTGATACTGGTGAGCAAATAGATAACAGAGAGGAACCCGAGCGTTCTACAGCCTTAGGTGCCGAGGAAAATGTGAGAATAGAAGATGTCCAAGATGACTCATCTGAGAGAAATCCTAGCCCACATCCCAGTGCTTCCACACATGCTATCCCTGGTGATCAAGACCAGAGGGATATTGAAACAGAGGTGCACACCTCGAACCCAACCAGCCTATAGGCAACTCTTCATGCCTCTGATATGCACGAAACTGGGGGATCCATATTCGGTAATGATGTCACTTTGCCCCACGACATCGATAGGTCACCTCCACACGATGATGCCTCTGTGGCTCATTTAGAGACTACACAAATTAGACCAGAGATCTTTGTAATCTCACGTAGCATCTGTCCGACTCAGGGACAATGGGAGACCATAGTAGAACAAGGGAAGACAATGCTTGATCCAAATGCTTCCCATCACACCAGATTTCCTTCTTCAGAACCTGAGCTGGAAGAGGAAACTCAGATCAGAACACCTGTAGTTGTTTCCCCTCAAAGGGAACATCAAGGATCGGGTGGAAGTCCTGCAAGAGCCAACCTAAAAACAACTCTTACAGCAGGCACCTCTGAGCTCGAGGTTAACTTGGAACCATGTGTTGGTACCAAGGATATCCCCGTTGACACTGTCACACGAGCAGAGTTCACAATCTTCTGTGACAGTATCAACAACTCCTTGAATGAGTATAAACTTATTAATGATCAAAAGGAGGAGCTGATCCGCAAGGAAAATGCTTCTCTCCAGGAAAAGGTTCAGACATTAACGACAGAAGTAGCCGCTCTGAAGACGCTCTTAGCAGAAAATCATACGGCTCAGATGAACAGAACCCTGCCAACCCCTTCTCTATCAGACTCCAACATCAGAACCTTGACAGAGCTGATCAACAACTCTGTTAAGACCGCCATCATAGAAGCCACGACTTCTTCTGCCGCACCTATCCAGCTCTCTGGCCCCAGACCCAATGACTTACCAATGACTGTCGGTCAGATGGGTGAGTTCAGCAGAAAAGTTCTAAGCAAAATGATGTCAATCTCCTCAAAATTCGTGATGAAGGCCAAATCAACAGAACAGCATGTGCAAGCCTCACTCGATACACACAAGGTCAACTTCGAATCCCAAGTGGAAGAAATCAGAGGTGCAGCAACAGAGGTAGAAGAGGTGATGCGAAAAGCAGCCTTAGACTTCACTAATATTATTTTACAGACCTCTACATCAAAACGACCTGCTGATGAAGCACCTGCAGAAGAACCTTCGAGCAAATAGCATAAGGCTAACCCAAAGTTTGTTGTTCCGCCCTCACCAAAAGCTCGAATTGAATCCTCTGACGATGATGATGACTTTGAGGATGCTACAGAAGATCAGTCAGACAATCAGATGGGTGAGTCCTCAGAACAACAAAAGGGGGAGAAGGAGGAGAAAGAGAAGGATAAAGAGAAGGAGAAGGAGAAAGAGAAGGAAAAATAGAAGGAAAAGGAACCTGCAACAGAGGCTGAGGGATCCGCTAAGGGAAAAGAAAAGGTATCTGAGGCTGAGGCAACTAAAGTAGGAGACCAAGGGAATACTTCTGAAGACTTACCAGAGGTGACTATGGTGGTTTTTGATTACATGTTCAAAGACAGAATCATCAAACCTACAGAATCCTCTCAACAACCACCTGAGGTTATTATCCTGGACACCCCTCCTACTTCACCAAGAACAGAACCAGAGAGAACCGACCCATTGAACCAAGCCCAACCTCAAGTCCAAACCCAAACAACACAAGAATCTGCCCACATTGACATACTCATGGCAGAAACTCATGAAGACCCAAATCCCATGCCAACAGAACAGAACCCCGAATCCTCAACTCAACATTCTGGCAAACCTCCACTAGAAGAAATCTTTGCCTATCTTTATGGTGACCATGACACCATCCCCACAAATGCTGTGCCCATCAATCCATACTTAAGCCCCTGCAGGATAAATACGATCTCTGACGTTAGACGGAAATTCATTGAAACCAAGTCCAGATTGAACAGAAATATAAACTCAGACTTTGGAATCCGCAGAATCGTAGACATCAAGCAGAAGACCTTTCGGCACAACAGAATACAAATGAGCTATCACTAGTTCATAGTTGAATCAAACGACAACAGGGTTGAGCACTTCAATGAAAACGACCTGGTACTTCTGAACCCTTATGATCTGATTCAACTCCATGCCTACTGTTACAACTTCAGTGACAGATACAAAGAGGCAAGAACAACACTTCCTGAGGTACGCTTCGCTATGCAAGAGCACATAAATCTAAGAATTCAGATTGACTTTCAGCTAGGCATAGAGTTCGAAGTAGAAGAACTAGCGACTGCTCCACCAAATGAGAGCCTTCAAGGCTATGAGCACTACAGAACCGGAACCGTAGTTGGAGATCCTCCAGTGTTCATCTGCCGACAGAGAAAAATCAAGAAGGCCCTCAGAGCTTCTGAAATCCACAAGTACTCAACAGAGTCGCTGGAATACCTCAGAGATATCATTCAAAATCTCCCAAGAGAAAAATGTCCGGAAGAGCAACAAAGAAACTTCATCACCCAGATCTATCTTATGATCAACTTCCGAGAACTCATCAGAAGATTTGACAGAATCTTAAGGGGAGATAATTTTGCTTAAATGTACTGATCTTTTAATCTTTTTGTAACATTCTAAAAGATTAGTGCAAGGTTTCGACAGAGGTAAAAGTTCTCTGTTCTTTTGTTTAAATCTCTGACAAATGTAAATTTGTATTTTCAATACTTAGGGGGAGATTGTTAGCCCCAAGTATATGTTATGTAAAAGTATTGAAAATAGTTCAAGTCAGAAGACCAACAGAGATCAGACAGAAGACTTGAAAGAAGTTCATCAAGAAGACCAACAAAGCTCAACAGAGCTCTGTCGGATCCAACAGAGCTCATCAGAGCTCTGTCGAAGAATTCCTACAAGAGAACAAGTATTCAACAGAAGACCAACAGAGCTCTTGCGACAGAGCTCTGTGAAGTAAAAGACCTCTGTCAGCCTAAGTCTCGTAGGAAACCTTAAGTGTAAGACACGTGTCCATACTTTCCACGTATGCCCTAAAGATTGGAGACACACTTTCCACGTGTCATTCAAGGGTACGATAGTACACTGTCTACACTTTATCAGGTCTATAAATAGCGAGGTAGTGGAACAACAATTGTAGACTTTGGGAAGAGTAGTTTTTCCACAATTGTTTAAGCACACACTGCAGCAATCCCGAGCACTACCTCCGTACGATATTGTTGTCTTATGAGATTTCCGAACACACTTTAACTTGTTCTTGGTATGATTCATTATCAATATATGAGCAGCTTTTATATCTGATCTTGTTATCATTTTACTGTTCAATATTTGATTCTCATAGTTCACTTATCATTTACACAATCACTCATTTTAATGGCTTTATTTAATATGCTTCCGCTGTCTATTTTACTACCATTAATATGATACAACGTGAATCTGGGAACCTACAAAATGTTTCTTCAAAACAAGCTAAAACAAAGACCCCTGACAAAACTGGACCCATGTGGATATGGGTACCTAAAACTCTCTAATTGTCTTGCAGAAGCAGTATGTGCCAAACTGGTATATAGACTCCGGATGCTCAAGGCACATGACTGGCGACAGAGGTCTTCTATCCACATACAAAGAAAAGAACGATGGTGGATCTGTGACCTTTCGAGACAATAAAAGGGGGTACATCAAAGGCTACGGAGTCATAAAGAAGGAAAACATAAAGAAGGAAAATAAAACCTATGCAAAGTTGCATATGTTGATGGCCTTAAACACAATCTTCTTAGTGTTAGTCAACTCTGCGATACGGGGTTCGACGTAATGTTCAAAAGAACCTTTTGCTCTCTACAGAGCGAGGACACATGACTTGAACTTCTGCGAGCCGAAAGAAGAGGAGATCTATATCTCATGAACTTCAATGCAAAGAACAAGAAAGACAAAATCTGCCTTGTTGCATGCAAAAGCGAAGAAGCCTGGTTATGGCACAACAGGTTCTGCCATTTAAACTTTCATACTCTTTATAAACTTGTAAAACTTGATCTAGTCAAAGGTCTACCAAACGTTAAATTTAATAAAGATCATTTATGCTCTGCCTGTGAAATGGGAAAACTCAAAAGAGCTTCCCATAAAGGCAAAACTGATGTATCTTGCCCTATACCTCTGTACATGCTACATGTTGACCTCTACGGTCCAATATCTACACAGAGTCTAGGTGGCAAGAAATATCTGCTTGTTTTGATCGATGAATTCTCAACATTTACATGGGTTGAATTTGTCAGAAAGAAATCAGATGTTCCAAACATACTGATAAATTTAATGAAAAGAATCCAAGTTCTGTATGAGTGCAGGATTCAGAAACTGAGAAGCGACAATGGCACTGAATTCAAAAACTCTGTCATTGAAGCCTATCTTACAGAAGAAGGAATTTCACAGAACTTCTCTGCTGCACGCACCCCACAACAGAATGGCGTGGTCGAACGAAAGAATCGCACGCTTGTGGAAGCCGCCAGAACTATGCTAACCGTATGTGGATTACCAATGACATTTTGGGCAGAAGCAGTATCAACCGCTTGCTATACCCAAAATCGATCAACCATCGTAAAGAGACACATCAAAACACCATATCATTTTATCAACAAAAGACGACCAAACATCAAATTCTTCCATGTATTTTGATGCAAGTGCTTCGTCTTAAATGATAGAGAAGCAAGAGGAAAGTTTGAAGTAAAGGCAGATGAAGGCAAGTTCATAAGATACTCTGCAAGTTCCAAGGCCTACAGAGTTTATCTTCTGCGGTCTCGAACGATCGTAGAAAGCATAAATGTTTCTTTTGACGACACCTTCCAGAAGACTTCTGAACAAATCAGTTCAGAACACGGTCTAAAAGGGGAATCCTCTGGCATCTCAAAAACAAGAGAAAAAAACTTAAATCTTCTATTTCAAGAGATGTTCCATGATGACATTGATCCCTCTGTTGGAGCCAACAGAGCCTCTGGAGAACCATCTATAGTCAGCCAGAACGCGATAGGTATCTCTCTAACTGGTCCCTTAAATAATTGATCTTCCTCTGTTAATCATACAGATGCAATTACCGAGGGGGAAACAACAGAAGATGATACAACAAGGAAAACAACACAGAAGCTACTGAAGAACCAACTCCAGAAACCACAGAGGAACCAATAACAGAGGAACAAGAAGACTCAGTCTACACTTCCTCAGAGGAACAAACACCGCCACTCATTCCAATCATTCCACAATCTGTAGGATCAAGCACGAAAGCAAAATCTACGACAGAGGCTACACCAGAACAACAATTAGAAACCTCTGAAGATCAACTTGATGAAATTGATGACCATCTCCCAAGAACAACATAGTGGACAAAGAGCCATCCTCCAAGTCTTATAATCGGCGAACCTTTTGAAAAGGTAAAAACAAGATCTGCCACTGCTAACTTTTGTTTCTTTACAAACTTTATAAGTGTGATCGAGCCAAAAAGGATATCTGATGCCCTTGACGACCCAAACTGGGTAGATGTTATGCAAAAAGAGCTTCTACAGTTTGAACGAAACAAAGTCTGGACTTTAGTTCCTCTGCCACGAGGAAAACAAGCCATAGGAATTAAATGGGTCTTCAGAAATAAGAAGGATGAAGATGAAGTGGTCATAAGAAACAAAGCAAGATTGGTGGCCAAGGGATATTGCCAAGAAGAAGGCATAGATTACGATGAAACGTTTGCCCCTGTCGCACGGCTCGAAGCCATAAGAATCTTCTTAGCCTTCGCAGCCCATAGAGGTTTTAAAGTATTTCAAATAGACGTAAAATTTTCTTTTCTAAATGGCGAAATCCAAGAAGAAGTATACGTCCAACAGCCACCAGGGTTTGAAAGCTCTAAGTACCCAAAATACGTGTACTACCTCGACAAAGCTCTGTATGGACTGAAACAGGCTCCAAGAGCATGGTACGAAAGACTTTCTACCTTTCTTCTCGATAATGGTTACGACAGAGGCACGACGGATACAACTTTGTTTTATAAACGAAAAAGTGATGAAATTATGCTTGTACAAATATATGTGGACGACATAATTTTTGGGTCTACAAATACAGAAGTGTGCAAAAATTTTGAAAAATTCATGCAGAGTGAGTTTGAAATGAGTATGATGGGAGAATTAACTTTCTTCCTCGGACTCCAAGTAAAACAATCATCAGAGGGAATTTTCATAAATCAAGCTAAATATGTCTCTGACATACTTTCAAAATACAGTCTTTCTGATGCCTCTGTAATGAGAACTCCAATGGCCACAGGAAATAAGTTAGACTCAGATCCAAATGGCATACCTATAGAGTGTACGCTCTACAGAGGAATGATTGGGTCTCTATTATACTTAACTGCAAGTAGACCTGACATAATGCATGCCACATGTCTCTGTGCAAGATATCAAGCTAACCCGAAGGAATCCCATTATAATGCTGTAAAGAGGATCTTCAGATACCTCAAAGGGACCAAAAATCTTGGCCTCTAGTATCCGAAGAACTCTGGTTTTGGTCTTAAAGCTTATACAGATTCAGATTATGGAGGATGCAAGCTCGACAGAAAGAGTACCTCTGGGAGTTGTCAATTCCTAGGTGGTAAACTAGTCAGCTGGACCTCTAAGAAGCAGAACTGTGTATCCACATCTACAGCAAAAGCCGAATACGTTGTTGCTGCTAGTTGTTGCTCCCAGGTTCTGTGGATGAAAACTCAGCTTAAGGACTATGGCCACAACATATTCAAGATTCCCATCTTCTGTGACTCAAAGAGCGCCATAGCCATCTCTGCCAATCCAGTACAGCACTAAAAAACAAAGCATATCGATATCCGTTACCACTTTCTGAAACACCATGTTGAATATGGGACAATCGAAATGCACTTTGTGTCTATAGAGTACCAGCTTGCAGACTTATTCACCAAGGCACTAGATGAGAAAAGATTTCTTTTCTTGGTGGGTAAGTTGGGAATGATAAACATGAGTTAAAAACCTCTGTAAGTATAACTTATTCTTCTGTAAATATATATATATATATATATATATACATGTTTCTGTTGTTTTATTTATTTTATTTTATTTCTGTATGTAAATTCTCAATCACCAAGTGTTCAATACTAAACAGAGCTTCTATAGGATTGCTCAGAACCTCTGACAATCCTTACAGAACCTCTGAAAATCTTGATCTATGTTATATGTACAACTTATCTTATTTGATCCAAGCATAGATCAAAGGGGAGCAGAAGGAAACCTTGAAATGATCTACAAAAGTTGATCATTCAAGGGGGAGCCGAAGAGGAGAAGTGATCACTCATGATTCACGAAAATCAGGTATTATGCCGAGCAAGAAAGAGCCAAAAGATAAGTATCTCGAAACAAATCCTTTTTGAAAACAGTTTTCTAGGACAAACATTTCTAAATATGTCCTAGAAACATTGTTTAAAATATACCAAACAAGTTTTGATCAAAAAGATTTACGAGACTTCTGTTATGAGATTTTTAGTGTAATAGAGCTTATGCTGAGCTCAACAGAGCTTCTGTATGCAGAATCCTCTATAAACTACTGTTGGTTCCCGATTTGCTTATACAAGATTGTCAGATCTATTAGTTCGAGTTTATGTTTGATGCGGAAGCGTATTTGAAGAACTAACAGATATGTTTGATAGATTTAGAACACACACTATCAAATAAACAGTGACGAGAATATATTTATAGCACAAAGACCCATTGTATTTAATATATCAAGAACACTTAGTACAGATTTGACGCTAATTGAGTGTAAGTGTTTTGTGTTGTGTGTTAAGTGATTGTGTATTTAATATAACCGGTGATTCTTAGGAAGAACTCAACATAAGTCTTCCTTTTATACTACTACAAAAGATCTATTCTAGACAAGAGACTGTTGCTACAGGAAAGAAGAGATGGTATGAACAGTTGGAAAACTGCATGCATTAAATGTCGCAGACGTCTATGTTGTACTAAGCCCTATTGAGTCCACTCAGAGTTTGACACGTGTTGAAGTTGGACAGGGCATGCTACCATACAAGTTGATGAATAGATCCTGGAACAGTAGCAAGATATTTCTTTAACAATGGTAAGATATTATAAGTATCTTGAGTCTTCAGTGAGGACAACAGAGGCTCTGTAAAGTGTTGCAGAGGTTCTGCGGTCTGGTCCTTTGTAGAGTAGTCCACTGGGTTCCTTCTCTTCTGAAGTTGTTTGCAGAGGCTCCGTTATTGGTGACAGAGGTTCTGAGGTCTTGATCGTTTGTAGCGTTCTTCTGTAGTTTCTTCGGTCTTTGATCACTCTTGATCAAACTTCCTTTGCTTCTTCTTAGATGCCCGGCAGAGCTTCTGTTGCACTCAGCAGAGCTTCTGTGGAAGTTCTTCTGTACTTGGCCATTTTTCAATACTTCTAATGTTTCAGAATATTGGAGCTAACAATCTCCCCCTAAGTATTGAAAAATAAAATTTGACTTTTTGAATTTTTAGGCTAAGTTAAGATAGACAGAGGTTAAACAATACCTCAGAAGATTATTTCTTTCATTTGGAATTTATGCCAGAGGCATTTACATTTGAGTACATTAAATGAACATAAATAAAACGTTGACAGAGGTTCTTTGAAGAGACTCAGATTTTTGCATTTGGGAAGTCGTCGAACTTTCTGTTATCTTTTCCTACTTCCTTGAGTTCTTCATAGAATTTGAGGCAGAGATTTCTTAAGCTTAGTGTAGCATCAATCTCTTTGATCATCATCAGAGCAGATTCTTCATCCATAAGCTCTGTTGCTTTGTTCTCCTCAAGTATTTTTCTGAACATGTTCAGAGTACGGGTTGTGTACTTCTGACAGTCCATTGTCACAAACAGTTTAAGTTGATCAGCAGGATTCTTGAATAATAACCCGTACCTTGGAGTTTTGATGATCGAATTGTGTATGGCATTGGGTGGGCAGAAATCCTCTGGTGGTCTGATGCTTAGAGTAGTCACGCCTAGATCGATGGCTAGTTGAAAATCGAGCATGCTGTAGATTAGGAGCTTTTCACGCATCGCCTTTCTAAGAACTCGATAAGATCTTTGGTGGCAGTCGTCATTGAAGTTGTCTTTCGTCCATTGCAGAAGGTCAGATAAGTCATAGGGATTGAGGTTTCGGATATCAGCATCAGAGAATTGATTCTCTGATTTGTCAGACCTTTTGACTTTCTAGATTGTATACATCGTATGAGGATAGGTTCTCATTTTAGAGTATCTACAATAGATTACCTTCTTTATCTTGTGAATGGAGTAAACTTGATTGACCGATTTTGACTTTGTAAAGGTGAAGATGGCATTGAATTCCTCTCTTAGCTTCTGATCTCGGACATGAGCTGGCAGATCGCTCTGGAAGTGCTGTCTGTAGAGATAACTGTAAACATGCTCTTCCATTTGTTCAATGGTTGGAGTAGTTCTTGGAATTGGTCTCCTTAGCTTATCCATTTGTCGAGTGATGTCTGCTACTTTACCTTCTGTTACCTTAGCTGTGGGATCCAGGGTTGGGTTTTCTGACAGAGGTTTCAAGTTGAATGCCCAGTCTTCCTCTTCGGGTTTAGGAGTGATGAAGGCATTAAAGGCACCTTTCATCAACTTCTCTGTAGCAACTTGCATCTTCTTCTTTGGCTCTTCTTCTGTCATTATTCCCTTGCCTTTATCTTTTGGTTTTGAGGTTTCAGAGGTTGGGTTTTGGATTTGTGTGGGTGGAACCTCTGTAGATTTGACGGTTGAAGGTTCTGTGGGTTTTGGGGTTGGATGCTCTGATGTTCTGGTTGTTGCCTCTAAAGGTTTTGATACTTCGGGTTGTGAGTTCGCTGTTGGTGAGGAGTCTTCGGGTCTTGGAGGTGGGATGTCAAAACGCTTTGTTGATTGAAAAGCCGATACAAATTCAATTCTGCGAAGAATGAACTCTGCAGAGCATTTTGGTCTTTGGGGTTTTCGAGCTATGGTTTTGACTCTAGTTTTGCGCGGGATTGGTTGTGAGGTTGGTGTTGGTTCTTTGGGTGAGGGTGGAGTTTGTTCTGTGGATGAGGATGCAAGAGTGATTACCTTAGGTTCTGTGGTTGGTGCATCCTCTGCTGAGATAGAGGTGTTTTGCCTCTGTTGTGTTCCTTGTGTTTCCTTCGGGGTTTCTGTTGTAGAGGGTTCGGCAGTTTTCTCTGTAGTTTTTGCCGAAGCAACCTCTGTTGTTTCCTTTGTTCTCTCCCCATCAGGATGACCAGATACACCATCATCAGGATCATCCTGCCTTCTTTTAGCAGCAACTTCTGTTCTGCAGGTGTGTTGAGCTGCTTGCCTTGCTGCTTGTTTCTTCATTGTTTCAAAGTAGATTGCGATCGAAGTCTTGAAGGCTTTTGTCGCACTTTTCTCGAATTCTGCAGCGGTTGTTTTGGCAATGTCAGTGGCAGAGGCGATGGCAGCAGCAGCAAAAGTTTCTTTATTTGACTTTATTTCTGCAAGGGCTTCTTTAACTTCTGTGGATAAGTGTTAGCTTCAATCTTCCTAATCAAAGAAGTATTTAGAAGTAGTGAAAAATAAGGTAAGTGAAGAAAGCCACTTACAGAGGCTCTGCCGGACTTACCAGGAGATCAAGATCAAGAATCTACAGAAGCTAAAGAGGCGCGCTACAGAAGCTCTGTCATACGCGCAAAGAAGATCAATAACTCGGAATCCGGGGAAGACTGCTCCACAGAGGACCAGACCGCAGAACCTCTGTAACTCATTACAGAGCCTCTGTGGTCCTCACAATAAGACTTGAAGATATTTACAATATCTTGCTACTGTTACATGACCTGTTCATCAACTTGCATGGTAAGCATGCCCTGTCCAACGTCGACGTGTCAAACTCTGATTGGATTCAATAGGACTTAGTACATAATAGACGTCTGCTGCATTAAATGCAATACAGCACGTCTGACTGTTCATGCCACACTTGCAACTGTTCACGACATCCGTTCAACTATTCATCAGTACCGTCTGAATAGTAGCATATGCTTTATGGTCCCCTTTAGAGTAGTATATAAGGAAGACTCATGTTGAGTTCTTCCTTATCACTTATAAATCAAACATCACAAGAACACAAAAGCTTATTCACCTTAAAAGTCATATCTGTTTTGAAGCTTTTCTTACTCACAGTTCTTAAACCTGTTCTTATTTTATATATTCAGTAAACTTTAAGATATAATATTCTGTTCACTGTTTATTTATATTTTGGTCTAAATCTATCAAACTTATCTGTTAGTTATTCAAATACGCTTCCGCATCAAACATTAACTTGAACTAATAGATCTGATAATCTTGTTTAAATCAAAACGTGAACCAACAATTGGTATAAGAGCAAAGCTTGATTTTCAATATCAAGTGATCCTCGTTTTACAAATTTTATCTGATAGATTATTTTCTCTCTTCATCACCATATTTCTGGATATTAGTTGTACCCAGAAAAACTTTCAGATCTTCATACTCATAAATCCTCCATCAGATTATCCTTTTCTCAAAATGACAAATACCAATAACTTTTTTACTGCTGGCTCATTAACTAAACCTCCTACTCTTCTTAGAGATGAGTATCCTCAATGGAAAATAATAATGGTTCATTTTTTTGAGGGTACTGAAAAAAATCTCAAACAATATATTTATAATCTTCCTCCGGTTCCTATGATAACTATGCCACGTGTACCAGCTACTGATGAATCTCTTGAAATCCCTGAACATAAAAAACCTAAGCCAAAAGTAGACTGGTCAGATGAAGATAAGGCAGAAGATGAAGTTGCACAAAAAACGAAAAGAATATTAATCATGGCTATCCCCAACGAAATATTTCAATCTTTAGATGCATGCGAAACAGCGCACGATCTTTGGAAAGAATTAGAAAGACAACTAGAAGGGGGTGCTAAAACACAGAAGAACCGAAGAGCACAATACATAAACGAGTATCATGCCTTCAGAGCCTCTGCAACAGAATCTCTGCAAACAACATACGATCGGTTCAACTGTCTCATAAACAAATGCAGAAAGTCTGGTATTCACAGAACCACGGAAGAAAATAACGTCATGTTTCTAAAGAGCGTGAACGATGAGTGGCTTCAGTTGTCTATGTCTTTACAAACAAATCAAGATCTAGACTCCTGGACACTCTCTGATCTCTATGGAACACTAGCCGCACAAGAGCCTCAAATAGCTCAAGCTAAAACACTAACCATTGTACCATACGCATTGGTTAGTAAATCAACAGAGGCTACGGATAGACCAAGAAATGAGAAATCTACAGAGGAGAAAAAGAAGGAGAAAAAGAAGATGGTAATGATTGATAGCGAAGAAGACGAACTGATAGAGGAAGAAATAACTCTTGCATCATTAGCTAAATCAATGGCTCTATTGACAAGAGAGTTTAGAAATAACCAAAGGAATTCTAGTAGAAGAGATGATGGAAGAAGAGAAGAATCAAGTAACCAACAGAGGTCAGACTACATAAATGATGACCAACAGAGGTTGAGCGACAGAAGCTACAGAGGAAATGACCGACAGAGATCAGATGACAAGGTAGGCCACATACAAGAATGCTACAAATGTGGTAAGCCTGGTCATTACGCAAACGAATGCCGAACAGAGAAAGGTGGAGACCAACAGAAGTCCGAAGATCGAACTGGAAACACCTCCCAAGGTTGTTTCAACTGCGGCAAGCCAGGTCATTTCGCAAAAGAATGCAGAAGTAGACAAAATCGCCCACAGAAGGACACAACTTTTTACAAAAAGAAGGCTGAGTATTATGCGCAAAAATCCCTAATGGTGAACAAAGGGCATTCTGAGGCAAACAAGGAGGACTTCGAGTCAGACTCTACCTCTGACGATGAATTCCCCACCAATGCCCTGTTCTGTGGCATGGCAGAAGTTGACTCCGACACTGACACTGAGGTATCCATTTCAAACTCTACCTCAAGTATTAATACTGTAGATGATGATTTATTTAAACTTAACATTGAACTGAAAGAAGTAAATAAAAGCATTCAGAAAAGGCTAACCTTTAATGAGAGAGAAGTAAGGCTTCTCACTCAAGAAAAAGCCAAAATCTTTGAAGAAAAAGAAAAATCGAAAAATATTGGAGCAAAAATGTAGATCCTTTAAAAAGGCAAATTTATGATCTAACCTATGCTTTAAAAATCAAAACAAAAGAACTTTCAGTTTCAAGAAGTGAAACAACAGACATAAGAGCTCTCAAAGAATACTTTCAAAAAGAAAGAAAGGTACTTTGGCAAGATCTTTTAAGAAGAGAAGTTTTACTTAAAAACTATAAAGATGCACAGAAAGTGTATGAAAAGGTAAACTCTCAAATAGCAAGACGAGGTATAGGGTACAGTGATATTACCTTAGGAGTTGAAAATAAACAACTAAAACCTCTGTCTTCTCTATTTGTTCTGGGAAAAACTAACAAACCAAACTTTCCAAACTTACTTTCTGTAAGTAAAAGGGTTAAAATCTCTGCAGAACCTCACTTGAGGAAACATACAAAGATGATCAATGTATGGTTTGAAAACACAGATTCATCATCTTCAACCTCTGTCAATAGAGGAATCAAACCAAAGAAATATCTAAAAACAAAAGATCAGATTGGTATCTTTAAGTTTGGTAAACCAGAGACTCAAACACAGGTCGCTTTTGTTTGCATGATAAACGATGAAAAGAAATTATCAGCAGAAGCTCCTGAGTTTAAACCCATCTTTTCAGAAGAAAAACTTGAAAAATCTATTGAAAAAGAAATTTTGGAAGTTTTGAAATCAAATGTTTTAGAAAATCTCAGTACATCTTCTGTAGATCAAATTCTCGCTGAAAAGATCTCATCAGATACCTCTGCCATCTATGAAAGTCATTCTACAGAGGAAGAAAGCTCGTACGATATGACTCAACCTCTGTCTATGAGGACGATTCAACCTCTGACGACTCAGAGACTGATTCTAAATCAGGGATAGTTCACTATGACACAGAGGATGTTAAAATCTCCTCTGAAGTTCTTAACAGAACTATTTCTCGAAAAGAGAAAATCACAGAGATACCTATCTGCCCAGATTTTCTAAACATGTATTTAAAAGTCAAAACCTCTGCTGAACTTGATATATTAAAGAAGACCTCTTTAGATCCTAAAAGTTCAAAATTTTCAAAACCTTTAAGGAAAATTAATGAGAATCCCACTTGGCAACAAAAGGGAAAATGGCCAGAAGCTAACAAATACTTTTCCTCTGTGACAGTGAAGAAAGATGTTCACCACAGAAGAGAGTCACAGAAGGCAGGAACTAAACAAGACTTTTGCAAACAACATTCTAGTATTCATAGATCTTCTTGTAATAGGAAATCTAATGTAAAGAAAGAGTGTAATGCCTCTGTGGATCAGTTCAATGAATTCAATAAAAAGTTCAAACGAATCACGTCTCATATTCAATACTGTCATTGTTTTGATCTTATGTTCAAATTGAATAAACACTTCTCAAGTACAGATTGCTTACTCTCCACTAAAATTCAAACTCCAAAGTCAAAACCTAGAGAGAAACAATCTGATCTTTCTACAAAGGATAAAATGTATTTCAAGAATGCTAAGGCAAACTTGAAAAATTCTAACAATATTGGACCCATATGGATATGGGTACCTAAGTCTCTGTGATTGTCTTACAGAAGCAACATGTACCAATTTGGTATCTTGACTCCGGATGCTTAAGGCACATGACTTGCGACAGAAGATTACTATCCACATACAAAGAAACACACGATGGTGGATCTGTAACTTTTGGAGACAACAAGAAGGGACACATCAAAGGCTATGGAGTCATACAGAAAGAAAATGTCTCTGTATACAAAGTTGCATATGTGAATGGACTCAAACACAACCTACTAAGTGTAAGTCAACTCTGTGATACAGGATTCGATGTGTTATTCAAAAGAACTTTCTGCTCTCTACAAAGTGAAAACACAGGAATGGAACTTCTGCGAGCTGAAAGAAGAGGTGATCTATATCTAATGAACTTTACTTCAAAATCCAAGGACAAAGTTTGCCTAGTAGCCTGCAAAAGTGAAGAAGCTTGGTTATGGCACAACAGGTTCTGTCACTTAAACTTTCACACCTTGGATAAGCTAGTAAAACTCGATCTAGTTAAAGGTCTGCCAAATGTTAAATTCAATAAGGATCACTTGTGTTCGGCCTGTGAAATGGGAAAACATAGAAGGGCTTCCCACAAAGGCAAAACAGACGTGTCTTGCACTAGGCCTCTGTACATGCTTCATGTCGACCTCTGCGGTCCCATTGCTATACAGAGCCTAGGTGGCAAGAAATACATACTTGTCCTAATTGATGAGTATTCACGTTTCACATGGGTTGAATTTATTAGAAAGAAATCAGATGTTCCAATTATATTGATAAATCTAATGAAAAGAATCCAAGTTCTTTATGACTACAGAATACAGAAGTTAAGAAGTGACAATGGCACAGAATTTAAAAACTGTGTCATTGAAGCCTATCTTTCTACAGAAGGAATATCACAGAACTCTCTGCCGCTCGCACTCCACAACAGAACGGTGTAGTCGAACACTTGTGGAGGCCGCAAGAACTATGCTATCAGCATGCGGATTATCAATGAACTTTTGGGCAGAAGCAATTTCTACTGCGTGTTATACACAGAATCGTTCAACCATTGTGAAAAGACACCTCAAGACGCCTTACGAATTGCTTCACAAAAGGCGGCCAAACATCAAGTTTTTCCATGTATTCGGATGCAAATGCTTTGTTTTAAACGACAGAGATTCGAGAGGAAAGTTTGAAGTAAAAGCTGATGAAGGCAAATTCATTGGATACTCTGCCACTTCCAAAGCCTACAGAACCTTCCTTACAAAGTCTCGCAAGATTGTAGAAAGCATTAATGTTTCTTTTGATGTTTCATTCCAAATGACTTCTAAGCAAATCAGTTCAGAACTCGGAATTAAAGGGAAATCCTCTGACATCTCAAGAACAAAAGAAGATTTGGATCTTCTATTTTTAGAGATGTTCCAAAATGACATTGATCCTTCTGTTGGAACCATCAGAGTTTTTGAAGAACCATCCTCTGTCGGACAAAATCCTACAGGTATGACTCTAACTGGTCCAAATAATGCTTCATCTTCTTCTATAAATACTACAGAAGCAAATGCCGAAGAAGAAAATGCAGAAGATGAAACATCAAGTAAAACGACCATCTTCTGTTGCCATCCCTTCTTCTGCATCTTCTTCTGCAGTTCTTTCTTCTGCGATTTCTTCTTCTTCTGCAATGGTAACCAACTTTTCAAGTGATTTACCATGCTTCTTTTTGGTTTTCCTCCTCTTGGGTTTTGGTGCCCCTTCCTCTGTGATTTTCGATTTTCTTTTCTTCCTCTGTTTTGGGGAAGAGGGAGGAACAAAAGAGCCAATTTCTGTGGCATGAGGAGGTGAAGGTTGATCTTTTGCAGTGCTTGTAGAGGTGCCTTCTGCAGTTTTTCTCTTCTTTGCTTTTGGAGTAGATGCAGAGGTTTTTGAAGAGGACTTCTTTCCCATGAGCTCTGCACGTTTGCCTATGAAGCTAAGTTGAATAGCCATGTGTTTTGCTAATTTGTTATCTTTTTCCTCTTGAGTGGAAAGAGGTTCTGCAATCATTGTTCCTAGGGGGACACCTAAACGCGGGGGTGTCATAGGACTCGGTTTAGGAGTTCTATGATCGCGTATATACTCTCTTTCTTAATGGTTTTATTCGAGGAATACCGCAGAAGTTTCTTTGACAGAGGTCTGCAGTGTGAGTAACCATCTACATGATCAGTGGGGGTATTTTTGCTCATTGGGAACTGTTTGGGAATTGGCCCTTCCATTGGCCATTTCTGTATCAGCAACAGAGGTTCGAACAAGACTCCCAGTATTCGTTGGAATTGCAGAGGTGGTAGAAACTTAGGATCATTTTCTTTGACCCTTCTAGAGTTGTTCTTTCTGTCGATGGTGTTGATGATCTCTTGCATCATTATGGTCGCGTAATCCAATGGTAGATCATAGTAAACCCCATACATGATGGTTAATATCTGATGTGAGCTCTGGTCAATACTGCCTATCTTCCCTGTCAGGCATCTGTTAAGAATGGAGAACAAAGTGTTCCACAGAGGTGGTAATCTTCCTCTGCGGAAGTCATTTCTCTTCCGTAGTTGTGTGTTGTACCCAAGCATTTCCACGAAGCGACAGAGCTCGTCGTCTGTTGGTTGCTCTGCATATTTCTTCAAACCAAGAAGACCCCTTGTGGGTAGGTTGAACTCAAGTGAGAACATTGTTCTGTTGAACTTGATTTCAAGATGTTCAGATTTGTCGGGTCTTGAAATGTACCCTTTGATAATAGAATCGTCTTTATCAAATCGGCAGCTTTGCCAAAACTGGTTCAGATATTTGACTGGTATTTTGTTTGGGGTTCTTGAGAGTAGAGGGAAGAGGATGTGATTTTCCATTATGTTCAGAAGAATGGCATGGGCTTCGCCGAAAGCAGTGGGTGAGGGGACCAAATAGCAGTTGTTGGATTTGATTGGTAGTACCTTTTCGAAGTGATCCTTTGCTATGAAGTTTAGCAGATGTGTTGTCGGAGCAAAGTCTGCTGAGTCGCCGGAATCTTCTAGTTCAATGTTTTGGGCAGGGTTGGGGTTTTCTGAATGTCAGAATAAGCCGGTGAATGTTCTGGTGAGGTCGCCGGAGATTGTGCAGGGGAGATAGCTTGAGAAGATGAAGCCATTTGGTACTGAGAATAAGAAACTTGCAGGTTTTTGCAGGGTGTCGCCGGAGAAGAATGAGAGTTTGTAAAAGGTTTATGAGAGGGTAAGCTTGGTTTTTATATGAGGGTAAAACGGTAGAATTCGAAAGAGTAAAATATATGGCAATGGATTAAAATTTGGAATCCGTACTCAAGTTAGAACGGCGGGTTCACCTTTCCACAGAAAACGTTTCATGTACGCCCAATGAAAATAGGACACGTAGGCCATGTCAGAGGATGACAGGACGTCGTGCACGCCTCATTAATGCTAGGCGCGTGGGGTTATTCTTAGCCACATGTAATTCACTCTCAGTAAAAGTAACCGTTATTACTACAGAGATGCCCAAGTAACAGATTGACAGAGCTTCTGTAGTTTACAGAGGCTCTGTGATCTTGAAAATCTTTGATGTTTATCCCTTTTTCATATATCTCATTGTTATCATGACTTCTGTGGGTTCTTCTTTAACCAAAACGTTTGTAAAGATATTGGAGAGGATCAAATAGGGTTTTTAGTCAAGAAATTTGCTCGCAGAGGTTTTGTGGCTCTGTTGGAACTTGCAGAAGTTCTGTGAGGGCCAGCAGAAGCTCTATGAGGGAAAAAATCTCATAACAAAAATTTTATTAAATTTTCTGATCATCCAATTTTTGATTTGGTTTAAGAGATGTTTTTCGGACATATTTGAAAGTTTGTGTCCGAGAAAACTGTTATGAAAGAACGGTTTGTTCGAGAAGGTCATGGTTTGTGTTTTCGGTTTCCGAGTTAACATTCCAAAAGATCGACAAAGGGTTAATTTGCGATTACAGAGCATATTTCTTGCAGAACCTCTGTTGAGCTCAACAGAAACTCTATGACCTTAAATTTCTCCTAATTCGAATTTTGTGTAACTTTTTGAGCTTTTGATTTTTGAAATGTTATTCACAGTATATTTAGGACATATTTGACAATTCTTGCCCTAGAAAACTGTTTTATAATACCTTTTGTGCGAGAGACATACCTTTTGGTTCTTCTTTTCTCGACAGTGATGTCTGACTTCTGTCGATATGGAGTCATCGACATTCTTCTTTGGCTTTCCCTTGAAAGTTTTATCTCTTTAGATCATTTCAGGGTCCCCTTTTGCTCCCCCTTGATATAATCACCTCTGTAGATCAAGTAATTTCCTTTTGCTCCCCCTTGACTTATGCTTGGATCAAAGAATGATAAGTTTTGCATAGAACATAGGTCATGTTTTCCAGAGGTTCTGTAGGGGTCGTCAGAGGTTCTGAGTTGACTTACAGAAGCTCTGGGATTTTAAGAACTATTTAAGATTGAGAACTTACATACAGAAATAAATTAACTTAAAGCAAAAATAAAGGAAATTTGTACATATTTACAGAATATAAAGCTATACTTACAGAGGATTGTCACACCATGTTTATCATTCCTAACTTACCCACCAAGAAGTTGAATCTTTTCTCGTCTAGTGCTTTGGTGAATAAGTCAGCGAGTTGATATTCTGTTGGTACGAAATGCGTTTCAATTGTACCGTATTCAACATGATGTTTCAAGAAATGGTACCTTATATCGATATGCTTGGTTTTTGAGTGTTGCACAGGATTGGCAGAGATAGCAATGGCACTTTTGGAATCCCAGAAGATGGGTATTTTGAATAGGATGTGGACGTAGTCTTTTAGCTGAGTTTTCATCCATAGAACCTGAGAACAACAGCTAGCAGCAGCAACGTATTCAGCTTCTGCAGTGGATGTTGAGACACAATTCTGCTTCTTGGAGGTCCAACTGACTAGTTTACCACCTAGGAATTGGCAACTCCCAGAGGTACTCTTTCTGTCGAGCATGCATCCTCCATAGTCTGAATCTGTATAAGCTTTAAGACTGAAACCAGAGTTCTGTGGATACCAGAGACCGAGATTTTTGGTCCCCTTTAGGTATCTAAAGATTCTCTTCACAGCATCATAATGTGATTTCTTAGGATTAGCTTGATAACGTGCACAAAGACATGTGGCATGCATGATGTCAGGTCTGCTCGCTGTTAAGTATAACAGAGATCCAATCATGCCTCTGTAGAGAGTGCATTCTACAGAGATACCATTTGGATCTAAGAATAACTTATTTCCAGTGGCCATTGGAGTTTTCATTGCAGAGGTATCAGAGAGGTTATATTTTGACAGAATGTCAGAGACATATTTGGCTTGATTTATAAAAATTCCCTCTGAAGTTTGTTTGACTTGAAGTCCGAGGAAGAATGTTAATTCTCCCATCATACTCATTTCAAACTCACTCTGCATCAGTTTTTCAAAACTTTTACACTCTTCTGAATTAGTAGACCCGAAAATTATGTCATCCACATAGATTTGTACAAGCATTATCTCACCTTTTTTATGTTTATAGAATAAGGTAGTATCTGTTGTACCTCTGTTGTAGCCATTGACTAGAAGAAAGGTAGAAAGTCGTTCGTACCATGCTCTTGGAGCCTGTTTCAGTCCGTATAGAGCGTTTTCAAGGTAGTATACATGCCTTGGAAACTTTGAGCGTTCAAACCCTGGTGGCTGATTTACGTAAACCTCTTCTTGGATTTCACCGTTGAGAAAAGCTGATTTTACGTCCATCTGATAGACTTTAAAACCTCTGTGGGCTGCGAAGGCTAAGAATATTCTTATTGCTTCGAGCCGTGCGACAGGGGCAAAAGTCTCATCGTAGTCTATGCCTTCTTCTTGTCTATAACCCTTAGCTACCAATCGTGCTTTGTTGCTGATGACCACTCCATTTTCATCCTTCTTGTTTCTGTAGACCCACTTAGTCCCAATGGCCTGTTTCCCTCGTGGCAGAGGTACTAAAGTCCATACTTTGTTACGCTCAAACTGCAGAAGTTCTTCTTGCATGGGGTCTACCCGGTTTGGGTCATCTAGGGCTTCAGGAATCTTCTTTGGTTCTATCACACTGATAAAGTTAGTAAAGAAACAAAAATTAGCAGTGGCAGACCTGGTTTTTACTGAGTTAGAAGGTTCTCTGGTTATTTGGCTTGGAGGATGGATTTTTGTCTACTGAGTTGTGCGTGGAAGATGATCATCACTGTCATCGAACCTTTCTTCAGAGGCTTCTTGTGTTTCTTCTTGTGTAGCCTCTGTCGTTCTTTGTGCCTTGGTAGTTGATTCTACCGTTTGTGGAATGATTGGTATGAGTGGTGGTGGAGTTTGTTCCTCTGAGGACGTATAGTCTTGGTCCTCGATTTCCTCTGTAATTGGTTCTTCTGTGGATTGTGGAGTTTGTTTTTCAGCAGCTTCTGTGGTCGTTTTTCTTGATGTTTCATCTTCTGCATTTTCTTCTTCGGTATTTGCTTCTGTAGTATTTATAGAAGAAGATGAAGCATTATTTGGACCAGTTAGAGTCATACCTATAGGATTTTGTCCGACAGAGGATGGTTCTTCAGAAACTCTGATGGTTCCAACAGAAGGATCAATGTCATTTTGGAACATCTCTAAAAATAGAAGATCCAAATCTTCTTTTGTTCTTGAGATGTCAGAGGATTTCCCTTTAATTCCGAGTTCTGAACTGATTTGCTCAGAAGTCATTTGGAATGAATCATCAAAAGAAACATTAATGCTTTCTACAATCTTGCGAGACTTTGTAAGGAAGGTTCTGTAGGCTTTGGAAGTGGCAGAGTATCCAATGAATTTGCCTTCATCAACTTTTACTTCAAACTTTCCTCTTGAATCTCTGTCGTTTAAAACAAAGCATTTGCATCCGAATACATGGAAAAACTTGATGTTTGGCCGCCTTTTGTGAAGAAATTCGTAAGGCGTCTTGAGGTGTCTTTTCACAATAGTTGAACGATTTTGTGTATAACACGCAGTAGAAATTGCTTCTGCCCAAAAGTTCATTGATAATCCGCATGCTGATAGCATAGTTCTTGCGGCCTCCACAAGTGTTCGATTCTTTCTTTCGACTACACCGTTCTGTTGTGGAGTGCTAGCGGCAGAGAAGTTTTGTGATATCACTTCTGTAGAAAGATAGGCTTCAATGACACAGTTTTTAAATTCTGTGCCATTGTCACTTTTTAACTTCTGTATTCTGCATTCATAAAGAACTTGGATTCTTTTCATTAGATTTATCAATATAATTGGAACATCTGATTTCTTTCTAATAAATTCAACCCATGTGAAACGTGAATACTCATCAATTAGGACAAGTATGTATTTCTTGCCACCTAGGCAATGTATAGCAATGGGACCGCAGAGGTCGACATGAAGCATGTACAGAGACCTAGTGCAAGACACGTCTGTTTTGCCTTTGTGGGAAGCCCTTCTGTGTTTTCCCATTTCACAGGCCGAACACAAGTGATCCTTATTGAATTTAACATTTGGCAGACCTTTAACTAGATCGAGTTTTACTAGTTTATCCAAGGTGTGAAAGTTTAAGTGACAGAACCTGTTGTGCCATAACCAAGCTTCTTCACTTTTGCAGGCTACTAGGCAAACTTTGTCCTTGGATTTTGAAGTAAAGTTCATTAGATATAGATCACCTCTTCTTTCAGCTCGCAGAAGTTCCATTCCTGTGTTTTCACTTTGTAGAGAGCAGAAAGTTCTTTTGAATAACACATCGAATCCTGTATCACAGAGTTGACTTACACTTAGTAAGTTGTGTTTGAGGCCATTCACATATGCAACTTTGTATACAGAGACATTTTCTTTCTGTATGACTCCATAGCCTTTGATGTGTCCCTTCTTGTTGTCTCCAAAAGTTACAGATCCACCATCGTGTGTTTCTTTGTATGTGGATAGTAATCTTCTGTCGCCAGTCATGTGCCTTGAGCATCCGGAGTCAAGATACCAAATTGGCACATGTTGCTTCTGTAAGACAATCACAGAGACTTAGGTACCCATATCCATATGGGTCCAATATTGTTAGAATTTTTCAAGTTTGCCTTAGCATTCTTGAAATACATTTTATCCTTTGTAGAAAGATCAGGTTGTTTCTCTCTAGGTTTTGACTTTGGAGTTTGAATTTTAGTGGAGAGTAAGCAATCTGGACTTGAGAAGTGTTTATTCAATTTGAACATAAGATCAAAACAATGACAGTATTTAATATGAGACGTGATTCGTTTGAACTTTTCATTGAATTCATTGAACTGAGCCACAGAGGCATTACACTCTTTTTCTTTACATTAGATTTCCTATTACAAGAAGATCTATGAATACTAGAATGTTGTTTGCAAAAGTCTTGTTTAGTTCCTGCCTTCTGTGACTCTCTTCTGTGGTGAACATCTTTCTTCACTGTCACAGAGGAAAAGTATTTGTTAGCTTCAGGCCATTTTCCCTTTTGTTGCCAAGTGGGATTCTCTTTAATTTTCCTTAAAGATTTTGAAAATTTTGAACTTTTAGGATCTACAGGGGTCTTCTTTAATATATCAAGTTCAGCAGGGGTTTTGACTTTTAAATACATGTTCAGAAAATCTGGGCAGATAGGTATCTCTGTGATTTTCTCTTTTGGAGAAATAGTTCTGTTAAGAACTTCAGAGGAGATTTTAACATCCTCTGTGTCATAGTGAACTATCCCTGATTTAGAATCAGTCTCTGAGTCGTCAGAGGTTGAATCGTCCTCATATACAGAGGTTGAGTCATCTCTTTCGACAGAGGCTGGATTTTCTGAGCAAGTATCGTACGAGCTTTCTTCCTCTGTAGAATGACTTTCATAGATGGCAGAGGTATCTGATGAGATCTTTTCAGCGAGAATTTGATCTACAGAAGATGTACTGATATTTTCTAAAACATTTGATTTCAAAACTTCCAAAATTTATTTTTCAATAGATTTTTCAAGTTTTTCTTCTGAAAAGATGGGTTAAAACTCAGGAGCTTCTGCTGATAATTTCTTTTCATCGTTTATCATGCAAACAAAAGTGACCTGTGTTTGAGTCTCTGGTTTACCAAACTTAAAGATACCAATCTGATCTTGTGTTTTCAGATATTTCTTTGGTTTGATTCCTCTATTGACAGAGGTTGAAGATGATGAATCTGTGTTTTCAAACCATACATTGATCATCTTTGTATGTTTCCTCAAGTGAGGTTCTGCAGAGATTTTAACCCTTTTACTTACAGAAAGTAAGTTTGGAAAGTTTGGTTTGTTAGTTTTTCCCAAAACAAATACAGAAGACAGATGTTTTAGTTGTTTATTTTCAACTCCTAAGGTAATATCACTGTACCCTATACCTCGTCTTGCTATTTGAGAGTTTACCTTTTCATACACCTTCTGTGCATCTTTATAGTTTTTAAGTAAAACTTCTCTTCTTAAAAGATCTTGCCAAAGTACCTCTCTTTCTTTTTGAAAGTATTCTTTGAGAGCTCTTATGCCTGTTGTTTCACTTCTTGAAACTGAAAGTTCTTTTGTTTTGATTTTTAAAGCATAGGTTACATCAGAAATTTGCCTTTTTAAAGGATCTACTTTTTTGCTCCAATATTTTTCGATTTTTTCTTTTTCTTCAAAGATTTTGGCTTTTTCTTGAGTGAGAAGCCTTACTTCTCTCTCATTAAAGGTTAGCCTTTTCTGAATGCTTTTATTTACTTCTTTCAGTTCAATGTTAAGTTTAAATAAATCATCATCTACAATATTAATACTTGAGGTAGAGTTTGAAATGGATACCTCAGTGTCAGTGCCGGAGTCAACTTCTGCCATGCCACAGAACAGGGCATTGGTGGGGAATTCATCGTCAGAGGTAGAGTCTGACTCGAAGTCCTCCTTGTTTGCCTCAGAATGCCCTTTGTTCGCCATTAGGGATTTTTGCGCATAATACTCCGCCTTCTTTTTGTAAAAAGCTGAGTCCTTCTGTGGGCGATTTTGTCTACTTCTGCATTCTTTTGCGAAATGACCTGGCTTGCCGCAGTTGAAACAACCTTGGGAGGTGTTTCCAGTTCGATCTTCGGACTTCTGTTGGTCTCCACCTTTCTCTGTTCGGCATTCGTTTGAGTAATGACCAGGCTTACCACATTTGTAGCATTCTTGTGTGTGGCCTACCTTGTCATCTGATCTCTGTCGGTCATTTCCTCTGTAGCTTCTGTCGCTCAACCTCTGTTGGTCATTATTTCTGTAGTCTGACCTCTGTTGGTTACTTGATTCTTCTCTTCTACCAGAATTCCTTTGGTTATTTCTAAACTCTCTTGTCAATAGAGCCATTGATTTAGCTAATGATGCAAGAGTTATTTCTTCCTCTATCAGCTCGTCTTCTTCGCTATCAATCATTACCATCTTCTTTTTCTCCTCTGTAGATTTCTCATTTCTTGGTCTGTTCGTAGCCTCTGTTGATTTACTAACCAATGCGTATGGTACAATGGTTAGTGTTTTAGCTTGAGCTATTTGAGGCTCTTGTGCGGCTAGTGTTCCATAGAGATCAGAGAGTGTCCAAGAGTCTAGATCTTGATTTGTTTGTAAAGACATAGACAACTGAAGCCACTCATCGTTCAGGCTCTTTAGAAACATGACGTTATTTTCTTCCGTGGTTCTGTGAATACCAGACTTTCTGCATTTGTTTATGAGAGAGTTGAACCGATCGTATGTTGTTTGCAGAGATTCTGTTGCAGAGGCTCTGAAGGCATGATACTCATTGTGCTCTTCGGTTCTTCTGTGTTTTAGCACCCCCTTCCAGTTGTCTTTCAAATTCTTTCCAAAGATCGTGCGCTGTTTCGCATGCATCTAAAGATTGAAATATTTCGTTGGGGATAGCCATGATTAATATTCTTTTCGTTTTCTGTGCAACTTCATCTTCCGCCTTATCTTCATCTGACCAGTCTACTTTTGGCTTAGGTTTTTTATGTTCAGGGATTTCAAGAGATTCATCAGTAGCTGGTACACGTGGCATAGTTATCATAGGAACCGGAGGAAGATTATAAAGATATTGTTTGAGATATTTTTCAGTACCCTCAAAAAAATGAACCATTCTTATTTTCCATTGAGGATACTCATCTCTAAGAAGAGTAGGAGGTTTAGTTAATGAGCCAGCAGTAAAAAAGTTATTGGTATTTGTCATTTTGAGAAAAGGATAATCTGATGGAGGATTTATGAGTATGAAGATCTGAAAGTTTTTCTGGGTACAACTAATATCCAGAAATATGGTGATGAAGAGAGAAAATAATCTATCAGATAAAAGTTGTAAAACGAGGATCACTTGATATTGAAAATCAAGCTTTGCTCTGATACCAATTGTTGGTTCTCGTTTTGATTTAAACAAGATTATCAAATCTATTAGTTCAAGTTAATGTTTGATGCGGAAGCGTATTTGAAGAACTAACAGATAAGTTTGATAGATTTAGACGAAAATATAAATAAACAGTGAACAAAATATTATATCTTAAAGTTTACTGAATATATAAAATAAGAACAGGATTAAGAACTGTGAGTAAGAAAAGCTTCAAAATAGATATGACTTTTAAGGTGAATAAGCTTTTGTGTTCTTGTGATGTTCGATTTATAAGTGATAAGGAAGAACTCAACATGAGTCTTCCTTATATACTACTCTAAAGGGGACCATAAAGCATATGCTACTATTCAGACGGTACTGATGAATAGTTGAACGGATGTCGTGAACAGTTGCAAGTATGGCATGAACAGTCAGACGTGCTGTATTGCATTTAATGCAGCAGACGTCTATTATGTACTAAGCCCTATTGAATCCAATCAGAGTTTGACACGTCGACGTTGAACAGGGCATGCTACCATGCAAGTTGATGAACAGGTCCTGTAACAGTAGCAAGATATTGTAAATATCTTCAAGTCTTATTGTGAGGACCACAGAGGCTCTGTAATGAGTTACAGAGGTTCTGCGGTCTGGTCCTCTGTGGAGCAGTCTTCCCCGGATTCCGAGTTATTGATCTTCTTTGCGCGTATGACAGAGCTTCTGTAGCGCGCCTCTTTAGCTTCTAGATTCTTGATCTTGATCTCTCGGTAAGTCCGGCAGAGCCTCTGTAAGAGGCTTTCTTCACTTAGCCTATTTTTCACTACTTCTAAATACTTCTTTGATTAGGAAGATTGAAGCTAACAAAGACCCACTGTATTTAATATATCAAGAACACTTAGTACAGATTTGACGCTAATTGAGTGTAAGTGTTTTGTGTTGTGTGTTAAGTGATTGTGTAAAACTTGTAAAGTGTAAAAACCGGTGATTCTTAGGAAGAACTCAACATGAGTCTTCCTTTTATACTACTACAAAAGATCTATTCTAGACAAGAGACTGTTGCTACAGGAAAGAAGAGATGGTATGAACAGTTGGAAAACTGCATGCATTAAATGTCGCAGACGTCTATGTTGTACTAAGCCCTATTGAGTCAACTCAGAGTTTGACACGTGTTGAAGTTGGATAGGGCATGCTACCATACAAGTTGATGAATAGATCCTGGAACAGTAGCAAGATATTTCCTTAACAGTGGTAAGATATTATAAGTATCTTGAGTCTTCAGTGAGGACAACAGAGGCTCTGTAAAAAAGTGTTGCAGAGGTTCTGCGGTCTGGTCCTTTGTAGAGTAGTCCACTGGGTTCCTTGTCTTATGAAGTTGTCTGCAGAGGCTCTGTTATTGGTGACAGAGGTGCTGAGGTCTTGATCGTTTGTAGCGTTCTTCTGTAGTTTCTTCGGTCTTTGATCACTCTTGATCAAACTTCCTTTGCTTCTTCTTAGATGCCCGGCAGAGCTTCTGTTGCACTCAGCAGAGCTTCTGTGGAAGTTCTTCTGTACTTGGCCATTTTTCAATACTTCTAATGTTTCAGAATATTGGAGCTAACAACTACAAATCTCATACAAGAACTCTACCGATCAAACTCAAATGTTCTCTTTAAGGATTTACTCAAACAAAAGGTTACAGAAGAAGGACTTTTGGGACGAAGAGCTCAATCAATCAAAAAGTCTCTGTCAACCAATCTAGACACTCAAGAAGGAGCAACACGCACAAAAACTTTTCCAAAACAGTTTTCTAGGACAAAAAATTTTAAAAATGTCCTAAAAACAGTTTATAAAGCAGTAAAAACTTTGGATGATCAAAAAGTTTGATAGATTTTTAGTTATGAAAAATTTCCTCTCATAGAGCTTCTGTTGGCTCTAACAGAGCTCCATAACCTCTGTGAAAGAAATTTCTACTCTATAAATCTATCGATCCTCTCCAATGTTTTTCAAACGTTTTTGGTAAAGGTGCAAGCAACAGAGGATACAAAGAGAGTTTCAAACAACAGAGCTCTATCTCTACAGAGCTTCTGTCATTTTCAAACTTGGGAAATTCAGCAAAAGTAACGGCTATTTTACTGCGAGTGAAAATTATGTGGAGGAAAAGAAACACACGCGCCAAGCATTAATGGGCCGCGCACGACGTCAAGTCGTGCTCTAACACTGCTGACGTGTCACATTTTCATTGGACGTACACGACACACGTTCTCCTGGAAAGTTGAACCCGCCGCTCACACTCAAGTACGGACCCCAAAAATTATCCACTTCCATATATTTACCTCTTCAGATTCTACCGATTACCTCTCATTATAAAACCCAAGTTACCACTCCTAATAAACCTTTACGAACTCTCATCTTCTTCTCCGGCGAACCTTGCAAAACCCGCAACCTAGCTATTTATCATTCTCTTTCTTCAAGATAACGACAATTGCATCATCCTCCAACATTCCTGAAGACTCCAATGTTCAAGAAAACTCACCTGCTCAATCTAAGCATTCCCAAAATCCAAATATAGCCGCAGACCTTGAAAAAGATAACTCCGGCGATGAAGAAAATTTCTCTCCAACCACCCACGAGAAAAACTTCATCGCAAATGAACACTTTGAAAGTGTTCTTCCTCTCAAACCAAACAACTATTATCGTGTTCCTTCAAGAAACACTTTTGGGGAATCTCATGCCATTCTCCATCACATTTTGAAGAAACATTACCTCTTCCCACTGTTGACAAAAACCGTCAGCAAAATACCAGCAAGATATCTAAACCAATTTTGGCAAAGCAGCAGATATGACCCAGCAGACCGACAGATCAAGGGCTACATTTCTAAACCTGATAAAACCCAACACATGGAACTCAAGTTCAATAGAACGATGTTCTCACTTGAGTTCAGTCTTCCAACCAGAGGTCTGCTAGGTATAAAGAATTATGCTGAAGCACGTACAGACGAAGAACTCTGTAGATTTGTTGAAATGTTAGGGTACAACACAACCCTCAGAAAAAGAAACGACTTCAGAAGAGGTCGATTACCCCCTCTGTGGAATACCCTCTTCTCAATTCTAAACAGATGCCTCACTGGCAAAATCGGTATTCCAGATCAAACCTCCCATCAGATTCTATCCATAATGTACGGGGTATATAATGATCTGCCTCTGGACTACTCGACCTTGATGATGCAAGAGATGATAAATACAATTGACAGAAAAATCTCCACCCAAAAAGCCAAAGAACGCTCAAAACCAACTCTACCTCCTCTGCAGTATCAACGAATTCTTGGAGTACTTCTGGAGCCCCTACTCCTAGAAAAATGGTCTTTAGAAGGTCCAACTGCCAAAATATATGCCATGACAAAAAACGTTCCAACTGAGCACGTCGATGGATATCCCTTCTGCAGACCTCTGCCATCAAGACTTCTGGGATATGCTACAGATGAAACCCTAAGGTTAGCTTACATACGCGATCATAGGACTCCAGAACCGAGCCCTGTGACACCCCCGCGTTTAGGTGTGCCTTTAGAAACTAGGGTGGTTGAAAGAATGACAGATGAAGAATGGGCTAAGGCTTTCCAGAAGCATGAAGAAGTTCAAACCAAGTTCATTGCTCAGAGGAAATCCATCTACTCTGCCTCAAAGAAACAAAAACTCTTTGCCTCAACTCCTAAAAGGAAAACAAAGAGGAAAACCACATAGGGTACTTCAACTTCTGCTGTCGAAGCTCAACAATCTCCACCTCATGCAACAGAGGTTGGATCATCTGCACCTCCCTCTCCTCCAAAGCACAAAAAGAAGAGACAATCCAAAGCCTCAGAGGAAGGGGCACCTAAACCCAAGAGGAGAAAGAGCAAGAAGAAAACTGGGAAACCTCTGTCTCCTATGCAAACAATTGGAGAGGAAGGAGTAGCAGAAGACGTAGAGGAACTGGTAAGCGAAGAAGGAGCACAAGAATCCCCTCTGCAATCCCCAAATCCTCTCAACTATGCACATCATGGGAATTTCTCAGACTTCCTCCAACGTCCTGAATTTGCCAACACCCTTGACACAGCAGGATGGACTGCATAAGCTCTGTCACATGAAACAGAAGAAGCCACAGAAGACCCAGACTTCACAATCTCTGGAGTTGATTCTGATCTTGATGATGATGATCAAACTCCAAGGGATAATCCGGATGAGACCCTAGAGGTACTGCAGAACCGTTCCCTTCAACCTGGCCTTGATATTCACAGAAGAAGCCCAGAGCAAGTAATCTCTGCCTCTGACGGTACACAGGGTATGCATCCCCACGTACAACAATTATTTGGATCTCATCCTATGTACGACTCTCTAGGTCCAAGGGAAGAAGAGGTAACAGAAGAAGGGGAGACTAGGGTAGAAATCTCAACCCATATGGTAGCAACAGAGTTTGAGACCATAGATGGAGAACAAGTGGTTGGATGCTTCACAGAAGCAGAAGCAAGAAAAGATGCCTGTATTAATAGAGGCACACAACCAAAACCAACTCCCAGTGCAACCCACACTTCTATTGTCGCCAGTCTAGTGGCAGAGGGCAATATTGAAAAAGAGCAGCACGGCTCGACCCCAACCCAAACCATCCGGACAGAGGAAATTCTTTCATCCTCTGTACCATTAATAACCGGGGAAACCATTCCAGGGGAATCCTCACTAAAGGATTCATCCGTAGTAAGTGATCTATTGCCCCGGATCACAACAGAAATCCTGGCAGAGGAATTTATTTCCTCTGCCACACGCACACAACTAGATCCAAATATTTCTTCAGAGGAGATTAGAGTGCACAAAGACGGAGAGACTCTAGACAAATCTCCGAGTCAACAGAAGGATAATCTAGTACCCACCTCTAGAGTGGATCTAGACAATGTCATTCTCAGAACTTCTGTAGAGTCTGAAGCACTAGATGCTTCTGCTCGAGGATCAGAAGGAAATCCTTTCGCCCCAAACATCAAAACAAGGGAGAAAGAAGGTGTCTCAGGAACAGAGACTCACTCTGGGGACGAATGTGTTCCCCCAGAGGTTACAACGAGTTCACATGTATCAAGGGATGAGTTCCAAACCCTTGTCACCTCTGTGAACCAAACAATGAAAGAGTTGCAAAGCTCTTTCAAATCTTTTGCAGAAACATCATCCAGGGCAATCCTTGATCTGAACACCAAAATGGATACCTTGTCCACAGAGGTGCAAAACGCCTTAACACAGATGAAGTCTACTGCAACTACCACTACTACCTCTACAACAACTGAATTTGGAAAAGCCGCCACCACTGCCTTCAAAGACTCTGTCAAGCACTTTCTTCTGCAACTAAAAGAGCAATCCTCAAAATCTAAGGGTCTTACACCTGAAGACCTGAAGAAGGCCTTAGACGAAGTTCAAGAGCAAACAACCTGAAATACTCAGGCCATGAAGCCTTCTGACTACATGACCAGAGCTCAAGTGACAGAACTCGGCCAAGGAATACTTGATCAGATGACCGAATTCATCAAAGCTTTCACCGCTGCCAACGCAAACTATGTCAGAGAGTTTCAAGCAAGCGTCGGCAAAATGCGCTTCAACACAGAAGCAGAGGTTGAAACACTGCTCGGACTCTGTGATGACTTGTGCGCAAAGATGATTGCTGCAGGGGCTGTTCCACCAAAGAAACCAGATACATCTTGCAGGGCAGAGGGTACGACAGATAAACATCAGGATGACTCTGATGATAACCATCATGGTCCATCAGATCATCCTGAGGGGGAGAATCGAGGGGAGAAACAAAGGGAAGAAGTTGCGAGCAGAGGTCTACCAGCTCCACCAATAATCGCAGAACCCATCAACCAAGCACCCCCATCTCTAACCCAACAAAGAACACAACCGTCCACAGAGGCAACAACCACCTCTGTGGAAATGATCTCTGAAGAAACCCCTGCTACAACCCAAACACCTGAAACCCAAAGCAGAAACAAAACCACAGAGACAACAACCATCTCTGTGGAATCCATTCCTAAAGAAACCCAAGTACCCAAAACAACAGTTCAACAGAAGACCACAGAGGCAACACCCACCTCTGTGGAATTTCCTTGTGTATTTGGAGAAGATGTCCAAATCCAAGAAGAGGTCCAACTTCTGACATCCTCCGAAGACGAACTACCTTCCCCAACACCCCAAAACAACCCAAGAACCAAAACTATTGCTCACAAAAGAAAATATTTGAGCAAAACACCTGAAACCTCTCCAACAGAACCCAAATCACCAATCAAGCCCTCTGAAACTCAAGTGTCAGAACCTACAGAGGCAATCCCCAAACCAACAGAAATATCAACAACAAAGCCCTCTGAGACTCAAGCGTCAAATCCTACAGAGGCAACCCCATCTCAACAAGCAGAACAACCGAAGGCAAAAGACAAGGGAAAGGGGATTATAACAGAAGAACCGCAGAAGAAAAAGCCCAAGCATCAACCTTCGACAGAAAAACTGATGAATAGCTCTTACGATGCGTATAAGACACCAAAGCCTGAAGAAGAAGACCGGGCTTTCGGCACTACACCTCTATCAAATATTCCTGTTCTGGATCCAAAGACAAAACCTTCAGAGGATCGAGTGGCAGAAGTCAAGAACCAATTAGATGCTCTGCGCAGAACCTTACCTCAGCCACCACCACCACAAATGGAAGAAGTGGTGTACAGGTACTTATACAGCAGAATGGGCATAATGGATCAATCAGAACCAACCATTCAAGACCCTGACTTCCGTGCTGACCTCGAAAACCTCTTCACCAGAACAAAACCCAAGCCTAAACACGAAGTATTCTCAACATCCAAGATCGTCAAAGTCTTATATTGTAAGTTCTCAATAACCAGAACCTGGCCTAAACTCTCTTACAACATCTACAAGGTCAAAAGAGAGGACAGATCAGAGAACCAATTTGCAGATGCAGATCTTAGGAATCTCAATCCTTATGATCTACCTGATCTTCTGGAATGGACGAAAGAGAACTTCACAACCGACGAAGTTCGCAGAGCCTACAGGGTGATTAGAAAGGCCATACGCGAAAAGCTTCTGCTATACAGCATGGTAGATTTCCAATTGGCTCGAGATCTTGGAGTGAAAAGCTTAAATGTTCAACCACCAGAAGACTACTGCCCTCCCTCTGCTACACCAAACTCAATCATCACAAATCCAAGGGTCTGGTTAGTATTTCTAGATCCTTCTGGTAAATCAAAGTTGTTCGTAGAAATGGACTGTCAGAAGTACGCAACAAGTACTTTGACAGAGTTTAGAATGATACTAGTGGAGCACAGAGGAACAAAGCTCATGAATCAAAGTCTTGCCGACAGACTGATAGAGGTTATCGATGCAACAATCAACTTCCGAACTCTCTGCATCAGCTTCTATCACGAGCTCATTCAAGAAGGACTCGACCGCAGAAGTTTCAATGACTTCAAGGATGCCAACGTCTGAGACAGTCAAACAGATCCTCTGTGATATTTTCTTTTCAATACAATCAAATGTAAACGCCTCTGGCATAATCTAATGTGAAAAGAAAATGTTCTTGTACTTAGAAAATACTTGCACTTTCAAAATTTTAATTTTCACTACTTAGGGGGAGATTGTTAGCTCAAATCTCTGTTTGTGAAAGTAGTGAAAATAGTCTAAGTACAGAAGTAACCCACAGAGGCTCTGCAGAAGAACCCAAAGATACCGAAGGCAAGAATCAGCAGAAGACTGCTCGCAGAGGACCAAGCCGCAGAACCTCTGTCACCCTTGACAGAGCCTCTGCGGTTTATACTGAAGACTTGGAAGATTTACAAATATCTTTCTACTATTCCAGGATCCGTTCATCCACTTGTTCCAGGCGTGCCCTGACATCAACTACACGTGTCAAACTCTGATAGGGCTCTATCAGAATTGGAACATGCGCATTAAATGAACATCGTACCTGCTACTATTCATACGATCCTGTCTACTGTAGATCAGTCCTTATTGTCTAAAGTATGTCTCCTTTAGAAGTAGTATAAATAGAAGACTCATGTTGAGTTCTTCTATTAAGCTTAATACCACGAAAATACACATATATCATTAAGCTTTGCACTTCTCACACACATCATTAACTGCAGATTTCTTGTTAATCCGTTGAAGTTCTTGGTGTTCTTAATATATATCAAATACAGTAATCTTGGAGATACTCATCTGTTCTTACATACTGTTTATTTGATATTGTGTGTTCTTCTACCTTACATTATCGTTCAGTTCTTAAATACGCTTCCGCACCATATCTAAATCTGAACTAACTGAAAGTTAAGATCATTGTTTAAGCAAAACAGGAACCAACATAGGTTCAACTCTCTAATAAACAAGTGCAAGAAGTTCGGCATCCACAGAACCTCTGAAGAAAACAACGTTATGTTCCTGAAGTCTCTGAATGAAGAATGGCTTCAGTTATCTATGTCTCTGCAAACAAATCAAGACTTAGATTCCTGGACCCTATCACACCTCTATGGAACATTAGCAGCACAAGAGCCTCAGGTAGCACAAGCAAAAGTCCAGATCATTGCACCTCTTGCATTGGTTGGTAAGACTACAGAGGCTAGACAGAAACCAAAGAAAGAGAAAGCAATAGAGGAAAGAAAGGAGAAGAAGAAGAAAAACACGATGGTGGAAAGTGAAGAAGAAGAGGAAGTAGCAGCAGAAGAAGAAACGACCCTGGCCTCGATAGCTAAATCCTTAGCTCTCTTGACTAGGGAATTCAGCAGAGGATACCAGAAGAAATCTGGTAATGAACGATATGAAAGAGATAATCGAGAAAGAGAAGGGTCAAACGACAGAAGTGGTGACCGACAAAGGTCAAGTGACAGAAATGACAGAGGAAATGACCGACAGAGGTCAGAAGACAAAGCTGGCAACACTCCACAGATTCAAGAGTGTTACAAATGTGGTAAGCCAGGCCACTACGCAAATGAGTGCCGAACCGAAAGAAGTGGTGACCAACAAAGGTCAGACGACAGAGCTGGAAACTCCACACAGAACCAAGGATGCTACAACTGTGGAAAGCCAGGTCACTTTGTCAATGAATGCAGGAGAAAGTCAAATCGCCCTCAGAGGGAAGAGGCTTTCTACAAAAAGAAAGCTGAATACTATGCTCAAAAGTCACTAATGGTGAACAAAGAAATCCGGGAATCAGACACATCCTCTGACGAAGGCGAAACAAAGAATTCTCTATTCTGTGGCATGGCAGAAGTCAGCTCTGACTCCGACAGTGAGGTATCCACTTCTACCTCTAACTCTAATACTACAGAAGATGACTTGATTAAACTTAACATTGAATACACTTAAATGAAAAAGACATGTGAAGATATTCAGAAAAAATCACTTTCTATGAGAGAGAAGCTAGACTTCTCACTCAACAAAAAGCTAAAATCTTTAAAGAAAAAGAAGAAATTTAAATGGACTGGAACAAAAAGTTAAATCCTTTAAAAGAAAAGATTTCTGAACTTATTTCTTCCTTGAAAACAAAGTCTAAATAACTAATGGACGTTGAGTGCGATAGAATGAACATCTTAGCTCTTAAAAATTATTTTCAAAAGGAAAGAGAAGTCCTCTGTCAAGATTTACTCAGAAGAGATCTTCAAATTAAAAAATTTCAAGATGCTCAGAAGGTGTACGAAAAAATAAACACACAAATAAGGAGACGGGGAATTGGCTTCTGTGATATAGATCCTTATACCAGAACCAAAAGAAACAAGTCTATGTCCTCTTTATTTCACATTGGCGATACAAGAAAACCTGGATTTCCAAATCTTCTCTCTGTAAGTAAAAGGCAAAAAGTCTCTATGGAACCTCACAAGAGGAAACCTCTGAAGATGACAAATGTGTGGTTTGAAAACAAAGATTTGTCACCTTGAATATCTGTCAAAAGAGTATCCAAACCTAAGAAGTATCTGAAAACTCAAAATCAGATAGGAATATTCAAGTTTGGTGACCCCGAGACTCAAACTCAAGTTGCATTTGTCTGTATGATGAATTCTGAAAAGAAATTATCTGCAGAGGCACCTGAGTTCAAACCAAAACATACAGAAGAAAAACTTGATATCTCTGAAGAAAACCTCTGTACATCTTCCAGCGATAAAGATCTCTCTGAAGAAAACTTAACAGATACTTCTGTTAACTTAGAAGATAGTTCCTTAGAAAAGGAAGAAAGTGAGTATGGCACATGTTCTGAAAGTCCAGCCTCTGTCGAAAGAGAACCAAGTGACTCAACCTCTGTATATGAGGACGATTCATCCTCTGACGAATCAGAGACTGACTATAAGTCAGAGATCGGACCTAGTGACACAGAGGTTTTTAAACAAACCTCTGAAGTTTTTAACAAAACTATTCCTCCCAATGAGAAAATCACTGGAATTCCTATCTGTCCAGACTTTTTGGATATGTGCATACAAGCCAAAACCTCTCTTGAGCTTGAAAATTTCAAACAACAAAAGTTAATGTCCACTCAAATTCCAACGAGTTTAAAGATTTTGAAACCCTTAAAACATGTTAAAGAAAAACTAACATGGCAACAGAAGGGTAAATGGACTAAAATTAACAAAGCTTTTTCTTATGTGACAGTGAAACCAGCAGAAGTTCACCACAGAAGGGGTACACAGAAGGCCGCACTCAACAAAGGATTTTGCAAACAATAATCTAGCCTACATAAACCTTCTTGTAATAGAAAGTCTAATGTTAGGATAGACTGTAATGCCTATGTGCCCCCATTTAATGTATTTAATGAAAAGTTCAAGCAAATCTCTTCGCACATTCAATACTGTCATTGCTTTGATCTTATGTTTAAATTAAACCAACACTTCAAAAGTCCACACTGTCATCTCTCTGTACCCAAAGCAAAAGATAAATCCAAGGGTAAGAAGAAACAAAATGTTTCTTCAAAACAAGCTAAAACAAAGACCCCTGACAAAACTGGACCCATGTGGATATGGGTACCTAAAACTCTCTAATTGTCTTGCAGAAGCAGTTTATGAGATGGATATGTGGTAGGAACGTGATGACGTGTTTATAAATGACAATATGATATATTGAGATATATATTGTGTTTATATAAATATTATACTACACGAGTGCACTTTGGCCGAACTATGCCGGCGGAGTATTAGTTGTACGAAGGGACAGCGGTGTTGGCTGTATATAAGTGCAGCAGAGTAAATTGATTAGTTGGCTTGCAACCAACTAATGTGGCCATGTGAAGGAAGAGTTGTACACGATGCACGAGTCTTGCTTGGTATTTAAATACTTGTTGTATATGTGTGTTTTTACAAAAAGGATTACTAAACTGACGGGGATTATCTCACTAGACCGTTTGGTCTAACCCTCATTTTGTTTTCAAAAATATGTATTCCGGGTCGAGGAACTTTTAATAGCAAAGGGAAGGATAAAGTGTAGGATGCGGTTGATAGCTGACGAAGATTAGGAAATGCTTATGTTTTGTATTGTATAATTTTGAGACTATGGGACCGTATGTGATTTATTATGTATCTTTTGTTATGAATGTAACGATGTTATGCAATATATGTTATTTGTTGTATGTTTGGGAAACCGGGTCGTTACAGATGGTATCAGAGCCCTAGTTTAGGGGATTTAGGTATTCGAATCCATACCTAGAACCCTAATAATATTAGAACCCTTGGGATGTCCCTAATAATATTAGAACCCTTGGGATGTTAAATATAAAAAGGTAGAAGGAACATCATGTAAGGTAATTTCAAATTACATTTGGCCCGTGTAATTATGAACTTACAAGTACATGTTTGAACTGGAATACCTTATTATATGGGGTATGTGCTTATGTGTATATTAACTCTATAAAAATCAACAGAATGGCAAGTCGGACTCGACGTATGGATAGAGATGAAGACAGGTATGTTTCTATAAACTCTACACGTGCTAATATGTTATCTGACCTCGGTGCAAACCGATAATTTGTATTTCCATTTCTTTGTTGCTTATCTGCATTAGAAAAGTATTTGATAAGTGTGTTAGAGATATAGATGGGTGTGGGGTGTCTATTCAGTTAGTTCCTATGGCTTTGATTGAGTTCGATGTAGTAGTGAAAAATAATTGTGGTAAGTCTATTTGAACGTAATGTCGATGTATTATTTGGCGTGCGAAATCATCATCTATTAGATGTTTAAAGGATGTTATAAGGACTTGGCAATATGATTGTGTGGTACAGATTTCAAAAAAGGTGTAGTATGCCATGATAGATGTATAAGTCTTTGATTGGTTGACTAAAATTTTATGGATTTGTTAAGTAATGACATTTATTTGTTATTACAGGACGTGTTATGATTATATCGAGATTCTTACTAAGTATTGATAAGGGAGACTCATTATGTTAAAATGAGAAGTTGATAGTAGTATGATGGAATAAGTAATTGTTAGGTCTAAAATATGTCTTCAAGATTTAATATGTTGATAGAAAGTCAAAGTCAATGTATTAGGAAAGTCAAAGTTGTCTTAATACCTTTATTAGTCATAGGTATATAAGGCCTTGTTAAGCTTGTAGCTTAACTAACCTTGATTGTAATCATTCATCTTGTAACAGTGTGCATATTGAATACACTTTCACTTTCTCTCTCTACACTCTCTCTCTCTAGATTTCTTGTGCAAATTCATATTGTTTGATCATATTGGGACACACAATTGGTATCAGAGCAAGTTAATGAAGATCTGCTGAAGAATTTGCACGATTTGAGATCAAAATTGTTAGGTTTTTAAAGAAAATCGATTGATTTTCTTGATTTTTTCAAGAAAATCTCTTTTTCTTAAATTCTTGCAATTTTCAGTTTAATTCGACTGGATATTGAGTTCATGGTGATAGAAATCTAATTTTCAACAATTCTTATTCAAGAATCGAGGGCTAATTTCAAGTGTTTAGAGGTCAATTTGAAGAAATTGGAAGTTTCTGTTCGGTTCGATCGTATCGTCTGGTTGATCATTCAGATTTTAAATCAGTGGTTTTCAGCAAATTTATTTTACATAATCTTGTTAGAAACTGCATTTCTAACATATTTGTAAAATTTGGGTGCTTAATTCGTTGTTTTGATAGGGATTTGAAGAAATTTTTGTGTTTGCGCCAGATTTGTGGTTTGCGCCAGATGCATGGAATAATTTCTCAATTTGCGCCACCCACAATTTGCGCCACTCACAGTTAGCGCAAACCAAATCTGATCATCTAAACATTGAACTTTGCACCACTCTCACCTCAAGGAAACCTCACTTTGCGCCATACACTGTTGGCGCAAACTTGAATCTTGCGCCACCTTTGTTGAAGTAAAAATCAATTTCTTATGCTTCACTTTAAATATAGAGTAAACATTCATTTTGTGCCAACCAATCAATTTGCGCCAACCAATATGGATTATCTTCTAATATGGAGTAATAATCACGGTGCTTAAGTAAACTTTCTACTTTGTGCCACCAACATCAGCTCAAGGATTCATTTGTTTTGCGCCACCCACTTTTAGCTCAAGAATTTTTCAGTTTTGCGCCATCAACTGCAGAATAATTCTTCATTATAAAGATCTTTTATCGTCAAGCAATCATGAACCAACTTCCAGTGCTGATCAATGAATCTGATTTTGAACGATGGAGAGTTTCGTTCATCGACTTTATTGCGAGTAGAGAAAATGCAGAGAATATGATAAAATCATTCTCCGAAGGTCCAATGAGCAGAATGAACGATAAAATGGGGAAAGATTTTACAGAAGAGGAGATGAAAAGATTGAAAGCTGATAAGGAAGCTTCGTCCAACTTGATCCTTGCACTTCCAAAACACGTTTACAAAAGTATTGACTGTTTCAAACACAATCCAATGCTTATGTGGAACGAGTTATCTAAGCGAATGCATGGATCTGAAGTTGCATTTAAAAAGGGAAAGGAAGAAGGAAAGAAAGTTGAGAAAGAGGATAAGGAACAGAACATGTCTGAAGCTAAAACTAAAGATCCTAAGGAAAAGGTTATTGAGCTCACAAAGAAGCTGTCAGACATGGAAACGTTGCTAAAAGTGGAAAGAGAAAAGTTCAGAAAAGAAAAAGTTGATCGTTTGAATGACAAAAAGTGTTATGCGAAGCAAATTCTTTCTCTTTCTCAGAAGGTTTCTGAACTAGAAAATACTTCGAACTCTGAGAAGAAAGAAAATGAAGAGAAGAAAGCTCTTGAACTCAGATGCATAAAACTTTCCAAACAAAATTCAGATATTGAGAAGGTTTTATTTCTTGAAAAAGAAAAATTGGATAAGGAAAGGGTTGAGTATGAAAATACAAGGAAAGTCTTTGAAGCGAAGAATGCGAAATTGTCAAAGAAAATATCTGAGCTTCAAAAGGACTTAGATAAAGAAAGACAAGAGCTAGAAAAGAGAAGTGAAGAGCTAGAAAAGAGGAAGAAAGCTGACTTTCAGGCCAGGAGCGTTAAAGACGAATTTTCTATTGAAAGGAAGATATTTCAGCAAGAAATATGTAAGCTGACACGGAATTTGGCTGTGTTATCAACTGATATCATGATAGAGAAGAGGATTAAGTCTGATATTCAGAAGAAGCTTGATTTTGTGACCAAGGAACGGAATGACTTAGCTTACAAAGTGAAGTCACTTAACAAATCCAAAAGCTATGCAGAATGTTCGATTCGTCCGTCTAATCTCTTCTATGATCATTCAGTGGATAATTCTTCCAAGTTTCAATATGCTTATCATCCTCCATATAAGAAAGTCAACATGCAATGGAGAGCAAAAGGTACGACTCCTGAAAAAGATGTACCAAAATCATCTGTTCCCAACAAGAACACTAACCTGAAAGGTAAATCTTTTGCTAAACCTAGTTCACTATATTCCGCAAATAATTTAATCAGGTTAGCACAAAAGAAAATTTGTTGTTCTTATTGTGGAACTAATGATTTTGTTAAAAATGATAATGTTAAATATTGGTATGGTACTTATCACATTCCTTCTTATAGAGCTCCTCTTAACAAGTCAGGACCCAAGACTCGTTGGGTACCAAAATCTACTTAATCTGTTTTTGCAGATTTAGAAGCAAAGCGTTGAACTCTCGGAAGATGAAGTACCTATGCATTCAACGTTTATACTGAACATCACATATTTTCAGGGAGATTTCTATTTCTATTTTTTTAACATACATGTGATAATTGATAAATCTTTCGGTATGTTGTAGAGAGAGAGAGATACAAGATTGTTTGGTTTCTGAATACATCAGTTCAGGACCCGTGCTTCAATGACTAAGGCTTCTGAACAATTCAGTTCAGGACCCGTACTTCAAAGACTAAGACTTCTAAACAAATCAGTTTAGAACTCATACTTATCAGGTGATATCCTTAACTGTCACATCTTTCTGTTTCAAGGAACAAGTGGTGAAAGGTAACATTGCATTCTGTTTTATTTCTACTGCTTTGAATGTTTAAACCTTCACAAATTTAATTCAATGAGATGAAATTTTTAAATTTTCATTCAATGAATAAAATGTGTGTCAAGGGTGATTTTACAAGTATTTTTGTTATATCTGAGTTATAATTGTTTCAACTTTCACTTCTGAAATAAATCGAAAGGTCCGCAAAACATGAATGAAATTATGCTGAATGCTCAAAATTATGTAAATCTAGACTTATATAGAATATAATGCTCAAAAAGCCTAAATGTCAGAATGATGGATGGAAACGAAAATGTGGGGGAAGCACTATGATTTAGAACCAAGTGATTGAGATGCAATAATAAAATATATATATATATATATATATATATATATATATATATATACATATATAATAAAATCATTTAGTTTGAAAGTTTCTACCCGTGGCCTTTCTGATTTGGGAGATTAAGTCCCAAGGGGTGCTTGACACCTAGCCCCTAAGACCAACTGGTCTGGGATCGGCTGACCCAAATCCTGCTATAGAATCAGATAGAAAGCCATGTTCTACTGGTACAAATGGGTTTATTATATATCGATGTGGCCTTTCTGGTTTGGGAAAGTAAGTTCCAAGGGGTGCTCGACACCTAGCCCCTAAGGCCAACTGGTCTAGGATTGGTTGACCCAAATCCTGCTATAGAACCAGATAGAAAGCCATGTTTAACGGTGTATCTTATTCTTACTAAACTTTTTGATTAAAAGATGCCAATGAGCACAAAATAAAAGATGCCAATGAGCACAACATAAAAGATGCCTATGAGCACACATCTCTTGAAACTTGGGGAAAATACAAAGTCGCGATAAACCTGTAATTTTGTGAAAATTCTGATTTTGGACAAATAGTGTGAGTAGAGCAGAGTATTCTTATATGTTTTAGAATTGCATATGCTTGATGCTAATCATATTTCGCATGCTAGCACACCAAATAGATTTAATAAAGGGGTTGAAACTGAACATTTGTAACTTGATATGCAATGATGACTTGTTTTTGAATCCAAACACATGCATTTGATTTCATTTGATTGAAAAATCTGTTATATTTCATTAAGTTGAATTTCTTTTGTAAAGTTTTCAAATGATCAAATGTTAGTAGTTATAAAATGAAGTTCAATGAATTTCATTTTCCTTGAATAAATGTTTTCATTAAAACACTGTATTTGAAATTAATATTTTTAATGAAATATATGCATACTTTCAGGGGGAGAAAACAAATTGCTCCAGAATTCTTATTTTGAGGGGGAGCAAGGTTATTCATTAAGGAGGAGATTGTTAGTGATACTCAAAGACGCGACTGAAATTGAAGAAGATTTTCGATTATCATGATGCTCACTATCATCGAAAAAGGGGGAGAAATGTTTAATTCAATTTCATGTCAAAGAGATTTTAAGTCAAATATTCGATTTCATGACAGGGGGGAAATGTTTAAAGACGATTCCGTCTCAAGAAAGGAAAGGGGGAGTTTTATTCTTCAAGAGTTTAGGAAAAATCGATTGATTATCTTGGTTTTTCAAGAAGATCTATTTTTCTTAAATTTGTGCTAATCTGTACCAAAATGCCTTGTGTTAAGAATCAAACTCTCCAAATCAAAGAAAGAAAATCTCTGCAAGATCCCCGTCTGAAGATTTTGAAACAAATTGACTTTGACAAGCCATGATAATGACCGAAGATTCTTCTGAACTATTTTTCATCAATTGATCTTTTGACAGCTTAAAGAGGAAGTCTGTTCAAAGTGCTGTAAAGTGAAGAGCTGAAATGTCAATTTTTTGAAGATCAAAGAAAGCCAAAGACTGTTGTTCTCAAATGTTTAAATCTTGAATCCAAGGGGGAGATTGTTAGGTCTAAAATATGTCTTCAAGATTTAATATATTGATAGAAAGTCAAAGTCAATGTATTAGGAAAGTCAAAGTTGTCTTAATACCTTTATTAGTCATAGGTATATAAGGCCTTGTTAAGCTTGTAGCTTAACTAACCTTGATTGTAATCATTCATCTTGTAACAGTGTGCATATTGAATACACTTTCACTTTCTCTCTCTACACTTTCTCTCTCTACACTTTCTCTCTAGATTTCTTGTGCAAATTCATATTGTTTGATCATATTGGGACACACAGTAATCTTTAAATTATTTTAAAAATGGTGGATTGTTGGGTTACTCGGTGGAAGTTGTTAATTAAGGAATCAGTTTTGACTGATGGATTTTGTGAGTTTAGTCAGAGTTGCGCAGCGAAAGTGTGGAATTATGTTGTTATTGTTTTGTTATTAGAAAGATTTATTTCGAGAGTTGAAATGTAATTAATTACACCGATTATTATTAGAGTGAATTCCGGGACGGAATTCTTTTAAGGGGGAGATGTTGTAATAACCGGGTACATTGTTGGTTTATATGATTTTTATTATTTTGGTGGAGTTATAAGTTAAGGGGCAAGTTTTAATTTTAATAAAGAAATTAGAGGGTAAGTTGTGCCATTTATTAGAAGTATGGGGTTTGTTTGGTAAATGTGAGTAAACACATCACCACAAACCGCCACCTTTCTCAAAAAAAATGGGGAGGTGTCTCTGTTAGCTCCAATCTTTCAGTGTATGAAAGTAGTGAAAAATAGGCTAAGTATAGAAGTGTTCGACAGAGGCTCTATCGAATAGTCGAGTAACCGAGAAGACAGAAGTCTTCGACAGAGGCTATGTCGGGTTAACCAAGAAGACCGAAGTAAAGAAGCAACAGAAGACACTTCTAAGCGGACAAGGCCACAGAGCTTCTGTCATACTTGACAGAGCTTCTGTGGTAAAAAGAAGATCTACGCAAAAGATCTTAACAAGGACGAACATGCTTCTTACAATATCTGCCATTCGAAGGTTCTAAAGATCAATCGTACAAAGGCGTGACCTGACAACTCCACGTGTCAAACTCTGATAGGTTTCCGCGTAAAGCTGAATACGGAGCATTTAATGAACGTTGTATCTGCAACAGTTCTAGAATAATGTTTTGTACCTTCCAGCTACTATTCCTCAACAGTGTCTTTGTACCTTCAGTCCTTATTGTCCCCTTTAGAAGTAGTATAAATAGAAGGCTCATGTGAGCTCTTCTATTAAGCTTAAAAACCACGAAAATACACATATATCATTAAGCTTTGCTCTTCACACACACACCATTAAACTGCAAATTTCTTGTTAATCCTTTGAAGTTCTTGGTGTTCTTAATATATATCAAATACAGTAATCTTGGAGATACTCATCTGTTCTTACATACTGTTTATTTGATATTGTGTGTTCTTCTACCTTACATTATCTTTCAATTCTTAAATACGCTTCCACACCATATCTAAATCTGAACTAACTGAAAGTTAAGATCATTATTTAAGCAAAACAGGAACCAACAATTGGTATCAGAGCAAACCTTGATTTTTAATATCAATGGATCCACTCTAAACTATGATCCTTGGTACAAACTTGGATTTTTAACCTATTCTTCATATTAATCAAACAGTTTTTGTTTTTCTACCATTTTTTGATTCATTCGAACTTTGGTAAACTTATAGAATCTGTTATTCTGGTTAAAAACACCATTTTTGTGCTCAGCTTAAAGCTTTTAAGCTTAAAAACTTCATACGAAGCATCCACTTCATACTCTGAAAAGTTTGTTGTTCAAACCCTTTTCTGGATAATTTTATCTCTCTTAAAATGACTAATACAAACAACTTCTTCTCTTCGGGTTCCTTAAACAAACCTCCCACTCTTCTTAGAGAAGAATACCCTCAATGGAAGATTCGAATGATTCACTTCTTTGAGGGTACTGACAAAGAACTGGTTTATTATATCCGTAACCCTCCTTTAGTTCCCATGATAACTGTACATCGTGTTCCTGGCACAGACGACACACCAGAAATCCCAGAACACACAAAACCAAAGACCTAGGATAATTGGTCTGATCCTGATTGGGCTAAATACGAAGTTGCTCAGAAAACTAAGAGAATTCTGATTATGGCCATTCCAAATGACATTTTCCAGTCCATGGATGCATGTGAATCTGCATATGATCTATGGAAAGAACTGGAAAAACAACTAGAAGGAGGAGCCAAAACCCAGAAGAACCGCAGAGCTCAATACATAAATGAATACTATGCCTTTAAAGCTCTGCCAACCGAATCTCTGCAAACTACGTATGATAGGTTGTTAGCTCAAATCTCTATTTGTGAAAGTAGTGAAAATAGTCTAAGTATAGAAGTAACCCACAGAGGCTCTGCAGAAGAACCCAAAGATACCGAAGGCAAGAATCAGCAGAAGACTGCTCGCAGAGGACCAAGCCGCAGAACCTCTGTCACCCTTGACAGAGCCTCTGCGGTTTATACTGAAGACTTGGAAGATTTACAAATATCTTTCTACTGTTCCAGGATCCGTTCATCCACTTGTTCCAGGCGTGCCCTGACATCAACTACACGTGTCAAACTCTGATAGGGCTCTGTCAGAATTGGAACATGCGCATTAAATGAACATCGTACCTGCTACTATTCATACGATCCTGTCTACTGTAGATCAGTCCTTATTGTCTAAAGTATGTCTCCTTTAGAAGTAGTATAAATAGAAGACTCATGTTGAGTTCTTCTATTAAGCTTAATACCACGAAAATACACATATATCATTGAGCTTTGCACTTTTCACACACATCATTAACTGCAGATTTCTTGTTAATCAGTTGAAGTTCTTGGTGTTCTTAATATATATCAAATACAGTAATCTTGGAGATACTCATCTGTTCTTACATACTGTTTATTTGATATTGTGTGTTCTTCTACCTTACATTACCTTTCAGTTCTTAAATACGCTTCCGCACCATATCTAAATCTGAACTAACTGAAAGTTAAGATCATTGTTTAAGCAAAACATGAACCAACAATTGGTATCAGAGCAAACCTTGATTTTTAATATCAAGGGATCCACTCTAAAACTATGATCTTTGATAGAAACTTGGATTTTTAACCTAATCTTCATATTAAACAAACAGTTTCTGTTTTTCTACCATTTTTCGATTCATTCGAACTCTGGTAAAACTTATAGAATCTGTTATTCTGGTTAAAACACCATTTTAGTGCTCAGCTTAAAGCTTTTAAGCTTAAAAATTCATACGAAGCATCCACTTCATACTCTGAAAAGTTTGTTGTTCAAACCCTTTTCTGGATAATTTTATCTCTCTTAAAATGACTAATACAAACAACTTCTTCTCTTCTGGTTCCTTAACCAAACCTCCCACTCTTCTTAGAGAAGAATACCCTCAATGGAAGATTCGAATGATTCACTTCTTTGAGGGTACTGACAAAGAACTGGTTTATTATATCCGTAACCCTCCTTTCGTTTCCATGATAACTGTACCTCGTGTTCCTGGCACAGACGACACACCAAAAATCCCAGAACACACAAAACCAAAGACCCAGGATAATTGGTCTGATCCTGATTGGGCTAAATACGAAGTTGCTCAGAAAACTAAGAGAACTCTAATTATGGCCATTCCAAATGACCTTTTCCAGTCCATGGATGCATGTGAATCTGCATATGATCTATGGAAAGAACTGGAAAAACAACTAGAAGGAGGAGCCAAACCCCAGAAGAACCGCAGAGCTCAATACATAAATGAATACTATGCATTTAAAGCTCTGTCAACCGAATCTCTGCAAACTACGTATGATAGGTTCAACTCTCTAATAAACAAGTGCAAGAAGTTCGGCATCCACAGAACCTCTGAAGAAAACAACGTTATTTTCATGAAGTCTCTGAATGAAGAATGGCTTCAGTTATCTATGTCTCTGCAAACAAATCAAGACTTAGATTCCTGGACCCTATCAGACCTCTATGGAACATTAGCAGCACAAGAGCCTCAGGTAGCACAAGCAAAATCCCAGATCATTGCACCTCTTGCATTGGTTGGTAAGACTACAGAGGCTAGAGAGAAACCAAAGAAAGAAAAAGCAATAGAGGAAAGAAAGGAGAAGAAAAAGAAAAACATGATGGTGGAAAGTGAAGAAGAATAGGAAGTACCAGCAGAAGAAAAAATGACCCTGGCCTCGATAGCTAAATCTTTAGCTCTCTTGACTAGGGAATTCAGCAGAGGATACCAGAAGAAATCTGGTAATGAACGATATGAAAGAGATAATCGGGAAAGAGAAGGGTCAAACGACAGGAGTGATGACTGACAGACGTCAAGTGATAGAAATGACAGAGGAAATGACCGACAGAGGTCGGAAGACAAAGCTGGCAACACTCCACAAATTCAAGAGTGTTACAAATGTGGTAAGCCAGGCCACTACGCAAATGAGTGCCGAACCGAAAGAAGTGGTGACCGACAGAGGTCAGACGACAGAGCTGGAAACTCCACACAGAACCAAGGATGCTACAACTGTGGAAAGCCAGGTCACTTTGCCAATGAATGCAGGAGCAAGTCAAATCTCCCTCAGAGGGATGCAACTTTCTACAAAAAGAAAGCTGAATACTATGCTCAGAAGTCACTAATGGTAAACAAAGAAATCTGGGAATCAGACACATCCTCTGACGAAGGCGAAACAAAGAATGCTCTATTCTGTGGCATGGCAGAAGTCAGCTCCAACTCCGACAGTGAGGTATCTACTTCTACCTCTAACTCTAATACTACAGAAGATGACTTGATTAAACTTAACATTGAATACACTTAAATGAAAAATACATGTGAAGATATTCAGAAAAAGCTCACCTTCTATGAGAGAGAAGCTAGACTTCTCACTCAAGAAAAAGCTAAAATCTTTAAAGAAAAAGAAGAAATTGAAATGGGCTGGAACAAAAAGTTAAATCCTTTAAAAGAAAAGATTTCTGAACTTAATTCTTCCTTAAAAACAAAGTCTAAAGAACAAATGGACGTTGAGTGCGACAGAATGAACATCTTAGCTCTTAAAAATTGTTTTCAAAAGGAAAGAGAAGTCCTCTGTCAAGATTTACTCAGAAGAGATCTTCAAATTAAAAAAATTCAAGACGCTCAGAAGGTGTACGAAAAAATAAACACACAAATAGGGAGACGGGGAATTGGCTTCTGTGATATAGATCCTTATACTGGAACCAAAAGAAACAAGTCTCTGTCCACTTTATTTCACATTGGAGATACAAGAAAACCTGGATTTCCTCTCTGTAAGTAAAAGGAAAAAAGTCTCTAGGGAACCTCACAAGAGGAAACCTCTGAAGATGACAAATGTGTGGTTTGAAAACACAGATTTGTCACCTTCAATCTCTGTCAAAAGAAAATCCAAACCTAAGAAGTATCTGAAAACTCAAAATCAGATAGGAATCTTCAAGTTTGGTGACCCCGAGACTCAAACTCAAGTTGCATTTGTCTGTATGATGAATTCTGAAAAGAAATTATCTGCAGAGGCACCTGAGTTCAAACCAAACTTACAGAAGAAAAACTTGATATCTCTGAAGAAAACCTCTGTACATCTTCCAGCGATAAAGATCTCTCTGAAGAAAACTTAACAGATACTTCTGTTAACTTAGAAGATAGTTCCTTAGAAAAGGAAGAAAGTGAGTATGGCACATGTTCTGAAAGTCCAGCCTCTGTCGAAAGAGAACCAAGTGACTCAACCTCTGTATATGAGGACGATTCATCCTCTGACGAATCAGAGACTGACTATAAGTCAGAGATCGGACCTAGTGACACAGAGGTTTTTAAACAAACCTCTGAAGTTTTTAACAGAACTATTCCTCCCAAGGAGAAAATCACTGGAATTCCTATCTGTCCAGACTTTTTGGATATGTGCATACAAGCCAAAACCTCTCTTGAGCTTGAAAATTTCAAACAACAGAAGTTAATGTCCACTCAAATTCTAACGAGTTTAAAGATTTTGAAACCCTTAAAACCTGTTAAAGAAAAACTAACATGGCAACAGAAGGGTAAATGGACTAAAATTAACAAAGCTTTTTCTTCTGTGACAGTGAAACCAGCAGAAGTTCACCACAGAAGGGGTACATAGAAGGCCGCACTCAACAAAGGATTTTGCAAACAACAATCTAGCCTACATAAACCTTCTTGTAATAGAAAGTCTAATGTTAGGATAGACTGTAATGCCTTTGTGCCCCCATTTAATGTATTTAATGAAAAGTTCAAGCAAATCTCTTCGCACATTCAATATTGTCATTGCTTTGATCTTATGTTTAAATTAAACCAACACTTCAAAAGTCCACACTGTCATCTCTCTGTACCCAAAGCAAAAGATAAATCCAAGGGTAAGAAGAAACAAAATGTTTCTTCAAAACAAGCTAAAACAAAGACCCCTGACAAAACTGGACCCATGTGGATATGGGTACCTAAAACTCTCTAATTGTCTTGCAGAAGCAGTATGTGCCAATCTGGTATCTAGACTCCGGATGCTCAAGGCACATGACTGGCGACAGAGGTCTTCTATCCACATACAAAGAAAAGAACGATGGTGGATCTGTGACCTTTGGAGACAATAAAAAGGGGTACATCAAAGGCTACGGAGTCATAAAGAAGGAAAATATAACCGTATGCAAAGTTGCATATGTTGATGGCCTTAAACACAATCTTCTCAGTGTTAGTCAACTCTGCGATACGGGGTTCGACGTAATGTTCAAAAGAACCTTTTGCTCTCTACAGAGCGAGGACACAGGACTTGAACTTCTGCGAGCCGAAAGAAGAGGAGATCTATATCTCATGAACTTCAATGCAAAGAACAAGAAAGACAAAATCTGCCTTGTTGCATGCAAAAGCGAAGAAGCCTGGTTATGGAACAACAAGTTCTGCCATTTAAACTTTCATACTCTTGATAAACTTGTAAAACTTGATCTAGTCAAAGGTCTACCAAACGTTAAATTTAATAAAGATCATTTATGCTCTACCAAACGTAAAATTTAAGAAATATCTGCTTGTTTTGATCGATAAATTCTCAAGATTTACATGAGTTGAATTTTTCAGAAAGAAATCAAATGTTCCAAACATACTGATAAATTTAATGAAAAGAATCCAAGTTCTGTATGAGTGCAGGATTCAGAAACTGAGAAGCGACAATGGCACAGAATTCAAAAACTCTGTCATTGAAGCCTATCTTACAGAAGAAGGAATTTCACAGAACTTCTCTGCTGCACGCACCCCACAACAGAATGGCATGGTCGAACGAAAGAATCGCACGCTTGTGGAAGCCGCTAGAACTATGCTAACCGCATGTGGATTACCATTGACATTTTAGGCAGAAGTAGAATCAACCGCTTGTTATACCCAAAATCGATCAACCATCGTAAAGAGACACATCAAAACACCATATCATTTGATCAACAAAAGACGACTAAACATCAAATTCTTCCATGTATTTGGATGCAAGTGTTTCGTCTTAAATGATAGAGAAGCAAGAGGAAAGTTTGAAGTAAAGGCAGATGAAGGCAAGTTCATAGGATACTCTGCAACTACCAAGGCCTACAGAGTTTATCTTCTGCGGTCTCGAACGATCGTAGAAAGCATAAATGTTTCTTTTGACGACACCTTCCCGAAGACTTCTGAACAAATTAGTTCAGAACTCGGTCTAAAAGGGAATCCTCTAGCATCTCAAAACAAGAGAAGAAGACTTAAATCTTCTATTTCAAGAGATGTTCCATGACGACATTGATCCCTCTGCTGGAGCCAACAGAGCCTCTGGAGAACCATCTTCTGTCATCCAGAACGCAATAGGTATCTTTCTAACTGGTCCCTTAAATAATTCCTCTTCCTCTGTTAATCATACAGATGCAAATGCCGAGGGGGAGCCAACAGAAGATGATACAACAAGGAAAACAACCACAGAAGCTACTGAAGAACCAACTCCAGAAACCACAGAGGAACCAATAACAGAGGAACAAGAAGACTCAGTCTATACTTCCTCAGAGGAACAAACACCGCCACTCATTCCAATCATTCCACAATTTGTAGGATCAAGCACGAAAGTGAAATCTACGACAGAGGCTACACCAGAACAACAATTAGAAACCTCTGAAGATCAACTTGATGAAATACATGACCATCTCCCAAGAACAACAAAGTGGACAAAGAGCCATCCTCCAAGTCTTATAATCGGCGAACCTTCTGAAAAGGTAAAAACAAGATCTGCCACTGCTAACTTTTGTTTCTATACAAACTTTATTAGTATGATCGAGCCAAAAAGGATCTCTGAAGCCCTTGACGACCCAAACTGGGTAGATGATATGCAAGAAGAGCTTCTACAGTTTGAACGAAACAAAGTCTGGACTTTAGTTCCTCTGCCACGAGGAAAATAAGCCATAGGAACTAAATGGGTCTTCAGAAATAAGAAGGATGAAGATGGAGTGGTCATAAGAAACAAAGCAAGATTGGTGCCCAAGGGATATCGCCAAGGAGAAGGCATAGATTACGATGAAACTTTTGCCCCTGTCGCACGGCTCGAAGCCATAAGAATCTTCTTAGCCTTCGCAACCCACAGACGTTTTCAAGTATTCCAAATGGACGTAAAATCTGCTTTTCTAAATGGCGAAATCCAAGAAGAAGTATACGTCCAACAGCCACCAGGGTTTGAAAGCTCTAAGTACCCAAAATACGTGTACTACCTCGACAAAGCTCTGTATGGACTGAAACAGGCTCCAAGAGCATGGTACGAAAGACTTTCTACCTTTCTTCTCGATAATGGTTACGACAGAGGTACGACGGATACAACTTTGTTTTATAAACGAAAAAGTGATGAAATTATGCTTGTACAAATATATGTGGACGACATAATTTTTGGGTCTACAAATACAGAAGAGTGCAAAAATTTTGAAAAACTCATGCAGAGTGAGTTTGAAATTAGTATGATGGGAGAATTAACTTTCTTCCTCGGACTCCAAGTAAAACAATCATCAGAGGGAATTTTCATAAATCAAGCTAAATATATCTCTGACATACTTTCAAAATACAGTCTCTCTGATGCCTCTGTAATGAGAACTCCAATGGCCACAAGAAATAAGTTAGACTCAGATCCAAATGGCATACCTATAGAGTGCATGCTCTACAGAGGGATGATTGGGTCTCTGTTATACTTAACTGCAAGTAGACCTGACATAATGCATGCCACATGTCTCTGTGCAAGATATCAAGCTAACCCGAAGGAATCCCATTATAATGTTGTAAAGAGGATCTTCAGATACCTCAAAGGGACCAAAAATCTTGGCCTCTGGTATCCGAAGAACTCTGGTTTTGGTCTTAAAGCTTATACAAGTTCAGATTATGGAGGATGCAAGCTCGACAGAAAGAGTACCTCTGGGAGTTGTCAATTCCTAGGTGGTAAACTAGTCAGCTGGACCTCTAAGAAGCAGAACTGCGTATCCACATCTACAGCAGAAGCCGAATACGTTGTTGCTGCTAGTTGTTGCTCCCAGGTTCTGTGGATGAAAACTCAGCTTACGGACTATGACCATATCATATTCAAGATTCCAATCTTCTGTGACTCAAAGAGCGCCATAGCCATCTCTGCCAATCCAGTACAGCACTCAAAAACAAAGCATGTCGATATCCGTTACCACTTTCTGAAACACCATGTTGAATATGGGACAATCGAAATGCACTTCGTGTCTACAGAGTACCAGCTTGCAGACTTATTCACCAAGGCACTAGATGAGAAAAGATTTATTTTCTTGGTGGGTAAGTTAGGAATGATAAACATGAGTTAAAACCTCTGTAAGTATAACTTAATCTTATGTAAATATATATATACATGTTTCTGTTGTTTTATTTATTTTATTTTATTTCTGTATGTAAATTCTCAATCACCAAGTGTTCAATACTAAACAGAGCTTCTATAGGATTGCTCAGAACCTCTGACAATCCTTACAGAACCTCTGAAAATCTTGATCTATGTTATATGCACAACTTATCTTATTTGATCCAAGCATAGGTCAAAGGGGAGCAGAAGGAAACCTTGAAATGATCTACAGAGGATGATCATTCAAGAGGGAGCCAAAGAAGAATTGCAATCGACATTTTCCACAGAAGTCAGGTACTAAGCCGAATTCAGAAGTGTCAAAAGATAAGTATCTCGAAACAAATCCTTTTTTAAAACAGTTTTCTAGGAGAAACATTTCTAAATATGTCCTAGAAACAGTGTTTAAAATATACCAAACAAGTTTTGATCAAAAAGATTTACGAGACTTCTGTTATGAGATTTTTAGTGTAATAGAGCTTCTGTTGAGCTCAACAGAGCCTCTGTATGCAGAATCCTCTATAAAACTACAAATCTCAGACAAGAACTCTACCGATCAAACTCAAATGTTCTCTTTAAGGATTTACTCGAACAAAAGGTTACAGAAGAAGGTCTTTTGGGACGAAGAGCTCATTCTATCAAAAAGTCTCTGTCAACCAATCTAGACACTCAAAAAGGAGCAACACGCACAAAAACTTTTCCAAAACAATTTTCTAGGACAAAAATTTTCAAAAATGTCCTAAAAACAGTTTATAAAGCAGTAAAAACTTTGGATGATCAAAAAGTTTGATAGATTTTTAGTTATGAGAAATTTCCTCTCATAGAGCTTCTGCTGGCTCTGACAGGGCTTCATAACCTCTGTGAAAGAAATTTCTATTCTATAAATCTATCGATCCTCTCCAATGCTTTTCAAACGTTTTGGGTAAAGGTGCAAGCAACAGAGGATACAAAGAGAGTTTCAAACAACAGAGCTCTATCTCTACAGAGCTTCTGTCATTTTCAAACTTGGGAAATTCAGCAAAAGTAACGGCTATTTTACTGCAAGTGAAAATTATGTGGAGGAAAAGAAACACACGCGCCAAGCATTAATGGGCCGCGCACGACGTCAAGTCGTGCTCTGACACTGCTGACGTGTCACATTTTCATTGGACGTACACGGCACACGTTCTCCTGGAAAGTTGAACCCGCTGTTCACACTCAAGTACGGATTCCAAATTTTATTCACTTCCATATATTTACCTCTTCAGAATTCTAACCGTTACCATTCAGTATAAAACCCAAGTTATCAATCCTCATAAACCTTTACGAACTCTCATCTTCTTCTCCGGCGAATTTGCAAAACCTGCAACCTACCTATTTATCATTCTCTTTCTTCAAGATAACAACAAATGGCATCATCCTCCAACATTCCTGAAGACTCCCCTGTGCAAGAAAACTCACCTGCTCAATCTGAGCATTCCCAAAATCCAAATATGGCCGCAGACCTTGAAAAAGATAACTCCGGCGATGAACCAAATTTCTCTCCAACCACCCACGAGAAAAACTTCATCGCAAATGAACACTTTGAAAGTGTTCTTCCTCTCAAACCCAACAACTATTATCTTGTACCTTCAAGAACCACTTTTGGGGAATCTCATGCCATTCTCCTTCACATTTTGGAGAAACATTACCTCTTCACTCTGTTGACAAAAACCGTCAGCAAAATACCAGCAAGATATCTAAACCAATTTTGGCAAAGCAGCAGATATGACCCAGCAGACCGACAGATCAAGGGCTACATTTCTAAACCTGATAAAATCCAACACATGGAACTCAAGTTCAATAGAACGATGTTCTCACTTGAGTTCAGTCTTCCAACCAGAGGTCTGCTAGGTATAAAGAATTACGTTGTAGCACCTACAGACGAAGAACTCTGTAGATTTGTTGAAATGTTAGGGTACAACACAACCCTCAGAAAAAGAAACGACTTCAGAAGAGGTCGATTACCCCCTCTGTGGAATACCCTCTTCTCAATTCTAAACAGATGCCTCACTGGCAAAATCGGTAGTCCAGATCAAACCTCCCATCAGATTCTATCCATAATGTATGGGGTATATTATGATCTGCCTCTGGACTACTCGACCTTGATGATGCAAGAGATGATAAATACAATTGACAGAAAAATCTCCACCCAAAAAGCCAAAGAACGCTCAAAACCATCTCTACCTCCTCTGCAATATCAACGAATTCTTGGAGTACTTCTGGAGCCCCTACTCCTTCTAGAAAAATGGTCTTTAGAAGGTCCAACTGCCAAAATATATGCCATGACAAAAAACGTTTCAACTGAGCACGTCGATGGATATCCTTTCTGCAGACCTCTGCCATCAAGACTTCTGGGATATGCTACAGATGAAACCCTAAGGTTAGCTTACATACGCGATCATAGGACTCCAGAACCGAGCCCTATGACACCCCCATGTTTAGGTGTGCCTTTAGAAACTAGGGTAGTTGAAAGAATGACAGATGAAGAATGGGCTAAGGCTTTCCAGAAGCTTGAAGAAGTTCAAACCAAGTTCCTTTTTCAGAGGAAATCCATCTACTCTGCCTCAACTCCTAAGAGGAAAACCACAGAGGGTACTTCACCTTCAACCTCTAAGAGGAAAACCTCAGAGGGTACTTCAACTTCTGCTGTCAAAGCTCAACAATCTCCACCTCATGCAACAGAGGTTGGATCATCTGCACCTCCCTCTCTTCTAAAGCACAAAAAGAAGAGAAAATCCAAAGCCTCAGAGGAAGGGGCACCTAAACCCAAGAGGAGAAAGAGCAAGAAGAAAACTGGGAAACATCTGTCTCCTATGCAAACAATTGCAGAGGAAGGAGTAGCAGAAGACGTAGAGGAACAGGTGACAGAAGATGTCACAAAAGAACAAACCCAAAAAACACTTGTGCATTCCCCAACTCCTCTCAACTATGCATATCATGGGAATTTCTCAGACTTCCTCCAACGTCCTGAATTTGCCAACACTCTTGATACTGCTGGATGGACTGCAGAAGCTCTGTCACATGAAACCACAGAAGATCCAGATTTCACAATCTCTGGAGTTGATTCTGATCTTAATGATGATGATCAAACTCCAAGGGACAATCCGGCTGAGACCCTAGAGGTACTGCAGAACCCTTTCCTTCAACATGGCCTTGATATTCACAGAAGAAGCCCAGAGCAAGTAATCTCTGCCTCTGACGGTACACAGGTTATGCATCCCACGTACAACAATTATTTGGATCTCATCCTATGTACGACTCTCTAGGTCCAAGGGAAGAAGAGGTAACAGAAGAAGGGGAGACTAGGGTAGAAGTCTCAACCCATATGGTAGCAACAGAGGTTGAGACCATAGATGGAGAACAAGTGGTTGGATGCTTCACAGAAGCAGAAGCAAGAAAAGATGCCTGGATTAATAGAGGCACACAACCAAAACCAACTCCCAGTGCAACCCACACTTCTATTGCCGCCAGTCTAGTGGCAGAGGGCAATATTCAAAAAGATCAGCACGGCTCGATCCCAACCCAAACCATCCGGACAGAGGAAATTCTTTCATCCTCTGTACCATTAATAACCGGGGAAACCATTCCAGGGGAATCCTCTCTAAAGGATTCATCCGTAGTAAGTGATCTATTGCCCCGGATCACAACAGAAATCCTTGCAGAGGAATTTGTTTCCTCTGCCACACGCACACAACTAGATCCAAACATCTCTTCAGAGGAGATTAGAGTGCACAAAGACGGAGAGACTCTAGACAAGTCTCCGAGTCAACAGAATGATAATCTAGTACCCACCTCTGGAGTGGATCTTAGGGGTGAGCAAAACCCGACCGACCCGAAGAACCCGACCGAACCCGACCCGAAAATGGCACCAAATCCCCAAACCCGAATTCCCCGAACCCGAATGCCCCAATCCGAATTCTTAAGCAGGTAAAATGGGATCGGGTTGGGTTTGGGTTTTCCCACCCGATCCGACCCGAAATATCCGAAATTATTTATAAAAAAAAATTTTGTTGAATTTAAAATATACCTAAATAAAAATCCTAATTCCTAACCTAATTTCAGTTTCTATTTTCTAACCTAAAATCCTAAATACCCAAACCCACTTGAACTTCCCAAACCTTGGGCCTTGAAATTCCTAAAATCCTAAATACCCAAACCTTGGGCCTTGAAATTGCAAGTTTTGTTTAACTGCAGGCCCAACCCGAAACCCGACTAAACCGAACCCGAACCCCCCGAACCCGAGATACCCGAAGTTTAAACGGACGGCTTCGGGTGTGGCCATACTCCCCCGAAACCCGATCGGGTGATGGGTTTTTGGGCTGAACCCGACCGACCTGACCCGATGCTCAGGCCTAGTGGATCTAGACAATGTCATTCTCAGAACTTCTGTAGAGTCTGAAGCACTAGATGCTTCTGCTCGAAGATCAGAAGGAAATCCTTTCGTCCTCAACATCAAAACAGGGACGAAAGAAGGTGTCTCAGGAATAGACACTCACTCTAGGGACGAATGTGTTCCCCCAGAGGTTACAACTAGTTCACATGTATCAAGGGATGAGCTCCAAACCCTTGTCACCTCTGTGAACAATACATTGAAGGAGTTGCAAAGCTCTTTCAAATCTTTTGCAGAAACATCATCCAGGGCAATTCTTGATCTGAATACCAAAATAGACAACCTGTCCACAGAGGTACAAAATGCCATAGCTCAGATGAAGTCCTCTGCAACAAACACTGCAACCTCTGCAGCTGCTGAATTCGGAAAAGCCGCCACCACTGCCTTCAAAGACTCTGTCAAGCACTTTCTTCTGCAACTAAAAGAGCAATCCTAAAAATCTAAGGGTCTTACACCTGAAGACCTAAAGAAGGCCTTAGACGAAGTTCAAGAGCAAACAACCAGAAATACAAAAGCCATGAAGCCTTTTGACTACATGACCAGAGCTCAAGTGACAGAACTCAGCCAAGGAATACTTGATCAGATGACCGAATTCATCAAAGCTTTCACCACTGCCAACGCAAACTATGTCAGAGAGTTTCAAGAAAGCATCGGCAAAATGCGCTTCAACACAGAAGCAGATGTTGAAACACTGCTCGGCCACTGTGATGACTTGTGCGTAAAGATGATTGCTGCAAGGGCTGTTCCACCAAAGAAACCAGATACATATTGCAGGGCAGAGGGTACGACAGATAAACATCAGGATGACTCTGATGATGACCATCATGGTCTATCAGATCATCCTGAGGGGGAGAATCGAGGGGAGAAACAAAGGGAAGAAGTTGCGAGCAGAGGTCTACCAACTCCACCAATAGTCGCAGAACCCATCAACCAAGCACCCCCATCTCAAACCCAACAAAGAACACAACCGTCCACAGAGGCAACAACCACCTCTGTGGAAATGATCTCTGAAGAAACCCCTGCTACAACCCAAACACCTGAAACCCAAAGCAGAAACAAAACCACAGAGACAACAACCATCTTTGTGGAATCCATTCCTAAAGAAACCCAAGTACCCAAAACAACAGTTCAACAGAAGACCACATAGGCAACACCCACCTCTGTGGAAATTCCTTCTGTATTTTGAGAAGATGTCCAAATCCAAGAAGTACTCCAACTCCTGACATCCTCCGAAGACGAACTACCTTCCCCAACACCCAAAACCAACCCAGGAACCAAAACCATTGCTCACAAAAGAAAATATCTGAGCAAAACACCAGAAGCCTCTCCAACAGAACCCAAATCACCAATCAAGCCCTCTGAAACTCAAGTGTCAAAACCAACAGAGGCAACACCTACAGAACCATCAACAACAAAGCCCTCTGAGACTCAAGCGTCAAATCTTACAGAGGCAACCCCATCTCAACAAGCAGAACAGCCGAAGGCAAAAGACAAGGGAAAAGGGATTATAACAGAAGAACCGCAGAAGAAAAAGCCCAAGCATCAACCTTCGACAGAAAAACTGATGAAGAGCTCTTTCGATGCGTATAAGACACCAAAGCCTGAAGAAGAAGACTGGGCTTTCGGCACTACACCTCAGAGGATCGAGTGGCAGAAGTCAAGAACCAATTAGATGCTCTGCACAGAACCTTACCTCAACCTCCACCACCACAAAAGGAAGAAGTGGTATACAGGTACTTATACAGCAGAATGGGCATAATGGATGAATCAGAACCAACCATTCAAGACCCTGACTTCCGTGCTGACCTCGAAAACCTTTTCACCAGAACAAAACCCAAGCCTAAACACGAAGTATTCTCAACATCCAAGATCGTCAAAGTCTTATATTGTAAGTTCTCAAGAACCAGAACCTGGCCTAAACTCTCTTACAACATCTACAAGGTCAAAAGAGAGGACAGATCAGAAAACCAATTTGCAGATGCAGATCTTAGGAATCTCAATCCTTATGATCTACCTGATCTTCTGGAATGGACGAAAGAGAACTTCACAACTAACGAAGTTCGCAGAGCCTACAGGGTGATTAGAAAGGCCATACGTGAAAAGCTTCTGCTATACAGCATGGTAGATTTCCAATTGGCTCGAGATCTTGGAGTGAAAAGCCTAAACGTTCAACCACCAGAAGACTACTGCCCTCCCTCTGCTACACCAAACTCAATCATCACAAATCTAAGAGTCGGGTTTGTATTTCTAGATCTGTTGGTCCCGAAGGCCTATACAAGTTTGTAGAAGGGGGGGTTGAATACAAACACACAGATTTTACTTTTCTAAATTGTTTATTGATAAATCAATAACAATTTACAGCTTGTTGCGGAAACAAGATTAAGGATAAACCTAAATCTAAACAAGTTGGAACACTAAGGTTTCTTGCACTAAGAGAGATAAGGAAATTACTAATAATAACCTATCTTGAGATAAGAGATTGAACTTGTCCAGAGTTAGCAAGTTACTTCAAATGAAGTGGGTTCATCTCTTTATATACTACATGCATTTAATGCAAGTCAGTATACACTTTACACGTGTCATCAGCTGGTTGGTTGCATGTCATTGAACTTTGTTGACAACCTTAGTAGCCGCATGGATGAACAGTGTAGTATCAGAGTGGTTGTACGATTTCAGACAGTCAGAGGTTCTTTTCTGACATTTCGTACGGATTCGTACAAGGGTGGTTAAGACAAAAGTACTTTGTACGGAGGACTTCATGATCAGCTTTCGTTGATTCAGAGCATTATCGTTTTCTATTCAGCGAATGATAAAGTTCAGCGATAGCTGAAGTCTTGTACTTGATACTTCACGTTGAGTGGACAAATCTGAGTCTTCGCTGATCCGCATCAGTTCATTAGGAGACTTGTCGCTAGTTCTTGAGCTTGATCTTCGACTTCGGCGTAGAACCTTTGTTGACGTGAAACTTGTCTTCAGGGATCATAAGTAAACAACTAACTTATCAGCGATCATCATAATGACTGAACAGACTCAGAGCATTAATGGTGAATAGTGTTCGCTGAATGTTTAGTTTAAAGAGCGAGAGTTCCTATCAGCGGTACTGTAAGATCTTAGTACTTATCAGCGATAGTGAAACTCTGATACATATTGTTTACTTACGATTTTCACTAAGTATATAAGAGAGGGTCATTATCAAATCACTGAGGGTTTGGATCAACAATCTCCCCCTATTTGATTATGACATAGCAACAAAGAGAATTGCTATTTAATGAAAACATAAGGATAAAAAGAACTCATAAAATATTTGTCCCTTTTACTGTTTTCTTGGATCTTTTCAGTACTGATGGAGTAAAGTACATTCGCTGAAATCTTTCTTTAAAACTTTGAATCAGGTTACAAAGAGAAATGGAAAGATTACAAGTACAAGCGAAATAAATTACAAGTACAAAAGAATAACTGATACAATAGAGAAATAGGCGATCATATCAGTTTGTAAAGGGTTCTTCCTTAATGAGAAGTTCATCAAGGGTCATTGATGTGGTGGGAATCATCCAGTCAGGAACGGTTACACCTTGTTTTCTTTTGATCAGCGCTTCTTCAAAAATCAAGGGTTTCAGATGTCGGGCCTGAGGGTCATTCCTGAAGTCACACCAGTAGATGATATCTCTCAGTTGTTCGATGGGAGTGATGTGAAGTTCAGAGATGCGTTGAAAATGCTTTCCACCATCGTAGTCATGGAAAAATATCCCGTAGGGTTCGCTTATGACTTTGCCAGGGATGAAAGTCTCACCAGGAGGAAGAGATGTGTCAAGCATGGAAAGATCAGGATCAGGACCAAGGACTTCAGCACGTGAAAAACCAATACCTGTTTCATTTCGTATAACAGGGCCATCAATTGAAGATTTAGATTTCTTCTTCTTCGCTGAGGCCTTTCTTTTCTGACTTTCGAGAGGAGGAGGAGGAATATCCACACAGGAGTAGACTAAGTCGATTTGTTTGTTGATCAGCTTTTCAACATGTTCCTTGTACTTCGACTAAGACTTCTGGATGGCTAACCTGATCTCCAACCATTCAGAGAGACCGTACTTCGTTATGGCTTCAGCATAGAATTTTTCGTACTTCTTATCTTCTCTGAATATCTCAACTTCAGCGATTGAAACAAGGGTTGTTCTTCCAGAGATGAATACCTTGTTGATTTTGGCAGGAGAGAGTCTGTAGTTGACCTTTTCTTTGCACCAGGCTAAAGTGGACTGAGACACATTTCTCTTTTCTTCAGTTATCTTCTTGGCGTCTTCCCAGAGCTGACGTTGAACATCAATGGGAGCTCTTTTCAGCTTGGGGTCTTTTATTGATCGTTTAGAAAGTTGGATGGCGTATTCGCTGTCCTTTTCTTCAGCTTCCTTTCTTTCAGCGATTAATCTTTCAGCTCTGAGGTGATCCTTGTATTCCTTTTTGGAAATTCTGAACTTTGGAGGAACTGAAGGAAGTTGATCACGCCTCAGAATGATTCGCTGATCCTCGAATTGCTTTATTATCTCCTCTCTTCTTTTCTGATCCTCTTCACTTAGCTTTTGAGGAGCTAAGGAAGGTCTGTGTCTGTGCGAGAGTAGCTGTTCTTCTGGTTCATTAGTCTCAGAGTTCAAATCTAAGACTGGGATTATTTCTTCAGCAGCAGCTGGTATTATTGGTGAAGTCGCAGTTGTGGAACCTTCAGCGATATCCTTAAACAGGGTAGAGGACTAGCTGAAACACAGCGATCTTACAAGTAAGAACTTGGGTAGAATCAGAGAGAGAAAATTTGTTCAAGTGTATAGGCTTGGGTAGTAGAACTGATAGTGTATGATAGAGGAGGGATGGAGTGAGAGATGTTTAGTGTACCTGACAAACCGGCTTTTCAAGCAAGATCGTCAGATTGTCATCTTCAGCGACGCTTTTGCCTTTGTCTTTCTCAGCTCCAGAGGCTGAGGGCTTTGTCTTTGTCCGCTCCCCTGAAGGTTCATTTATCGAGATTCCCTTAAGAACTTTGATCCTCGGAGCAGGTTTGACGATAAAGAAGT